>OY979697.1:83774629-85005927 GCA_963855945.1 Thereva nobilitata
AATTCAAAAACTCCTCATTGCCGCATCACTGCAGAATTCAGCTACAGACTTCAATTGAAAGTCTGTGGCTGAATTCTGCAGTGATACGGCAGTAATGAGTTTTTGAATTTACCCTTTGTTTAAAGATTGAAACCTCCCCTACCTCATTGTTTTTAAAAAATGTAAGGAAGCTGTTTTAGAATTGGTGCCTTCAATTAATAAAATTGCATCTTAATTGAATTCAGGCCTCATTTTCTGATTTCTCTTTATCAAAATGTTGTTTTATATTTCGCATATATTAAGAGATTAAAACTCCTCAATACTAGGATAGCTAAAACATTATTGTTGTCCATAAGCGAAACTAACACAATATTTTTAAACTGTGAAGCATTTTTAAAGGACGGTGTGTGGTGTGTCTTGAAAATAAGTGTTTCAAATTATTTCATGCCTCGTTTTATTATTTTCGTATAGTCTGGCACGTCTAATTATGCATAATTGTAAATGAAATTAATAAAATTGCAAATTAAATTAATTTATGCCTGATTTTCTGAATTTTTTTATCAAAATGTTGTTTTATATTTCGCATATATCAAGAAATTAAATATCCTTAATACTAGGATAGCTAAAACATTATTATCGTCCATAAGCGAAAGTAACACATTATTTTTAAACTGTGAAGCATTTTTAAAGGACGGTGTGTTTTGAAAAAGAAAGTATTGGCCCTTATTATGGTTGTCACTTCACCATAGTGAGAGTCACCTTTAAAATCAAATGAAAAAAATCTCACTTACAAACATCAAGTGAGAACAATTGTCACTGAATTCGCCGTTTCTCGATATCAGTGACAGCTGTAATTCCCCTTATCTCACTGAAAAGGTACTTTTTTAGAGAACCATAATTAATGAGCCACTCTAGGTTGAGATATCTCAGGAAAAGGTGTTTCATGAGCAATTCGCTTGCTCTAACTTGCCTGAAGTTGCTCTGATTTGTGTTTCATGAGCCTGCTCTAAGTTGAGCTAGAGCACGGTTTTCTGCTCTACCTTTTTTGATAGAGCAACTTTGGGCAAGCAATCAGCTGTTTGTCAACTGTCACAAAACCGGCAACAGTTAATCGAAAACTGTTAAAAATAAATTACAGTTACACGCCAGACCTCAATAAGAGTTTAAATTTAATATTTTAAATAGATTAAAAACTAAAATTAAAATTTCCACTTTAGAAACTGAGATTGAACTTCTGACAAGTCACTTTGAGAATTGTTGCCCGAAAAGTGTTTCATGAGATTTCTTGCTCTGAATTGCTCCAACTTGCCTGATTGTTTTTTGACAGCTGCTCTATTGTGAGCTGCCTTGAGCTGCTATGCTTTTTTCGGTCTCAATAAACACCGGTTTTGGATTTTTTTCGTATATTTTGAAAAATCTAATTATGGGTATGGGTAAATGAAATAAATAAAACTGCAACTAAATTGAATGCATGCAACATTTTCTGATTTCTTTTATCACAATGTTGTTTTATATTTCGCATATATCAAGAAATTAAAGCTCCTCGATACTAGGATAGCTAAAACATTATTGTTGTCCATAAGCGAAACTAACACAATATTTTTAAACTGTGAAGCATTTTTAAAGGACGGTGCGTGGTGTGTCTTGTATATAAGTGTATCAAATTATTTCATAACTCCTTTTATTATTTTCGTATACTTTGGCACGTCTAATTACGCATAATTGTAAATGAAATTGATAAAATAGCAAGTAAATATTCAACATGCCACATTTTCTGATTTCTTTTATCAAAATGTTGTTTTATATTTCGCATATATCAAGAAATTAAAGCTCCTCGATACTAGGATAGCTAAAACATTATTGTTGTCCATAAGCGAAACTAACACAATATTTGTAACTATGTAGCATTTTTAAAGGACGGTGCGTGGTGTGTCTTATAAATAAGTGTATCAAATTATTTCATAACTCCTTTTATTATTTTCGTATACTTTGGCACGTCTTGTAAATGAAATTGATAAAATTGCAAGTAAATATTTAACATGCCACATTTTCTGAATTCTTTTATCAAAATGTTGTTTTATATTTCGCATATATCAAGAAAGTAAAAGTCCTTAATACTAGGATAGCTAAAACATTATTATCGTCCATAAGCGAAACTAACACAATATTTGTAACTGCGAAGCATTTTAAAGGACGGTGGGGTTTGAAAAAGAAAGTATGTATTATCAAATTATTTCATACTTTATTTGTAATTTATTTATGTCCTAACTATGCATATCGATACCCTCATTCTAATACCGCGTACGAGAAAAATATAAAATTTTCAGGAGAAGCAAAAAAACTGATTTTTATGTCTTCTGAAGTACTTACGATTATTATATTTTATAGTATAAAATTTTGATTTGTTGACTTTCTCTTTCATGGTGTTGCAACTTGCAGCGAATTGCAAGATACATAATAATCATTCAAAACCAAAATTTCCCTAAAAATGCTCATACGTGGTATTAGAATTAGAGTATCGATATACAGTGAGTCACTTGGTTATTCGTACACATGTAGATTCAAACTTTAGGTTGGCTATTTTTTAAGATTGAATTAATAAAAGTACAAGTTTTGTTAACAAATATTTTATTTCATAATCATAACGTATAAAAATAACAAAAAAGTAGGCATTCTCCCAAAAATTTTTAATAAAATAAAAAAAAATAAAAATTTCTTAGAAAATTCAGGTCACTTAGGTATTCGTACAGTACTTAATGCACAGCGAAACAAAAAGCGTAAGTAATAACTAATACTTAGTATGTAGTCCTTTGTTCATTATTACACTTTGGAATCTCTTATGGATGGAATCAACTAATTTTTTTGTGTAATCAGGTGATATTTTCAACCATTCCACCTGTAATTTATTTATTAGCACTTCCTTATTGGTAATATTATATTTGCGGATGCGTATATCAAGTTCGTGCCACAGATTCTCTATGGGATTGATATCGGGAGATTGTGCTGGAGTTTCTATTACCTTAGCACATTTATAAAGTAGCCATTCTCGGACAAGGTACGATTTATGCTTTGGGTCATTGTCTTGGTAAAACTTAATACTACCATTTAAACCCATTTTTACCGCACTTTGTTTTAAGTGGTTTTTCAAAATGTTGAGGTAGACTACCTTGTCCATTATGCCATTTATAATATGAAGATTCCCTACTCCATGTGCCGACATACAACCCCAAACTAAAACAGACCCACCGCCATGTTTTACGGTGGCACGAAGGTTTTGCTTCTGGAGTTCCTGATTTGGCTTTCGCCAAACCATCGTCCGTCCGTCTGAACCAAATATATTGAATTTGGACTCGTCTGCAAAAATAACGTTGTCCCAAAACTCTGTATCCTTAGTTATGTGGTCTTTCGCGAACATTAGACGACGCTTTATATTCTTCTGGGATAGGTAGGGTTTCTTTTTGGCTACTCGTCCGTTATAACCAGCTCTCCGCAGTACTCGCCGTATAGTCTCCGCACATACTCGCCTTCCTGAATGTTCCTCGAACGCAGCAGCTAACTTAGGCGCACTTAATTTAGGGTCAGCGCGAATTTGCTGAACTACCCAACGACTGTCGTGCTCATTCAACAAGAACGAGGGTCCTTTTTTTGGCTTATCTATAACACGATTTTCATTTTCAAAACGTTTAATTATGTATTGTATTGTCGAATGACTTTTATTAAGTATTTTCGCAATTTCTCGTAAAGATTTGCCAGCCTTATGATGCGATAATGCCAATTCCCGAAGGTCTACCGAAGTGTTTTTTGATTTACGGCCCATGATTACTTTAAAATGCTCAATCGACAAATGAACTCTTTCATTAAACGCAGAAAACTGCAGTGGCTAACTCCAAAAGTGTTATAAAGAACAAAGGGCTTCATACCAAGTACTATTTTATTACTTACGCTTTTTGTTCGCTATGCATTCAGCGCTGTACGAATACCTAAGTGACGTGAATTTACTAAGAAATTTTTATTTTTTTTTATTTTATTAAAATTTTTTGGGAGAATGCCTCCTTTTTTGTTATTTTTATACGTTATGATTATGAAATAAAATATTTGTTAACAAAACTTGTACTTTTATTAATTCAATCTTAAAAAATAGCCAACCTAAAGTTTGAATCTACATGTGTACGAATAACCAAGTGACTCACTGTATTATGTGGAATATGTAAAATCTTTCGTATATAACAAGATTCTTGAGAATTCTCAACACTACAATAGCCAAAACATTGTTGTGGTCCATAAGTAAAATTTTAGCTAATTTCGTAAAAAGTTATTTTCTAAAAGTAACACCTATCGAGTGTTTTAGATTATATTGGCTGCGTTCAAGTTACGCAGCTGACTGCAAAATATTGTATATTTCAAAATATGAAAACCGCTGCAAAAATCCTTCAATACTCGGTATTTGAATGCTGATGATGCAAGTTACACTATCCATCATTTCGTTTATTATCCCCATACATAAACCGATTTTTTAGGCAAGGGGTCGCAGCGATGGGTGCAAATTACATGCATGACACATACTTCCCTGCGACCCCTTGCTTAAAAAATCGGTTTGTGTATGGGGGTAATAAACGAAATGATGGAAAGTATAACTTGCATCGATGACAATCAGCTGCTGCATTTAATTGGCAGTCGGCTGTGTAACTTAAACGCAGCCATTGAAAAGTCTAATTATGCATGTGTGAATGAAATGAATAAAATTGCATCTAAATTGAATGCATGCAACATTTATTTTATCAAAATGTTGTTTTATATTTCGCATATATCAAGAAATTAAAGCTCCTCGATACTAGGATAGCTAAAACATTAATATCGTCCATAAGCGAAACTAACACAATATTTTTAAACTGCGTAGCATTTTAAAGGACGGTGTCTTGAAAATAAGTGCATTACCAAATTATTTCGTACTTTATTTATAATTCATCTATGGCCTACTATGCATATGTGGAATTAAATACATATATATAAAAAGAAACTTGGAAAGTGTACTTCAAGCACAAATGTAAATGCAGGCAGCACTACTGGAGCTGATCAAACAGATTTTTCTGATCGGCACGAGTGCTTGTCATATAAACCGGGCTTGAAAGCTTGACTACTCAAACTTGTTCAGTCGTAATCCATCAATTGATTCATTGATGGTTCATTTCAAGCTAATATGCCGCTTCAAGTAGGCAGAGCAAATACGCGCTCGAGTTCTTGAGATTTTCAAGCTTGGAAGCACTCAAGTTGTCATGTAAACGCACTATAGCTTTGTTCGTTTACGCCACACGGGATCCCGCGGGCACAAATTTTGCTATTTCTCTCTCACTCCCTCTCATGCAAATACGTCAAAACGTCTCAAATCTCTGGATCCCGTGTGGAGTAAACGAACAAGGCTTATATGTCGTCAGTCAAGGCCTAGAACCAAGTTCTTTTCATTCCCAAAAATTCCGGCCTAACATACTATTTTATTCTTGGCGAAAGCGCAAATGTCAACACTTATATGGATTATTTTCGTTATACTATCTATGTACTAATAGATGTGTGAATGGAATTAATAAAATTGCAACTAAATTGAGTACATGCTACATTTTGCGATTTCCTTTATCAATATGTTGTTTTATATTTCGCATATATCAAGAAATTAAAACTCCTCAATACTAGGATAGCTAAAACATTATTATCGTCCATAAGCGAAACTCACACAATATTTTTAAACTGTGAAGCATTTTAAAGGACGGTGTATCTTAAAAATAAATGTATTATAAAATTATTGCTTACCTTTGCTGCATTAATTAGCTCATCAGCCAAACACTCAGCAATTGACTTAATGTTACGGAAAGCTGCTTCTCGTGCTCCAGTACATAGAAGCCAAATAGCCTTAAATTTGATAATTTTTGTTAATCATATCAAAAAATTTATGATAATTAACTAGTATTTACCTGATTCACTCTTCGAAGCGGTGACACATCAACAGCTTGACGCCGTACAGTACCTGCGCGACCGATTCTTGTGGAGTCCTCACGGGGTCCAGAATTAATAATAGCAGAGACAAGAGTCTGAAATGAACAACTTATTAACTTAACCGTTTTGATTATAGATTTCATGCAATTTGGTTATAATTTGTGATGGCTTTCATGATGGAAACTAAGCTTGTTGTTACTACAGAAAAGACAGCAACTGGCATTCATTAAAAGTTTGGGGTGAAAAAAAGAAGGTGGACGACACCTTGCCTATTAAAAAACAAAAACTTTAGGAGTCTGTTGACCATTTACTTAATTACGAGAAGAATTTGAATAGTGGTTCCCTTGTTACGAAAGATTTAATAACTGATTTAAAGGACTTTTCAGGTAAAAATAACATATAGAAGCTCATTGGTATAGTAGATAGTAAAATAATTCAGCACCAAATTTAATTGAGCAAGGGAACTGCGATGAAAATAGTCCTGCTAAATGTATAAAACGAGATTTTAATTTTAAAATAATCAGAATGGTGAAAATCAATTGCTTTTCTCGCTAAGCGATTCCGTTTTCCTCAAATATTGTGTTAACACATGAAGTATGATATTAGTGGGAATTCAGTGGGCGTCCAAAATTATATCGTTACAGTAAATAGAATTTTTAGGCTGCTTTACTAATCTGTGCTAAAATTCATTTATACTGGAAGTACGTAAGTAGATAACGTTTATTCGAAACTCAAAAGATACGTTTCCAATCCATTTCTTGCATTAAACATAAACAAAACCAAGGAATGTGATTTGGCCTTACAATAAAACAATATTATAGATATATATTTACCTGAAGGGGGTTATCGCCAGTCAGCAAATGAATAATTTCAAATGAATGTTTAACAATACGGACAGCCATAAGCTTCTTTCCATTATTGCGACCCTTCATCATCAATGAATTAGTTAAACGCTCAACAATTGGGCACTGAGCTTTTCGAAACCTTTTTGCAGCATATCGACCAGCTGAATGTGGTAAATAACGTGCATTTTTCTCTTTAACTGCAATATAATCCTGAAGTGACATGTCACCAACCGTAACATCATCGCAACTCCATTGGCCAAATAATTTAATATCGGGTAGCTCAGCCAATTGGGGAGCTTGGACACAGTCTGCTATCACTGGAACTGGCTCAGCCTCTGGCTCTTCATAACTTTCAACGTTTTCTATTTCCGACATGTTTCTAAAGTAAAAAATTAATTAATTTTCGGTAACACGTGTTCGAAAGCCAAGCACAAAATTTGCGAGAATTGGAAAGAATTAATAATAGAATATATCCAAAACAGATAAAATGATTTTAACCAAGCACATATAATTATGTTTACTTCATTTAATTTTAGTAAAAACTCACATTTTTGGGAAAATAAATTTGCTAGATACAACCACAATGGCATCCGCGAAGAAAGGGTCAATTTCGTGAAATCAGGTTAGAAAATAAATATCCGAAGAGGTGTTTACATGGAGCTAGTTTTGGCGGCAACATTTCCACAGAAGTCTAAAATTAAGTAGTATTTACATTCGTTGTCAGTGTTTAACTGCTGGGCATTTCATGCATTGGGCATATTCACACAGTGCACATTCATGGCGCCTAAAACCGGTTTTATAGATGAGAGAGGGAAGGGAGCGGAAGAACTTAACGAAACATTTTTCACGCAAAAGCAAACGCGTGAAAACTGGCACACATATAAAAAGTTACTTCTATCTCTTGCATTCTTTAGCTCTGTTTTTCTCTAACAAGTAAATTTCATCTGCAATACATTTAAAGGTTCCTGTATAGCATTCAAATTTACTACATTCATTTACGCCCCGTCTGAGTTGCTAGGAGTTTAATAAAACCGGTTTTACTCACCACAATTATGGCAGCGTGTGAATATGCCCATTGGCAATTTAATTTTGATATTGGGATTTACCAAGTTTATAGCAGCAAAATTAAATCGACTTAACTCAAGGCCGGTCCTACACATTAAATAATTCATTCCATTTTCTGACGTTCAATCCTGTCATATTTCTTGGCTTGAAAGAACTCGTGTCTACACATATACCCCGTTTATGATTAGGTCATGATTTACACGACACGTTTTTTGCTCTGCCTTGTCAAAAATTCACTTTCTTGTTACGTGCGTGCCCACCGCTGTAGGTTTATACAGTTTTTTAAAAAACTAATATCAAAAAAGAAATAAAGTTCAAAGAATTTGTTTTTAGTGCAATTGAAGTTGTTACGAGAGAATTTTCAGTGAAAAAAAGAACAATGAAGTGTGCAGTTTGAATTTACTACGCTAAAATTCTGCCAGGGGCCCTTCCTGTAGTTAAAATTTAACTACACCATGGTTAACCACGGGAGTTTTTGAACGCCTAAAAGTTATGCTCGGGGTTATGTTGTAGTTAACCACAGAGTTTTTGAACGACAAAAGTTTACCATAGTTAACCATGGTTAACCATGGTAAGGTTTTTGAACGCGCTCTAGCTATAGTTAAGAAGAAGAAGAATGAAAACAACGCTCTGACAGTTGTTTTAATGTAAACACATGAACAAATTAAAGTGGGATTTGTGGGATTATTGCAAATAAATAATTAATGAAATATTTGACGCAATTATCGGGGACTATTTTATGGAAAATTTTGTTTTTATTTTTTTTCTTCTTTAACCTGTAGTTAACCACGGTGCGTTCAAAAACCTCCATGGTTAAACATAAACTTTCGTGGTTAAGTGAAGTGATGCAGCATAACCACAGCTTACCTCGTGTTTACCATAGTAAGGTTTTTGAACGCGCTCAAGAGAAAGCTGCTTCTGGCATTTGAATCAGTCACGAAATTGCCTCATGTACTGTGTTTCCATGAGCCAGGGTAGAGTTTTCGTTAAGTAAACAGGAAGCTTTTTCTCTCAAGATCACTCGATGCTGTTTCCATGACGGTTCTGGGTTAAAGTGACAGATAATTAATTTTACATTGCTTCGCCGTTGGTATATGTGCAGTAAAGGATAGTGAAACACACACATATGCAAAACCCGGCTTAATCGGACTGGCTTCGTTGAGTTTACTTGGATTTAACGACACTTTACTCAATCCCCGTTTCCATTACTGTGTTTCCATGCAGAGTTTATCCTGAGTTTACTCAGATTAAGCGCCCATGGAAACGGGGATTGAGTAAAGTGTCGTTAAATCCAAGTAAACTCAACGAAGCCAGTCCGATTAAGCCGGGTTTTGCATATTATGTGTGTTTCACTATCCTTTACTGCACATATACCAACGGCGAGGCAATGTAAAATTAATTATCTGTCACTTTAACCCAGAACCGTCATGGAAACAGCATCGAGTGATCTTGAGAGAAAAAGCTTTCTGTTTACTTAACGAAAACTCTACCCTGGCTCATGGAAACATGTACTGTGTTTCCATAGGCCAGGGTCGAGTTTTCGTTAAGTAAACAGAAAGCTTTTTCTCTCAAGATCACTCGATGCTGTTTCCATGACGGTTCTGGGTTAAAGTGACAGATAATTAATTTTACATTGCCTCGCCGTTGGTATGTGTGCAGTAAAGGATACTGAAACACACACTGGATTTAACGAGACTTTACTCAATCCCCGTTTCCATTACTGTGTTTCCATGAGCCAGGGTAGAGTTTTCGTTAAGTAAACAGAAAGCTTTTTCTCTCAAGATCACTCGATGCTGTTTCCATGACGGTTCTGGGTTAAAGTGACAGATCATTAATTTTACATTGCGTCGCCGTTGGTATATGTGCAGTAAACGATACTGAAACACACACATATGCAAAACCCGGCTTAATCGGACTGGCTTCGTTAAGTTTACTTGGATTTAACGACACTTTACTCAATCCCCGTTTCCATGGGCGCTTAATCTGAGTAAACTCAGGATAAACTCTGCATGGAAACACAGTACATGTACTGTGTTTCCATGAGCCAGGGTAGAGTTTTCGTTAAGCAAACAGAAAGCTTTTTCTCTCAAGATCACTCGATGCTGTTTCCATGACGGTTCTGGGTTAAAGTGACAGATAATTAATTTTACATTGCGTCGCCGTTGGTATATGTGCAGTAAAGGATACTGAAACACACACATATACAAAACCCGGCTTAATCGGACTGGCTTCGTTGAGTTTCCTTGGATTTAACGACACTTTACTCAATCCCCGTTTCCATGGGCGCTTAATCTGAGTAAACTCAGGATAAACTCTGCATGGAAACACAGTAATGGTAAAACCGTGTGCATATTCCTGTACGAGGAGAAGTAAAAATCTCCCCTCTTTTTTGCACAAGAAAGTACGGGACCAGAAATTGGGAAAATTGCGAAAATTGTTGCCCTCGCGGGTTTCCACATTCTAGTACGGGAACAGACCTATTGCGTGTAGTGACGGCGTTGGCGAAAACAATTCGTACGTCAAGTTTTGTTTATTATAGAGGTTTCCGTTATTGCTGCGTATGATGGCGGGCAAAATGATTAAATACGAGAAAATCGACTTTTTGGGTGAAGGACAGGTGTGGTAGAATTTTTAAGCTAGGCCGTTACCAATTTTACATTTTAGTTTGCTACAGTATACAAGGCAAGAGACACTGCCACAGACAAGATAGTTGCTGTTAAGAAAATAAAAATCGGCAGCAGAGAAGAAGCCCAAGATGGGATAAATAGAACTGCACTTCGTGAAATTAAACTTCTACATGAATTGCGGCATGATAATGTTATCGGGCTACTGGACGTGTTTGGTCACAAATCGAACGTGTCTTTAGTTTTCGACTTCATGGATACCGATTTGGAAATTATTATCAAAGATCCCAAAATTGTTCTTACTGCTGCAAACATCAAAGCATATATGATTATGACGCTGCAAGGTAAACGTTCTTGGAATGATTGTAAAGATATAATTGTTTTATTTTAGGTTTGGAGTATCTACATTTAAATTGGATTCTACATCGAGACTTGAAACCCAACAATTTGTTAGTCGATTTCAATGGGGTACTAAAAATTGGAGATTTTGGATTAGCTAAATTCTTTGGCTCCCCAAACAGAATATATACACACCAAGTTGTCACAAGGTGGTACAGAGCCCCAGAACTCCTTTTTGGGGCACGCCAGTATGGTACAGGTGTTGATATATGGGCAGTAGGATGCATTTTAGCTGAGCTTTTGCTTCGTACACCTTTTCTACCAGGGGAAAGTGATTTAGATCAACTAACTAAAATATTTCAAGCGGTGGGTACGCCAACTGAAGAAAACTGGCCAGGAATGAAACTATTACCAGACTACATGCAATTTAAGCAATTTCCGGGTACGCCTTTACAGCACATATTTACCGCAGCTCCTGATGATCTGATCGATTTAGCAGAGAAGTTACTTGCTTTGTGTCCTTTAAACAGATGTTCATGTTCTGAAGCTCTAGACATGCCATATTTTGTTAATAAGCCTACTCCTACTCCGGGATCTAGATTGCCTATGCCGGCAAGCTTAGCTAAAAAAACGAATGAAGAAAAACCAAATTTGAAAAGGAAGCAAGTTCAAAATATAGAAGGTGGGAGCTTACCCAAAAAACTCCTTTTTTAATTTTTTTTCAATATTTTTTTTTATGAAATTGTAAATAAAGTTATTCTTTCACCAGGTTGTTTCAAAACTAGAATGTGTTTTGTTTTGAGTTATAACAAATTCGCTAAAAAATTTGAAAATGCGATGCGAATGCATGCAAATTATGAAAATGCAAATGCGACGATGTTGCACGAGTTTGGAAACAACTAACTGCGGAAAACTATTCCACTAGCAACGAATTGTTAGATTGTAGCGTGCGCGAAAAAGAGGATTGCAAGGATGGGAGTAGCCGGCTGCATTCGAAAATACAGCCAACTGCGCAGAATTGGCAGCACATCATACAAAAAAACAAAACCGCTGTAGCCGGGCATATATGCCCTGCAGCTGGTACTGTGATACTGCCAATTCTGCGCAGCTGGCTGAATTTTCGAATCCAGCCGCTGAGCTGGCGCCGTATTTGGTTTCTCGAGTCGATGGTTCGACTCGACAAAAAAGCTTGTCGATTTTCTCCAAGTTTTTTATTTGGCATTACGACCGAATCGACAGATAATTGTGGCCATACAAAACCATCAAATTGTGTGAAATTACTCGAAGGGCAGCAAATCACTTATATTTAATTAAAACAGAAACTGTTAAAAGTTTATTATATGCATCAATTTCTTCTTCTTTAAAGGCTCTACAACCGGGACCCGGTCCTGGCCTCTCGCAACTGTTCTCTCCACCGGTCCCGATTCTGAGCCGATGTCATCCCTATGCTCTGAGCGTCCTGGTCTACGCCATCCTTCCAGCGGAGGTTGGGTCTCCCTCGCGGTCGCACCCCATAAGTTACCGCAGAGAACTTTCCGAGCAGGCTCATCTTCACTCATACGAGCTAGATGTCCTGCCCACCGGAGTCTACCGAGCTTTATTTTCCTCACAACATCTATATCGCGATAGCGCTCGTAGATCTCGTCATTGTAGAGTCTCCGGAATCGTCCTTCCTCACATACGGGGCCAACAATCCTCCGAAGTATTTTCCTCTTGAACACCGCCAAGAGGTTCGAGTGCTTTTTGCTAAGCACCCACGTTTCGGATGCATATGTGAGGACCGGCAAGACCATCGTCTTATATAGTAAAAGTTTAGACGTTATGGTTAGATGCTTGGATTTGAAGAGCCTTGACAGGCTATAGTAGGCTTTGTTGGCTTTTAGCAGTCGTGCGCGTATTTCAGGTTCCATGCTATTGTCGGCTGCTACTATTGACCCAAGGTAGGTAAATGATTTTACCACATCAAACTCGTGTTCCTCTACCTTGATTGTGGGACCAATGTTAGGTGTTCTTGCAGACGAGGCCACCATGTACTTTGTTTTGCTTTCGTTGATGTGCAGTCCTAGATTTCCTGCCGCCCGCTCAATCTGGATGAAAGCTTCTTGTACAGGGGCCTTATCATGAAATGCGATACGAAAGTGAAGTTGTGCGAAAATCGAAAAAAGCGATCATGCAATGCGAATTCGAATTGGTTTGATACGATTGGTATCGGAAATCGATCCGATAGCTGTGCAGCTATCGCATTTGACTTTTTTACATGGAAACATTAGAAGTTAAAAAATTAAAATTAGAGTTAGAGGAGAAGAAATTGGGAAATTGCTCTTCAGTAATAAAGAATCCCAAGGAGGACAACAAAATATTAATTAACGACTGAATATTTTTATTTATGCTGTAAACTTTTAACTTGTTATTCCTAGAAAGTGTCTTTATTATAATGCTTATGAATGACAATTTTTATTTATGTTATGAACTACAAATTTTGAATTATTTTAAATAAAAAAAAATACATAAAAAAAAATATATGTATTTTTGCTTTAAAATCGAACGATTGAATTTAAATATTATTCCTTATGTTTATAGATATATTGTCTCCTTCAGAATGGGTAAATTCAAAAATTCATCACTGCCGCATCACTGCAGAATTCAGCCACAGGCTTCAATTGAAAGTCTGTGGCTGAATTCTGCAGTGATGCGGCAGTGATGAGTTTTTGAATTTACCCAATCTGTATAATCTTATACTTTATTAACGCACTTAAAAAATGTCAAATATTGGCATGAAGTTGTCTGCTTTCCCAGTATTGGAAAGAATTCCTAAGTTAAGTAGGGCAGCACTCTCTCAGCGATTCGAATTCGTAGCGAACGGATCCGATGATCGGTAGATGCATTCGTATCGCAATTTAGTTTCGGTTCGTATTTACTTTCGTATCGCATTTCATGATAAGGCCCCAGCTGTTGATGTTCTTCCAATGTCAATGTCGTCTGCGTAAGCCAGTAATTGGGTGGACTTGTGGAGGATTGTGCCCCTTGATGTCACGCCAGAATCTCGGATCACTTTCTCCAACGCCAGGTTGAAAAGGAGGCAGGCCAGACCGTCCCCTTGTCGGAGTCCATTATAGATGTTGATTGGTCTGGACAGTATTCCGGATACCTTTACTTGGCTTGTCACATTGGTCATGGTCAACCTACATAGTCTTGTTAGCTTATTGGGAATGCCGAATTCTCTCATGGCTTTGTAGAGTTCTACTCTGGCTATGCTATCATAGGCGGCTTTAAAGTCGATGAAGAGGTGTTGGATTGAGTTTTGAAACTCGAGACATTTTTCCATAGCCTGCCTCAAAGTGAAAATCAATCAATTTAGCTTTTTAATAAACGTCTCGACACGTAAAGAGACGATAACGTTGTCGATATCGTGTTACCAAATGCCAATTTTTATTTATCGACAGAAGTCTAGTGTTGCGGAAAAAATGTAGGTGTAGGCAGGAGGGCTTTAATTTCAGTGGAACAGTCGCTATAGTAAAAGCGATAAATTTTTTCCAAGGCTATTACATTCCTACGACAACGATCAATTAGTCAATGGTGGCGAAAACGATGCTTTTACCGGCGAGTTTTATGTAGTGACCGACCGAAGATTCAGTTTCAGCCAAAAATTAGCCGAATTTTCGTCCGCACCGAAACTCAGTGTCCATCCATTAACATCTAGGCGTGACATTCGCCAAAGACTTGCGATTCAATGACCACATATTCCAAATCGCCAAACCAGCATCCCAGCGTTTGGGAGTTCTTAAGTCGTGGAAGTTCCTCCTCCAGCCATCGGCCCGTGCTGTAATATACAAATCCTACATTCGGCCTCTTCTCGAATACAACTCTCATTTGGGGCAGCGTTCCAAAAACTACCTTGCCGTGGTTAGATAAAGTACAGAAAAGGGCCCTCAACCTTATCGGTAACGCAGACCTAAAAAGTGTTTTAAAATAAATATAGTACATAGCAAATATAGTTCCATGCCAAACTTCAAGGCATCTCTACGTCTTGCTAGTTCTCTCCAGTTTTTTTGTTATACGAAGTTTCCTTATACCTTCTAGCACATCATTCATCCACATATTTCTTGGTCGTCCTATGCTACTTTCTCCTGATACTCTACCATTGAAAATCCTGGCAAGCATTTGGGTGTGTTTGTTTGATCAATTTCTAAGCATAACTCCTGGTTCTTTAGTATCGGGCCTAGTGCGAAATACATTTTATTTACGACTACGATGTGTCCACGAATATCATCCGTTATCTTATTTTCTGCGGTGAGCCTTGTCCTCAAATATATCAAGTTTTCTACAATTTCCATTCTATGATGATCAAGGCTGATGCTTCGTCATAATCGTTGTTCTCTTTTTGACACTACCATGTACTTTGTTTTTTTTCGTGTCATTTACTCGTATGCCCGGGCTTCACCGGCCTCAGTTCAATATTATTCAGTTTAATCCACATAAGTGGCTTCACCGGCTAAAGTCCAGTTCAGTGCCTGAAATTGTTGTTGCTTTTTCGCCAGAAGTCAGAAATGCAAAAGCTCACTGGAATGGCATTCCACTATTCCAGTTGATTACTCTCTTTTGAGCGAGCTTTTACGTTCAAGCTCGATTTCATGTTCTGTTGGGCGAACTCAGGCTTTATTTTTCCTAACTTCAAAATGTATGGGAACTCAGGCAAAACTTGAATTTCGGTACAGTAATTTGCTCGAACTTGCGCAATTCGACCGGTGAAGCCGGGGTACTCGAGTGAACTGTGCTGAGCTTTCTACAATTCTTGAAAAGGATTCCCTTACGTCTTGCGCTTTGCATCCAAATTAGACTATGTCATCTGCGAAGGTTAGTAACTGAATAATGGGCCTGCTCAAAAACGCATGACTTATGCTTTCAAAAACAACTCCTGCAAAGCCGCTCATGAGTTCAAAAACTCAGCAAATGATATAAGCGCATACTGGCTGCACGTCTAAACTGGTGCTGTGCTGCACGAATGAAACTTCAAAGAAAAGAAGAAAATGGCCCCTAGTGCGGTTCTCGTGAAACAGTCGAACGAATGTTCGATCGAAAAAGTGGTAGTCGCATTCTCGATTGTAGTGAACCGAGTCGATTGCAGTCGAGAATGCGACTACCACTTTTTCGATCGAACATTCGTTCGACTGTTTGACGAGAACCGCACTAGGGGCCAATGTGTGCGTATGAAAACTGAGCGTGTTGCATTTACGTTCACAAACTTTTCTTTGCAAGGCATGAAGTACGCATCAACTGCTTTTGTCAAAGCAGAAGCATCAGTGCTACAGCTGCTCTTTTGCACATGCGATCCAAGTGGTTTTTGACCAGGCCCAATTTTTCTTGTGAAGATGCTATTTACTCCATTAAGTTCTGCTTTTCTCATTATTGCTTCCAAAGCAATCTTAAACAGTATTGGTGAAATCGTTAGACAATTTTATGCGATATGCGTTTTTCACGCCGCATGAGGTCCTTAATTTTATGTCACTTTTTGGAATTATTTCAACGTGCACCCTGAGTCAATACAGGCACTTGAAAATGACAACAACTATAAACACAATTTCTTTTAACACAAGATTGGTTATACCACTTTCGTGCATTATTAAAATTTCAACTTAAAGTATAAAGTTATTTATTACCTTTCCCTACTCTCTATCTATCCACTTCGGGGTTATAAAGTTTTAGTAATTACCTTTTGATGAATTTACTGACACAACAACGGCGCTCGATCGATTGAGAAATCTTTAATCTTGCGATAGTTTTTCAAAAGATCTATATTAACAAGTGAAAGGTACATGGTTTTTTGAACTTTCATTTTAAGTAGCAATGTATAGTTTGTTGTTATTAAAAATGATGTATACTGCATTACAGGTATCATTATCTTCAAGTAATCAATTTAAAAGTGGCAAAAAAGAAATCTATATTCGAAAGCTTAAAATTAAATCACATACTTGAAAATTTGCATAACAAAGAATTTACAAAAGAAAGGACATTATTCATTGATAAGTTACCAAAGATAAATTGGTAAAATAAATTGATAAATTAGCAAAGATAAATTAACAAACAATAGAAAAGTAATACATTTGAATATTACAAGTTAATAGTATCTAAGTCTTGGCAGGGTGCACGGGGACTTTTATCGTCGCCATCTGAGCTACCTCCAGGAATCGGTGCATTTGATTGGTGACTCTTGTTGCTATCCCCGTTATTACTCGAATGTAACTTTTTACTTCCTAAGCCGAGAGGAAAGGCAAAATCTTGCGGTAATTTTCGCATAATTTTGCCGGATGTAATAAGACGACCAAATCCTTCCTTAAATTTATATAAATGCTTCAATGTCAACACAAAAAAAAATTTAAGATATTTACCTGGTGCGCGAACGCATAGCCTGATCGTAGAGATCTTCGTGCTCGTCTTGCTGATGGTGTTCGTAAGACATCTGTGCTGTGTCTTGACCGCAGCTGGGCTGCCCTCTGTTTAAGGCGAATCTAAAAGTGAATATTTGTAGGTGTGAATGATTTCAATTTATCTAACTTTTTCACATACCTTATCAGACAAGCTTGGATAGACATCAACAAAATAAAACCTAGATGCTAAAACAGGAACCATTAATACTATAACTGTTATAACAGTTGTAAACCAAAACGTTGCTTCTTTCATGGCTTGTGCAAGTGATCCAACGTAGGGGCCACCAATCACATAATTATAAAATGAATCAAGAACGAAATACCATAGTAAACTCCCCCAAATCATTATATGGTTAAAAAGTGTCCAGTATGATGTATCCAATGCAATCTGAGTGCGAAAAAATAAAAGTTTGAATTTACATTTTTCCTTTGTGGTTCCACACTTTATGCAAACAAAAAACTGATAAAAAAAAAACCAATAACCTAAAAGGTTTCGAATACCATGAAACTTTATAACCAAGGCCTTAATTAAGTATGGTGATTATAGTTTACAATTATAATTGGTTTGGCAATGGGAAAGAGCTGGGCAAATATCGCCCACGATGCAAAATATCCATGGGTCTTGGCACTACCCACACTGTTTCAAACTGAGGTAGTCACATTCAGGTATTTGCCTAGACTTGTATTAGTAGAGCTGTTTGGAACATCGTTATCTGTCCTGTCGGCTATTAAATCCCACAGGATGTCATTAAACACTGTTCTGGATTGTATCCTACCTCTAGAGTCCCTCAGGAGGGACAACAATGTTACACGGATTTGGATCCCAGGCATTGCCCATGACCGCAAACTCATCACTTGTTGGTCCGGAGCCTTTCTGTAACTTAGCCAACTGTCGTCGATTCTGCGGAGCAGCTCCCGAAACAGCGAAGCACTTACTGTGCGATTGTAAGGCTACAGCGGGTATCTTATAGGATGTGATGTGCAAGCTGATGGCGGATATAACGCCTCCGACCTCTCCCTTCCAAGCTCCTACTATGACTTTCAACTGGTGACGCTGTTAACTCTGAATGGATGCTGGGCAGCCCCAGGCGGAAAGGAGAACGAATGCAGTAGGTGAGAGGGAGGGAACACACCCTTCAAAGCCTACCAAGCCAAGATATAAAGTTATCACTGGGTAGTTTGTGTACTGCCGTTTAGCAATCTCCTCTGATCACTGGGTTGTGTAATACCTTATCCTGATATGCTCTATCAGCATGGCCCTTTCCTTTGCTACCGTAATTACATTGTATTCATCGGTCCGGAAAAGGCTAGGAGGAATTAAGGAAGCTTATCAGTGATCTGATATCCAGTCTGGGGCCGGATTCCGCAAGCGTGTAATCGACTGTGTGCACGACCAAACGGGTGCACTGCTCTGCTTTTGATTCCGCAAGTATCGACATGAGTTTTTTTAACAGAAGGCCACACCACAAAAGATTTGTTCATCGCTGCGTCTCATCGTTCACTTGGATGCATCTGCCTGTTGTCAAAAATCAGCTGTAAGAAGAGCAAGTCTTCTTCAGTCGCAAAAGTAAGTCTGAGTCATCGTGAACTTGACAGTTCCGTGATTTTGCCGCATGAACAAGAGATGTTCTCTTGCACGACTTTTGCAGCAAGACTGTGTAAAAGAGAAAACACGTGCTGAGATAGATATATTTTCCTGGCCAATCAGAATACATTATAAGTTTTTGGCGTGCGAGGAAGAAGGATGTAAAAAGCAAGGAACAAGTGAGAAGCAAAAGCCAAATTCAGCCCTCTAACCTTTCAGAATGAGCTTATCCAGTGCAGCAAAAATCACAGTCTATTGCGGAATCGCATGAATCGAAAAAGTGCAAACCGCTGTGACGGATTTTTTTTGTGCGCACAGCCAAATGATGCACGCTTGCGGAATCCGGCCGCAGGACGTCTCCATTTCTCCACTCTTTTCTTGACGATATTTCAACGGAGAAGTCGCTCCTGAAGGTCAATCTTGAGGGATGGTAGTCCGTGGTTGTAGCCACCATCCCCTCGGGTAGCAGGTTCAAGATATTGCTATGTACGTAGGGTTTTGTGGCCCACGCACTGGATTCCCTGTCTGAGAGCACTGCACGAGGGTAGATATTTGATGTGAAGGTCGCGGGAGTAGGTGCAAGAGAATATCAAGGGCGTTCGAGGGGAATATTCTCATGGCCCCTGCTGCCCCCTATTGTTACCGTTCTCTGGAAACTTTATGATGTTATAGGTCCTGCTCAGCGCTGGCCACCATACTAGCGAATCATATATGAGAATTGGGCGTACCACAACTGTGTACATCCACATCGACTTCCAGTATTAGACCCAGAAATTTCACTCTGGAGGATAAAATAAGAGTGTGCATGTCCAACCTGGGGAGGCTGAAGGTGGTAATTTTCGTTTTCCCTGTGAGCAGCATGTTTAGTTTTTCCCAGATTAACTGCCACACTCTGCTGTCCAGCTGCCAATTATGTAGTACAATAGGCCAAATGAAATGGCTGCGGTTCTTTTGGACCCGATGCCTCAACAAAGATGTAGAAGGGGCTACAATGAGGAGGAGATCAAGTCCCCTCCATCGCGGCTCCCCTGCTCCCAGGGAGATTGGGGATTTGAATTCCAATAAATCAATTTTAGTCTATATTAAAGGGCTTAACCTCGAAGGTTTTTAAAGACGGGGCTGGCACAATAGACCAAATAGGTCGCAGTGCAAGCAAAGGCTCAATCAAATCTACTTCACTGCTTTGCTGATGACGGTACTCTGCGTTACTCTTATGCCTTCGACAATATAAGACAAGCACGTGCCAGAACTTGTCTTCACTATCGTGAACTGATGTCCACTTCAATCAACAAGGACATCAAATCGATTCTTGATTGGGCCGCATGAATCGTGTTGAATTTAACGCCAACAAAACGAAGTACTGTCTCATCTCGACCAAAGCTAACACTGATATTCCTCCCATCTCAGTGGACAAAGAGAATCTAACGGCTGCCCCTACTCTTAACATCCTAGGGGTAACTTTAACTGAGGATCTGCGATGGAATGACCACATATTCCATATCGCGAAACAAATCTCCCAATGTCTTGGGTTTCTCAAGAGATGCAAGTTCCTCCTCCAGCCAGCCGCCCTGGCTACAATCTACAATTCTTACATTCGGCCCCGCCTTGAGTACAATTCGTAAATCTGGGCAGGCGCTCCAAAAACCACCTTGGCTTGCCTCGACAAGGTGCAAAATCGTGCCATCAAACTCATTGGTGATGGCCCCTTTCGCACTTTGAGCCACCGTAGGAATGTAGCAGCCTTCTCTATACTTTATCGCTATTACCATAGCGACTGTTCCACTGAAATTCAGAATCTCCTGCCTGCACGGCTATATTTTCCCCGCAACACAAGACTAGCCCACTCGGCCCACCTCCATACCCTCAAGCCGCCCCTTTCGCGTACAATACGGTCTAGAAGTTCGTTTATGAATAGAACAACTCGATTGTGGAATAATCTCCCGTAGTCAGTCTTTCCGAACTCGTACAACATCTTAGAGTTCAAACGTAAGGTTCATCGACATTTCCTCGAGCATCACCCAGACCGCCTCTAACCTTTCCTATCTTTTTTTCTTTCCTTTAAACCAAGCTTTTACTAGACATTGCACCATGACGCGAATGACATGACGGACTGGTAGTACAAAGGGTGACTCCTAAGCTTGGTTTTTTCACATAAAAAAAAGGCGTTCTCTCGTATAAGTTGTTTGGTTCTCTTCTATTAAAATCTCTCTGCCCAAATTTTTCTATTTATTACTATTCCCTATCCCTCTTTCACTTTAGTTTTAAAATAATTTGTTTCTTTTTGCTTAGTTTAAAAATAAAATTCATTCATACAATATATGTATCATACTTACTTGGGATGTATTATCCAAAATTAGTATAGTAGCTACAACTGCTCCAAGTGTCATATGATCACTCAAAATGTAGCCCTCTGGCGAAACTCCATCTTTATACGTGCCATAAGGTATTAAAAATAGCACCATGGAGCTAAAAATACCATGTAAAACACTACGAATGAATTCTGTAGTATTAAATAGAGCATTTTTCAAGCCAGGCGTATACAACTTTGGATATTCTAAACTGTGTTTATCAGAAACATCTTGTTCGAATATCCCCAATGCAAGAACTGGCAATGATGTGTAAAATAAATTATAAACAGATATGAACATGGGATCAAATACAGTCTGCAAGTAAAAGATATTCAAGATTAAATACTATAAAAAAAACTTTTTACAGACCTGTGCACTGAAACCGCAAAAAAATGCGAACCAAAAATGACATAATGTAAAGGCGAAATTTTTATAAAAGAAATATCTCAGAAATTTGCACATTCGGTAATATGACCAACGACCATGAACTAGAAGAAGACGCTCAAGGTACTTGAATTGTCCTATAGAATAGTCACTTGCTAATACAGCCTGCATTCCCTCCTGACCAGATATACCAACGCCAATATGTGCAGCTTTAATTTTATATTATTTTAATAGTATACTGTTAATAATAGTAAATTATATACAGTTGTTACCTTTAATCATTGAAACATCATTCGCACCATCGCCTATAGCGAGGGTTACTGCATTCTTGGCACGTTTTATTAGCTCCACAACCAGCGCTTTCTGAAGAGGCGTAACTCTACAACATATAACCGCTTTACATTGTGAAGCTATATCTAAAAATCTATTTAAATATTATTAGTAAATAGTAAAATAAAATTTAATTGGGAATTAATACTTCTCTTCAAGTTCAGGCGCCAAACAGTGTACTAATGAATGCCCATTTATTACAATTGCAAATCCAGTGTTTTCTTCTAAATCATTTAATGGATTCTGCAACTCTTTACCTTCCTTTTCTAAACCATCAAAAATCTGATTACATTCCGCACTAAAAAATATATCAAAGAGAATCTCTTGAAACATTGCTATATGATTATATAAAAAAATTTCAAAATGAGGAAATTTATTTTAACGATGATAGATACCACATATGAAACGATTTTTATTAAAACATAAAAAAACTGTTACGCAGTAAGTAATGAGAAAATACTACATGTTATGGTATGGCATAAGTAAGTAAGTTTTATATTTTAAAATACAAGTTTTATATATTTCAGATACAAAACAAAATACATTGATATTTCTAAGTAAATTAAAAAAAAATAACTAAAAGGATTCATGCATTCATGGTTAACATATTTAAAAGCGTATAATATTTAACAAATATATTTCTACACAATATATAAAAGTTATATACTTATGGGCGAAACAAGCAGCAATAGAGGGAATCCGCTAAATAAATTTTTATAGTTGCGATACAGGTTTTTATTCTATTTACAGGAAAACATTTGTGTGATTCGTATAATGTATGTTTTATAAGTGTACAGGGGTCGAAATATTTAAGGGATAAAGTGTGTTTCCTTGATTTTATCGAGTCTTTGTTTAAATCAAAAAAAAAATGTTTGAAATTAGCTATAGTTTCAGTTGGAGCCTAATGACTTACCGAGTTGCTACCTCTCAATTTACAATTGATTAAGAATTTTTCGATAACGATATTGTTTTGGGGCAGGAAGATACACAAAGAAATAAACTTAAGCACATAAATCCATTTTTAAATTCTCGAGTTTAAAAATATTTAGCATAATTAAATTAATAAGTAAAAAAAAGAAAACTTATAAGCTAGTTGCTACACTGCGCGAGAATATGATAGGTTCAGGTGAAAAATGTTTAACGCAGCTGGAAATATATAAAATTCAGGCGTTTATAGAAGGGATCATTTCCAACCGACAAATCGCTAGGATTGAAAGAAATGCAAACTTAGTGAATAAAATTTTAAGAGATCCTGAAAGTATGGGGAAAAATCAAAAAGGAAGAACATCAAGGGCAAGAACAGTAAGAGAACGTCGCCAAATATTACGAGATTCTTCAAATTCAGTTGAGAGCTCTTAACTGGAGCATCCGAAAGTGTAAGGATTGTGTAAAGGGCAAATCGACCTGAAAATTAACGGAGGGGATTAGATATACTCCAGCAACATCATGCCGCCATTCACCCGGATAGAATCCTCACTGGTTTGTGGAACAAAATGTTAAGGTTCTGGACTGGTCATTGTTATCACGAGAACTTAACATAATTAAAAACTTGTGGAAATGGCTGACGCGTAAGCTTTATGAATATCCACACAACAGTGTTGTTAACCAGACCTAAGCACAGGAGTCTGTCTACATAAGAGCTGTTCCGTACTAGGCTGCACTATGTAAGTTTATATTTGTAACTCATTCGGGAATCAAGGACCGACTGTTTTCAATGCTCTGAATGAACTTATTCTTACCACAGATTTTTAAAAGTGTTAATTTTTTTTTGTAGAAGATTTTTTTGAATTTCAATCTCCTTAAAGGGCTCCAATCGTATTTTAGCCCCGTATGGTTATGTGGCGAGCCTGAATAAAACATTATCCCCATCTAAGATAGGTTATTAATAATCAACTTAAGGAATAAATTTAATTTAGTAGTAAATTAAAGAAGTGTTTTTCTACATCAATAACAACGGAGATATAAAAATAATAAATAATTAAACATAAAACATTGGAGCTTCGTGCTTCTAAATAATAGACAAATTAAAGTTAATTAAATTAATTCTAATAAAAAAATATATTTATGGATTAAACACAATTCATAAGGGCAAAAAGTAAAACTCAATACAAATACCCAATCAAATACACTCATTATCAAAATCGGTTTAGTTAATTATAAAAATTCCAGTTGATATTAACTGAACATTTCTATGTCCCGAAAACGGAATTTCCATCCGTTGTTTTTTATGTGAACAATCCAAGCTTAGGAGTCACCCTTTGTACTACCAGTCTGTCATGTCGTAAGGTCATGGTCTAGTCATGCCCGCCACAATGGGGGGACAACGGGGACGAATTGCCTGCGGCCCACAAAATTATGTGGCGGGCCTGGGTCTAGTAGTAAGAATAGTTTGAAGGATAGAAGAGACTAGGAAAGTTTAAGAGGGGTCTGGAGGGTGTTCGAGTAGATGTTTCGAAATACTTACTGCGGAAGATTATTCCACAGTCGAGTTGTTCTATTCATCGAGCCGGTTTAGACGGTGCGCTCCAGCGCATGTGCCTCACGAACTTTGTGGATAAAGGGAGAAGTGGGATGGTACCTCTCTTCATCCCCACTCATCCCTTCATCACCAAACGTTCGTGAGGCACATGCGCTGGAGCGCACCGTCTAAAACAGCTCATCAACGAACTTCTAGACCGCATTCTGCGCGAAAGGGGGCTGTAGGGTATGAGGGTGGGCCAAGCGGTCTAGTCTTGTGTAATGGTGGATCCACACTACGCGGACTTAGCTCATATGCGCTTTTGCCCTTTTTTTCATATAGAGTTTAATGACTTTTTCACGACCTTTTTTAATGGCAAAGGCAGTACGGTCAAACTCCGCGGACAAAAGGCTTTGGTTAAAAATGTACATGCGTACGACCTTTCAAATAAAAAATGATTTTTTCTCAATGAAGATTAATCAATATGGGCCAAAAACGCGTGGGATCTAAGTCCACGTAGTGAGGACGGCCCTTTACGGGAAAACTAGTGCAGTCAGAAAGTTCTTAATTTCAGTGGGACAGTCGCTATGGTAATAGCGATAAAGTACAGAGGGCTGCTAAATTCTTGCGGTGGCCTAAAGAGTCTATGGAGGCGTAAAAGGTGCTATCACCAATGAGTTTGATGGCGTGGTTTTGCACTTTATGGAGACATGCCAAGGTGGTGGCCTGCCCATATATCCGAGCTGTATTCAAAGCGTGGCCGAATGTAGGACTTGGTAGATTGTAGCCAGGCCAGCTGGCTGGAAGAGAAATTTTAGAAATACAAGGTATTGGGAGGCTTATTTCGCGTTTTAGAATATGTGATCATTCTATCGCAGATCCTCAGTTAAATTTACCCCTAAGAGTTGGGTAAACCGTTAGATTTTCTTTGTCCGCTGAGATAAGAAGGAAGGTCGGTGCAAGTTTTGTTAGAGATGAGACAGTATTCCGTTTTGGCGTTAATAAATTCGACACGATTCATGGGCCCCAATAAAAATCGATTTGGTATCACGGTTGATTGAAATGGAAATTAGTTCACGATAGTGAAGACAAGGTCTGCACGTTCTTATCTTATATTGTCAAAGGCGTAAGAGTAACGCAGAGTACCGTCATCAGCGAAGCAGTAAAGTGGGTTGGAGGGATTGAGAGCAGATCATTAATGAAGATTGGGGAAAGTGAGGGTCATAGAATTGACCCCTGGGGAAAACCGGGCGAAATGGTGTGGGGTTTGAATTCTGTCAATACTACCGTGGCCAGAAAGAAAGCTCCTAATCCAGTTCCTTAGAACTAGCATATACCAATAGCTTGGAGTTTGATCAACAGAGCAGGGTGCCATATTCTGAGCCTTGGAAATATCTAAGGCAACCAGACCAGATTCGACCAAGCGGTGGATTTTTTGGTTGAGATGCTGCTCGGTTCAACACACAAGGAGATTGCCAGTAGACCAGTAGTAGGTCTAAAGCCTTACTGCCTGTCATGTATAACTTGGTTACATTCCAGATATTCCATCAGCTTTCTATTGATTTATTGTCTTCATTACTTTTGAGAGAACAGAAGTAATTGCTATTGAGCGGTAGTTAGATGGATCGCTAGAGTTCACGATGATGCCAGGCCTTTACGGCTGATACCGGTCTCAAACGTCATGCAAAAGGGTTAGTGAGTTTACTCAGCAGGTGGTAGATTCTCACCACTCCCTCGTAAAAAAAGACTACGCTTTTTCTTTTGTTGTCATTTTTGATATTTTTGCGATTCATTTTCACGCTAATTACTAACATTTGTTCCTTTCTCTGTTCTACAACTGTCCTTTAATTTGCTATTCCCAGCTTTCTTAAACCCCAAACAAAATGGGACGAAGTTCAGCTGAACAGCATGACAGACTGGTAGTACAAAGGTTGATTCATAAGCTTGGGTTTTCCACATAACAAAAAAACAGAGCCTAACCATAAATACACTGAACCCAATGTAAGAAGTTATCTAGCAAATAACATTGAAGGTACATTTATTTCGTTTTTCAGGGAGCATGAAAATTGCATTGATTTGCTTTGGTTTATGATTCTATATGATATATGATTCGAGCTATGACATGAAAGATATGAGAAATTACATATTTTTATGAAATGAATTCATTAAATTCCTAAGAATTTTGAACATATTTGCAAAACAAAAAATCTTAGTAATATTATAAAAGACTAAATTAGGATCCATTTCTTTCTTCCAGTTATTTTAATTTCCAGGTGTAACGATTATTCCATAAATTTTTCCCAGGTGCACCAGCTGAAACACATTTAACAAAGTCATATTTTAATCCATATGTGCAATACTACTTAAACCAATACATAGAAGTATTTTTTTTGTATTTGTAATTCGTCGTGGTGTCCAATTGAGACTTGAATAAACTATGAAAATGGGTTAACTAATTAATAGTTAAATTATGAAAACGATTATATAATATATTAATTCATATTTATCGATACCATTTTTTTTGTAAAAAAAAATATTGGAGTTCAGGTTAATGCTACAAGAGCCAAAACTATGGAAGTCAATACGAAAATATATGTTCTTATCAAAAATAGAATAAAAGTGTGATGTGGAATAGAATAAGGTATTTGAATCAAATACTAACTTTAATTGCTAACTACAATATATCACTCTTAGAGGGCGAAGGGATTTTGTAATGAATATAAATGAATAAAGATTTAAAAGAACTTAATAAAAAAGGGAATTTCAAAAGGAGTTATTATTACATATTTGTTATCGATAGATGAACCGATCATGCTACAAGAAACATTGAAAATGATTCTATCATTACTTGAGATAAAATGTAAATACAAAGTTGAATATTGCGTTGTTCAGTAGGGGTTTAATATTTTTCCTAAAGAGTTTCAATAATTTATGAATAAACTACAGGCTATCCAAAAGGAGTACTTTTTTTGTTTTCCAAGATTTACTAATTAGTTTTTGAATTGCTTAAAAAAATTTCTTAATGTCAAAAATTCATGACCGCAATAAAAATAATACGATTGTTCCCTCTACCTGTCTGGTTCGCCCTTATTTTGTTTAATCGAGTCCCACCTAAATGTAACCACAGAAATAGCGGGCGGCACTTGCGTTCTTGATGAATTCATCACAGGAGATATTTGCGGATTTGTTCCATTCAATGTTACACTATTTAAATTTTGTTCGATAGCTAAAAAAAAATACATTCAATTGTTTTGTGTATAAATACAAATTAAACCAAATGAATCCGTACCAGGTGGATGAAATGTATTTACAATTTTTATTGATTCCTTAAATTTTCTTAACTGCTGTTCGACCTCTTCTCTTGTACTACCATCAACTACAAAGACATCAGCTAATTCGTCCGTAAGTAACTGGCACGAATATCCTATATTTATTGCTGTTTCTATACTTCAAAAGAACCATATGCCACATCGTTTACTATATATGATTCATTATTTACTTTACCTTGTTTATCACCCGTTAGTACCCAAATCTTTATCCCTGCCATTTGTAAATTGGCTATTGCTTGCGGAACACCATCCTGTAACTTATCTTCAATGGCAGTGACTCCAACTAATTGCATATCGCATTCAATTTCTTCATAAATAGCACCTAGTTTATCTTCTCGGCAATCTAAAGATATTGCAGCTTCCTGCTGCTTTGTGCGCCAAGAATAAAAAAAATCTTCATCTAAATAACGCTCCGCTAAAACCAGAGTTCTTAAGCCTTCACCAGCAAACTTCTGCAATTACAAACCTTCATGTACTGAGAAATATATATAATAATAATAATCAACAAATATAGTTATTTACTTACGTTTAAATGTTCTTGTGTTCGTGCTTTAACATCATATTGGCTCGAGCTTAGCCTATCGTATATCACACTATCTGCTCCTTTACAGTATAATATTATTTGGTTGTTGCGCCGTAGAATGACTGACATTCGTTTACGAACATTGTTAAAATCCAATATGCTAAGTAATTCGTACTCCTAGACATATTAAGAAATAATAAACACATTTCAGACAAAACAATACAATGATATTTTTGAATGAAATATTGACAGTTTTTCTGCATCTATATGTATACATCCACTGGCTGCGTATATTTATCAATAACAAAAACGTAAATTTAAAATTAACGTCAGAAGCTTTAATAGGAAGTTAACATCACGAGACAATCGACTGCTTTTATAGTAGTTAGTTAATTATTTTTACGTTTTTGTTTCCCTTCCTCAGTGGGATAAAGGGAATTCGCGTAAAAAAGGTAAACACAGCAGTCCGAGCGGACGGATTACACAAAAGGCCACACCGCTTTTTTGTGGAGTAGGCCTGTCTCCATCGGGTGAATTTTAAATAGATCATGTTACAGGTGCCCGGAACAATGATTAGCTGTGTTTAAAGAAACCGAAAAAAGCAGAACAGCTCAAAGCAGGGCAGAATAGAGCAGCTGCCGAAAAAAGTAGAGCTCATGAAACACAAAACAGAGCAACTTCAGGCAAGGTATAGTAACCGAATTGCTCATGAAACACATTTTGCTGAGATATCTCAACCTATAGGTAAACCTAGAGCAGCTTATTAAACGCAGATATTATTTTTCTGGTTTATCATAGAAATATTTTGAACTCGGAGAAAATAGAAAAGTAGGAAAAGAAGAGTTCCTAGGAGTCATAGGAGAGCATACCCTACACAACGATACCGATAGCAATGGCAGAAGACTCACACCACTTTGCACATACTGCAAGGACAAAGAACGGAATCTGATTACCGATCTTAAAGGCATCTTGGAACGATTGGAGGAGCATTTTCATGAATTGTTAAATGGCGAGCTAGCTGTGGAGTTTGAGGCTCCATCAATATCTGATGATAGTCCTACGCTGCCGCCACCAAGCTTAGAAGATGTTAGTAGATCCATAAACCGACTCAAAAACAACAAGGCGTCGGGTGCAGAGAGCATATGCAGGGCCTACACTACAAGAGATTCATGAATTATTTGTACAAATATGGGAGCAGTGGTGCCGGAAGACTGGAATAAGGGCATTTTCTGCCCGGTACATAAAAAGGAGATATCACAACGTGCAACAATATCGCGGTATAACGTTGTTGAGTACCGCGTATAAGATATTCTCCGCAATCCTAGAAGGCAGGATGGCCCCATACGTTAGAAACATTATAGGCCAATATCAGTGAGGCTTCAGCCCAGGAAAATCAACAACTGATCAGATTTTCACCTTGAGGCAGGCTATGGAAAAATGTCTACAGTTTCAAAACTCAATTCGACACCTATTCATAGGCTTTAAAGCCACCTATGATAGCTTAGCCAGAGCAGAGCTCTACAAAGCCATAAGAGAATTCGGCATCCCCAATAAGCTGACACGACTATGTAGGTGGACCATTGGCCAAGTAAAGGTATCCGAAACACTGTCCAGACCAATCAACATCTATAATGGACTCTGACAAGGGCACGATCTGATTCTCCATAAACCCACTCAATTACTGGCTTATGCAGACGTCATTGGAAGAACACCAAGAGCTGTACAAGAAGCTTTCACCCAGATTGAGCAGGTGGCACGAAAGCTGGGACTTCACATCAACGGAAGCAAAACTAAGTACATGGTGGCCTCGTCTGCAAGAACACCAACAACATTCGTCCCACAAACAAGGTAGAGGAACACGAGTTTGAAGTAGAAAATCATTTACCTATCTTGAGTCAATAGTAGCAGCCGACAATAGCATGGAACCAGAAATACGGGCTCGGCTGCTAAAAGCCAACAAAGCCTACTATAGTCTCTCAAGGCTCTTCAAATCCAAGCATTTGACCATAACGTCTAAACTGCTACTATATAAGAAGATGGTCTTACTGGTACTCACATATGCATGGAGAGACATGGGGCACTCTAAACTCTTAGACGTGTTCAAAAAGAGAGTCCTTCGGAGAATTGTTGGTCCTCTATGTGAGGCAGAACGATTCCGGAGACTCGACAACGACGGGATCTACGAGCGCTATCGCGACATAAATGTTGTGAAGAAAATAAAGCTCGGTAGGTTTCGGTGGGCCGGGCACCTAGTTCGTATGAGTGAAGACGAACCTGCTTGGAAAGTTCTCTGCGGTAAGATCTATGGGGGACGACACCGAGCGAAACCCAATTTCCGCTGGAAGGATGGCGTAGACCAGGACACCCAGGGCTTAGGGATGCCAAACTGGATGACATCAGCTCAGAATCGGGGCCAATGGAGAGAACAGTTACGAGGCCAGGATCCCGGATGTAGAGCCGTCAAAGAAGAAGTCCAGTAGGCAGACCTAGGAGGAGATGGATAGGCTCTTTGACGGCTGACGTTTTTTGTTTTAATTGCGAAGATTATACCAAATATCTTTATATGTAAATGTTACCTAAGATTAAGTGATATATAGATATCGGTTAGTAAATATACATTCAGCCATTTTGTTTAATAATAATCGATATTCTTTCTAGTTGTAACAAAAAAACTTTTAAAAATCTAACTTACTAAAATAATAAAAGTTTGAATTAAAGAAAAACTGTACCTCTCGACGACCCATTATTTCTATAGTTATACTATTCGGTGTTCTAGATTTAAAAACGAACCCAAAATTTCTTGCGGCAGAAACTAATGCAGATTCGTCTGGACTTTGAGCTTGATATTCCAATCTAATAAGACAAAATTAATAATTAAATAAATAATACGACATACATATATATTTTAGTTTACCTTCCATTTACATATTCGGGCATAACGGTATGACACAACGCAAGTAAACGAAAAAAATTATGAGCATGCTCTTGGTCTGATTTAACCGCATCAAGTAAAGTTTGATCATACCATTTGAAATCGGGCTCATATTCAGCATTGAAAGAAAAATCCACCGGTTCAATTGCCTGAAAGTAATCATCATTTTGTTAGTTTAAATAGAATGCTTATGGTACATGCATAGATTTATATAAATAAAGCTAACTTAAGTGCAAAATCGCAAAAGCGCATTCTTTAATGTTATAAATTTAAGTAGATATGATAGAACATTTTGTATTTATGCTTTGTTGTATTTGAGGATCCGTTTTCTCAAATAAATTAGAAAGCTTATACAGATAAATATAAAAAGGCCTAGCCGAGGAAATTGAGCAAATTAAATTCCTAGAAATTAAAACATGCAAAACAGTTTTGGTTTACATATTTTAAAAATGTACGTGTTATAAAAAATGGTGCATGCATACGTGCACTTTTTGTTGGGCTCCTTCTGTTAAAGTGTATGTGTTGGTGGTGGGGATGCTATTAAATGTGTTTTTTTTGTTCATTTTCTTTTTTTTTACATGTTGCGATTTGTAAGGTTGATCTTTAAGTAAATGCTCTTCATAGGTCACACTCTTTTTAGAACTGTCCAAACTGGAAGATACTACAACCATCTTTTTTGGTATATTACAAGTTGAACCCTCTTCTGAATTGAGTGTTATTCTGTTGCAAAAATTTTTCTATAATAAAACACACAAGAAAAAAGACACAAATGACAACAAAAAAGTCAAAATTAATAACTTGGATTAATGATATGGCAACTACACGCGAAATGATTAAATGGTTTAGAAAATGTTATATATATGGAAAGACTAATTTATCCAAAGTTTACAGAGAGCTACGCAATTCCCTCAACATTATTCTGCTAGAATATTGAACTTAAAGGAATACCAATCCATTCTATTAATATTTGAAAGAAATACTTTACTTAATAACAATAAAATAATCATAATAAAAAGAATAATACATATATATTGTTAATAAAAATGTATCTCATTAACTTAAAATACAGCTTCCGGTGAACACACTATTGTCATTGTCCTTCAAGCGGAAGTGCTTGTGATCCTGAAGGCCTGTCAGGCAATGAAACTCGAACCAACACAAAGATGTAGATTTCAACTTTGGGTTCAGTAATGGTGCGCTGCAAGCTAGTGGAGCGATGCAGATCTGAACTAAATGTGCTGGGTAGAAAGCACAGCGTGACTCTCGTCTGGATTCTCGGACATAGGAACATAGATGGGAACGAGAAATTCGACTACCTACCAATCAGAGAGTGTATCTGCGGGGCTCGGAAACCGAGGTGGTCGGCAGTCCAATAGACGAGGTAAAATAGGCCTTCTAAACAGACCCCTAAGAGATATTGCCAGAATTACGGCAAATACCAAGGGTCACTGGCCCATAGATCGGGTATTGCGCAAACCTCTGTTGCCATCGCTAGGAAGAACGAACGAGAGGGAAACACTCGTTCACTTCCTGCGCAAATGCCCCGCTCTAGCTAGAGCTAGGCAACACACTAAGCAGCTACTTTCTGGAAGACTTAAAGGAGATCTCCAGACTAGAGGTCAGATCACTGATCAGTTTCCTAAGCCCCACATACTCCACAGGCGAGATAACAACCACCTAACTTTAGCTACACGAAACGGCGAACCAAAGCGCTAATTGGGACTCCGATCGCAGTGGAGGCAGCACTACACCGAACCTAACTAAAAATAATTAATTTAACAACAACTATTAGCTATGCATTTCCATCTATTTAAGAACTACTAGTATCGCCCATTGGTCGAAATTCGACCCTCTCTCCCTACTCTTCTCTCAATCCGTCCCGTTAAAGTTTGCCGTCTACGCATTTCAATAATTCAGAAATAATTTAATTGAAGTATTACCACTTTTTAATTTCTCTATCAGTTCTAAAAAATAACAAAACAATTGTGTAGTGTAATTATAAACTACATTATCATCTAAAATTGCATCTTTGAACAAAACTTTCTTCATTTAAAAAACACCATCGCCTACCGTATATATTTTGATAATAATTTCCACTTTCTTTTATTATTTTTGTTTATTTTTTTGTTTATTTTTTTTAATTAAAATTTTCCGGGGCGTTAAAAATCTTCCCAGAAAGAAAAACCTTTTCAACATAAGCATAATGACGCTGACATAGTACATATGTACATATAACGCACTACGGCAAGTAAAGTGGCACAACTCAAAAATAGGCTGTTTTGAGTTATTGCCGCCAGGTGACTGTTGGCACTAAATTTTGTTTTCAGCTCTGGTTCATGAAACTTAGTCGATTCACCAACCTTAATAATAAATTTTAAATTAGCCTGTTTATATGCTAACCGTCATTTCTACTCATTTTATCATTTTATATTGGGAAATGCAATACTCATTTCTGAGTGACAGAAATGAGATAAATGAATAATTCTTGTTTTGTGCACACCTTTACGACTCCGACTTCCATATAAAACCAGTTTGAGCAAGATCGGTTTAGTAGAAGTCGGTTAAAGTGCTGTACAAAAAAGTGCTTGCGTATTAATATATAGATGCTTAAGAATTAGGAGTGTCCTAAGAATTCTGTTCAAGAATTTAAAGTATTTGCACGTTAACATTAGATCGCCCAGGCGGAACCTGAATAGGATTTAAATGTAGAGTGGAAATGCAGAGATAAATTATCATGGGCAATTAATGAAATTATGGGCAAAACAGGTGTCCCCTCTAAGGTTTGATATATATATACTATAATCCAATTTCAAATATAATGGAATACTTTAAATAAAATATTATAACTAATTCATATCGAACACAGAATGCTTCTTATGCGAAAGACTCCAGTTGAGGCGAAATCACCTTCTATAATTCCGGGATTCATTTCTATAATATAAAACATCTTGCATTATTACATAAAACATGGCGTAGTCGATCAAGGACAATTGTTTATCAAAAACTAATATTGTATAAACAAGAAATATATATAATAATAAAAATAATAAAATATACACATAGTGCTGCATGAAAAGATAAAATAATAAGAAAAACAAATAAATAATGAGATGGGGAAAAACAAAGAAGTTAAAACAAATTAAAATATCAAACAGAATTCGTGGTCACCCACCAAAAACGAGAATGATACAAATTAAGTCAAACATGGATTACGTAAAAATGGTAAATAGTTTAGCACTAGACGGAAATATAGTGGAGAATTTGACCAATCTTATAAAATTGTTGAGATAACTGCCTGAAAATGTAAGAATTGCAACATTTTTAAATGCGGAGATGAAGCCCTTAAACTCTACAATTCGTTAGAAGAACAAAAGACCAAGTACAATGAAGTCATAAAAACATTTAGTAAATTTTGTAAACCAAAAAAAGATTTGGTTTACGGACACTTCGTATGCTATTCAAGAGAATAAGCACTTTCACTTCTCCGCGATCTAATAGTAATAGGAATTGCGGATAAAAAACTAAGAAAAACTTCTACAAAAACGTAAATCAACAACCGAAAGAATTTAAGCCTAGAGTAACAATGTGCATGAATAAAAATGGGGATATACTATGTAATAAGGACAAAGTATTAGCAAGATGGCAGAGCAATTCGAGGAAATAATATTAATGAACCCAGAGCAGAGGCACATTGGTACCCGAAATGTACAGAACATGAACGGGGACGATAAGAATGACAGCACAATGTGGTTTTCGTCCTCGAAGATCCACAATAGATCAGCTATTTGTACTCAGAGAAACCGTACAAAAAACCGTTGAATTTAACATAATCCATTTGTTATTCATCAACTACAAATATGCTTATGATATTGTAAACCGTAATGAGTTATTTAATGCTATTAATGACGAAAATTTCGATGAAAAATGCAAGGATAGATAGGGAATTATCCCCACCCCTCAGAACAAATAGAACATTAAGGCAAGGTAACGCACTCTCCTTTTCGTTATTCAACGTGGCCCTAGAAAAAGCAGTAAGAGATGCATCGCTTAATGCATCAGGCTGTATCTTTTATAGATCAATCCAAATATTAGACTTTGCCGACGATATTGCGATCCTTGGAAGAACATTTGATAGCATGAACAGGAACTTTGTAGCACACGAGCAAGCCGCAAAAAATCCGGTTGGAAATAAACGAACAAAACATGTGCACAAAAAACGCCAGAAGTAGCAGACAAAACATAACGATCGACACCTACAATATAGAAGCAGTAGGTGAATTTTTATACCTAGAGACGATTATAAAAAAAGACAATGATACATTGGCCGAAATCAGAATAGCACTGGCAAATAAATGCTATTTTGGTCGAGAAATAAGGAAAACAAAATTGAAACTGTACACAAAACTAATAAAGTCTGTCTTACTTACTATATTGTTCGGAAGTGTGGACGTTGAAGAACGCAGACAAAGCTTTGGTAGAAAGGTTCGAAAATAAAAACCTTCGTTCGATTTACAAAGGAATACAGGTGGATGGCATTTGGAGGAAAAACTACAACTCAGAGGTTTATGAAAGCAGTAAAATTCCAAATATTATCAAAGAGTTTAAAATAAACATATTACGATAGATTGGTCATGTCAAACGAGATGCGGAACGGAAACCGGCAAAGATAGTACTGTGGAAAGTTCCGACAGGAAAACGGAGACCAGGTCGCCCTAAGAAAAGATATATAGACGACGTCGAGAAAGAAACTGGAAAAGACAGACCAGAGATCGACAATCATGGAAACGAATCCTGGAGGAAGCCAACATCAAGAATAGGCGCTCGAGGTGAAGATGGATTACGTTAAAAGGGTAAATAGTTTCGTACTGGGCGGAAATATAGCGGAAAATTGTAGACAATTTTTGAGATAGCTGCGGGTATAACAGAAAATCCTGAAAATGTAAGAATTGCAACATTTAACCTTGCAGATATTATTTGACTTCGGTGATCGAACGGGAAGCAGTTGTATTAGCATTATATTATTATCAATTGTCTATTTCTTAACGCTCAAATTTGGAATGTCTGCAATAACATTTTTGAAACTGTCATGTCAATTAATACACAATAAATTAAACGTCGATAAATTATGTATAATAAATTAAAAAAATACTTATACTTCAAATTCTAGTTATTTAGTAACACAAGCATTAATTCTATTACTTTGTCGAGTGAAATGTTTACCCCAGAATTGAGTCATATTCGTACAAGACTACGATAGCAAATCAAGGTGTTTGAGGTAAGCTCCTAGGAATTTTATTATTAATCTTGATAACAAAATACAGTTAAAAAAATCTAAATCAAAACTTGAGGCATCATTCACTATTTCCGATTTGAACACAATTTGTACATTGATGCAATTCAGACTGCAGTTCAAATCATATAGAATATGTGTATAATATGTAAATGCTTCGAATTTTGCCAATATGCAATTAATAAATAAAACTAGGCAATCATTTTAAAACTATGCATCTATTTTGATTTTGTTGTAAACAGACGTTTCATAAAATACCAAATATATTAGTCAATTTCTTCATACCACTACCATTCTTTGCAATATAGTATAATTAATCTAAATAAACACATTATTTTGTTAGGATGAATTACGTGAAATTAGGAATACCTGCTATCCCATACATAAAACGATTTACTACATAAATAGTGAAAACTGAATTTTTATGAACTGAAGAAAAGCATTTATATAAACAGGGCTAGTTTGTGATATTATGCCATTGTGGCAAAGCTTTTATTTGATAACCACACAACTTGATCAAATTTATTATGTGAAAAAAATTGTTCATGGTGATAACCTAGAGTAACAATATTAATCCTATATTGTGAATTGTAAATTATTTTAATGTGCATACATAAGTGATCAAATGGGCTGTTATTTGAATGAGTTAGATTTTAATCAGTTACAACTTTACTCACATCCGTTATTTCCACCAGTTCACCAGTTCGTAAATCTATTACATCACCATATGCTCGGCCATTTATGCTGCATTTGTTGAATGTCATTATATTTTGCGTTAATGTACCAGTTTTATCGGAAAATATATACTGGATTTGCCCTAATTCCTCGTTAAGCGTAGTAGTCCTCGCCTTTGCATGAGTCTTAGTATTTTCATAATACATTTTCTCGTCCCAATTAATTAAAAATGATTGGGCGAACCGTATTACCTGAAATTAAATAAAAGTAATTCATGTTTTGATCTTTCTTTGTCCGTAAAATAATCTTTAATAATATTAGGGTTTCTAATACGTTCACATACGAAATAGAATATAAAAACTAAATAATTTTATCGTACAACTATTTTTTTCTATGATTTAGTTTTTGCGGCAGTTGCGTCAATTTAGAAATTCAATATTTATTGGTTGCGAATTGAAACCCCTGAGTTAATTATACTTAAATTAATATTACTGAGCTTTGCATAATTGTAATATAATTTTAATAAACTTTTAATAATGAGCTTCTGAAAATAATGGCATTGTGAAAAATAGATGTTCGTGAATATGCTGTGGTGTAGTTCAAAACAAAGCTAACAAAGGGCGGCTTGTGAATGTGGGAATTGAACAATTGGAATAAATAAAGCAGGAGTTTTTAAGTAGGGTGTATTATTGCATTTTTGTGGTATAAGGAATTTCCATTTAATGCGTGGTGTTAAATTGAAAATTAAATGGACTTTTTACAATTATGCGCATGTTACAATTTTTTTAGCTTACCTCTACTGAAACGTAGAGAGATATTGGCACAACAGTATTTAAGACAATTGCGTAGGAAAAGAATACTAAAAAACCTATGACAGTGGCTCCTTGTAATGTACCACTGGGAATTATTACTTCCCAAGGCAAATATACCTAAAAGAATAATTATTGATATTGTATAAAATTGTCCAAAAAAAAAACATTACCTGAAAATATTGGCCAACAAGACCTTCCCATATCGAACAAGCAATAGTACAAAAGGCGCATATTGAGAGAAGAAAAAATACTATCTAGAATATACAATTTAATAAAAAAGAACACACAAAAAATATAATATTCCATACTCCGATTATTATAAAATTTAATAATCTATCAATGCTAGTACTTTTGAACTGTGTTTTCCCCGAATTTTGCATTAATTTTGTATCTTTACCAGCAAATATAACAACTCCATAGCACCATTGTGTATTTCTTAAAACACATCCACGCAATAATATTTTATCATTATCCAAAGAAAACCGTTGGTTATTCCAAATAAGCGTACCTTAAATAAAATGCATTAAACAAGCGAACAACATAATATATAATAATTATACCTTCGAATTTATTTAACAAATTATTTGGTTTTTCACATATTATTTCACCATTAAACCGCCATAAAAGCTCATCACATTGTCCCATTTCTGCTGTTTCTGGTAAACATTGTTTACATTTTAGATTTGTTTCACCATCCAATTCTGCTGTTTCTATGAAACACAAGCCGTTTGGCTCGCTGGTTGATAACAATAAAATATCGGCTGCTACGAATTGATTATTGTCCATACGGATTACGTCTCCTACCTGCCATTTTAACAAACAAAAGAATTGTCTTAAAGAAATATCTTAATTAGATTTCAAGTATTCACTACTAAAGTGTAGTCAGTAATAGTTACAAAGAAAACAAAAATCTATATTCTAGTGACCAGGAAGGGTTAATAAAAAAGATTTCTTTTAAATTATTTCCTTATACCCTTTTGCGACAACTTTAAGGTATAAAAAAGAAGCGATGTTTTACCCAATATTTTCTACTTTGGGAATTATTTCTTCGGTTATCCCATGTAAGAAGATATCTTACCGTAATATCATATTGAGTGTTGGCTAATTTAATAACTAATAATAATTGACTTAAATTGAATAGTTAAATTAAAAAAACAAGTTTGATCAGACACTACTCAGAGCTGTGTTGTGTTATCAACGAAAACCGAGAAGGTGGTCCTTGTTATCGCAGGATAATGACAGAGAACAGAGAACCTTCCTGCCATGCATAGATGATAATTAAAGGGGCAGAGTCTAGTAATCAAACCAAATAGAGTCCTGACATTATTTCTATCCAATTTCCATTTAAAGAAATTTTTGATATTTCATATAAACTGCTCAAGATACCAGGTTCTAATATCTCTCTGCTCCAAAGTGGCAGTGTTTCTTTCTCCATGAAGAATACAATGTCATATTTAGTATAACAGAGGTAAAGTGGATTGACAATTGGTCTGGAGGAAATATAAACAATTATTATAAATATTTCTTTTAATTCAACCAATTTCAGGAGCAGTAACAACTGTACATAATAGAAAAGACGACCTTTCTAGTTGCTAAGTTTATAATCCAATTCAGCCACAAGATTGATGACTTCTCAACATTCGGTTCGTAATTGTTGATTATACACATTACAAAGAAATACATATACGTAACAATAAGAAAATGAAATAATACATTACTTACCTGAACACCAGACCACTTTTCATCAGCTAATTTGCCATTCCGAAAAGTCTTGGATCGTCTATTATTCACTTGAGAATCTGAAACGTGGCGTTGCTAAAAAATTAAAACTTTTTAGAGATTTTCTTATGGTAAATATATTTGTGTTCATATTTAGCATTTCTAATAATTTAATTTTCATAGTAAATATATGTTAAAAGCATTGATAAGTATGCGCTGTGTTTCCAAATAGAACCCAACATATTGGCCAATGCTAATGACGTCTTAAATCGCACGCGATTCTGTATTTTTGCAAAAATAATTGCGTACGATTTAAGACATCATTAGCACTGCCAAATATGCTGGATTCTATTTCGGAACACAGTCATCATCACAGCCATATAAAAACTTCAACCAATTTTCCGTCGTGATTTCTAATCTTAGTCAAAATGTTATACATTAAATCATTAACCATTCGCCGGGAAGTATCCAAAGTGTAACAACTTACATTATTGATTATATTTTATACATCATTTTATATTGAAAGCGGTTTCCCGAAAAAGTTAATAGAACAATGCAAAATGACGACAGGAGAGTGTGGGACACAAGTGAGAGTACGAGGTTTCAATCAAATAAACTTCTCTCAGGCATCAGGTCTTCGACAAGGAGATGCGATCTCAATATTGTTTAACGTTGCTTTGGAAGCAATAATGAGAAAAGCAGAACTAAATGGAGAAAATAGCATCTTCACAATAAACATTCAGATATGAGCGTTCGCAGATGACACAATCAGAATTAGACGCAAAGACGAAAATCTTTTCAAAAATTGTTGAAAACTCAGCCAAGTTCCAATCTAAAGGGCCAAATACACGAGCGCTCCATCCGACCAGGCCACGCCAAAACAACAATTTGTACGCACTCAAAATTTCGAGTCCATACAAATTGTTGTTGTTTTGGCGTGGCGTTGTTAGATGGAGCGCTCGTGTATCTGGCCCCTAAGACTGACACGAAATGGCACGAAAACAAAGTACACGATTTTATCAAAAAGAGAAAACCGATTAGGACGAGGCATCAGCTTTGACGATCATAGAATGAAAATGTAGATAACTTGATATACATATTTAGGGACAGTGCTTACCGCAGAAAATAAGATAAAGGAAGACATTTATAGACGCAAATAAAACATATTTCGCACTAGTCCCGATTCTAAAGACCCAAGAAATCTCAAGATAAGTGAGAATATATGTAATATGCCAAGTGAGAATATATGTATAAAACATCTGTGGTACGGTCTGATGCTTGGACATCGACCAAACAAACAGGTATCAGCTAAAAATCTTCGATTGGAAAATCTTATTAAGAATATTTGGTCTTATAAGGGTTAAGTTAACCAAAACGAATGGAGCATTATAAGGAACGAAGAGCTTGAGGAAAGCATGACGCAAACATACAAAAGCTGAGCTGACTACGATGGCTTGGACACGATGGACGGGCTTCAAAGAAAGAATGCTATCCAGGATTGGAAGAAAAACTGTTTTGAAAATTCAGGAAGAAAAGGTATTACGATCGGAAGAGGAAATTGGCACTTGATTTACGTGGGAAAACCCTTGGCAAACTTATTTTTTTGATAGGCGAGTTTATTTCTGTAAGGACATATAAGCGCGCATAGACCGCTATGACTATAATTCCTTAAACGCATTTATGTGTAAACATTTAATAATGGCAAAATAAAGCGTTTTTTCGTGTGAAGATATTCAAACGTAAAGGGCGACGTTCAGATTTTTCTAGTTGTTTCGCCACTAAACACAAAAACTCGATACAATAATAGAAAGCAAATATAAATAACAAATTTTAATAATACTTACAATGTCATCGTACGCATCTTTTACAGCTGTTAACGCTAATACTCCAATTAGCGGTATAGCTGTAGTTATTGGTGTAAGTGAGGAAATTGCTGGGATTAATTGAAGCACCAAAAGACATAAAAAATAAAAATTTGCAAGTCGCTGAAATTGTTCCAGAAGATTTAACGGCAAAAATGTTAGCAATGAATACTTGGACGTCTTGATGTAATTGTTCTGAAAAATAAAATTTTCAACTATATTAACAAAGTCATAAAACATTTTGTATTTATGAATGAATATGGAAAAAACTGTATGAGGATAATTATAAAATAATGGTAACTAGGCGGGAAAATTTGGAGAACAAAGGGTATAGGTGGAGATCGTATTTCTTAGATGCTTTGGATATGCACTTAAACTGCCGCCGAGGCTTAGCTCATGGCAGGTAAATACTGTAATTTCTATTCTACTTATTCAAAGTTGTTAATGAGAATATCATGTTTTCATGATTCTGTGGTCGATTCTCTTTAAATGCTTTGATGGTTGGAATAAATGAATAAATTAACATGTATTATATGAGAATATGCATTTGACTATTCCGGACTGGTGGGAGTGTTATTATAACCACTGGTAATTGAGCCACTGGTATTTGTCCAAAGAGAGGATAAACTAATACGATCAAGGCGGCCGACGGCAGGAAAGCTTGTAAAAAGTTTACAGTGTTAAACATCATAAACTTCTATTATATATTTGATAGCCTTTTCAGTTATGCGATTTTAAACAGGCCAATAATAAAATTCAATTTGCGTTAACGAGTTAGAAAAAACAACTCTATACCTTGACCTCAAAAATGGACAGATTGCTTTGGATAACAGCATGGGTGAATAGGCTTTTATTATCATTTCCCAAGCACTGAATGGGCTTTATGGCTACGAGTAATATATCATTGAGTAAGATTTATTAACTGCACATACTGGAAAGATTACCTTTTTTGTCCTTATAACCGATCCCAAAGATATCTTGGAGCGATAGGAAGAGCACTTTAATAAATTGCTGAATGGCGAGCTGACCAAAGAATATCTTATGAGAATCCTACACTGGCGCCATCAAGCTAAGAGAAGTTAGCAGAGCCATAAATCGGCCCAAAAACAACAGCCAATGATACCAGAAGGCAGGAAAAGTGTGCCCTGTACATAAGGAAGGAGATATCACAACGTGCACTAATTATCGCGGTATAACGTTGTTGGGCACCGCTCAGGTCGGTAGGCAGAGCATCTAGCTCGTATGAGCGAAGAGGAACCTGCTCCGAAAGCCTGCCGTGGTGACCTATGAGATGCGACAGTAAGGGAGACCCAGAGCTTAGGGATGCCAAACTGGATGACATCAGCTCAGAATCGGCACAGGTGGAGAGAACAGTTGCGAGGGGGCAACTAGAACAGATGATTTCTTTGATGTGGCAGTTAATTTCAAGAAACTGTCTGCGAAAGATAATTCCCCAGTCGAGTTGTTCTATTTAGGACCGAATTCAGTCCTAAATATACGAATTAAACAAAACGAACCATTATATTGTAAAATGTGTTTAATTTAAGAAATAAAAAAAATTACCATCTTAAACTAACTTACTAAGGTTGCATACTTACAGCATATTTGAACTGAGAATTAAATCCTCTATCATTAGCTCGAATTCTTCGTTCATTTTCTGAAATGATAACAAAAATTAATTTCTGCAAACAAAATAATTGTTATAAGATGATATATTAAATTATGCATTAGAAATCTTCAAAAAACCTGGATTATATTTTTTTTAGATATATAATATTTGTTATTTATAAATATTAATGGTATTTATTTGTATGAATAATAAAGAAAATCTTTGTCATTTGATATTTACCAGAAAAGTACGAGGAGCAACGGCGTCGATTTTGTGATTTTGAATTGGAATTTCGAGAAGGAATGGTATCATCAGTATTAGAAGGATTACGACTATTTTTACCAGATGAACCTGGCCTTTTCCAAACTCCCAATTTTCCTAATACAGAAAAAAAAGACACACGTATTCCTGATGATGGCGGTGACTCTGGCTGAGAATTCGATTTACAAGTGTCATGAAGACTATCTGTACTATCCGAAAATACCACTTCATTTGGCTTTTGAACAGAATCTTTTTGATCAGTTGTTAATTGATTATATGATACTTGCAGATCAATTGAGTCCCCTGACGTGGTTTTATCAGGATGAAAGTGCACATTTGGTTCTGAACGTTGTTGAATTTCGCTAGAATGTGCTAAGGCAGCCAGACGGTATAAACTACCACAGCTTTCAGCTTTTGTTTTTGGTCGATTACCTTTGTTAAGCCAATTTCGTTTTCGCTTTCCTGGTATCGATTTCCTACTACTGTATTCTTCATCAGAAGAATCATTCTGTGCCCCTAGTATTTCCAGTTCGACTAAATCTGATGGATTGCTTCCACCAGGCATTTCACTAAATCCAGATTAAAGTTTCTTTCGCTTACACATGTCACTTACTTATTCCGTTTATCTTTTAGAATTGATATTTTGGAATATTTAATTCCATCCAAAAAAAATACATATATAATAGGATTACATGATTTTGCGGCAATCGTATTGTTTTTTTTATCAAATTCTATAACTTATTCGTACAATAATTCTTTTGCCAAAATCTACAAATATGAATTTTTGAAACATTCAACGTTGCAATAAAATAAATTAAAATCTAAAGGAAATTATTTCATTTAGTACTATTATAATTAAATTTATTACTGCCTAAAATAACAATTACGTTTAGGTGTTCTTTAAATAATAATAATTAAGTGATGATGTTAAAAAGATCAGACGGGAAAAAACACTAAAGCACTTCCTTCTTGTAATGTTTTCACTTTTATTCGAGACGGATTTTATTTTCACAAAAATTATTATCTTAAGTGCATATTATCATGTTACTATTTCTAAGATCAAATGATCCATTAAAGTCTTGATAGATTGTCAGAGTGACTTAAAACTGTCTGGACATCAAATATATTAAGGAACAATTAATAATTAAACGCGTCAGCCCTACGTGTTCTAACTGAAACTAAATCTACCGTACACCACAAGTTATGGAAAACCAAACAGGTTTCGATTCATATACAGTCAAATATGGTTTTTAATAAATTAGAAAATAAAATATAATAACAGCACTTTCTTAAAAGTTATTTAAAATATTGGCGTCTGGTATGTAACAACTCTATTTTATTTATGATTAAAAATTTCATTGCTAACTTGCGAGAATTTCTGACAATTAAAATCGAATTCTTTCAGTATTACTAATGCATATCGAACTACAGACCTGACGTCAATAAATATGCTCACAGTACCCCGAGGGGCATGTATGTTATTATACATTGCACTATAATGCAAATTTTAACAATAAGACATCATTTAGTTTTAGCACACTACAGCAAGAATGAATTAGCATCATTTGTTTTTATTATTCGAACTATCTACGTCCAGACTATAATTCATTGATTCTAAACCAAAAATCAATAATAAAAAATATCAAATCCGTGGTAAATCTAACAGAAATGTACTTAAGTATTATGAAGGAAATATTAATTTATCACCCGTGCTTAGACTATTGTAAAAGTATATTCAAAGTAATTTCTAGCCAATCTATTACAATATTGCATTATCTATTTTATATTAACATTACAATAAAGGAAAATCAACGAATATAGCAGCAATGTTGTAATCGTTGAATGCAATGTTTATAAAATTTTCCGAATGTCATGACACTTGGGGTAGAGAAACAAATCGATTTTCTTCTCCTCCAGAACGAAACACGTTGAAATTACTTATCGTGGCGCGTTTTTATCAACTTTATAATTATTTACACGTTATAACAAATATATAAGAATCACTTTTTTAAAATTATGTACAGCTGCAAGTTATTTTTCTTAGCATAAATACTAATGCCAACCTATGTGTCAGAATTCAACTATAGATCAGTTCCCGTACTTTTCGTGTTAAAACTTTACTTGTGAATAGTGGGGAGATTTTGTGACAAAATAAAAATGAAAAGGAAGGCGATGATTACACTGTTCGTGATGAGCTCATCGTTCAACACCGTTTGGGTAATTTCTTGTGAATCAAGAAGAAGACAACGTAAATGACTTTAAAAATGACAACCGTTTTTCATATTTGAAAGTTTATACGAATTTACACAAGCTAAAAGATTTTGTAAGACCAACCCATTTACACGGGAGTGGACGAACAAAAACATGATGGGAAATAGGTTTCATGAAAAGAGGGAGGAATGGTCACACAGCTCCACGGTCCACTCCCAGCGAATTCGCCATCGAATATAAAAGAGAATTTGATAAAACAACAGCCAGTAAATTTTGACGTGTAGTTGGTTGCAACTGTACACCCGTGTAAAAGCCCATGCGACTTTGGGCAGTTTCAAACGGGCCAACAGCCAACCAACAAAATATGCTAAAAAAGTCGTTTGTGAAGAACAGGGGAAGAGAGGACGAAGAGTGGGCAGATTTTTTGAACCAATTCTTTCAGTTGTATTTTTGACTCAACTTTTTGCCAGTTGTGTGGTTGTTGTTGTATTTTGTTTCTGGTAGAAAAGAGAGAGAAATGGCAGAAGGAAGAATTAAGATTAAAAACAACAACAATAAGCCAAATATTCTGACGTACAGTTGGTTGGAAAAGTTGGCTCGTGTGAAAGCCCACTTAGAGCGACGGCAACACAAATTAAAAAGCATACACCGGAACAACCATCGGCTACGAAATAGAAAGTAGATTGATTCGGTCGCCGCGTTCGGCAACGTCGTGTTCGCAGTGGTCTGCAAAATGTACGAGATTCGTCGGTCGCCCTTAAGGTACCTTTACATTATGTGATTTGTCATATGACTGTACTGTCAAAATTACGAATTGATAGTCCATCTGACTGCGTACTGTGTTCACACTTAATTTTGAAGTCAAAACAGACATATTTAAAGCAAATTTTGACAGATAGTCGTATGTCAAAAACAAATTTGACATTTAATGTTAGGTTTGACTTCATTGACAGTAAAGTCATATGACAAATCATATAATGAAAAGGTACTTTTAGCATGTTTACAGCATTACAGCGTACAGCTGTTCGTCCACTGTACTCCCGTGTAAAAAAATATCCGTTCCGTACCCAGAGCATCTTGCTGCCTGGTGGATCATATAGGATGGTTCTACATGAGCGTACAGCGGACGAACAATTCGAACACACAAACGTGAGTTTATGGGGAAGAGGGTGAAAGAGGAGGTGGAATTCCATCATCGCGTCTCACCCTCTTCTCCACAAACGAGGTTTCGAAAACACAAAAATGTGTTCGTTGTACGCTCGTGTAGAACCACCCATGACTGACAGAGAGAGAGAGAGAGAATTATCAGGCGTATTAAAAAGTTCTAATCATGTAAGGTGGTCTATATCGCTGAGAGGCCGGGACCAGGGAGGGCGCAAACCCTCTTGGGTTCACTAGCCCTGCTAGTAAATTTTAAAGAACAACAACTTTTTTGTATTGTTTTGACATTGATTAGTGATTGAGATATTACAAAAAGTTTGAGGCGGGGATTTTTCCATTTGGTTAATAAAATCGTACACTCGGACGACGAATATGATCATCGTAACGACGAAACCAAAAATATGACAAATTGTATGCCCCTTTTTACAGGCGCGGATTCAAGGGGGTCATGACCTCCCCCCAAAAGCGTTCGCTGTTTAAAGGCCCGTCCTCACTACGCGGACTTAGATCCCACGCGCTTTTGGCCGTACGGCCAGACAAAAGTGCGCGTGATCTTTTAATTTTCTGAATCATGAGTGAGAAAAAATCAATTCTCATTTGAAACGTCGTACGCGCTTTTGAAAAGCTCATATTGTGTGGACGTACAATGTACCTTTTTAAGCACAGCCTTTTGTCCGCGTAGTTTTGCCGCACGGCCTTTACCATGGACAAAGTCGTAAAAAAAGTCGTAAAAAAGTCATAAAACTCTATATGAAAAAAAAGGCAAAAGCGCGTACGACCCAAGTCCGCGCAGTGTGGTCCCACCATAAAAAACAACATTGACCCAGCTAAAAAAAACAAAAACAAAAAATAACTAAACGACCCAACAAACTAAAAAACGACCTTAAAAAATGACCTTCAAGGTCAGCAACAGATTGATCTATACTCTTTCTATATGTTTTGATTTGCAAACTCGGAAGTTAGCTGCACTCACAAGAAAGGGCGCGTCTTCATCAAAAATAGAAAATTCGGTTAGTTTTATTCGTTTTGTTAATTTTGTTTTTGTGTTTTTAGGAGTAGACATTTTTTTCCGCCACTTTTAATTCCGTAACCCCCCCAAAACAAAATTCTAGATCCGCGCCTGCTTTTTTATACTTTATAGAGCGACTTTAATTCTTAAATAAAGCTAATCTTCATTAATGATTTCATGTGTCACTCTTAATTGTTAATTAATGACCATATTTTGAAAATTATCAAGCCCTATACCCTGGACAAACAGCACTCTTTAACTCTCAATTAGCACTAACCATCGTTAACTGCCCTTGGTGTCGTCCTTAATTGTAAGCTAATAATCAATTTTTTGATGATTAACATCAATCCTTAATCATCAAAATATTTTGATGATACGTTCGTAACAGTGATTTTCCTTGTTTTTTTTTATTTTCTCCTTCAGATCAGAAATCGACGACCATGGTATCTTCCGCGAGTAAGTGTCGATGTACAGTGAGTCGAGTTTGAGCATTAAAGTGTCAAGTTTCTTTACTTTTGCGGACTGGATTATGGATGAAATAAAATTATTGATCGAAGTTACCTACGACCAGACTCTTTAAATGATGATTTCAATTTTTATACGCTTTATATTACCTTCACCTGTATGTTGTATGTAAACAAATCTTGCAACTTGATTTTGACCCACTTCCACATAACCGATAAACTTCAAATTTTGCACATATGTATAGTTCGCGTGAAAATGCAATCTGACCATTTTGTAAAAAAATCAAGATGGCGGCCGAATTTTTCAATTGTGCTCCCCTACCCTCGACATGGGTATCAAATGAAAGGATATGACAAGTAAAATGCAATTAGCTATGTGGCGTCATTCAAAATTCAAAATGGCGGCCAACACAAAATGGCGGACTACCTTTTTCTTTACAACATACTCGTTATGGATATCAAATGAAAGGATATGACAAGTAGAATACTGGGACTTATTGTTGAATCCCTGGCGGGAAAGTGAATGAGAATTTCACAGTCGAAAGTGGAAGTTAAACTAAAAAACCACTTGTTTTGAGTTGTGTATCCAATGCGAACTGTTCATTCGATGGTCACTTGAATTTCGAAAATGAAATATGTCACTTCATATCGCAGTTACGCCCGGCGGATTGAACAATCGCAGCGACAAGTGAAAGGGAAACTCTTAGCGGCGGGAATCCCAAATCCACCGGATTCAACAATCCGGCCCACTATTAGCTGTGTGGCGTCATTCCAAATTCAAAATGGCGGCCAAAACAAAATGGCGGATTACTTTTTTCTTTACAACGCGCTCGGTATGGGTATCAAATGAAAGGATATGACAAGTAGAATACTATTAGCTGTGTGGCGTTATTCCATATTCAAAATGACGGTCAAAACAAAATGGCGGATTACCTTTTTCTTTATAACGCGCTCGGTATGGGTATCAAATGAAAGGGTGTGACAATTAGAATACTATTAACTGTGGGGCGTCATTCCAAACTCAAAATGGCGGCCAACACAAAATGGCGGTTTACCTTTTTCTTTACAACGCCCTCGGTATGGGTTACAGTATAGTACAGTAAGCTGTGTGAGGTCATTTTAAATCAAATATGACGGTCACTACAAAATGGCGGAAGATATATAATCGACTAAAAAGTAAAAAATATAGTTTAAAAAACTAAGAAATACGCTTTTATTTTAAAATGAACTAAAAAGTAAAAAATAATTTTGAATGTAAAGTTTTTATTGCTCCAGCCAGAATATGGAAACAACCTACCTTTCGAAATGTAAAAAAGCGTGGGGCGCTAGCGAAAAGTTCCGGTGTTAATAAAATAAGAATATAGGTAAAGAGTCGACTAAACCATGGAAAATGCATATGTGAAATAAAATAACTTATAAATAGATCACGGCTATACTAGGCAATAACAGCTCTTGGGAGCCACACGGCAGGTAAACATCCTTTTGTGTCTTGATGGCCTGAAGCTCTGCACATGCCAACGAGAAATTGTGCTCTGTTGGGTTTTCATCCAAAGCATGGAGATCGAATTGAGTAATCTTAGATTTTGGCCGTAGACAAGATTTGCTGGAAGTCGGTTTTTATTGCCTTGCGAAAAAATAAGACAAAGGGCGCAAGACTTCACGTGGTTTAATCTATTGTTGAGAAGTTTCGTAAGGAAAGTTCGTGCGTTTTGGAATTCGATTTTTGGCGACCGATACACGATCGAGACCACTTGTTTCAATCTTTATTGATCACCGGATTAAAGGTATTTATTGAAATCGCTAGTCGTGAACAATATTGATGGGAGGACCAATTTTATTTCAGGGCCGTTTTTGCGATGCATTAAGAGACGTTTTCAAACCTGTGAGGTCGTAAGTGGCCGAATCAAGGTTGTTAGACACTAGAGAACGCACCATCTCCTATCCTACTTGTGAGTTCGAGTAAGAGAGGTATAAGACCCTATCTTTTCTTCGAATCAAAAAGAGACGAATATGGGACTACCTCGACTGGATCCATCTTACTAAAAAACCTTGTTGGTTCTCAGCAAAAGTTAACTATTGCCCGGTCCTGAACTAGATTAAGATAGAAATATGGAGCTTCTGAAAGTTTGTTGCGACAAGTATTTCTCTGCAACGAACGAATATACTGTAAAACTTTTTTTAAGAAGCAAGACGTTAACAATACATTATAAATACAAATATGTATATATATATATACGATGATATCATTTCAAGAAATTCCAAAAATAATAAAAAAAATGGACTCGATCCGGAAAGAGGTAAAAAAAACCTATATAAAATCTACGGTTACTCCACATTTGACTGAATAGTTACTAAATATTTTATCACATCACGCAAAAGATTTATTATTTCGTATTGCTACAAAAGTGAAATTACCCGCACGATAAATACTCTTTAGAAGTGACAATTTTTCACTTAAAACCAACCCTAAATACTTAACCAATTTGATGAAGATAGTTCAAATGTTTTTTTAATTATATAATAATACTAATAAAGCTCACCAGTTCTTGTTTCAGGCTCCTGCACCGTTCCCATTGTTGTTTTTCCAATGTTTTGGATTTAAAGCGATATTTGATAACAATTTGGACTAGTTAAGGACACTTTGTTGAAAGACACTTTGTTGCTACATATTATATATAAAACACTCTTTTTAAATAATTTAATAGTTCGTTTTTTTTATAAAGAGATAAAAAAACCAATGTAATTGGTTTAAATATACATATAAATAATTGTTTGTTTGTATTCAATGGGCAAAATTGGTTTTTTTTTTATTTTTATTTACTTTTTAAAGTAGGAATTGACTAGTTAAGCACATAATAATCACTGATTTTAAGAATTTGAAATGCAAGTTAACTGGAATGGTCAAAGGTAGACATGTAAATACTCCAGGCGGTCGTGGTTTTAACGGTGGAGCTCTACGTTTAATATCTATCGATGGAGCCCAACCATCTATCCATGGAACATCCATCAGAAATTGTGAACGCCAAGAGATTCCTAAAAAAGTAAAATTGTTTTATTAACAATTGAATATATATTTAATAGTATCATATAAAAAGTTATAAAATAATAATAAATTGTCGCAATTAAAATGCTATATTAATCGGACATAATGACTACTTGGAAAATATAGTGATGACCTAAACATACTTTTTGCTAAATTAACAATATTTATGTGGAAATGTAATATTTTTCTCTATCTGTATTGATATCGTCATTTATTGAAGCATTAGATGCAACAGGCCATTCGGTACTGAACGAATTACATTGTGTCAAAATAATCACAGTGCCATTTAGTTTGAAGCAACGAAAACTGCGCAAAAGTTGAAAGAAATATTTGATCTTGTGGTGGTGAGAAAATACAACAAGAAACATTCTGCAGTTAAGAGGCATTGTAAAAGTAATACGAAGCAATCAATGGAAATATCATTTAACAGTATCAATCTTAAAGATAACAGTTTGTAGAAAACCTATTTTCATCCATATTACGAATGTAAGGAAAATGCAGAAGCACAGGAATCACAAAACTGGCCGATAGAAGCAACCAGAACGGTCAAACTCTTGCCCTAACTATCGACGAGAGATAGTTTAAGCAATTCTCATGTGTAAGTAATGGTAATGTACAGGGACTGCGGGTGGCCATCTATAACACAATCTGCAGTACTGCAGCCGCGAACCAGAACTTGCATCGTTTAAAAAAGTTCGTACTGCTTTCCTCTTACGTACAGAACATTTAGGACTTGGCAGAAGTATTTTTTTATGTGAAAGGCTAGTACTCAGTGGTAAAGCTCTATACTGTCGACGGTTCTTTCATTGAGTGGCATGTTGGGCAGCAAGCACCAGTCGTAGAGATAGTAGAAAGAAGAGTGAAAGAAGGTTTTATTCTACCGACTCTCATCCACTAATACGGCGACAGAACGGTGAATTCGGTGATGGCTTGCTCGCCTATTATGATTACAGCACCTGGCAGGGCGAGGGAATTTTTTTTGTGAAGAAGGAAGACTTCTAGTTATCTAGAAATCGAAAAACGAAGGTCAATGCTCAGGATACCTTCCTTATGACTCCACTGATCCAAAACTCCAAGGAATTCAAGAAAATAGTATTATCACTGCAATAACAGCGTCTAATATATCATCAAAGGATGGGAAAACCTCATGAAGACCTCTGAGGTAGCAGTGGAGTGAAAACAACGGGCTCAGTACTTAATGGCGAATTTACCAGTATATTGATGAGCTCAGTGCATTCGATTAAACCATTCGTAATGGATGTAGATTATCTGCTGACTGACTGGCTCTTATGAGGACAGTGAAATCTCCATGTTGAAATAACAAACAAATAACAAGTTCATCAAGGCTACCAAACAGAGCGGCAATTGGGAGAGCAACAGAAGCTCACTAACTACTTATAACAAGACGATTAGGAGAGCAAAAACGGTTAGTTTGAGACTTTTCTGACAGAGTATTGAAGGTGTTCGTGACTTGACGAAACTTCACAAAACACGATCTGCAAAGGTGGCACTACTAGAAGCAAATTTTCTATGCACAACTATTCATCAAAAATAAAGCGCTATGAGCTAGAATGTCAGCAAGCAAGAATGTCAAAGCACTAGTTGATTAGTTTACCAGACACCGCGCCCTAAATTACCACCTATGAATGATCGGAAGAGCGAAGAACCCCAACTGCACGCTGAACATCGCGGAAGACGAATCTGGCTTTCATTTTCTTTGTTACGGTCTCACGATAGCGAGGAATAGGGTCTCGTGGTTCGCCTCGACTTTGCTTTACCAAACAAATCTGAAATGAAATTTTTTTAGGCAGACTGCTGTATCTGTCTTCCTGAATCTGGTTTACAAATCTGAGGTAGCGCCGTACCGGGACTGATTATGGTACAATAGGTTGCCCCCATCCTTCACTGAAAGAAAAGAAGTATCATACCGTTGATTTCTCTAGAAACTATTGAAGAATTCTCTAGAAACTACTGAGCAATATTCAAATTCAATTACATCAGCAAATATGAACTCAAATAATTTAATGTAATGATGGCAAGTTACCCTTATTTAGGGTCAACATAATAAAGCTACTTTTCAAAAGATTCCTACAAAGAAATAGTTACTTATCCATTCAGCAGTATATCAAAACAAAACTTAATGTAATACAGTAAGTGATCCCGGTGATCTGCTCGTCATTTCTATCGAATCCTTCCCCTATTGTCCAATTCAGGACAACTCTGTCAGAGCTTTTAGAGAATCGATGCAACATTTACAAGTTTTGATTTAATTTTACATAACCTAATGGCTTTTAGGACTGCTGACTGTCCGACATTAAACATAGACAGTTGTTCCGTGTGTCTTTCGCCTCAGACATGCTCGGACACGGGTCTCGATTTACTTAGAGCTACTGCTGCATCTGGATCCTCAAACCCCAGCTTTGGTTGCTCCTCCTTCTATTATAGCTTATGGATCCGTCTGTGTAATACAATTGCGATCCTGTTGGCCGATCAAAATGATCCTATTTGAACTACCTTTATGCTTGGCTTTAAAATGCTCTAACCAATTATATTAAAAGACCTTGACATCTAAAAGCAAGAAGAAAATAGTCGATAGTAAAAGTAAGCAGAAAACTAACGAAATAATTTAACATCATATAACAGCTTGTTTAATTGAGTGTCTTTAAATATAATAAATATGGTAACCGATGATTAAAACGTGACTAATAAACTCATTTAATCATAAATGGAATTCGTTTGTCCACGTTTTATTATATTACACATGTCCGCTCTTTTAAATTTCCGTTTGAATAAAATGCGATTTAACTAAACATACAAGAGACACAAGAAAATTACTTCTTTCGCTGTTTAAATTTTAAAAAAGGTTTTCATATCGATCAGAACCCAACATGTGTTATGGACTATCATTTAATTGTTTGAGGTAAGTGCTCTTATGAGTCTTGAGAATTCTGGTTTATTTCATTGATTTTTAGGTTTGACATTGTAAATATTTTATAAACGTAATTATCCTGTATGCCCTAGTGTTTTAGACAGTTCTCTTTCCCATCTCTGGCCTTATAAATGAATAATATTGAATTAATTTTGAATATGCTTGACAAGTGTCCTTGTTGTGATGAATTTACAGGAATGTTGTGAAATCGCATAGCATTTTTTTAAATACTGTGGGACAAATCGAAAACACAAAATAACCGAGGGAAGATATTCCTGTTTGCTTGAAATGTTAACTTTACACATATTAGTTAATAAGGGCCGGTGTAAGGTAGAGAGAGAAGAGAGATAAGGTGAAAGGAATATTTTTAAAACTTATTGATTCGATTCCAAAGTAAAGGAAGATCCACTCACGGAGACATTTGTAATTCCTCATGATAATAGCCGTGTTCCTTTTCTGCCCTTTTTTACTCGTATTTACTTGGAACTACTCCTGCTCTCACAGAGAATTCATGGGTTTTACTCATGTCGACAAATTTTGCGTTCCTTTAATTTTTTACTCCGGAGTACTTAAAAGTAGAAAAGGAACACGGCTAATGTATCAATAGAATCACCGAGTTAAAAGAAGGAGAACCCCTCTTAAGATCCTTACACGAACTCATATACATTTGGGAGGGAGGAGTTATAGACTTCCAACAGACATATAACTCGATAAAAAAGCTATACAAGATCTTATTGAAATAAAAGTCCCCTCAAAGCTGGCACGACTGATCAAATAGGAAACGAATAACACCATGGCGAAAGTAAAGATCCAAAATGCGACAAAGATATGGACTGGCCCCAATGCTTTTTAACCTCGCCCTAGAATGGGCGATAAGGAAAACGTCGTCCAGAGAAGTGCGTCAATAATAACACACTCTGTACAATTCCTTGAAAACGCAGATGACGTGATCATCCTGGAAAGGTTCTTTCTGGCTTTTGGCCAGAACATCAACGAAGGAGAAAAAAGTGATGGAACAGTCCAGAGCTGGAAGATTTAGAATGGGAAGAAATATAACTATCGACGAACACAACCTAAGATAGTCGTAAAAACAGTCTGCTTTGGACCTACGAAGGAAAAAACAAATTCTCACTCTACAAAACAGTAATACGACCAGTAGCGTGCTATGGTAGCGAGATTTGGACTATGACCCAAGACATAGATGAACGAATCAACAGGTATGATAGAAATGTTCTCAGGGTCATAACACCCGCAACAAGAGAGGATGAAATATGGCGAAGAAAATACCACAGCGAGATGTATGAAATTTTTGATGACCCAGAACTCTCAATCTTTATAAAAATTTACAAACTAAGACTAGCCAAGAAGACCCAAGAAAAGATGGATATATTCTATGATGGCTGACGCAAAGGCAACGTTCAACATTCGTGAGGCATGCTGCAGGGGACCGTCAAACTTGGAGAGATGTCCTGGAGAAAGTCGAGCCTTCAGCCGAAGCGTCAACAACCATTTAAGAGCTGATGGAAATGCCGGTGTAATATTTGGCTATAAGGTGGGGAGAATTCTATACACGTGAGACGCTATACTAACTAACTAATTGCTCCTTTAATCCCTCATGGGACATAGGGCGGAAACAGTTGCCCTCCAGCGGACTCTGTTTTGCGCGACAGCTCTCAGCTCTGACCAGGATCTCCCAGTTGTTGCTGCCTCTGCTAATAGGGTTCTTCTCCACGTTGTTGTAGGTCTTCCGACTCGACTCGTGAGCCGATATGTCTAACCAAAAAAGGCTTCCTTCCTCACGAAGGAATTAGATTTCAAATTTCATAGCAGTAATTGCAACAGATAGACCGATGATAGCGACTAAGCGGTTGGATGAAAAGTTGGCGTTATCGCGTTACGGCGTTGAACTTCTCTTACTCTTTTCTCTACACTCTTGTGACCAGATTATGCTACCCGGGAGTGCACTCTTTGATAGAACTTTATGATCAGCACTACAACAGGAGTTTATCTCGGAGGCCTAGACCTAGTCGCGCATGCACAGCACGAGGCAAAATTCCGAGCAAAGCACAATGACCGTTACTGAAGTAAAATCGCGGGGGGCGAATGGCTAACAAAGACCTCGGAAGGTGGTGGCATCCGATTTGTCACTTCTGCCAAAACCCGAGAAGAGTCACTGCAGACGAACACCTAGCAGCTCTGTTAGCAAGTCCTAATCCCACCTCCCCGTGGTGCCCCCTGGTGTACTTCTTCGGAAGGAGCTAACGGGAGACGGTCGAATGGCGAGTTCTCTGCGCCACAAAACAGAGTTTTAAGTCGGTTGGGCTGAGGGTTAGCAACCCGCTCCCATAAAACACAATTGTTACGAATCGGCAAAAATTGCCTCGGAACCGGACGGACAACACGACGACGACCTTTGCTTTTCGAAACCGGACCCGAATCGGATCATGGAATGTGAGAACGCTACTGGCTGATGGACGGCTGGAGAAAGTCCTCAACGAGATGAACCGCTATAAAATCAAGGTCATGGGACTCAGCGAGACCAGATGGCCCGATGCGGGGGAACATATCTGCCCAAAACGGTGAGTCCTTCTTATATTCTGGGAGAAACGAAACTGAAAACCGTAGGAATGGCGTTGGGGTAATACTCACCAAGGAAGCCAGGTCCAGCCTCATTAGCTGGTCACCAGTTTCTGAGAGGATTATTACCGTGCGCCTACGTACCAGACTAAGAAGTACTACAATAGTCCAATGCTACGCTCCAACTGAAGAGGCAGACGATGACATCAAAGACGAGTTCTATATGCGACTGAATGAGGCTTTTCGCTCTATTCCAAGGGGAGACATCATTGTTTTTATGGGTGACTTAAACGCACAGATCGGCCCCAACAACACCGGCCTTGAAAACACAATTGGAAATCAAGGCCTAAGCCAAGATACCAATCACAATGGTGAACTTTTCGTTGACTTTTGTAGTTTCCATCAACTCATGGTAGGTGGAACTTACTTTTGTCACAAGAAGATACACAAGGAGACCTGGGTATCGCCCGATGGTAGAACGAGAAAGTAGATAGATCATGTGGCCGTCAGTCGCAGATGGCGAACTATTCTGGAGGATGTCAGGAGCTTTAGGGGAGCAGACACTGGAAGTGACCACCATTTGGTAGTAGCAACTATCCGCCTAAAAATCGCCAAAACCAGACCAGCAAACCGTTTCTGACGACACAAATATTGAAGAGCTGTGGAGCACAACAAAGGGCGCTATAATAACAGCAGCGAAAACAAGCATTGGTTATGTCCAAAGAAACCAGCAACAATGTTGTTTATTAAAATCATGTATGAAACAAATTATCACTCAAATGTTCACCACGGCACTGGCGGAAGACCTCCATCCCTTTGCCTACATTTTGGATGACGCTGAGCCATAATTGCGACTCAATTTCATTAATATGTCGCATTATCTCTTCCATCAGCTCTTGAATGGTTGTTGGCTTATTGGCATACATCTGTTTTTTCAAATCTCCACAAAGAGTCCAACGGTGTCAAATCACATGATCTGGACGACCTATTGAGATCAGCGGGAGTTAATGCGACAATTGAACTTTTGCAATCATTGTTTCCATAGCCTTGGTAACAGCTTGGCCTTCTATTTGCGAACGCTTGCAAAGGAAGTTTGCGGCAAGCGTTTGTGATGCGTCCACACGTTTGTTTTAAAAAAGCGTTTTCAATTTGCGAACGCTTCCCAAGCCTTGACAAACGTGTGGATCCGGCATAAGGTTCTCATCAGTCCATATGCGACAATTCTGTTTGTTGACGAAGATGATTCTCTGTGTAAAGTTGACATCCACTAACATTTGTTCACGCATCCATTCGGCGTTTTGGCGATGCTTCCAATGGTCCGTGGGCTTCAGTTCTTGACTTCAATTCAACCTTGTACATGCGAATTCAAGTCAAAATTCGCTGTACAGAGCTCCGTGAAATGTGCAGTTCCTGAGCGCGATAACGAATAGAGGTCGACGGAGTCCCGGCCAAATTAGCGCTTACAGATGCAATGTTCGTATTATTGATGGAACTAACTGGACGAAAACGCACTGATGTTATCATATTTACCATCCGCCGTGCTGGGCGTGACGAGATCCTGAACATCCCGGTCTTTGTCATTAATCCGCACTCGCTTATCGCAGGCATTGTGATACATGTGACAATCCCGATTCATCTTGGACCAATTTCTTGAAGTGTAGATAGATAAATGCCTGTGGAGGAATAAATCCATATTCAGAGGCTGCCCTATGATATTCAACGTTCGGATAGAACGCTCGGCGAATAAGAGGATTGTTGTTCTCCGTCGCTCTAGCAACATAACGCCGAATCAACTTGATTATAACGTTGTCGATCTTATTAACAAATTCCTAAGCATTGTCTTTCAAAAACCCACGTTTTCCATGTGAGGATATTGTTGAACCATACGGGACAACCATAAGTCAAAATTGGCGTGACCAAGGCTTCATAGCAGATCACTTTGACCCGTGGGCTTAGGTTTTTGCTATAAAAAAGCCTTTTTATCATGTAAAACGCCATGTGTTCATGGCTCAATTTGTAATGAACTCACGATGAGAAATGTCAAATCCGCAATGGGATCCCCTAGAAAATGTTCGAAGGTAAATTCAGTTAAAAATCGCTTTAAATATTCTATTAATAATCTATATATATAATGTATATAATCTCTTTTATACCTTAACACAGTGTTTTTCAATCGGGGTGCCGCGGCACCTTGGTGTGCCACGGCGCCACGATTGGGGTGCCGCAAAGATCAGCCATTTTCTTGGAAGTTTACTTGAGTTTAGTTCAAGATAACTCATTGTCAGTTTTATTGTGATACGAGTTATGTAGTCAAAGAAGCGATGGTTAATCGCGTTCGCCCAAAGCACATTGCTTGGCCTTCACATTCCCAGTACCAGTAACAGGCCAACCAGGAACGACTTGGCCACTTGTGTCTTGTATATACTTTAAGAAGCGTTGCACTGTGCTCTGAAAAGCGTGTGGTTTCAATCACAAAATGGGCCTGATCATGGCGCTTGAAGTGAGAAATGGCGCGGCGACTGTAAAACGGAATCATAGTTCTCGAAAAAACTGACATTTGTCGGGAAAAACGCCTTCAGGTGTATCACAGGCCTTCTTAAGAGACAAAGTTACGTTTTACACGACTGATTTTAAATTTTTTTAATTATAAGAAATGTTCAAACATTTTCGAGCGACAACCATAAGGTTTTTATCGAAAATTGTCATGTCGCTGTATTCGCCAACTATGATACGAAAAATGACAACGAAAAACGGCGCTTGTCATTTTTTCGCCGCGCCAACCATGTTAAGGCCCAATAGGTGACCCTCTCGCCGAACCCCATCTCAGCGTTGCGCGTGATATTCGTTTTCGCAAAAAAATCATTTGGCCTATTAGTCCCGCCCCTTATTCAGATTCTAGGTCCGCCGCCCGGGCTAAAAAATGCCATCTGAAAGAGTAAAACCGAGCACTTTCAGAGCCTGTGCAAAGAAGTGGATAGTAGCTCGTGGGGGGTTGCTTACAGGGTAGTGATGTCGCCAATTAAGGGCAACTGTTCCTCAACGATTACCTGCCCTGTAATGCTGCAAGGCATAGTATGGTCTCTGTTCCCACAAAACGGGAACAAGGATAGCCTGCCTGCAGTAAACTTAGATGAAGCAGACATCCCAGAGGTAACTAACTAATTGCTCCTTTAATCCCTCATGGGACATAGGGCGAAAACAGTTGCCCTCCAGCGGACTCTGTTTTGCGCGACAGCTCTCAGCTCTGACCAGGATCTCCCGGTTGTTGCGGCCTCTGCTAATAGAGTTCTCCTCCACGTTGTTCTAGGTCTTCAGACTCGACGGGTTCCTTGCGGATTCCAGTCGAGGGCCTGTTTGGCTAGATTCTCGTTTTCGCGTCGCAAGGTGTGGCCAATCCAATTCCACTTCCTTCGCCTGATTTGGTCGTCTATCCTTTCTTGGCCGGCACGGCGCCATAGTTCCTCATTTGTGATTCTATCATGCCAGCGGATTTTTAGAATACGACGTAGGCATCTGTTGATGAAAACTTGTAGGCGCCCTGTGATGAATTGGGTGACTTTCCATGTTTCGCAACCGTACAAAAGAACTGCCTTAACGTTGGAGTTGAACAGCCGCAATCTGGTGTTAATTGAGATCTCCGTCGATCTCCATATGTGAAACGGGCATGCATATGCGCTTCTTGCTTTATTTATTCTGGAACTGACGTCTTCTTCTGTACCGCCGTTTTCGGTAATAATACTACCGAGGTAACAGAATTTGTCTACCAGTTCCACGTCACGGTTATTTAGCGCTGTTCGTTGAAGGGTGTTTGCATTTATCCGCATTTCTTTGGTTTTAGTCGGATTTAACCTTAAGCCTGCTGAACTACTTTCTGTTGCCAAATTGTTTAACATGTTTCTGAGGTCCTGGTGTCTGTGGGCCAGCAAACAGATATCATCCGCGTAGTCGAGGTCCTTAAGGCGGTCTAACAATCCCCATTGTATGCCACCTGTTCTAGTATCTAGAGCGCTGACAAGGATGTCGTTTATTACTATAAGAAATAGTAATGGCGAAAGTAGGCATCCTTGCCGTACTCCTGAGCTCACTTCAAAGCTGTCGGATAGTTTTCCATTGTGAAGAATTCTGCATTTGGAATTGTTGTATAGAGCTTTTATCAATTCTATTATTTTATCCGGCAGTCCACGTTGCCGTAGAGCTCGCCATATAAAGCTCCTATTAACCGAGTCGAACACTTTCTCATAGTCTACGAAAGCAAGGTAAAGGGGGGATCGGAATTCAGTAGACTGCTCCACTATGATTCTCAAGGTGTTAATGTGGTCTATGCAGGAGCGGCCTTTTCTGAATCCAGCCTGCTGTCTTCTAAGCGTTCGATCTACTGCCTCTCTTATCCTTGATAGTAATATGTGGGACAAGATTTTGCCCACAGTAGATAATAGACAGATGCCTCTCCAGTTGTCACATATTGTTAGGTCCCCCTTTTTTGGTATTTTGACTATGATACCTTCCGTCCAATCCTCCGGAAAGGTACAGGTGTTCCATGCTATTTCCAGGATTGGCTGTAGCGCATCTGCTATGAGGCTTGAGTCGGCTTTCAACAATTCTGGCGGGATGCCATCTTTTCCAGCTGCTTTACCATTGGCCATTGCATGAATTGCGGTTACTATTTCAGTCTTGGATGGAGCACGAGTGGTGATTCTTATTAGCTGTGCATTGTTGTTGTTGTTTTCCTGAGGTTCCTGTGTAAATGAACCATTCAGGGCGGCGAAGAAGTAATCTCTCCATCTTTGGAGTTGCTCCTCGTCGCTGCACAGCAGCCTTCCATCCGCACTCTTTACGGCATGCTTTTTAGTCGAGTGCTTTCCCGAGAGCTGTTTAGTGATTTGGTACAGCACCTTACTGTTGCCTGTGTTTGCCGCATTTTCCGCTTTCTCTGCAAGCTCATTTATCTGCCGCCTTTTATCACGCCGGACACTTCTCTTTACGTCCCGGTGCAATTGGGAGTATTCCCGTTCAAGTTGTTGTCGTTTTTCCGGGTCGCTTGTAGAGTTCACGTTATTTTTGAGGGCCCTTCTGCGTTCAATTTTTTGCTAGGTTGTGTCCGAGATCCAGTGTTGCTGGTTTCTTTGGACATAACCAATGCTTGTTCCCGCTGCTGTTATTATAGCGCCCTTTGTTGTGCTCCACAGCCCTTCAATATTTGTGTCGTCAGAAACGGTTTGCTGGTTTAAGATTTCTTGCAGTTTGCCAGCAAATTCTCGCTTTTTGGTGCTCTCACGCAGAAGGTCTACGTTAAACCGTCTACGGTTTATGGCATCGCGTTGAACGTTTCTGATTGCGGCGATTTTTAGGCGGATAGTTGCTACTACCAAATGGTGGTCACTTCCAGTATCTGCTCCCCTAAAGCTCCTGACATCCTCCAGAATAGTTCGCCATCTGCGACTGACGGCCACGTGATCTATCTGATTTCTCGTTCTACCATCGGGCGATACACAGGTCTCCTTGTGTATCTTCTTGTGACAAAAGTAAGTTCCACCTACCATGAGTTGATGGGAACTACAAAAGTCAACGAAAAGTTCACCATTGTGATTGGTATCCTGGCTTAGGCCTTGATTTCCAATTGTGTTTTCAAGGCCGGTGTTGTTGGGGCCGATCTGTGCGTTTAAGTCACCCATCAAAACAATGATGTCTCCCCTTGGAATAGAGCGAAAAGCCTCATTCAGTCGCATGTAGAACTCGTCTTTGATGTCATCTTCTGCGTCTTCAGTCGGAGCGTAGCATTGGACTATCGTAGTACTTCTTAATCTGGTACGTAGGCGCACGGTAATAATCCTCTCAGAAACTGGTGACCAGCTAATGAGGCTGGACCTGGCTTCCTTGGTGAGTATTACCCAAACTCCATTCCTACTGTTTTCAGTTTCGTTTCTCCCAGAATATAAGGACTCACCGTTTGGGCAGATATGTTCCCCCGCATCGGGCCATCTGGTCTCGCTGAGCCCCATGACCTTGATTTTATAGCGGTTCATCTCGTTGAGGACTTCATCCAGCCGTCCATCAGCAAGCAGAGTTCTCACATTCCATGATCCGATTCGTGTCCGTTTCGAAAAGCAAAGGTCGTCGTCGTGTTGTCCGTCCGGTTCCGAGGCAATTTTTGCCGATTCGTAACAATTGTGTGTTTTATGGGAGCGGGTTGCTAACCCTCAGCCCAACCGACTTAAAACTCTGTTTTGTGGCGCAGAGAACTCGCCATTCGACCGTCTCCCGTTAGCTCCTTCCGAAGAAGTACACCAGGGGGCACCACGGGGAGGTGGGATTAGGACTTGCTAACAGAGCTGCTAGATGTTCGTCTGCAGTGACTCTTCTCGGGTTTTGGCAGAAGTGACAAATCGGGTGCCACCACCTTCCGAGGTCTTTGTTAGCCATTCGCCCCCAGAGGTAAGGTAGAAAGAAATTGTGGAAGCCGCGAAGAGGATTGCCGTTGGAAAAGCCCCTGGACCAGACGGCATGTCGAACAGAGCGGTGAAGCTGAGTTCACCCAAGTATTCAAAGCGTGGCTGAGGGAAGGAGTCTTCCCTGAGCAATGGAAGCCTCAGAAGCTTGTGCACATCACGAAGCCAGGTAAGCCTCCGGAGGACCCGTCGACCTACAGGCCGATATGTTTTCTCAACACAATGGGCAAGCTTTTCAAAAGGGTGATATACACAAGAATACGGTGAGCGGGAAGGCGGTTTGCCGGAAAAGCAATTCGGTTTCAGGAAGACGAGATCGACAACGGATGCTGTCAATATGGTGGATAGCCTTGCAAGGGCAGCAATGGATTATAAGAGTTGCGCATTGATAACCCTTGACATGAAAAAAGCTTTCAAACCCGCGAGGTGGAGCAAGATCGTCGAGGAGTTGATACGGCTTGATACACCAAAGTATCTAATGCGCATTGCGATAGAATTCCTTGTAGGTAGAACACAACACTATGAGTCAGACGATGGAGTAAGGGAGTACAGACAACTTGCGGATTCCCCCAAGGCTCCGTCCAAGGGCCTCTCGTGTGGATCATCATGTATGATAAAATACTGACGCTACGCCTCCCGCGAGAAGCGGTCGCTACTTGGTTCGCCGATGACGTCACGCGCAGCTTGTCCATCGCAAAATGGCAGAGGATGTGGGGTGAGTGTACTAAGGGCCGCTGGACCAATAGACTCATACCTAATGTGGAGAAGTGGGTTATAAGAGAACATAGGGAAGTGAGTTACTACCTCACGCCACGCAGTTCCTGAGTGGTCATGGAGGTTATAGGGCAAACCTTCACCGCTTCACGTGGGACGATTCACCGTTCTGCCCGGAATGCCCGGACGATAAAGAGGACGCGGAGCATGTGCTCTTTAATTATCCGATGTTTGCGAAGCACAGGACTGTGTTGGAAGCAGTTGCTGAAGTGCAGCTAATACCTGAGAACATCTTGGACCATGTGATAAGGTCGGAGGATATGTGGAGAATGATGGAAGTGCTGCTGGAGACCTTCCAGCAGAAGCTAAGAATTCCGAAGCTCAAAGAAACAGAGAAAGGCAAGAAATGCAAGGAGAGATGGCAGTTAGATAGCTAGACAGCTACCCGGGAGAATCGTAGGCATGGAAACCTTAGACAGGCGGTCGCACACATTCCCTGCTGCTAGACCGATGTAAGATTCTCTCCACTCCCTCGTAAAAAAATATCCGCCGCTGGTCAAGGGTGCCACGATTTTTTATTTTTCAGTCAGGGGTGCCACTCAATGAAAAAGGTTGAAAAACACTGCCTTAACACATGCTTTTACGTTTAATTACTTCATTGCAAAACCTACTACATTTCTTGCAAGTTTTATGATGGTAATAAGTGAGAGGAAATAGAATCATTCCTTCGGCTACGAAGAACATAAAAGCCCCTTTAAACCTTTAAAACCCCACCTACCTCAAAGAAACATAATCTCAACCCGATCAATTTGAAATGGATTACACCGAACTAGGCCTGGGCGTGACCTTTCGCGCATTGTGTGTGCTCGGCCTTTGCCTCGTACTGTGGATACACGGCCCTAGAAATAGACTTGGTAATAAACAAACCATAGAACGGTTCCCTACTTAAATTGAAAAGATTAAGCTACAAATTTGTTGCCCTTGCGACATTCACATGCAGACAACTCTTTTCTGATATAATTTTTCGTACATGTTACAAAATTTCAATAAAATTTTTGTGTTTCTTTATCTTATCGCCAAATATTTTCGTGCAAACATGTTAGATAAAATACTTAAAATATATATATTTTTTTCTTTTTTTATAATTCTAATTTTGTCTAGTCTAGTGGAAAATATATTTGTTACAAATGCCTTAGATGCTTATCAATTTTGACAATCCATTCATAAACTGTTTTTTATTTACTCAGTCGTCGTCTTGTTATTTACAAATATAATCGACTCACAGAGAAGGAATGACGCTATGGGGTTTATTATAACCATTAGTTGTGGTAATCAACAAGTTTCTAGAATGCAGAGAAATATAAAATGCGACTTTAATTTACATTTTGTATTTTCCACAATACATTCTTAAAGAGAGAATAGCTTGAAAAGTTTAATCTGAAGAAAATTTACTGAATTAATTTTACGTAATTGTGATTGCAAAATCGTTTCTTTAAATGAATAAATTACCATCGTTAAATTACCGCAATTTGTGCGAATATTTATTATACATAATATGGCCTTTGACGCAGCGCCTTTAACATGTTGTAGTACTTTATACATTTTAACAGAGGGATACGTTAGCCTCAGTCTAACTGATACCTATACAGGGTGTTTCAGACTAAGATGCTGGTGATTCCTAGGTATATTTGGAGAAAAAATTGTTCTAGGGATTGTTATATCTGCACTATCCACTTAGATGCAGAATGTTTACGAAAAGAGGTTGGAAAAGTTTTTGAGCACCTAAAATAGTTACATACAAAAAAATGATCTGGGTCGTATATTTTTAAAGGTAGTAAATATTAATGGGGATTGGCGCTTAAGCGAGGAACGCCACCGAGCAGCCCAATTAAACAAGTATGTAGTCACAGAAGCAGGAGCGGATCTAGAATTTTATTTTTGGGGGGGTCACGGAATTAAAAGTGGCGAAAAAAAATTTCTACTCCTAAGGACCTATTTAGACGGTTCGCTCCCAGAAGCATTCCTCATGGACTTTGTGGATGAAGGAGGTAGTGGGGCAGTGCTGCGGCTGGCATATGTGCAGAATGTTCAACTGCACAGGGCCCCGTGATTTTGGGGCCCCGCTAGCGAGGCGAGCGAAAAATTATTTTGGAATAAAAATCATTTGAATTCATTATTTGCATTTTTACTTCATTGAGAATGGGCCATACAAATGAGTATGGGCCACAGAAATCAGCATATGGGCTATTATTCTGTCGCGGGGACGGGTTTGTATGAAGAGAAATGCGCGAGCGAAGCGAGCGAAATTTTGTTTGGACTCTCCCCAAATCCCCCAAATTGTTTGGCCGTGGCACTGTAGTGGGGTTGATGAGAGGTACCACCCCACCTCTCCCTTCATCCACAAAGTTCGTGAGGAACGTTCCTGGGAGCGAAGCGTCTAAACAGGCTTTTTTAGGGACAAACACAAAATTAACAAAACGAACAAAACCAACCGAATTTTCTCGTGGGTTAAAAACAAACATAGTCCGCTCAAATTAGTCAAAAAATCGCTGTTTTTAGGAAATTTTTCCCCCAACTATGAGACCGGTGCCAAGTGAAGTCTCTATTTTGTGGAGAACCTATGCATTTTGGTGAAAATGTCAAAGTTGGAGAGCATAAAATTACCTACAAATTTTACTTTTACAATTTTTCCCAACTCCGCATTTTTTCGCCGATGGAGGCCGTTTTGCGCCATTTTTAGATTTTGAGCCAAAATTATGCAGGAAATTTTATGCCTTATAACTTTGCTCTTTTGATATTTTGACCAAAATGCATAGTTTCTCTTAAAAATAGAGAAAAGGCAAAAAAACTATAAAATTCACATATTTCTCAAAAACAACCCTTTTTTCGAACTGCGGGTTGTGAAAATCATGCTTAGGCAACCCATATCCTTCACTTGGCAGCGGTCTCATTGCTGTGGGAAAATTTCTTTAATTGTCCCTAATTTGAGCGGAGTAGGGCAGAAAACGAGCCCTAATATGTTTTTGATGAAGACGCGCCCTTTCTTGTGAGTGCAGCTAACTTCAGAGATTACAAATCAAAATATATAGAGAGTATAGATCAATCTGTAGTTGACCTTGAAGGTCATTTTTTAAGGTCGTTGATTTAGTTTGCAAAAAATTGGGTCGCTTTTGGACGTTTGGTTATTTTTTGTTTTTGTTTTTTTAGTTGGATCAATTTTGTTTTTTAAACAGCGAGCGCTTTTGGGGGGTCATGACCCCCGTGACCCCCCCCCCCCGCCTTAAATCCGCGCCTGACAGAAGCATTTTTGGGAGGGAGAGGTTTGGCCAATCTTATTGTAAGTGGTGAAATAAACTGCCGATATATAATTGGCCAGGGATGACGGGGCACCAGAAATAAGCTGAATGTTTCATGGTGCTCAATTGTATGTACGCGAAGAATATCTCTTAGCTCTCTACGTGCACTTCACCGCACACTCACTGAATCTGGCGATATCAGATTTTTGCTCTCAAGCTGACATCCGCTATTGAGTTGGTGTAGTGTAGTCCATCGGAAGTTTCTTTCACATGTCACCTCAGCGTATAGCTTCCTCAAAAGACAAATCCGAGAACTTTTGTCAACCAACAGTTCTGGCAAATGTGTGAAACTCGGTGTGTGCACAAACAGGATGCAGTAATTGCTTCAAAAAAATTTACGCTGCTATTGTGCTAGCGTTGGAAGAGTTGCAAGAAAGCCGCAACATTGACACAGAGCAGAAGTCATGTCAAATGTTGCATACATTGCGATCTACCAACTTCACAATAGTCTGGTTTATCTTGAAGATAATCATGAGCTATACCATAATCCTTTTGCCAACAATTTCAGTCTAGCTATCTTGAAACGTATTGGAAATAACGCCGACGATGAGTTCAAAATTATTTTCGAAGCAGCTTCTGGTGCTTTGCTATGTAATGTATCATACAAATGGCGCGCATAGCAAGAAGACAAGTGAATTGATCTGATGTTCAAAGCCACTACAAAATCAAGTGGTTTATCCCATTTGTAGATCATGTAATAAGCCATCTAACTGGTCGTTTTTTGCAATCATCGGAAAAACATTACTGCTTTATGCACCATTTTGCTCCAAAACTGTGTATAACTTGTGCTAACGCTTTGGCGAGTGCATTGAAAATTATGCAGCAGTTCTGCCAGAACCGAATGCAGCAATTGTCAAAGATTAGTTTCACTGGCTTATACTGTAACAGCCACTGCACTTTAAGAGGCCCGAGTCCTACAAGGACTGTAGCGCCAATTAAGAGGAAGATAAATTAATGGACTTTCCGTCTTTTTATAAGTGAGGTCAACCCCATTACACCCTTTTATGGGGTGAATTTCGAAAAATCCACGTCATGATAGGGATGCACTGTGAAAATTTCAGCCTTTTAGGTCCAGCAGTTTGGGCTGTGCGTTGTCTGTCAGTCAGTTACCGTTTTATATAAGAGAAGATTGGTCTTCTTCGTTTGAGACGCTTTCTGCAACTTCTTCATCATCGAAAGTTTCGACGTCGACGTCTCAGCCTCTTCGACAATGATTGTGAAATATTTTTTATATTAAACTGAAAAACTTCAACTGATTTGGGTGCAAATTGCAGGTCTTAGGGTCTGTGCCAAAATAGCAATTCAAACGTCAATTTGTATGGAAAACTCATTTCAAGCTACTAATTTGATTTTCGACGGTTTGCGTGGAAATGAGTAAATTATTTTAACTCATTTAAGTTTTTATTAATCAAGGGTAGCCGTTAAATAAATTTGAACAAGGTAACAAGTAAATAACAATAAATTGTGGAAAAAAAGAAAATATGCAAAAAGACGTAACTTGAAATAACCAGTTTATTGCTTAGCTAAACGGAGATGAGTCAAACAAATGTTTTGAGAAATATATGAGTCGCTCAGAAGCCAAAACGGTAAGTCCATGGGCATGCATCTTGTTTGTGCACACACCGAGTTTCACACATTTGCCAGAACTGTTGATTGAAAAAAGTTCTCGTATTTATCTTTTCAGGATGCCTGTACGCTGAAGTGACACGTGAAAGAAACTTCCGATGGACTACACTACACCAACTCAATTGCGGATGTCAGCTAGAGAGCAAAAATCTGATATCGCCAGATTCAGTGAGTGTGCGTTGAAGTGCAGCTAAACGGAGATGAGTCAAACAAATGTTTTGAGAAATATATGAGTCGCTCAGAAGCCAAAACGGTTAAGTCCATGGGCATGGACTTAACCGCATTGGCTTCTGAGCGACTCATATTATGCAAACATAAACTATTCCATCACTTTTACACAGCTATGATTTTTTTATCCACTATGTTGGTGTTCAAACCAAACCAAATATGCTTGTCTGATCACTTCTACCCCGTTTATGACCCAACCCAGGTTCAACCCACTCATAAACGGGAGTCGAGTTGAAACTGGATCCACTGGTCCACTCAACTCAACTCAGCTCTCCTACATCGATCGAGTTGATATTTCACCTCATATACGCGCGTTGAGTTGTAATTGGGTTGAAGTTACATTTTTTTGTTTGTTTACCATCCGTGAAGTCTGCCTAAGTAAAGTAGCTGGCACAGGAATATAAAATTATTTCGTTAAAAAATGTTTAAGTATCTATAAATGAGAAATTCACACAAAAATTTTAGGCTATGTTTTGATGTCAGTTCAACTCTATTTCAACCCAAAGTGAATTGAACTCGGCATCATATACGGTGGTCGAAATTTCAACTCAACCTAGACTCAACTCAATTTCAAAATAAACATGAAATTTTGTGTGCATTTCGCCATTTTTTTCGCATGTTTCCAATGAAGTGGCAATGAGGCCACAAAAAAACTATTAGCGCAACTCTTCGAGAACATTTTAATCCCAAAAACGTTTCTGTAGAGGCTGAAAATTAGTATGAAAAAAAAATTTCAGTTTAACAATTCAATTTTCGAAGGTTTGTGTGTTTGGAATTGTAAGGAAATATAATTGTAGGGAAATATCGAAACATTCGTTTCACAGTTTATTGGATTTGCATTTTGTAGCAGTTGACAGTTTGTTGTAATGAAATGTTATTTTTAAGGGTCACTTGTAAATTATCCTAAATGGTCAGAAACGGTTTGCATTTGGATTACAGCTTCATGTAGATATACTGATCATGCAAATATGTAGGACACATTTAACTCTAATATGCGTGCAATCTATGGGCCTAATGCGTTGTGGAATATTGAACTTCTGGGCACGTTGGCTGAATCCATTTCCAATTATTCTAAATTAGAACAATATCCCGAATTCTTGCAGTTTTTAGTGCACAATTGTCCTCATCGAACAACGTGATAACATGAAAGGCGACCCTGCTACAAGCTACACGGTAGGACGGTAGGATTAGAAAATTAACAGCTCAAATTTCGTATAAAATTTGAATAATTTTTTTCAAAGCTCTTACAAATACGTAAATACTTCTCGCATTCCACCCTTATTGGATGCTGATCATGAAGCTCTTCCATTTCGTTCATTCTAAAAACCTTTATATGTAAATTGCAAAACTTTGTTGTCATCCATGTTTTCAAATAATAATATCAATTGTCAAATGGAATGCGTGAATTGTATTTTGGCACACTTTGTAATTTCGAAATGTCCGTTGTACAAGTAACAAATTCGGAATTGTATCTTGGCACCCACCCTGAATTAATAAATTATTGTATTTGTAATTGCAAAATTATTTCTTTAAATAAATAAATTACCGCAATTTTTTCAAACTCACTTCAATATTAGCTGCAAATCTCGCAAAGTCAACTCGCAAATAGTATATGTATTTAAGGTAGTGATGGCATGACAATAATCAATTTTCCGTAAACAAATTTGAAGCACGTGCCTCGGGCACATATATAATAGGGATGGCAGTAGCACCATATTAAGAATAAAATAAACAGTAAATAGAAAAATAGTGAGTTGACTATTCCCTGTTAAATATAATATAGCAAAAAACGCACCAAACAACACGAACACTTTTAAATATCTCGCATAATATGGGGTAGCATCCAATAGTTTCACCAAAATAAATGTTTTTAATCCACAAAACAGACCAGATACACTTTTTGCCAAAGGCAGGTAACTCTAAAACATAAACCAACCAACCGCCAGTACAATAACAATTATTTTATCCTCGAAAAACTTGACATGGTTTTAAATTGTTAAGAAGATATTATCATAAAAATTTTCTTACCCAATGATATATAGACACAATTAACGTACAATTAATATGACAGCAAACAACACCGGCTGAAGCACAACTTAGTAATATACTTTTAATTGCCTAACATAATTATCATATATAAAAATAAATAGTCCCAACTTAAATATATACATTATATGAAATTTACGGCGTATCACAAGGCAAGTTTTGGCATTAAAAATTACTAATTATACATTTTCTATAGTAAAATCAAGAGTAAATTCTATGATTAAATATAACTAAAGCAATTTTATACACATTCATAGCTTAATCAATGCAGCGATAAAGGTTAACAGAAAACCATGATGTCATAAGTAAAATAAATTTTGATGATAAGAAAAGGTACCACCATACCAAAAGCCTAAACACGATAATTAATCACGAAATTCATCAGATAGAAAACAAAATTCTTTAAGCTAACAAATTTTGAACCGCAATACGCAAATCTTCTCTATTATATTTTTTTTTTACAAAACTTCAATGCATCTAGCTTATATATTGTGAAATGCGTTCAAAAACGCACAAAATGTATTTTTTTATATTTAAGCACTTGCAAACCAAGTAACTGCACGTCCTAACCGTGTACGCTGACTGAAAAGAAGGTAGACTAGTTCCCAACTAAATAAAAAAATTCACGATTAACCGAACTTACCTGGGCGATGACTAGTAAACTCTGATGTCATTAGATATCAATAAGAAAACACCACCCACACTACCAAGGATTGAGAATTCAGCGGCTGTCCAGTTAAACTTACCTTATAGTGTGGAGAACCTTAGAACCGTGCTCTCGCAATTACAAATTATAAAAAATGTAACAATTGCCTTTGAAATTCTTTGTGAAGGATACAAAGCTTTTGGTTAGTTGCCACAATTAAGCATTTTGTACACATTACATCTTTTATTAGAGTATACAAATTAAAGTTAATCAAAGAAAAGATGAATTTTAATATAAGTTGGGGAAAACACACGTGAGTTGTTCTAGTTCCAATCATAGCACTCTTGTATTGACGACATCCATTAAATCTCTTTTGTTGCGACTACTGATTGACTTTTGGCAATTAATACATTTTTTTTAGGAAGTAACATTACAAATTCGAATTCAAATACAAACAAAATTGCAATAATATAATATTATAGGTCTATTTTCTAAAATAGGCGACATAAAGTTACGATTTTCTGTGTAAAAGAAAAAACAAAAAATCCCTATTTATACAACATCAGTCGATTCTGTCATAGTGTGATACATATCTGACCGCACTTCGAAGGAGTAAAAAAGAAAGGGAGAAAGTTTAGGGCAAATACGTACAAATCCTTTGGGGTGAGAATTTATACAAGAAAAGGTTAGATTTGTGAAAGAAATCCTTTAATATAACGTCATAAAAAAGCTACTCACAAAGGAGCTACATGATGTTTGCTCTCTCATAACTTTTGAACATTTTATACCGAAGGTGTTAAATGTCCTTAAAAATAAAATTAATTTTATTGATTAATTAATAGGAATATAATATAGGTCAAACATACTGAAAGGTAACAAAAAAAACCAAACAAAAAAACTTAATGGAGTTTTGATAGGATCTTCCCTAAAAATTACGTACATGTATAAGGTATTCATCAAATCGTCGACGCGTATGTGTGATGAACATTTATTATTTTAGAAAAACTGAATTAATTCATTATTTTTTGGTTATTTTGTCGTGGTTTATGAATGTGCAATCATGTAAGTTTACTTCGAAAAGGCTTTTCAAAAACCTTTCCTTTTCTTTCTAGGTCTGGTGACTGAATAGGCAAATTGTATTATATGCAGTCCCTTCATCTATTCTAAGAATGTAAGGTGGAAAGTAAGTCTACATTGACTGGCGCAAAGTAGGATAGGACATCTTATAATTCGCGGTATAAGAACCAGATGAACGTATCTACAAAAAAATCAAAAAAAGTTTTTTTTCATAAAACGGTTCACAATATAGTCCTTTATGAATTGGCAAAACGACGTAACGGTAAAGTCTATATTTATCAAATTCCAAAAAAACGAAATAGCTTAAGAATCATTTTCAATGGAACCAGAAAAACGTATTATGAATACCGTTTAAATAGTTCTAATTATCTTCCTACCTCTTTAGAGCTAAAGGAACGTATTTCTAAAAACAATATTTTTATTCTTAGAATATAGTTTGTTTGGCAATATTATACAAACCATAAAGGCCCGTCCTCACTACGCGGACTTAGAATCCACGCGCTTTTGGTCGTACGGCCAGCCAAAAGCGCGCGTGATCTTTTAATTTTCTGAGTCATGAGTGAGAAAAAATCAATTCTCCTTTGAAACGGCGTACGCGCTTTTGAAAAGCTCATAGTGTGTGGACGCACAATGTACCTTTTTAACCACAGCCTTTTGTCCGCGTTGTTTGGCCGCACGGCCTTTACCATGGACAAAGTCGTAAAAAAGTCGTAAAAAAGCCATAAAACTCCATATGAAAAAAAAAGGCAAAAGCGCGTACGACCCAAGACCGCGTAGTGTGGCCACACCATAAGAACGTAAAAGCTTATACGTTGTTTTGGTCGTTACAAAATGACTCATTTTATAACTACATAGACATAAACTTAACTTCACAAATGACGTATTTAAGTTTGATAACAACATAGGTTTGAAAATAATTAAGGGCCACACTAACGTATGTCAACCGAATTTTAAAAATATATATATTGCGTCTATGTAAGCATATACAAATAAATAATTTCTAATTTTTTCAAAGCTCTAAGAGTATGGCAATACATAGAAAAAATTTTTTTTTTCCATACTGGTATTTTATCTGTATTAAAAAGCTGCTAAAGTTTAAAGAGCCGAATTTTCACAGTATTTTTGCTTTCCTGTAAAATTGAGAAAATGTAGATACGTTTATCTGACTCTTACACCGCGAATTGCTTGCGACGAAAGGGCAAGGAATGCGCTTACATATCGCTGCGGAAACACATTAAAGCTAGCTTTAAAGCGAGCCTCTCAAAGCTTTTCTCGCTGAATGCACAAACAAAAGTGGGGATAAACATACACACACAAATTTTTAGCCTCAAAATTGAACTTACAAAAGTAAACCAACCAGATCCTCGGCCGGTCTCAAATTTCAACCTTAAGGCCCGTCCTCACTACGCGGACTTAGATCCCACGCGCTTTTCACCGTACGGCCAACCAAAAGCGCGCGTGATCTTTTAATTTTCTGAATCATCAGTGAGAAAACAATCAATTCTCTTTGAAACGCCGTACGCGCTTTTGAAAAGCTCATATTGTGTGGACGTACAATGTACCTTTTTAAGCACAGCCTTTTGTCCGCGTAGTTTTGCCGCACGCCCTTTACCATGGACAAAGTCGTAAAAAAGTCATAAAACTCTATATGAAAAAAAAGGCAAAAGCGCGTACGACCCAAGTCCGCCGAGTGTGGTCCCACCATTACTCGAATTCCGATCAGGATAATTTGAATTTGGGAGCCAAACTTTGATGTGGAAAACTTTTGCGAGTCTGGTTTTGAAGTCAGCTTGAATGTGTTTTGGTCTTGGAGGTTTGATTTCTCGTGTCGGCTCATGATCCTTCGTCTTTCCACTCGAGTGGCAAGACTAATCAAATATTAGAAAATTAATATTTAACCTGTTTCTTGAGAGGCTTTTTAAAGTTGTAAGCTTAACTCGGCGGATTTAAGAGCATTTTTTTATGTAAAAGTCTCATTTAGACGAACCATAAATAAAAATTCCATATAAACCTGAAATTGTATTTCCGCACGCAAATTATAAAACTATAGATACTTTCTACTAAGTAAAGTCCGCCAGAACCACGCAACAAACTGATGCATCTATGTATTACTACTACTAGCTTCATAAATGTATGCTTAAGGCTGAAGTACAATGATTCCGTTCCGAACCGCACTGTAAGCGTGCCGTTCCGTGGAGTTGGATAACTGGCTACAATACAGCCTAATCATTCCGTTTTTGACAACTATTAAGTTAAAAAGAAGTGAGTGCAGAAATAATAAAATGTTGTGTCCAAATAGAATTAATTTTTTTTATCAAAAATTTCCGCATATGTTTTTACTAATTCAATTAATTTTTCGTCTTCCATATTTATGTTTTAAATTACCGACCACCAAATGACACCAAATGAGGCTATGTCTTCCGACCTTTTCGTAAAAAGATGGAATTTGCTCATCTTTTCCATTCCGCACCGTTCCGAACCGTCCATTGTAGTCACCATTCCGTTCTCACGGACACTTCCATTGAAAATTCTAACAATCCGACTTTTGACATTTATACGAAACGGTACGGAACGGAATCATTGTACTCCAGCCTTTACACTACTACTAGCGCCACAAACGCATGCTTATTAGTGGTATAAGCGACAAGTTAAAACTTAAACTACTACTAGCGCAGCGCTCCTAACGAACAAAAAAAGAACATTTTTTGGAAATCTTGGTCCCATTTTGTATTTAAAATGTCAGCGAGCAACTCCTCTTGACAGTACCGCAGATTACCACTTTTATAGTTCCGAAAAACACTAGGAGGGGGGATTTTAACTGACTTAACAACGACATGTCTAAACTTGTATCGGTGCTTTCGAGATTTGCATAAACAAATTGGTAAGTTGTGAAATACTTGGCTGACTCACCGGACGTGTCTAAACGCTTTCATTCTAGCAGGAATCTATCACGAATCTTAAAAACTTCATTCTAGCCAGGACATGAACCGTATCAAAATTTCCCCTATAAGCTTTTATCCTAGTGAATATACGAACCTTATCAAAAATATCGCCTATGAAAAAGCCTTTCACTATAGCGAAGGCATGAACCTTGTCAAATTTCTTCTACCAAAAAGCTTTCACCTTAGAAAAGATACGCACCTTATCGAAATTTTCCCTGTAAAAAGCTTTCACTCTAGCGAAGCCACGAACCTTATTCTTAAAAACTGATGCTGCGAAATTCCTAAAATGTGAGTCGGGAATCATATACATATGTAGACATACATAGAAAATGCGCCAGAACCCGGCTTGCTATACTACTACAAGTTATTGTTTTTATAAACGAATTTCTAGGCCGAAGTGCGCGCGCAAAGTAGAGCTGTAGACTGTGCGAGTGATTCGAGCGGGTTAATCTTATGTTGCGGGAAAAACGTTACCGTAGAGGAAGAAGGTTACTATTTCAGTTAACCGTCATTCTGAGAATTGTCGGCCCCTTATGAGAGGAAGGACGATTTCGGAGACTCTAGAACGACAAGATATACGATCATTATCGCTACATAGATGCTGTGAAGAAAATAAACCTCGGTAGGTTCCGGTGGGCAGGGCGTCTAGCTCATATGAGCGAAGATGAACCTGATCGAAAAGTGCTTTGCGGTAAAATCTATGCGATGCGGCAGCGAGTCTGACCCAACCTTCACTGGAAGGATAGCGTAGACCAGGACGCTTGGAGCTTAGCGATGCTAAACTGGATAACATTGGGCACGTTTAGGCCGAAGTTAATTTAACTGAGCTAGGCAAGTTAACAACGGCGTAAACAGCAATTTTTTTAGCGCTGTTAGCTAACTTATTTCTGCTTTTTGGCTTAGCTAAAATATAGCACAGCCAAAATGAATTGACGTTTGCTTGTAAATTTTTGTTGTTAGCAAATAATTTAGAAATATTTCAATACAGCATGAAGATATTATCATTATTATTCATTTTTTAGCTTTTTATTATTTGTAAAATGAGAAATGTTATTATTTTTGCTTGTTATTAGCTGTAAAATGAGAACAGTCAAATGGTATGCTAGTGCTAGAAACGGTGCTAAGTTAACAGCGCTAATTTACCAGAGTTAAAATAACTCGGGCCTAAACGCGCCCATTGGCTCAGAATCGGGACCGACGGCTTTTTGGCTGGCAAATTCATTTTTAAAAGGGACGCGCAGGAGATAACTGTTTATATACTAAAAATAAAAACTAACAAGAGCAAACAAAATCAATAATTTAATTTTTTTATTGTTTTAATAAAGATAAACTAAACTAATTATAAAATTTTATTTATCTGCTTTAACACAGAATAACAAAGACAATTTTTATTTGCGTTTTCCACATGAGCTCATTGCATGCATTATTGCTCAAAAAAACACCTTAAAACATTTCATTACTAAACATGTTATTCCATATTAACTGAGCAGATGTGAAATAGGGTAAATTCAAAAACTCATCACTGCCGCATCACTGCAGAATTCAGCCACAGGCTTCAATTGAAAGTGGGTAACTTCAAAAACTCATCACTCCCGCATCACTGCAGAATTCAGCTTCAGACTTCCAATTGCTGAATTCTGCAGTGATGCGGCAATGATCAGTTTTTGAAGATACCCAGTCTGTGGCTGAATTCTGCAGTGATGCGGGCGGCAGTGATGAGTTTTTGAATTTACCCATACTTCAAGTATCATAAAATCATGAGTGAAATTGTAATCACAGCCAAAATATCGGATAACATATTTCACAAAACAATTTGGAAATTCACTGCTCTTTCGTGGTTTGTTGTTGCACCTGAAACCAAGAAAGTATATTTCCATGGAATAACCAGCATAACTTAAGGGCACCGGAAAAGCAAAAGTGAAAATAAGTGCCTTAGGGCCTGTTTGGACGCTTCGCTCCCATGACCCTTCCTCACGAACTTTGTTGATGAAGGGGGAAGTGGGGTGGTGCCTCTCGTCATCCCCTCTTCCCCTTTCATCGACAAAGTTCGTGAGGAACGTTCATGGGAGCGAAGGGCCCTTAGTATAACAAATTGATCAACTCGATTATAGAAATCACAATGGATGCACAACTTAAATAAAAAATGTGCTGGCTCCCAATGAACTCTGTTCGCTAGTTAACGACGTAACACAAAGACAGAATACGGAAACGGAAGATCCAGCAGAACAACCCTAGGATGAAGGCGCTGACGATGATTTTGGTAGAAATAAAATTATCTCAGCTAATACACTTAAAAAGTTGCTAAACGTCAGCGGAGACTTGGAAGAAATTCGAAGCTCCAAGAATAAAATTTTAAACAAAAGCAGAATCTTAAAAAAATTAGGGTAAGTCCTATATTTGCCATAAAAAGATGGCACAATGCAGCAAACTTTCTAAGTAAAACGTGGACAAAATAAAAAATGATGAACACCAGTCCATAAAGTACATGATTTCCAATGTTAAATGCCACCCAAAGGGGTTTCGAATATCTTTTTCAAGTCACGGTGTTGATATTAAGAGGAAAAATGATGAAAAGACGCAGTAACTTCTTTATGTCGGAAGGCGACTAAAAATAAGTTTTAATATAGAGTGAAGCTAATTTGAAAAATAGCATGAACGCGACATTTAAATACAAACAGTTTAGAATTCCTAATTAAGAAAATACGGTGCCCGAAATGAAACGGTATTTGTGTAGTTGTGAATTTACATGAATTGAATGGAATGTGTTTGTGAGTTTATATGAATGGAAAATTTTGTCACAGCGACAACTTCGCCCAGTAGCGAAGACAGACACCCACTTGGAAAAAACAGCTATAACAAGCTGACAGGACAGAAATGATGAAGCAGGCTAAAGGATTCAAATACTCAGGCTGTGTTCCGAAATATAACCCAGTATACAGGGCAGTGCTAATGACGTCATTAATTGATGCCAAATTTTACTTGTGTGAAGCGGTGCGACGTTCTGGCAATCAAAAAAATATAAGAGATTGGAGGCTGAAACAGTTTCAAGTTGCAACACTGGGCATTTTCATAAATGCAGGTTGCGTGCGCAACTGACTTACATATTCAGCAATGGAAGTGTGTTGCTGAATAAGTCAGTTGCGCACGCAACCTGCATTTATGAAAATGCCCACTTTCATGTATGCTGACGTTAATCACAGCGTAAACGCTTGCATTTACCCTTTCTCACTGGATAGTATACTAGTTGATATTACGGAACACGGCCTCAATAAGGCAATGTCTTGTGAAGCAGCTCGCACAGGACTAGGCCAAAGATCTGCTCCTAGAATCCCCCACCAAATCCTGCACAAACAAGTCCGCCAGTTGAATTCTCATAAACATATCAGATTCATTTTTGCCGACTAAACATACCGCCTTATTGTCGTTATCGAGTCACGTGACTTCGACCTTAAATTGATATTGTCATTGTCAATCTAAAAGACTCCTGGCGACTAGATCGACAAACGTCGTATTCTAATTGTCGAAAGGTGGCGTGTGAAGTGACATTTTCCTCGATACGTTTGTAGGTATCGATAGATTCATTTCACCGCCCGCCCCTCGTAGTCACGTCACTCGCCAACGAGAATACCACCTATATTAAAAGCTCTAAAAGCTTATCATATGAGAAAGCTGAACAGTGACCAAAAATTCCCTACAAACTTCTCTACCAAAAAGCGTTCATCCTAGCGAAGATTTGAACCCATTCATAACAAAGACGCAGCCCTTCATCCTAAAAGTATGCAATGACATCATCATACTATCATAGGAGGCGCAACCAAATGACCCGTTTTTTTAAATCCCCGGGCGTCACATTTTGTATGAAGAAAGTGGGTCAAACCCGATTTTGCTATACTACTGGAATTATATATGGATATTCACTCTTCGTAGCTTTTGGTCCTGTATCGTTGTGAAAATAGCAAAATGAGCAAAATTTTGCTATAATACAACAGAACAACAACAAAATTCATTGCTTTCAACTTTACTACACCTTTCCGCAAACGCTAGGGGAAAACCCTATTGTTAATGTGGTGTAATATTGTAAAGTCATTTTGACAGTTTAATTATATTTAATTTTTCACTAGTTTTGGGCATCGTTTCAAGACTACTATATTCATTTTCATAAATATGACATAATATTATTTGTAAGTAATCAGCTGATAGTTGTAGTTGCCTACAATTTAAGCAACCAGTTGGCGAGGGTGCGTTCACCCTTTGATGAAAAAGAATATGCTATTGCTACTTGTACAACGGTTTCGGTTAAAAGCTACAAAGAGTGAATACCCCTATTGAAATACATATATTTGACTTTATATATTATAGCAGTAATTCATTTTACATTATTTATTAAATAAAATTTATTATTTTATATGTAAAATAAATTTATTACTTTATATGCAATTTTTGGAAAAGATTATTAAGAGATAATTACTTGGAATTACATATAAGAATGCTGTGTATGACATTTTCGCATTTGCCGCAGTCAACAGTAAGGCTTACGACCAAAAAGGCCGCCTGGAGATCTTTTAGTGTGCCTTACAGAACACCCCAGTACGTTAGTGTGGTCTGATTGCTCTAGATATCTCCAAGACTTTTGATAGAGTATGGTGCTCAGCTCGGTTAGCTAAACTTAAAGCCATTGGTATTATCTCAGTTACTGTATTGAGAGTTTCCTTTCCGGCCGTTCAATATAGGAAAAACTCGATGGCGTCAAATCCGGACCGCGCCCCACCTTTGTGGGGGTCTTCCAGGGATCAATTCTATCATCACTTGCTCTATTTCTAATCTTTATAAATGACCGCCACTTCACAGCATTGCTGAACGGTACTCTGCGTTACGATACTGAAAGACGTGATAAATTCTGTCTTTACGATCGCGGACTTATGTCTGACTCAATCAACAGGGATATTAAACACACCCTTGATGGGAGCTGCAACAATGGTATCGAATTCAATGCTTTGAAATACTGTCTTATTTTCACTTTCAACACCATCCGTCTCCGTGGACGATGTAAAACTAATGACTGACACATTACTTAATATTCTACGCGTGACATTACATTCTCCTCGAAAAGTACCCCAGCGTAGTTAGATAAGAGCCCTCAAACTAATTGATGACGACGCCATTTGCACACCAGATTAGCCCGCTCGACTCATGCCCTTTGCTTAGAACCTCCTTTTCGCAGACGCTACAGACTAGCGATTCGTTCATAAATAGAATAGCTCGACTGTGGAGCAATATTTCGCAGTTAATATTTCCGATCTGGTACAACATCCAAAAGTTCATCCGCAGTGTTCATCGTCTTCTCCTTCAAACTCCTCCTGGCTCCTCATAACCTCGAACTAAGCTTACTACTAGACATTGCACCATTATGTAATCAATGATATGATGGGCTGGTTGTACAAAGAATATTTTCTGAGCTTAAAACTGCCATATAAAGAAAGATCTGCAATACCCCTTAGGAAATTTTAACGGGGTCGGAAGTAACACCCAAATATACGTGCGCTTGCGGTGGTTGTAAAAGCAATAACAATAATCCTAATACAAAAAGTTACCATCTTAAATTATTCATGAAAAGTGCCTTACATAAAAGTTCTAAAGTATTTTTTTTGTAGGATCAAAAACATAAAAGTTATACTGCTTCAACGTTCATCGACCGAAAGATTTTAAAAGTTTTTGCTCCAAGTTTTTAATTACACGACGAAAAGCTGTAAACTACCTGATATATACCACCAAAAAACCGTATGAAGTGTGACACACCCTTCACTAAACCTTTGTGAAAAATTTTTGCTCTGCCATATTTTTCAGGACTTTACTCAGGCACTTGGAAGCTAGCTCGGGCCTACATAGAACAACTGAGTGCACAGATGGGGAGGAAATTAGTTTATTCTCCTCAAAATCATGAAGACAATAATAACTATTAAAAGCTTATGAAAAGAATGTCTAGTTGCTAACGATAAGCAGTATGGCGACCTTTTTTTATGTAACAGAACCCCTCAAACAAAACATTTAATCCACCGCATAATCCAAATTATCAAAAGAGCATTCTAATGCCTGCAGAAGTTCATAATTAAATAGAACAACTCGACTATCGAACAATGTTCCGCAGTTAATATTTTCGAACTCGTACAACCCCATTGGTAAAGTTCGTCGCCATTTCTGTGAGCACTTTTCAGACTTCTCTGAATCAAGCAAGCATCTTCTCTTCTTCATGAATCAAGTATCTACTTTTCTTAAGCCGTCATCCTCCAATGTTGGACACTTGAATGGTAGCACGCATCGTGTGACCGACGCTCGAACTACGAGTGTCCAATGTCAAGCGTGCAACGTTCGTATTAGGACACGTTCGGGATGATGTTGGAAGCCAACATTCGAATGAAACATTCACCGCATCGTCTAGAATTGCATCATGACCTGAACGACATCATAGACTAGTGGTAATTCCGAATGTAGATTATCACTTAAGAAATATTTAAAAATACTTAGCATATTTTTGAATTCATATAAATACTGATAAGGAAATAGGTCAGTTGTACATTGGAAACCTCCACAATAACTACACCAGGTTTTTATGATACAGTGCAATTTATTATACTCTGCATTATATAAAAATGTAAAGCCTCAGGCATACGAAACCTGGTACTTTTAGAAAAGACGATTAATTACCTGAAAGTTTTGAGGAATTCACAAAAAGATAGTAAACTTGGGCGTGGAAAACTTTTCTATTTTCAACAAGTTAATGACAAGCATGATGTGCAAGGCAAATGTAGATCTGATGCTAATTTTGAACATACTGCACGTTCTAAAGACTCAGCTGCAATAAGTTATTTCAGAAGAACGATTAATTGTGCTTTCAATGAGAAATAGCTAAAAAAATTATAAGAAAAGGCTACTTTATAAAATACTGTGGATAATGTTTCTTTATTTCCATTAAAATATTAGAAACGTCCCAATACTTTTGTTTGCATAACATATAAGACTTAATGAACTACTATTGCATTTTTTCTATTAAGGTTACAGATAGAATAATATATATTTTTTTATAAATTAAAGTTAAATCAAACGTTGAATGAATTTATAAAAAAAGAAAACAAATCATTCCATCATGAGGATAAAAAACATGGTGTTTTGAGCGATGTTATTCGAAAATCTACTTACGTTCACCACTAAAACGGTGGTTTTATTATTCCCGAGCAAGCTATAGAAATATATTATGAAAGGGCACATAAATAAGCTGTCTTCTCGTTAAAGATTTATGAGTGACAATTACAGAATAGGTTTTTGCAAAATCGACCTTTTCACTTAGTTTCCAAGGTTTTAAACGTCTGATTAAGGATTCAATTCATAATTTATAAATTTTTGTCCTTTGGAAAAGGCGATTTCCTTCAGACTTTAATAAGGGCCTGTTTGCGATCTAAACAAACCTGTGCAACAAAAGGCTTTTAAATGCAGCTTTAATACCTCACTTTCTTTTTCGATTGGGACTTCACCTGAATGTAATTACCTGTTGCACACATTATTTAAGCACGTCGTTGCAGAATATTTTCTGACATCATTTGTGATTATATGTAAGCCCATAGCGGTCACTTGTTTTTTATCACAAATTGGCACGGTTGTTAGTAATTCCGTTTGCTTACTTTTGAGTTTTTTTATGATTTCGCAACTTAATAAAAATTATTTACACACTACTTTTTCATCGAATAATTTTGGTAATGAATAAATAGAATTAAAAAGACGAGATCTTAAAATACGGACAGTTAACACTTACGTACCCTGGCATTATCTCCTAAATCATTTTTATAAGGCAAAATCACTAGCGATAAAATACAAGATAAATGATTTGCACAGCAAGGCATACATTAAATCCAAAACGCGGATAACATAGGAAAAGTTTTATATTCGAATTTTCACGTAGGCTGCACACAAACTTATTACTTTCATTTCAACTATTTTAATACTATCATTCTCACCAATTTCTTGGTAAACTATACCTGTTCACTTGTCACCAAATCTTTACATAAATGACTAGTTCTTTAAAAAAATATGTTGCATTACATACCTCCCCCTATGTTTTCATGCTACGTTTACAACAAGAATCTCTAACAGTATTGTCATAAATATATACTAAGGGTGACATTTCCTTGAATTTGTTTACTATTCCCAAAAGCCCTTCTGACAACAGATGTGCGCGCTTCGATAAATTTAATACTACTTTCTCAAATAAATCCTTTGCATCCCCAACCCCATTCCGAAGTTAAAAGATTAATAATAAAACAAATGCACTACTTTTGTGATGTTTACCCGGGGTCTCCACGGCAATGGAAATATTACCACGACAATGATTTCGGCAATTTATGAAACCAATTTGGTGGAAAAAGGAAATAAACAATATTTTTATTCTGTTTCAAAGCAGATAAATGAAATAAACTTTTAAGTTGTTTCATGTATTTAATAGTTTTTCTTTTTAATGCATCAGCAAGTGTCTCCTAGGTGTATTTTTTAGAAATGAAATTGCCCATGCTTAGCTTTAGTCCCTAGAGACTTAACGCTGCCAGTAGCAGGCATAAAATTGCTCGTGGAGACGTTCAATATTTTGACGTTTAAGGTGTCAGATTTGTTGAGTTGGAAGAAACTGGTAAGCCATGGTATACAGAAATAAGGTAATGTAAAAGAGACTGACAGCTTCGAATATTGTAGAAAAGCGGGTCTCCGAGTGACATCAGCACTTTTTCGATTTTATATGGGCACTAAACGATATTCAGTCTTTTACAATTACCTTGGTTCTGTATACCGTTCTGGTAAGCCTGCGTACAAGAGTCAATTCATTCACTCAATTCCTACGTCAAAACTGTTAGTTTATTGAGCAAAGGTGACACACGAATCAATTTATTACAGTCAATTTCTTGTGTAAAATAACGTACTATTATGTGTATTGTGCCTGTTCACACAGGTCGCTTTGAGGCGCGACAAAGCGAACGAAAAAGCGAATATTTGTTTACACGTTTCGCTTTGTGTCCAGTCGTTTTTATGACAGGTGGAACATACGGTACGGGAACAAAGTTTGTGATTTTCATAAAAGTGACATAAATTTTTATAAACTGTGATTACCTGAATATAATTAATTTTGAACTGAAGCCTGAAAATTGTCCTATCGCACGTTTGCGCTCAATACGGGTGAAACGAAAATAAAATGGAACAGTAAGGTGATACAAAATGAAATTGAAACAGTCAGCTGGTCAGAAAAGCGAACGTGAGTCGCTTTCAAATCGAGACGCACTTCCTTCCCACCCGAACGCTCCCCGCACCTGTAAATTTCGTGCTGAAAGGTCGCGGTGACCACCCGTGTGAACAGTCACATTGTAAGTAAAATTTGAGCTTATGTGTAATGCCCAAAACAGAATGAATGCAGAAACTTCGACTTTGACTTCACCGTTGCAGTAAAGTCGAATTTGCTGCACAGCGCTAACACATTCATTTCTAAACTTCAAAGTCGATAATTTGACAGATAGAATTTAAAATTGCGATCACCATTTAATAACATAACAAAAACTATAAATTTTAAAAAATTTACCAATTTTTTTTTATTGTATGTGACTTTTACGTATATTACCTGCAATTATTAAATGTTGCATACGATAAACTCAATCAATTTAAATTTTCTAATTTGGCTACAGTGGCAAAATTGAAATGTTGTGTTGGTAGCTCTGAAACTTTTGCAGCAACTTTTAAAATTTTCAAAGTCGAAGTCGGCGCAAAGTTTACTGCAACGTTTACTGCATTGATTGAGCCAAATTACACGGCCTATCACTTTCCCAGACTCACTTTCCAATATTTCCAATAAACCGGTTTTTTAGACAAGGGGGCGCAGGGAAGTTTATGTGTTGGGCTCAAGGCCCAGTTACATAGCAGCGTTGCGTTGCGTTGCGTAGCTTAGCTGAGCATGACTTTTCGCAACCTAGTCACATAGCAGCGTTGCGTTGTTGAAACCTCGTACAACGACACTTTCGAAATTTCCAACTGACACTTTTTAAATAGCCAACCGACACTTTTTTAAATTGCCAACGTATGCTCGCGTAAAAAGTTGAACTTTGAACAACTCATGCTTTGCGTTGCGTTGCGTTGCGCGCAATGTAGCTAACCCTTAGAATAGAGAACTACAGGAAAGGCCCTCGGGTATAAAATCCGTGTATGGGAGCGTAGTGAAATCGCTATCAGACAACTGTCAAATTGGTACAATTTCTTGTTAGTTAACTGTCAAATTTTCCCGCGGCACTTTCTTTAAAACGAGTTTTTCTATAAAATTTATTTACAGTTTTTCGCAAAAATTAATTAAAAAGAAGAAAGAAAGTTTAAAGAATTTGTTTTTGTCAATTAGAAGTTGTTACGAGTGAATTTTCAGTGAAAAAAAGAGCAATGAAGTGTGCAGTTTGAATTTCACTACGCTAAAATTCTCCGAGGGCCCTTCCTGTAGTTTTGTATTCTAAGAGCTAACCCCATATAAATTACATACACTGTTACTGTGTTTCCATGCAGAGTTTATCCTGAGTTTACTCAGATTAAGCGCCCATGGAAACGGGGATTGAGTAAAGTGTCGTTAAATCCAAGTAAACTCAACGAAGCCAGTCCGATTAAGCCGGGTTTTGCATATGTGTGTGTTTCACTATCCTTTACTGCACATATACCAACGGCGAGGCAATGTAAAATTAATTATCTGTCACTTTAACCCAGAACCGTCATGGAAACAGCATCGAGTGATCTTGAGAGAAAAAGCTTTCTGTTTGCTTAACGAAAACTCTACCCTGGCTCATGGAAACACAGTATGTGTTTCCATGAGCCAGGGTAGAGTTTTCGTTAAGTAAACAGAAAGCTTTTTCTCTAAAGATCACTCGGTGCTGTTTCCATGGCAGTTCTGAGTTGAACTGACAGATAAATAATTTCACATAATGTCGCCCTTAGTATGTGTGCAGTAAAGGATACTGAAACACACACATATGCAAAACCCGGCTTAATCGGACTGGCTTCGTTGAGTTTACTTGGATTTAACGAAACTTTACTCAACCCCCGTTTCCATTACTGTGTTTCCATGAGCCAGGGTAGAGTTTTCGTTAAGTAAACAGAAAGCTTTTTCTCGCAAGATCACTCGACGCTGTTTCCATGACGGTTCTGGGTTAAAGTGACATATAATTAACTTTACATTGCCTCGCCGTTGGTATATGTGCAGTAAAGGATACTGAAACACACACATATACAAAACCCGGCTTAATCGGACTGGCTTCGTTGAGTTTCCTTGGATTTAACGACACTTTACTCAATCCCCGTTTCCATGGGCGCTAATCTGAGTAAACTCAGGATAAACTCTGCATGGAAACACAGTACATGGGCGCTAATCTGAGTAAACTCAGGATAAACTCTGCATGGAAACACAGTAATAGTTTTAATTTTGACAGCAGCTACGCAACGCAACGCAACGCTGCTATGGCCTGTTTCACACGGGACGACGGCCAACCAACAGAAATCGTACGATATTCATGTTTTTAGAGAAGAGGGTGAGAGAGAAAGATGGGGAGGGACGATTTTCCCATCCAACTTTCTCACACGATTTTCGATACGACTTTTTGACAGCGGTGTGGTTGTTGTTGCTTTTGCTGGGAGAAGAAAAGAAATAGAAATGACTTTTATTTCACTCGGAAAGTACGCAAAAGAGAATTGAAATAAAAGCAACAACAATAAGCTAAAGCTTTTTGACGTACAGTTGGTTGGAAAAATTGGCCTGTGTGAAAGCCCGTACGACTTTTCGTCAAATTTCAAAAGGGAATGGACGATGACAGCAGATTTTGTTGGTTGGCCGTCGTCTCGTGTGAAACAGCCCTATGTAACTGGGCCTTCACTTGTGAATCCAAAAATTTTTTCGGTCTCACACAAAGCACAGCCTTCTATATTACAAGCCATGAACAAGGAAAATATTGAGAGCAAATTTCCGCTCAATCGGACTACAACTCGGTGAAGTCACGTTATGTTGTTAGTGTAATTTGGAGAATTTGGGAGAATTTGGTAGACCGATTCTCTCAATTGAGATTCTTGTTCATGGCTTGTAAATATAGAAGGTTATGCACACTCACAGCAAATTACACCAACACAAGCATAACTTTGTTATCTGGGGCTGCGAAAATGATTAGAATTTTTGTTGCTTTGTACACAACCACATAGACAATAGAATCGTTACACGAAAAAGAGGCAGAAAATTAAGTGCATCGTGTAATACTCAAATCATACACAGACAGGTTTGACGTGAGTCCCAAGTGAATGGCCGTGTAATTTCACTCATAGAAAATGTATGAAACTGTCAAAATGCAAAGTTGAAGTTGAAGTTTCTGCATTCATTCTGTTTTGGGCTTTAACTGAAATGTTTGTTTATTTGGATTTGTTTGGTTTTGCTTGGAAGTAAAGATTATTAAAATTTGTTTGTTAGTTGAGTTGTTGTTGAGTGACTGTTTTAAATTATTTTTCAAAAGTGTTTGCCTGCGACAGAATTGGTCGGAAATGTAAAATGCGTATTGAAAACCTGCAACAGAAATGATCAGCTGTTATGCGGCGCGGCAAAAAAAACGTCGGATATAGAAATCCACCTTAAAGGACTATTTTTCCGCCATGGCCTGTTTCACACGAAACGACGGCCAACTAGCAAAAGTCGTACGGAAACGTCATTTTTAGTGAAGAGGGTGAGAGGACGATGGGAAGGGACGATTTTCCCCTCCAACTTTCTCACACGATTTTCGATACGACTTTTTGACAGCGGTGTGGTTGTTGTTGCGTTTTGTTCCTTTTGCTGGGAGAAGAAAAGAAAGAGAAATGACTTGTTTCACTCGGAAAGTACGCAAAAGAGAATTAACATAAAAAAGCAACAACAATAAGCTAGGACGTTTTGACTTACAGTTGTTTGGAAAAATTGGCCCGTGTGAAAGCCCGTACGACTTTTCGTCAAATTTCAAAAGGGAATGGACGATGACAGCAAATTTTGTTGGTTGGCCGTCGTCTCGTGTGAAACAGCCCCCATGTCTTGTTATTTTTTCCATTGAATGTAAACGCAATGTAATAAGTGACAATTAAATGCTCCTCTTGCAAATGAATTCAGGTACCCCCTTTGAAATTTTAAAAATAAATTACATCAAGTCACTCCTCATGGGTCCGATCCTCGTACTATTAAGATCTGTTCACACTGGGGAATCGATTCTTTACAAATATTTTATAACCTGTACTTTTCACCAATTCTGTGGTGGTGATGATTTCTTTTGAAATTGTTTAGTGACAGTTCTGGCAAATAGTTCAATATTAAGAGGAAAAGTATAATTGTTTGCTTTCACAATGGCTGAGCTGGATAAATGGGTGGAGATTGTTCGGGATTGTAAATATCTTCCTGAAAATGACTTAAAGCAATTGTGTTACATTGTTTGTGATATACTATTAGAAGAATCTAACATTCAGCCTGTTAGTACTCCTGTTACGGTTTGTGGAGACATTCATGGCCAGGTAATACTCTTCCTTTAATAAAAATTCAAAATATATCTTTACTGTAACAAAGGTTTCTTTAAATAAACTATTTCGAAACGAAAAAACCTTTCAGAAAAATGCAATTGAACTTTGCCTACTAGTGTGGTAAAAACCCTTCAAAGGCGCGTTGGCCAGGCTTTTAAAATGTTTTTACAGCTACCAATATATTCCAGACTTCAATGAATTCTGCGTGCTTTTAGAGTTTAAAATCATTAAAATTTGTTTTCTCCCTGCAATCCAATACCTAGGTAATACTATATGCGTTCATCAAGTCATAGCAAGCAGACTTTAAAATACGTAATAGAAATGTTTTCGGCGTATATATGTATGTTTGTCCTCTTTTAGATTTTATTTTACTTACAAAATATAATTTACAAGTTAACTACATAGAATAGATTTGATTGAATTTGTTCAGTAAGATATTAAATTGCCTACTTGCATTACTGATCCTATCTTGTCCCAATATGGCCCTAAAAGGTAAACCTAAAATACTTAACCTCTATAAAGGCAACTAGTGTTCGCAGTTTTCATTTCAAGTTTAACATTTTCAATAGCTCATGGAGCCACAGGTGAACAGTTTTAAATTAACCGTATTTTACAATATGTTTTTCAAGATACGCAAGTACATTTTGAAAGCTTGGAAATGGAATAATATCCAATTACCGGCTTTATATCAGGCGACATGTGGTTTGAAACGAAAGTTGGTTGGTTTTAAAAGACTTAATTTATATGATTTGTTACAGAAATGGCAAAACATATCCCTAGTTGAGGGCTTGTAATTTTGTAAGTTGATATTCATTTCTTACATTTTCTATATTCTGCTAATTTTTATTTAATTTGTACATGGCTTTAGTTGCAGATACCACAAATAAGTAAATATAAAAATAAAACTATCAGAATTTACTCAACTTGAAGTAAAAGCCTTGTTAATATACCATAAATTATAAGATACATGATGTAATTGCATATATCTTATTATTAAAAGGCGCTACAGACCTTGTAGGACTCGGGCTAGTTATTTCCAGGTTGTTATTACTTAGTTTTCGCATATCTTGTAGCACGTCATCGATCCACCTATTCATTGGGTGTCCAACTGTTCTACCATTGAAAATTCGGATTAGCATTCTTTTTTCCGATTTCCATTCTATGATCGTCAAGGCTAGATGCTTCCTTCTTATTCGTTGTTCTCTTTTTGTTACGATCTTGTACTTTGTTTTCTTGTCATTTATTCTTACATTAAACTTGGCTGAGCATTCTACAATTCTTGAAAGTTTCCTTTTACATCTTGCGCTTTGCTTCCAATTATGACTATGTCAACTGCGAAGGCTAAAATACGAATGTTTCTTGTGCAAATGTTATTTGCTCCGTTAAGTTCTGCAAAAGTATTGTTAAAAAGTATTTGTGTGAGTGCATCTGCTTGTCGCAGACCTGATTCTGATGATTATATCTTTTTGACTTTTTTGTCTCATTTTTTTAATTTCTACTTAAATTTTATTGTGTCTTTTTTATTATACATCCTATCGCCATCTAGAGCTCCGGTATTTCAACATTGAATAACTGACCTTTTTTAGCCGATTTCGACAAATTTGCACGATTCTGAAACGTTATTCAGTACCTACCATTTTAGCTATGTCTGTAGCGGGTCTGTAGCCACTCGCCAGCGTCCCATTCGACCGCGCCTGCGACGCTCCAATGAAGTTGTTGAAGCGGTAAGAGAGAGTGTTACCGATAATCCAAATGTGTCGTATCGCCGCCGGTCTTAAGAGTTAAACGTGAGTGGAACGACTCTATGGAGGATTCTGAAGCAAGATCTTCATCTCTTCCCATACAAAATGCAACAGAATGTTGCCAACGGACAAGCAACTTCGTTTGCAATATGGAAATGCCGTCGCAAGAATGATCGATGACCAGCCAGATTTTTGGGACGAAATTTTGATGACGAACGAAGCTCATTTTACACTTTCTGATGGAGTCAATAAACAAAACTGTCGAATTTGGGGACGGAGAACCCACACGTCATTCATTAAAACCATCTACACGGCGAGAAAGTCGCTGTGGGGGCCTGAGTGTCCCAAAAAACATCATCGGACCATTTTTTTTCAAAGTTCGAAAAATCCTCGACGGCGCACGCTATCGTTGGATATTGGCGCACTTCGTGTGTCTGAAAATGCGTGAAAAAGGTCTGACGAATTTCTATTTTCAACAAGAGGGGCGCACCTTGCCATATCGCAGCCTCTACGATGAAGTTCTTGTAGCGCAAGTTTCCGAGACACGTTGTGTCGAAAAATGGTGATTTGGAGTGGCCTCCTCGTTCTACGGTTTTAACGACACCAAACTTAAAAAGTAAAGTTTATGCCAGCAAGCCGAAGACCATTGACGTACTCAAAGCTAACATACGAGCCAAAATAACTGCTATAACCCCCGAAATAGGGACTGGCCAAAGTTATGCAGGATGCCTGAAAAAGAACCGCTTTTTGCGTATCGAATGGAGGTGGTCACCTAATAGATATTGTATTAAAAAACTGTTTTGAAATAAATGGTAGAGAATATCCTAAATAAATCTTGCTCATTTGTCAAAATCGGCTCATAAATGTCAGAGTTATTCACTGTTGAAATACCGAAGGTCTAGATGGCGCACCCCATATAGTATGCAATTTTACATATTTTATTGGGGGAGCGCATGGTTTTTTTTTGTATCGGGGGGTCGCAGTATCATCAAGTTTGGAAACCACCGATGTAAGGCATGGCATAGCTTCTCCCACCAATTTATAAAGTTTCTGTGGGTATACCACCTGGACCTGGAGCCTTATAATTTTTGAGTTTCGCTATGGCATAAATAATTAATTACATGTAAAAACAGTTCTATCAATTTGAAGTAAAACTGATATTAAGATACCAACCTGCCATAAAGTAGAAGGTACATGATAGGGTTGTATTTATAGATATGTACTAATCAGAAGATGTGCAACTTCAAATATAGTTCGAGTAGTTCGTTCAGTAGCACCGCCAAGTTATCCTATTAAAATTTTCCTAATGAATTTTATATAAAAGTACACTTGGCCAACAATAGTAAGGCATTTTAACCCTTTTGGGTATTATACACTATTACATAAATAATATATTATAGATTTACACAAATTTTGTACACAACCTAATAGTATGTTTTTTCTTGCAGTTCTATGATTTGGAGGAACTTTTCCGATGTGGTGGACAGGTTCCAGATACCAGATATATTTTTATGGGCGATTTTGTTGATAGGGGCTATTACAGTCTGGAAACATTAACGAGATTATTAACACTTAAGGTATTTTAATTGAAAGATTTTTGATATATTTTCGAATATAGGATATTAAACGTACTTTCTAATGTTCCATTGGTGTGCTCTGTAACACCAGAGTTTTACTACGAAACAGAACATTAACGATTTCTTTTAAAAAGAAGCTGCAGATTCAATCAGATTAGACGCCTTTATTAATCGTCTAAGTGGTATTTCGGATAGATAATGTTTTTTACTCCCTGGGTGTTAAAGTTCTCCGAGATTTGTTTTTGATTTTGTCAAATGAATTTTGCAGTTTTTAGTTGATTTACAGAAACAATGAATACGTTTTGTATGTTCGCGATCGAAAAGCACTAAAATAACCACTTCTCCAATTTCATCATACATTTTAAATAGTTCGTAACAAAAAATTATGTGGTTGGAGGAAACAGGACCGATGAACTCGGTCTTAGACACTAAACTCTCTTGCCATTTTGCCCCTCTCTTCTAAAAACTCGGTTTTACCACAGGTAACGAATCATCGTGGAGATCTGGCCACTGTCTTTAAATTACCTTAAATTTTTATCTGAAATACATGTTTTATACTTACGTAAACGGCTCTACAACCCGCATCGGGTCTTGATCTCTCGCAGCTGTTCTCTCCGCCGCGCCGGTTCCGATTCTGAGCCGATGTCATCCAGTCAGTACCAGGAATTGCGGAAGTTTGTGCTGCACATAATTCTCACCGATCAAGATAATTTTGTGTCGTACTTGTCTGCACGTAATTCTCACCGAGCAAGATAATTTTGTGGCGTACTCGTACCTCAAAATAGATCGTGTAACTTGAAGGCTGATGAGACTCGGGCAGGAAAACTAGAATAGCTGTCCCCTATGTTCCTTAGCAATAGCCGAATTTATGAAATCAACTGTTACAAAATTAGAACACAGCAATTAGTAGTATAGCTTACCTTCCTTAATTAGTTTTAAATTTCGTTCATTTCTTTATTTTGCAAATGGTTTACCAAATAAGTATTGAATACCAAAGCATTAATAATTTGGCTAGATTTAATGTATTTCTTCAAATATTTTTAGGCTAGATACCCGGATCGAATTACATTGCTACGAGGAAATCATGAATCTAGACAAATAACAAAAGTCTACGGCTTTTATGATGAGTGCCTAAGTAAGTACGGGAATGCCAATGCCTGGAAGTACTGCTGCCGCGTGTTCGATCTTTTAACTTTAGCAGCAGTAAATTTACATACATATTTATATAACAAACATTAACAAAAAATTTGCAGCTTATTGATAATGATACACTTTGCGTTCACGGTGGATTAAGTCCTGAGATTATAACTCTCGACCAAATACGAACGATTGAGAGGAATAAGGAAATTCCATATAAAGGTGCATTTTGTGATCTTGTTTGGTCCGATCCAGAAGATATGGACTATTGGTTGGTTGGTATAAAATTGTGTTTAACAATATTTTTTAACTAATTCTTATAGGGCCCAAAGTCCGCGTGGAGCTGGCTGGTTATTTGGTTCATTGGTAACTGAAGATTTTATGACTGTAAATAAACTGGACCTTATTTGCCGAGCCCATCAATTGGTTAATGAAGGTGTAAAATATATGTTTAATGATAAATTAGTTACTGTTTGGTCTGCACCGAACTACTGCTATAGATGTGGAAACGTTGCTTCAATCTTAAGTTTTAAATCTTCAAAAGAGAAGAGTGTGAGTATATTCCATGCCGTGCCTGATACGGAGCGCGTAATACCACCGCAAAATACAACGCCTTATTTTTTGTGATTACTTATATTAAAATACAACTTGTCTCAACTTGTCTCATTTCTTTTTTATGACATCTATTATTTTTTAAAGAACGCAATTTTTTCATTGTCATAAAAATAAAGGAAGCTGTTAAATATTATATAATTGATATTCATTCAATGAGATGATTGTAAAGTGCTGCTTGTTTATCATAACATAACCCATTTAAGTGGTTTATATAGTATTTCCAATCTTGTCTTTAGCAAACACATGGTGGCAAGTAAGAAAATACTTAATTAATTTTATCGGGTATCGTTTGCGCTGCCATAATTTGTATTATTTTCAAGATAAAGACTTAAAATAACTTTTGGGTAGCTCCGCTAATTTCTTTATATCCTAATTTATAAATTCATTATTCCATTATGTAATTTAAAATTTTGTTTCAACAGCCGTGTATAATCGTATGGCACAAAAGGCAATTTTGATTTCAGTTTGTACTTTTGGGAAATATTAATAAAATATTCCAATAAATCAAAATGTCTTTTATTCGATTGTGGCGAAAGTAACCATAATCTCGTTATGTTGTACGTTGTTACGTTTTAAAGGGAACAAAAAAGAAGTTTACTAGCAGTTCAATTTGCCAAAAATAATAAAATAGGAGAGATCCATATACGCTTCATATAGCCCACGAATTATAATCAAGCGCACGCGACATTTTTTTACTGCCCGAGCTATATTGCTCTTTATCTGTGCAGCAGTTAATTTGTTACTTGGTCTTGTGTTTTCAAATATTCCTAGAGAACATAATTCAGCGATGCAAAATCTTAAGAACTTGAAAATGTTGTAGTTCGGTTTTGTTGAACCCACAACTTACTTGTACATATCGATATGTTAAATCTGTCGCGAAGACCATGAGATAAGAGCTGCAGATTTCACCAGCCTATAAATCACACCATACTGTCGTTTTTCTGGATAAAATAAAGCTAGATGAATGATGGATACGCATTTCGGTAATAAATTTAAATAATTTGTGAACTTCGTTGTAAAATGTAAGTTCATGCTGGAAGCGCGTCTCTTAGGAAACACAAATGTTACAGAAATCTCAATCTATATTCTATCGAGATCGAGATGGTTAGCAGCCTTACAGACGGGGTTAAACATTCTATTTTTTACCAACATCTGCTGCTGGCCAAAGGTGGAGCGCACTGGAGACTTGCAATATTTCTTGGGCGAATTGGCCAAACTGGCGAAGTCACTTTATACAAAAAAGGCCAAATCTCTGAGAAATGTCAACTGGAGACTTTTCAGCAGGATTCTCTGATTTTCGTGACCTTGGACCCTCTGTAACTTGAGTGGCCGGCCAGTTGGCTTTATGGACTTTTGGGAAATTATTGATGACTCTAAAATAAAGAGCCTCCCGTTGAAAAATCTCCAGTTGACTTTTTTAGAGGTTCATGTATAAAGTGACTGGGCTAAAGCTAGAGATCCCGAACAACGTTTGTTGCGGTGGTCCCTGTTTTTATAGCCACATTTTTTTCTCTCATCACATTTTTTCTCACACCTCCGAACGAAGGTCTTCAGCAGGGCTCACAAGCTCTTTGATAAACGTTATTTTTTTAAGTCAGGTTAAAGCAGGACAGATAATATGTGTGGAAGTCCCGTTGCCTAAAGTCCGCCCTGTTTAAAGTGATAACGCCCCTAAAGGAAAGGCGTCTTATTAGATATTTACCCTGTCGAAGACGTTAAGAGTGCCCTGATGGCAGCTTAACTGTCCAAAAAGAGCCTAGCGCAGGTCTAATGGCATGTATTTCAGTCTGGAAAACGAAGGGCCACTTACCCATTGCAATCGAGACCTTGTAGTTGGGTCCTGTGACATGTTCCATCTTTGACTCGTCGGTAAACCAGTGGGACTCCCAGGAAGGATAAGCTCCTCCCACTCAGAGTGACCCGGAATAATCGCCCTGAATTTCCTTGGGAACCGCAGTTCACCAATCATGCTTGGATATGCGCCAAATTGAAATATTTGGGATATTGTTAAGATATCCATATGTCATTTGACTGTATAGGGCTAGTTCAATGAGATCCGAATTCTCAAAGCACTTATGGCGGCGGATTTCCACATGAAGATATGCAATGGGTCGATCCAATGATTGCTTCCATCGCGGCTATGAGACAATTCCGCATAGCTCCTGTAAAGGAGAGGCAAGCAAGCCGTTGCAGTCTGCTGCACTTGAGGATCGCCGTAACCTGTTTAGTCTTGGGTCGTGTTGTATTTCCAGTAGCATATCAAGTAATGATACAGAAAGACAGAACGCGAAATGCAGTTGAGACATACAAAGAAAAAAGAATACAGGAGAAAAGAGTGCACAAAGCGAAGAAAAAGGCGTACTGGGAAAACGAAATGTTGAAAATAGAAGAAGCGAACCACCGAAACGATGTCAGGAAACTATATAAAAAAGTAAAGGAGCAACGAGTCGGTTTCAAGCCCAGAATAACAATGTGCAAAAATAAGGATGGAGAGATCTTAAGTACCAAAAAATTAGTTCTAACTAGATGGCGTGAACACTTCCCCCCCCCCCTTACTGAAAACATGGAACTAGCAGAAGAACTAGCGGGAGACATGCATGCATTAGAAGACGTACAAGACGCAGTAAAAAAGCTAAAAAAACAACAAATCTCCGGGCAAAGATAACATCGTAGCAGAGCTATTGAAACAAGGAGGTGAAAACGTAATATTAAGCCTGCATGAAATCGTAACACTAATATGGACTAAGAAACGAATACCATCGGAATGGAGCGAGGGCATTGTGTGCCCTATACATAAAAAAGGAGATCAGCTAAACTGCCGTAATTATAGAGGTATCACTCTATTGGGCGTAGCATATAAAGTATTATCAAATATTTTATACCTTAAACTGCAGCCTTACGCAGAAGCAGCTCTGGGAAACTATCAAAGCAGTTTCCGCCCCGGAAGATCTACCACAGACCATATTTTTACCCTTAGGCAGGAACTAGAAAAGGCAAATGAATTTAACATAACCATACTTTCTCTATTCATAGACTTCAGAAACGCCTATGATAAAATAAAACGTGAAGAATTATATAAAGCTATGGAGTATTTAAGATTTCCCAAACACCTCGTAGATTTGACCAAAATGACAATGAACCATTCAACGCCACACTAGGACTAAGACAATGCCCTATCGTGCTTACTATTTAACGTAGCTATGAAAAAAGTGATGAGACGCAGGAATTAACACCGCGGGCAGTATTTTCAACAAGTCGGTACAACTATTGGCATACGCTGACGACGTCGTAATACTAGCCAGATCCAGCATAGCAATGAAAGAAGCCTTCATATCGCTAGAAAGAGCAGCAAAGAAATTCGGACTAGCAATTAATGAAGAGAAAACGAAATATATGTGCATCTCTAAAAGACGGAATGATCGCCAGAATATGACAATTGATACATATAACATCAAATTTTTACTCGAAAGCTGTTTCGTTTTGGGATCGGATTCAACAATATTGTAATAGAGAATAGGACCCCAGAATCGTATAATTTTGTCAAAAGTTCATCCACAACTAGTGACCAAAGTAACGGGGACAGAACTCCATCTTGAGGGCATCCCTTGATAGCCTTTACACTATTGGTGGAGACACCCAGGGCATTTATCCACTAAATTGTATTGCGATCCAGGGGCCTTATCATGAAATGCGATACGAAAATGAAGTTGTGCGAAAATCGAAAAAAGCGATCATGCAATGCGAATTCGAATCGGTTTGATACGATTGGTATCGGAAATTTATCCGATAGCTGTGCAGCTATCGCATTTGACTTTTTTACATGGAAACATTAGAAGTTAAAAAATTAAAACTAGAGTTAGAGGAGAAGAAATTGGGGAATTGCTCTTCAGTAATAAAGAATCCCAAGAAGGACAACAAAATATTTTTATTTATGCTGTAAACTTTTAACTTGTTATTCCTAGAAAGTGACTTTATTATAATGCTTATGAATGACAATTTTTATTTATGTTATGAACTACAAATTTTGAATTATTTTAAATAAAAAAAAATACATAAAAAAATATATGTATTTTTGCTTTAAAATCGAACAATTGAATTTAAATATTATTCCTTATGTTTATAGATATATTGCCTCCTTCAGAATCTGTTGTTGTTGTTGTTGTTGTTTTTGAAGTTTACTAACTCAGCGGAGCTAGCATACCCAAAGGGTGTCATTAGTGGTCTTCGGCTTTACAACCATATTGACCAATGTCAAGACCCTCGTAAGTACAGGCCTGGAAGCAGAGTTTGTGTTTGTGTTGGTAATAGACCCATTATCTGTCAAATCGGAAGATATTATATGGAGGAGGTAAATGTTCGGGATATTTTGCCGTAAAAAGTCATAAAATAATATATTTAACCAGTTTTTATTGCAATAGGATTACCAGTGAATAGTGCTTCAGTGATTTAATTAAGAAAATTTAAAAAAATCGAGTGATTAAGTGTGTTTTAAGTGAGTGAATTGTGAAGGTGGCCAATTTTGTTTACATTCGCGGTGGTTTTTTCTTGTTTATTTAGGGGAAAAATGTTGAATTTGTGTAGTAATATAATAAAAAGTGCTTTCTGAGTGATTAAAGATTATTATAGAATAGTTATTAAACACATTAAGTGCAAGTACCACCACACAACATACATAACAATAACTTTTTCACTTTTCCTTCACATTTTTCTGCACTTATGTTTTTAATAACTATTCTATAATAATCTTTAATCACTTAAAAAGCACTTTTTATTATATTACTATACAAATACAACATTTTTCCCCTAAATAAACAAGAAAAAACCACCGCGAATATAAACAAAATTGGCCACCTTCACAATTAACTCACTTAAAACACACTTAATCACTCGATTTTTTTAAATTTTCTTAATTAAATCACTAAAGCACTATTCACTGGTAATTCTATTGCAATAAAAACTGGTTAAATATATTATTTTATGACTTTTTACGGCAAACTAATGCAAAAATATTCCGAACTTTACATCACGGCGTATAAATCCAACAAAAGTGACAGATTCTGGGACTACGAGCAGCTGCGTTAGTGTTAGTGAGGTAGGCAACTTCCAGGCCTGTCACAACCTTCTATATTACAAGCCATGAACAAGGAAAATATTGAGAGCGAATTTCCGCTCAACCGGACCACAACTCGGTGAAATCACGTTATGTTGTTAGTGTAATTTGGAGAATTTGGGAGAATTTGGTGGTCCGATTCTCTCAATTGAGATTCTTGTTCATGGCTTGTAAATATAGAAGGTTATGGGCCTGTACTTGAGAAGGTCTTGGCTTAGTTCATGCTGGTTCACAACCTTCTATATTACAAGCCATGAACAAGGAAAATATTGAGAGCGAATTTCCGCTCAATCGGACTACAACTCGGTGAAGTCACGTTATGTTGTTAGTGTAATTTGGAGAATTTGGGAGAATTTGGTGGTCCGATTCTCTCAATTGAGATTCTTGTTCATGGCTTGTAAATATAGAAGGTTATGGCTGGTTGCACGTCATTTTTTGTCTGTGTTGAGTTTGATTGTTTAGGTGAATGTGTTGGTGATAGCACATGTCCTAACAGTGCGCCTACATGCACCCACCACGTGCCTCATTGATGAACAATTTAACACCCCAGAGGCTTTTCGTGAAATGCCAAAACCCGAATTGCTCACTCTGGTGTGAATCTAAATTGTTTTAAACATTGATGAGCTTCCAGATACAGGGTTTCGTGTTGCCGCCTCAAAACAACATTTGCCCGCCAAAAGCCTTCAAGGTTGCACAAAAGTAACCAAAATTGTTGTACATCCGTTGTTTAGGAGAAGATAGTGACTAGTGAGTAAGGCAGAAAAAATTCCCTTCGCAGTAGCGGGTGCTCTGGCTTGGTTGTCCCTGCTCAAACAGCCAGAGTTCCTGTATATCAGCTGAAGCTCGTATAAGATAGTCCCTCCTTATAGCACACAATGATGAATACAATTTTCAGCCAATATAGATTCCTGAGAGATGTTGTTTTGAAAAGGATGACCCGGTAAAGCAAATTTCTTCAATCCAAATTACTGAAATATACAATGATTCGTTGCTCCCTCAAACAACTTTGCATCTGCCAAATGCTATTGGAAGGAGTTGTGGGAAAATTTCTGATCCTAAAAAACACCACTTTCCTAATTTGTAAGTCTGATTAGTTATGACAATATGACAAATTTGAAAATTTTTGTAAATCCAGTTTTATAAGAATATTCACTATTCTTTGAAGATCCAAGAAAAATGATTTAAATCACCAAGTTGACCATATATTTTGTTATTTAATTCTTTTTTGCTGTTCGTATCCAAGAAGATCGTGATGTCACTTCTCATCGTTAAGTCTCACTAATGCTCTAAAAACTATGTTCAAAGTTAAATATTTAAATTTTAATAAAAAATAAAACAAAATGATAATTTTCCGATTTTGGTCTTTTCCAAAAGTCACATAAAGTCGGATTTAATCCTTACAGTGATTGCACAAAAATTGCGCATATTATATCTTTTATTATACACTTGAAAACACGAGGTTTGTGAAAACGAAAACCATGTGCTATAACTGATTATGAAAACACGAGGTTGACCGTTTTCGTCAAAAAGTTCCGTTAGATCATTTTGGGATGTCTTTTTTATCATATAAAAAGCCAACAAAATCCCAGACATCTTGCCACGTATTGTACGAATACTATGAATTTCAATTTTTGGATAGGGTTTAAACTAGAACCTCAAAAAGCTTGTAATGTTTTTTAATAAGTTAGTTTAAAACAGGCTTTCCCACGAGGACGTTTAAATTCACCGTAAATGGCTCGACACACCATTTGTATCGTTTTAAAATGGATATTTTCCTATCACTTGGATTTTCTCTTTTTTATCACTTTAAAACAAAAAAAAACACGCTGATCAATATAATTCACTTTTAGCAAACACAAAATTAAACGACGTAACAGTGAAACAGAAGATAGAGGGAATCAGGGCCGGTCATCGCAAGATGCGACCGACCGGCTCGGCTCCTAGGAAGGGACTGACTTCAGAATCTGTATAATCTTATACTTTATTAACGCACTTAAAAAGTGTCAAATATTGGCATGAAGTTGTCTGCTTTCCCAGTATTGGAAAGAATTCCTAAGCTAAGTAGGGCAGCACTCTCTCAGCCATTCGAATTCGTAGCAAACGGATCCGATGATCGGTAGATGCATTCGTATCGCAATTTAGTTTCGGTTCGTATTTACTTTCGTATCGCATTTCATGATAAGGCCCCAGGTTTTTGAGAGCCAGTGCTCTGGGAATAGAATTATAGCCAGTGTCATCGAAAGCACCCTCGATGTCAAGAAACGCACATAAGGCAGTTTCCTTAGCGAGGAGGGGACGGCGATTCAGCAGGAGAAGATATCACAAAACAAATTACTTAAAGAAAATATTAAAAATGCCACGCAAAATTAAATTTATTTTTTTTACTCTTTCAAACAATTATATTTATATATAAATAATCTCAAGTTAATTTATCACAAAAATAGTTGAACAGATAACAGAAACAATAAAATAGAAAATTGCTGCATAAAACAGCTAGTTACTTCTTGGCAACCAGATTTGAGAACGTTGCCTTGTTGAGAACTTTTCGTGACTAGAACAAAAACGCCGCTGTAACTTTTTGAATATTTTTGTATGGTATTTTGAAACTCGGCTGGTATCTGGATGCATTGAGACTTGAACCATCGACGAATCACTCCATTGCTATCTTTTGCAAGTGCACACAGCTTAATATTCTCAGATTCTGCCAAAGCTTTTGATATTATAGAACCTGGCACTTTCACACTGCGATTAATATACCCAACATGCTTATCAAAGTATATAACATTTTTTTCGTTTGAAAGACTAATGTAAAAATCTGCAACGTCCCTGTTAGATGTAACATACCACTCCACAGTTAACCAGCCTGATGAGCTAAATATAAACACGTTTTATATGAACAACAGGAAAATATCCAGAAAAACTTACAAGGTTATATCTCGGAATCGTATATCTGGTAAAATATCATATTCGTTTCCCAAAACTTGTGAATCTTTGGTATCATTACAATATAACTGATCATCGGATATTTCAGAGATGAAACTGTTAGGAACTTCTGAGGGTGTTACACATTCTAAATGTGCAAGCTCTTTCGGTATCAACGGCAAGCTATCTAAATAGTGCTTGAGGGGGCGAATATGGCAATCACACAGTAATGGATTATCTATTATGGGTTAAATTATAGCAAATCTTATTAAGGACAAGTAATATATTGATAGAAATTTACCTTTTAACAGTACCTCGACTCCGTTCTTAATTTGTTCCGTTAACTCGATAGGAAATTGTTCAAACTCATTTGCTCGCAAATCTATTTTGGTTAAATTTTTGAGCATAGAAAATTCTTCAAATGGTAATCGAGCTATTTTATTATCTTGTAAATAAATTTCATTTAAAGAAAGCGGCAGCTTGAATATAACAATATCATTTTCAGGGCAAAGGTCCGTCAGAGCATTTCCTGATAGATCCAATACGCTTAATTGCTTAAAAGTCTCTAGCACTCCTACGAAAAAATTACAAAGTATCAGTTGTGCATTAGAACTTACTACAGTAAAGCAAAGTAAACCATTATAATAAAATTTGCTATATTAAATGGAATTATTAAATAATAACACTAATATATATTTTATAATTACAACACTGTCATTGCATAAATATAACTCTTTTCATATTTGTTAGATTCTGTATTTAATAATTTGAAATAATTATAATATTACTTGAGAATTGCTGATTACTGCTTATACTGCATTTGGGTAATTTCGTAATATATCGGAGAAACAAAATTATCGAAAGAAAAGACCCTTTCGTTATTTATCAAGTGTCCTTTTTTAACAATATATGACATAAACTGTACTCGATTGATAACCATTTTCACACTCCTTCAGTAATCTGGAATATAGTGGTTTGCTATTTCTGGTCTATAAGAAGTTCTTAAACAATTATAAGTGACACACACAAGCAAAGAGATTGGTCCGAATGATTCGCATTTAGATCGGAATTGCAACTCATCTTTCTTTTTTCAATTTCTTGCGTCACCTTCAAGTGCTACTAAACTTCAGTAGAGATTGGGACCTCTTTGGAAGCTAAAGAAACGAAAGAGGTCTCGTTCTCCTGTACTGGGTTTCGCAGGTCAACAATTTTCCGATCAGCGGGGTTATCCTGGAATGTGAGAAGCAAACGGAAGCCAGTTGCTCGAATGTGAGAAGCAAACGGAAGCCAGTTGCGATTTAGTTTTTGTATCTCTGAATGCGATCGCATCGTATTGAGCCAACCAACTTCATTTATAAACTTATTTTGACATTTTGATACAAACAATTGTTTCAAGAATATTTAAAGAGTTTTTAGAATATTTTAAAACAAACAAATAAATTCAGCGCATCTGTCAATGGCTTTATTCACGGACCGAAATCCGATGACAGACGGACAAATTTAATTCGAATTCGCATTGGGGGATACCATTTTCTTATTTCAGAATTTCAGGACTTTCGAATCGCATTCGAGGTTTATCCTCCAGGACTACAATGGCTACGGAAAATGAACTTGATTATAGGAACTTGTAACGTAAGAACAACGCTACAACCGGAAAAAATGCATGGTTCCATTCGAAATCCATAAAAAGGTATTCTGAATAGGAGTATTATAGTTAAACCATAAGACAAAATGGCCAATTCTGTCAACAGGGACATTGAACTCATTCTTGACGGAGTCCGTAAGAATCCTGTCAAATTTAACGCCTACAAAACGAAGTACTGTTTCATCTCTAATAACACCTGGGGTCATATTTGGTGTCTCACCCGGCCTTTCCGACCTGTCTCAGCTGACGGAGCATACCAGCTGGTTCATCTCTTAACTTCCTAGGCATAACTTTAACCAAGGATCTGTGATGGAATGATCACATATTGCAAATCGTCAAACAACCATCTCAATGCCTAGCTTTTGTTCAGTGATGCAAATTCCCTCTTTAGCAAGTTCCATCTACAAGTACGATTTTTCAACTGAAATGAATGCCCTTGTGCCTGCACGGTAATATTTTTCCCGCTACACAAGACTGGCACACTCACACATCCTGCAGTTTTCCTTTTCACGCGCACTAAGTTCGATTCTAAACAGAACAACTCGACTGTAGAATAAACTTTCACAGTCAGTATTCGTTCAACATCCCACAGTTCAAATGTTAGGTTCATCGTCAGCTTCTCAATCACCTACTAGACCCCCAACGTATCCTATTCTCTTCTATCCTTCAAATCAAGCTTACTATTAGAAATTGCAGCATTTACTGAATGGCATGACGGACTAGTAGTATAGAAAGATAGCAGCGAGATAGATAAGAGATTGAGCAGCAAAAATATCAGTTGGGTGGTTGGGTTGGGTTATATACGAAAAATGGGTGATGGGAGTATATCAAAAAAAATATATTGCATAAGTCGAAGGATGTTAAATAAGATGAAGGCATTGACAAATGTGGAAAGGTGGAAATTACTTCATTTTTGACAAAGATGAATTTTTTATACGTTCTACTATTTTCAGTCATACGTTTAAATATTTCCGCTCTTTTTAAAATTATCAATAAATTAATTACCATTATATTTATCACCCTCATGTCGATAAATTCGGGACACAAACATGCAGATTTCATATAATAAACAATATTATTATCTCAAATTTTAAAATTCCCCTAAAGGGAAATTCATCGACATTGGCATCGACATCGACGGATGACGGAAATACCAAAAAATGTAGTGTCGATTTCAAGTGTCGACAGCTGTCGCTGTCGATGTCGGTGTGTGTAATGAGGGTGATTATTAAAACAATCAAAATATTTTCAATGTTAAAAATAGTTATAATGGCATAATAACTATTTTTAACATTAAAAATAGTTTGATTATTTTCATCTTAGGACTCTTGTTAACTTGGTTAGTTTCATTATGTTCCTTAATATATTGCAGCAATGTACAAAATATAAAATATTTTATATTTAAAACCTGTTTAAAAATCCGCCACCATTTAATTTTACCTTTGCGTATCTCCGAAATCAAATTGCTTGATAAGTTTAATTTGCGTACATTCTTCATTCCAAACGTTATATCGTAAGTCACTGTATACATCTTATTATGGCTAAGATCAACATCGTAAAGTTTATACGGTATATAGGGATTCGAAGGAAAAGTTTTTCGATTAATGAAATTCACTTTGTTATGGCTTAGGTTGACCTTTAAATAATAGTAATATTAATTAAAAATACAAATCATAGTAATTAATTATCTCACCGATTCTAAGCTTAAGCAATCCTCTAAAACACCGTTTGTTTTGTTATCTAACTTCTCAAGTAGATTATATGATAAATCCAGTGTTTGTAGTGACACTAGACCTAAAAATACCCCATTTGGTAAATATCGAATAGCGTTGGAAGACAGATTTAACTTGAGAAGTTGCAGCAAACCATCAAAAGCTCGCATGCTAAAAATAAAATTTATCAATCTTACAGAAATATTACATACATATGTTAAATATTATTATACTGATTACAGAAATAAAGATAACGGTTCGTGGTTCCTACAACGACTATAAGGAAACAGTAAAAGCCTATTTTCATAAATAAATCGCAGATTTTAAATTGTCTTGCCTTTTCCCTGTATTCGCCTGCAGATAGTAGGTAGGTATACACTATACACGATAGTCCATCTCAAGGGGCGTGGACGGGGTCACAATTCACGATTTGTAAACGAATATGTGAAAAAATTATACGTTTGCAAGATATAGTTACAATTGCAAGATATGTATACAAGCCTGCAAGTCCGTCGAAGAATAATCGGAATATTAAGCTAATACGTTGTAGGTTATAACACACGAATTCGTGAGCAACCTAGATGTAATTAACATCAGTATATAAGAAATGTAGCAATTGTATAAATAAAGCGATACTCAAACTTGGCGAAAGAAGGCGATCGAGAGAAGGAGCTGGCTTACATGATAACAACGAACGTGCATAAAGTGATCCTACAACTCTCCTTAATGCTAATTCAAAATTGGCTGCATGAAAAAGTGTCTTTTTGATAAACTTTGAAGAATTCTTTATCACAAAAGCGTGTAGGAGAACGTTAGCGTGGGAAAGAAGATACTTGCTTGAAACTGAGGCATTCAGCCCTATCGGGAACTCCGCTTTAACTCGATTCTGTTTCGATTCCATTCTTCAAAATGTAATTTTGATATACAACAGCTAATTTCGAAAACCGAAAGCAGGTTAACACATGAGAAAACATATTTGTCACTCCAGCGGAATTCCCTATGTGTTACTAATTCGGATGGAATTTTGTCTCCGTTGAAATTCGATTCCATGCGGAGTTCCCGATAGGGCTGAATGTGATTTCACAGAGGAATCTTCTCCTGAGCATGGCCTTTCTTGTAGAAAGAATCTCTTGTGTGCTGACAACTCAATAATCAAGCTAACGAAAGAACCGCTTGGATTTAGCGATTTTTCTCTATACGCTCTTTTCAAATGCTACAGAGCTGTGCCTTCGATGATCGAGCTTTTTCGATTATTGTGGTTTACAGGGTATGGCCGGAGGCAAGGAATTTCTGTAAAGGGGGAAGACAAGAAAGAAGAAATGTTATATTGGGTGGAGAAGTGAAAAAACGAAGGACCTTTTCGCTGCTAGGAGTCGAACCACAGACCTCTGAGATGGTAGTGGGATTATGATTTATGGTTCTTAAATTCATTAAGTGCAACTAACCAAATTAACTGTAATTTGTAAGTTAAGTTACTTTATGGACGCAATTTTTACAAACTATGTTTCACTAGCCACTTTAGAATATCAGATTAATTTCAACTAGAAGTAACCATTAAAAGTAATTAATTCCATATTCAAACTTACCTTATATTATTTATATTATTATTGTATAAATTTAATTCAAATAATACAGGCAATTTCCCAAAAGCATGCTTGGTCAAACTCGTTACATTGTTATTCTAAAATAAACATATTAGAAAGGTATACATGTATATAAATATATAATATAAAATAGTGATAAAATTTTGCCAACGTTGCTTCATTCCTACGGTTACTCAATGGAGACGCAATCACCTTCACCGTTGAGTTTTGAAGCAACAGCCCAGATTAACTAGTTGTATTCGGGGCCAGACGAATGTAAGATTTGTAGATTCTAGCTATGGCTGCTGCTGGAAGGAGGAACTTGCAACTCTTAAGGAATTCAAAGCATTGAGATACTTGTTTTGCTTTTTAGAATGTATGTGATCATTCCATCGCAGATCAAAGGTCATAGTTATGCCCAGGATGCTAAAATGGGCCAGCTGGCAGTTTCACATCATCCATTGAGATAAAAGGAAGTATGAAGGCTTTTTTAGAAATAAGACAGTATTTCGTTTTTGAGACGTTGAATTCGACACGATTCTTGTGGCTTTAGTCAAGAATTAGGGCACTTTCAGCAATGCAGGTTGCGTGTGAAATTGACTTATTCAGCAACACGCTCCCATTGCTGAATAAGTCAATTGCGCACGCAACCTGCATTACTGAAAGTGCCCTGAGTTCGATGTTCCTATTGATAGAGTTCGATCGATCGATCGATCGAAGATCAAAAAGGCAAAGGCTGGTACCTGCTTGTCTTGTATTGTGGAAGGCATAAGAATAACGCTTCTGCTCGGCGAAGCTATGAAGTAGGTTACAAGGGATTGACAGCACATCATGTATAAAGATTAGTAAAAGGGCGGGTTTTAGAATTGGGCCATGGGGTACCGCGGCAAATATGTTGTGGGGTTTAAATTCGACCCCCTAGAGTACTACCTTGATTCAACTGCCAGAAAGAAAACTCAATCCAGTTCTTTAGAACAAAGTCTATACCAAAGGCTTGGAGTTTATTTAGATAGCACAGCAGGGTGCCATCCTCTATTTTGAGGTGCTTTGTTAAACGCACAAGAAGGTCGCCAGTAGATCGTTTTTTCCCCAAAGCCGTACTGCTTGTCGTAAAGAATTTGATTTCATTACATAAGCTTTCTATTTATTACTATCTCCATGGTTTTGGAGAGAATAGAAATAATTGCTATTCCGCGACAGGTGAAAGGGTTTTGGATCCACCTTTTTCGGAATGGGATGAATGGGGGTAGCATAACAATAGCGTGTTAACAAGAATTCGAGGCGGACAGATATGCTAATACATCGGATTTGTATTTGTAGATAAAAGCAAGGTTTGGGGATGAAGTGAACGTTTTTTTTCCGGACTATACCAAGGACTAGAAACTTTTACTGCCAGCTGTAGCACTAAATATCTTACTTCTCAACCTGTCATTAAATGATGATTTGACTTTCCTGATTATGGAATTACAGGAGTTTCTCAAATTAATATACTCACGACGAAGTGACTCATTCGGGTAACGTTTGCACGCTCATTGGTAGCTTCTTTCGTTTAAATTACATTCATACATTCCCCATTAATCCATCTATTCGGGTGAGGCTTTATAGATTAGGTAGAATGAGGAATGAACAAACGCATTCCCTCCAACTTCGGTAATTCAGAGAGCGACGGAGTTGGCGTTCTTGGAAGAAACGAATAGTGCAAAACAGTTCTCTTTGGGAAACTATGCATCAATTCAAATTGACGAGGGATGAGTCAACATTAACAGAGTATGGTGTTGGATGAGAAGTAAGAAATCGGCAATACATATATATATATAATTTTATCACATTGTATATTCGTAAAATTTAATAAAAATATACCTCGAAATGCAGATATTGTAGTGTAGGTAAATCAAAAAGAGCTTCATAAGGAACTTGACTAATGCCATTATCATTTATCTTTAAAGTTTGTAAAGTAAGGAGCCCGGCAAAGCTGCGTGATCTCAATGAATCTCCAAGACGATTTCCACTCAAATCCAACGAAATAAGTGAATTCATAACAGGCCAAATTTCACTAGGTATTTCTTGTAGCCAATTTATACGAAGATCCAGGTGATTTAAAGAAAGTGGTATTTCGAAAAAACTCTCTATCATATTGTTTTTTAAATTTAAAAAACGTAAACTTGTCAATTTTGTAAAAGCCTTTTGCGCCACAGTTTTAAGTTTGTTATAGCTTAAATCAAGATGTAATAATGTTGGAATTGTATTAAAAACTGGTGTTCCTATATTTTCCATTAAGTTATACTGTAAAAATAAATATCTTAAAGAAAATAATGGTTGAAAAACTGCATTAGCTATTGACGATAAATTATTGTACGAAGCATCAATAGTGTGCAATTCATATAAAGGAGGAAATGTATTTTTTGGTATTTTGTCGATTTGATTGTGCGAAACATTTAAAATTCGAAGTCCCGTCATATTTTGTATAGCAATCTGAAATTAAAAAAAAACTGTTGATAAAAAAATATTCTGCATACTCTTGTTACTCACCATAGAAATGTCGGTAAAGAAATTATAGGAATATTGTAATTCTGTTGCAAATGTTATTGAATCAAAAGCATCTTTTGAGATATTTGTTAGTAGATTGTGTGAAAGATCCAGAACGGTTAAATTGGCACAATTTTCGAAAGCATATTTTTCAATTGTGTCAACCCGATTATGTGATATATTAATTCTTGCAAGATATATATCTTTAAACGCCTGTTTTTCAATTTTCGTTATATTATTCTCTGCAACATCGATTATCTATAGAAACAGACAATGTTACTTAGAGAATAAATAAGATACTTTACAACATACTTCAACATAATTTAATTGGGCAAACATTTGATAATCAATTTTTTTCAATTTATTCCTAGCTAGATCAATTGTTCCAATTCTCAAAACTGATCCGAATGTTCCTCTGGCAACATCAGAAATAGAATTATCATTCATATATAATCGCCTAAAAATATATAAAGATTAAAATTATTATGTATTTCAAGTTATAGGGTCATTCACCTTAATAATCGTAATCCTCGGAAGCTGTTCGCATCTAGTCTTGTAATGTTGTTAAATGCTAAGTTAATAACTTTTATTACAGAGTTGCGTGAGAAAGTTCCTCTAAGAATAAATATACACATATATATAGTATAAATACATATCTATGTATACTGTTCAATTTACCTAGTTAATTCGGTAAGAGAATTGTGCGAAACATTGCACCAGCCTAATTTTGTTAAATCCGACAAGTGTTGTACGTCAATTTTTGATATGTTATTATAACTCAGATCCAACACCTCTACATTATGCAAGTTTTTAAACTGGCCTCGTTTCAGTCCACGTAATTTATTTCCATGTAAATCCAAATATTTTAGTTTGTGCAAAGGCTAAAACATTGGTTAAGTTATTCAATATAAGTTTTATAAAATAATATACTAAGCTATGTCCAAACACTTTTAGAAGGATATGAAAAGAGACTCATGGTTATGAAAAATCCTTCTTCGTTAAATTTTACATTTGTGGATACATTGAGATTAAACTAAATAAAATATATTGAAGAAATATGCAAACGAAGTTTCTTTTTTTCTTATAATAAAATTTTCTTCTAATAATCATCCCTATCGGGAGCTCCATTTTAACTCGATTCTGTTTCGATTCCATTCTTTTCACATCGGCATCTATTTCTTAAAAATGAAAAATTGTTTTCTTTCTGAAACATACAAAATGTTATTTTGACATACAACAGTTAATTTCGAAAACCGAAAGCAGGTTAACACATGAGAACACATATTTGTCACTGCAGCGGAATTTCCGATGAGTTACTAAATCGGATGGAATTTTTCTCCGTTCGATTCCATGCGGAGTTCCCGATAGGGCTGATTATTTTTAATTACAATACATATCGATATCCACCAGAAAAAAAATAGATCCTATAAATCTTTTTTAAAGAAATACCGTAGTGAATAAAATTCCATTCGGGACATAAGCCTTTCAATTGGCAGCCAAACGAAGTCGGTACCATTTTCTGTTTGTAATAAGTCGTGCGAGAAAACTTCCTCACGTATCAAGTTCTTTTAAAAAGGTGGTCAATAACTTACGTTTGCTTCTCACTTTAGCGTCGCATTCCAGGATACCTACCAAAAATGTTTCGGCTGCAATGTCATCTATATATCCATTGGTTATGAAAAGATGGTCTAGTCGCCTTTGTATGGTACTTTCAAAAAAACTAGTATTATCCAACTTTTGTATTTGATGCTTATCGATGTTCAAAACAGAGAGATTTCCAAGAACCTAAAAGACAGAAAGAATAAAAATAAACTTTAATAAAATAAAACAATATTTATTAATAATTTACCTTAAATGCAAGACCAGGAAATTCTTGCAATTGTGATTTAATTATATGAAGTTCTTGAAGAGTATTATTAACGCCATAATACACATATTCGTCGATTATTTTAAGAGGTGTTTCCTCTATTTGTAGAATTCTTATTGTAGAATTATAAAATATATTGCCAAACAATCTTTCTGCAAAACAAAAATTTTAAATGCAAAAGAAACAAAACAAAATGGTAATCTTTGTTACCAATATTTCCTTGATATATAGTCAGGTTCTCAATTGGAAGCTTGAGGTTAGCAATGTTTACGATAGCAATAGATAATGAAGCTAGGTTTGTATTTTCACACCGAACATAAAGACCCTTGTTTGAATCACGAAGGCACTTGCAAGGATAAATTAGTCTATCTCTGCAAATAAAATAAACATACGTACAGACCTGGGCATGCATGGACCATAATTTATAACATATAATACTTACGAAGGACAATCATTTTGAACAATTTCTGGTGCTCCAAATGCAAGAGGGACATCAATTACAAAAATGTATAGCAAGAATTTAAAAAAATGTCCAAAAATCATTGTTAAGTTATCGGTCACCGGTCTGTATAAAAATAAAATATATTATGTATAAAGATTGCTAATTTAAAAATCCAACACTTGAACTTTTTGACGATTAATATCCGAGTTTCGTCTTCCCCCTTTTTTACTAATAAAATTTGAGTAAAAGCACAAAATGTTAGTTAGTTTTGGTTTAAATGATGAAAATTAATAAGGAGAAGAATAATGAACTACTATCTATAAAAAGGAATCAGTGGATAGTAAAATGAAGTAAAAGAAGGGCGCGGTTAAAGTTTAGACTGGTTCGATTAGTTATGGGAAAAAGAGTGTGGCGTTTTTTTTAGTAAAATTCAACTGGTTTTTTACAGTGTGAAAATGAATTATTTAAAACAAATATGTTCCATTATTATCGATGCCATCGGTGAAGAACTTCTGTGGTTCAGTTGAAGAACAGAATCAAGTATTTTTCACAGGCTTCTTTTGAAGATATTCCATTGAGACAGTTCTGCAGAGATCGGAATAAATAATGTTCAGAAGGTCCTACGTCTGGACTATACAGTGGATGCATCAAAACTTCAAATTTTTGCGGCTCATCAAGTCAGTATGAGTTCGGGCATTGTCGTAATGGAAGACAACTTTTTCGTAGTATTCCGTTTAGGCCATTTTCGTTCTATTGCCTGATGTAATCTCACCAACTGGAAGTACCTAATAGTGAACGATTCCCTTCCTACACACAACAGAATCACCTGTTTCGACGACAATCCTGGCTTTGCGAACGCTTGTGACGGCCCACTATCCCTTGCCCATGATCTTTAACGCTTCATATTGTCTAACACGTCCTATTGATTTCTCACTTATATAGTACGACGGAAAATCGGCTGGGGTTGGCTCACCCGGTAAAAATTCATCAACACGCACCATCACCCTAGTCCTAGTTACTCTTACCTTAAAAACGAATAAATATCGAAGCTTTCATATAGTATCATGGGAGAAATTGAAAAGAAATACATTTCATTTGGCCCGCTCACAATAAAGAAAGAACAATGAGACTTCTAAACAGACCCATTAAAGTTATGAAAAACTCATTCACTTCGTGCGTAAATGACAGGCTCTAGCCAAAGCCAGGCAATGCATACGCGGCAGTTACGTTCTTCGAAAGACTTCAAAGGGATCTCCAGACTGGGTCGGAGCGCCTTTAAGCTTCATTCATATCACTGCAAGAAAACATGTTGGAATTTTTGGGTCGAAACCATGAGTTACGCCACAAGTTGCCCTGCACCAATTTTAGTCGGTTCCAATTACTAAGCGAGCCCTGCTCCTTTCTATTGCTACCTGAATTTTAAAACTAAAGTTAAGAATATCAGAACAGTTGTGTAAAGAACGTTTTCATCATCATCATCACTGGCGCTGGTGAGCTTTGGCCTCCTCAAGAATTTTCTTCCAACGTTCTTGGTCCTGTGTCTCTCTCTTCAAGTTAGTTAACCCAATTGTGCGTAAGCCCCTTTCTTTGTCGTCGTTATATCTCTTCCTAGGTCTTCCTTGTGACCTTCTTCCCTCCGGCGTTTGGAGGAACAGGGTTTTTGGGGGCGCTTCTTCAGACATTCTCATTATATGTCCTAACCTAATTGGTCTGGAAAATTCAGCTCCACCATTGCGCCGTAGATTTTCGGTCGTAGCGCAAGATCATATGCTGTTTTAAAGTCAATGAAGTCTCTATATTAAATTCTTTTGTCTTCTCAATTGCCTGCCGTAATGCCAATATATGATCGGTTGTGGACTTTTGTTTCCTGAATCCGCACTGGTAAATGCCAATTACTCTTTCATACTGGTACATGGCGATTATACAGGATATACGAGGATATTTTATAAGCTACGTTCAGTGACCTAATTCCTCTATAGTTTGAACATTCAAGGTGGTCCCTTTTTTGGTGTAGGGGACAGATTATTCCTATGTTCGATTCGTCAGGTTGCTCTTTATGCAAATGTATTGTACAATCTTGTGCATATGTTTTTAATGTATTTCATTTTTTAAACATTTCGGCTGGCATTATTGTCTACACCTGGAGACTTGTTATTCTTAAGCTTAGTTATAGCTTCTTCTACTTCCTGTACGGTAGGTTCTGGTACTGCTTCAGGATTCCTGATTCTTTCATTATCAAAAAAATGTGTCCACTATGTCCTTCTTCATGTTGTTTACTGAAATGTTCCACCCATCGATTTAGTACTTGCCCTGTCTCGCTTAGAATATTTCCCTGCATGTCTCTTCAGGCTGATTTATAAGGTTTAAATTATTTTCTACCTTCTATTATCTTTTTGTATAATTGCCTTATATCTCCCTGCCAATGAAGGGTTTCTAGTTCTTCCATCTTACGCTTTTCGTATTCTCTGTTCTTTATTTTTTGTACTCTTTTTTCCTCTCTTCGTCTAACTCTGTATTTTTCTTCTGCGTTTCGAGTGTTATGTCTATTAAGTTTTCTTTTATACGCCTTGTTTATCTGTTCTGTTGCTATCCTGCATTCATCGTCAAACCACTCACTGCAGGCTGGTCTGCGTGCTTCACCTAGAACTTGATATGATGTTTGCTCCATCGCTTCCTTACACCTGGACCACGTCTCATTGATGTTGTCAATATTGTGCGGATCATGGTTGTTAATATAATTAAATGCTTCGTTTAATTTTGTTTCAAGTTCGCTTACTTTTACCTCATCTGTTAGACTTGCTCTGTTAAGTTTTTGAGTGCGTATTATTCTTTCTTTTTTGACATTGGAAAGTCTTGCTCTGATCCTGCATTTGACCAGGAAGTGGTCTGAGTCAATATTGGCCCCTCTGTGCGTTCTGACATCTAATATGTCTGATCTGGTTGCAAGTTCGATTATCTGTTGAGAGCCATGTCATCCTATGTATTCTGTTGTGTTGGAAATAGGTGCTTTTTACGATCATGTTTGCGGATGCTGCGAAGTTTATGTCTTACCCCATTATGATTACTTTCGTCGTGCAAGCTGTATGGACCTATTGTGGGGCGGAATATTCTTTCTTTTCCAATCTTAGCATTTAAGTCACCTAAGATTATCTTAATGTCGTGATGTGGGCAGCTAAGATAGGCTGATTCCATGTTATCGTAAAATTCGTCTTTCTCTGTCTCTGATTTCTCCTCAGTAGGTGAGTGTACATTGATAATGCTAAAGTTGGATAGATTATCTTTTATCCGTAGATAGCAACTCCTTGCATTAATAGCTTTAAAATCTATTACCAAATGCTTACACTTATTTCCAACTATGAATCCTGTTCCCAGTGAATGTTCTCTAGAGGGTGGCAACTATAGTATACCGTGTGCTTCCTTTTGTCCATTATTCCTTGCCGGTTCCATCGCATCTCCTGTGTAGCCAGGTGTATCCATTTTGTATCTATCAAATATTTCCAGGACTGTCCTAAATGCTCCTGCCCTATACAATGATCTTACGTTCCAAGTACATAATATCAAATCGTTAGCCTTTTTTCGTATGCCAGGTCGTTGTCGAGTCCGGTCTCTTCCACTTGAGTTCTCATAAATGTTTTCGTTAGTAACGTTTTAATTTAAGAAAAAATGAATTAAATTTGTTTTTCCTCCTTTCATTTTTTTTGTTCTAATTGCTTTTTTCAATAATCCTTCGGGAGTAAATAACTTGGTGATACGATAGATAACCTAGTTGTCTTCTAAATTGTACCATTAATACACCTTTCAATGAACTTTAATTCGAATAATTAAACCACTAACTATAAAAAATGTAAATAAATAAAACAGTAACATAAATTATACAATTAAGCCAAAGCCACCCCTAAATGAACTGTAGTTTGAATAATTAAACCTGTTAAAGTATTGAAAATAAATTTTAAATTTATATTACTAGAATACGATTCCGAAGGCATAGGAAGCTTTCATAAATCACCACCACCTGATCTAGCGTTACGTTCAAGCTCAAAACTGTTATGGACCGTTAATTAAGTTTTAGCAGCACACGTTAAGAAAGTTCTACATGCACTATACCTTGTAGTTTGTAATTACTTTTTAAAATGCAATTTCTCGCAGGATATGATTATTTTTGGAAAATCATGTCTTTACATTTACTTGACCTTGAAGCAACCAGTCCGACAGCTGATTGTCAACGTGAATCGAACTAAATGTGCGGAAATAACAACATTCATTTCGCTTTAACCATACAAGTGCATTATGTTCTGTCACCGCAATTACACCCACATTTTGTACCAATTTGACCGTAGCGCTGCATTTTGACCAATTATGAATTAAATGCCAAAAGAAATGGGGAAAAGACTAAAGCAAGGAAAGAACAAAAATGTCATCATCACCACCCGTTTCTGATTATTGCAATATTAAGGATTTTAACTTTTATTCCGTTTGGCATTACCTTTTATTACGGTTGGCATATTGTATTGTATTTTATTAGCTTTTCAGGTGTGTTCACATTTATTATTAGTTATTAGTCAGCTAAATATTAAGCGTTTAAGCACGACTTAGTTTTACTTGATGTATCTAGGTAATACTATTTGAAAAGACTGACCAAATTTAGAACGTTTTAAAACTTAATGAGTATATTTCATACTGCAAACACTCCAATAGATTTATAAAAAAAATATCGATCTAATCTGCATGCGTATCCCACTCAAATATATTGATTTTATGTTCACAAGGTTTCTCGCTTAAGTCTTTGGTTTCGATGAAATGAAATGTATTTTGCCACTTTTTATTAACTTTTTTTTCTTTTCAACCTGTTTTTAATTTATATTTATATTGAACACTGATTCTGTCTTAATTAATGTCAATTAAATAAAACATTTCTATTCCCACTTTCCACCTGATTTTTCCAAGTAGTGGAGCAAAAAATTACTGTGAAATGTATGACGTTTACATGTATTACGTTTACTTGATGGCTTTAGTTCTTGAGTTGAAATTTACCTGTTGGGGTCTCCACCAGCACCTGTCTTTACTAATTTTAATATTTTTATTCTGTTGACAACGATAGACTAAATCAATAATGTCATCCATTTTATTTATTTCTTTAATACAGAATAAGAAAAGACTTTTATTTATTTTCATTTTCTTTTTCATCTTGGATTCAAAAACTGCCGAAATTATTGCTTTGGTAATATTTTCGTCATTTAAGAGAGAGCCTACTTAGAAAGAGAAAGTACTTGTAAGAGAAACCATTGATATCAATCATTAAGACAAAAAAAGTAAGTATTAAATGAAAATGACTACACTACATCAATACTCCCCCTTATTTGATAGCATTAAAAGACCCATTTCATGGCATAACATCTTATGAAGAGTAGCAAACAAAGGTTTTATTAAAAGAACCCGCATTCTTTCTCAATATATAGATTAATTTAGAGTACCTGTTGAGGGCCAGTAAGTTAGATAGATAAGAATATGTTACCATAATTAATTTTTAAGCATTAGTTAAAATTCATATTAGGTAAGTGAAATAATTGCATTTTATATAAAAAAAAGGCGCCCGGCTACCATCCCACAGGTTTTAGGAACCTCTTTGTGCAATTTGTTTGATTCAACCGTATATACGAATCTTCGAAATACAATAGATTGAGACTCGCAACGAGTTTATTTTGAAAAGCTTCTTTAACTCACTAGTATAATTTTGAAGTTCTTCCTCATCGTCGACTTGAATCAGCATTGCTTCGTATGATTTATAAATTCATCAAATAATTACTGAATCTCTCATTCCAGCAACCGAGACAGCTCTGCACGAGGTGGTGGGAACTATTGAAAATACCCTATATTACAAACAATATATTTTGGCAGCCTTCTTAGATATAGAAGGCGCGTTTAACAACGTACGTACTGAATCGATTCGAGAAGCTCTCATACCCTAAACGTAGAAGCAAGCCTCAGGCAATGGCTACCAGCTATGCTGATCTCGAAAATAATCCAAGCGGGTTTGGGAACCGAGACGGTAATCAAATACGTAAACAGAAGTACACCACAAAGAGGCGTCATCTCCCCTTTATTGTGGTTAGTAACGATGAATAACATCCTACAAAAAAATAAACAAAAGCGAAGCTAAAGCAGTAGCATACGCAGATGGCCTAGCGATAATGGTGCCGGGAATGTTTCTAACAGTGATTAGTGAAATCATGCAAGGATGCCTAAATAAAATTGGCAGTTGGGCAGCAGGTTGCGGTCTGGCAGTCAATCCGGGAAAACTGAGTTGATGCTTTTCACAGGGAAAACGAAAATTTCCACCTTTAATTTCCCCAGGTTGGAGGGGCCCACTCTCACTTTATCCTCCAGAGTAACAATTCTGGGTCTAATACTGGATCCTAAACTTAACTAGAAGTCGAACATCGAGGAAAGTGTAAAGAAAGCCTGTAAAGCCTTCTACGCCTGTAAATAGACTTTTGCAAAAGATGGGGTCTTAAGCCAAAGATTATCCTGTGGATGTACACAGCTGTAGTACCACCAATTTTCACATATGGTTCTCTAGTATGGTGATTATGGGCCTCTTTAACAGACCCCGACGATATTGCAAGAATCACGGCAATCATCACGGGAAATTGGCCCATAGGAGACCACGATGCCAAGTTGGGCATCCCGTTCAACGTCTGTTACCGTAGTTGCGGAGAGACAAGCGAGAGAGAAACACTTGTTCATTTCCTGTGTAAATACCCGACTTTAGCTAAAGCCGGGCAGTTACATTCTGGAAGAATTAACAGAGATCTCCGGACTGGAGATCAGATCACTGACAAACTTCCTAAATTCTACAGGATAGCTTTAGCCATCCGTCACTACCGACCCAACAACCGCTGAACACAGGTTCACGAGGCTGTGGCAATAAAACGGCGCGCCAAGCACTAATTTGACCTCCGGTCGCACTGGAGCAGCCCCTATGGTGCGCTAAACAAAGAACTATCTCGTGTTCGCCCAATTGTTTCACCATCTTGTTCCAACTGAAGTTCCTCAGAAAAACCATCATGTTCTAAGTGTTTCGTCTCCTAAATTTCAACTTCTTTCAACATTTTTTATGGGCAAAATTCAAGCTTATGAATCATCCTTTGTACTACCAGTCCGTCACATCATTCAGGTCATGGTGCAATGTCTAGTAGTAAGCTTAATAATAATAATAGAGTAAACCCTTCTAACACTGAACGCACACTTCTCAGCTGGGCCAAGAAAAATTTACCAACTCAGCACAAGTAAGTGTTGAGATAAGGCTCAACTAAACTCTAAAGCATGTAAAACATATAACACAAAAAAATAAGAAGAACACACAAAGAAGCGTGCAACAACAAGCAAAACACAAAGTAATCACGTGAGATTAAAAAGACTCCTTTTAAGGACATCTTTACTAATACTCACGCAAAAAGCATTAACATTTTTGTTCACGTTAATGAACATGCGATTTACAGGTTCAAATCTGCCGTAATTCGTGTTAGAGGAGTTGATGTGTAAGAGAGGTGGCCATCTCAGATTATAACCACTCTCTCTAAAAGACGCACGCCGACTTAGAAAACCTGAGTCGACCTTTCCATTAAGGAGCTGATGAACGAATACAACATCGGCCACCTCACGACGCTTGTAAAGAGAGCTTAAGTTGAATAACTTAAGCCGGGATTCATATGATGGAAGAACTAATGGGTTTTCCCCAAGGACGATGATTCAGTGGGAATCGAACGAACCTCCGTTGAATCGATTCAATACTTCCAACGTGCGAAGAGCAGTGAGGAGAGCAAACCTGGGACGCATATTCAAGTAATGGTCTGACAATTTGAAGAATAGAAGAGAATAGGGGAGGTTAGGGATCTGAGAGTGCTGGAGAAGATGAACCGAGACAATTCCCATCGACCGACCAATATAGGCGGGAAGGAAGTCTTTCCGATCTAATTTATTCATGTGCGTTGCAAACTGAACCAATTACCGCGATGCGGTTTATTTCGGGGTTTTCCGTACGAAGTTTCAAATAATGACTTCCCATTACCTTTAGGCGAAATTGGACCCGCTCGATTCAAAATGTAGCAGTCTGTACTGATCATTTCAGACCATAATCTCAACATATAGAAGCGGCTTGTTGGACGATCATTGCAAGCTGACGATTTATAGAAAGAATTCTGCGTACGGGCGCAACTCTACTGCATGTATTTAGATGAGATTGAACACTTAAATGCTGTAAATGTTAGAAAATGATTTTAAAGTATATACTATATGTTTGCCAAATATATAAAAATCCTGTGAATAAAATATTTAACATTTTCGAGAGAATTGGTCCCACATTTCTGCATCATTACACAATTACAACAGGCATCAAAATTTACGATTTATTTTAAATTAGCAAATTCATTTAACTATTTTTAAAAATTATTTATTAAAACGTTTTTGTTGCCTTAATCGATAAATGTCGTTTGCAGGTGGAGCCGGAGTCGATATCTCATCATCACTATCATCCCCACCGGGTAGCATTCTTCTTCTTTTTAGTCCTCCTTCACTGGAAAAGGTGCTGTCATCTACAATCCAATGAACTGATTTTGCCAGATCAAATAGCTTAATGTCACAGCCCTGATCTCCAGTAGGAACAGGAACTGAAAAACATGATTACTTAAAAAATTCAATATTCAAAATGGACTGTATAAGTACCATCCGGTAATTCGATGCGATTGAAAATATCGGTTAGCATGTCCACTGAAACAAATGGGCCCCGAAAGCAAATGGGTGGAGGAAGCTGCGCACACAAAGCAGCTAATGCTTGTGGTTTAGGGAAAGTACCACCTTCTAATGGATGCTCTCCAGGGAATGCATTTACTTTTGGTTTGTACGGTATCATTTGAGAAAAATCAGGGCGGGGATATTTTGTGGTGTTTTCATTCGAGTTTTCTTGTCCCGTAGTCTTAATACCAAGTAAGCCACGTGTCTGAAATTAAAAATTTCAATACTTAAAAAGACCATTATGTTATCATTACATCACTGTAACCAATCGATTTTAGTTCTGTATGAGAGCACGGATACAAGTCTAAAAATTTGTATCTGTCTACAAGCTGAGCTGTTTCTTTTCCTTCATACTCCTTTAACTGTAATTAAAAAATTAAATTAATGTTTATGATATTGTATTATAAAGAAATTTTTACATTTTCTAAGACGGCACTCCTTCTTTTCTCGACTTTTACAATACTTGATAAGTCACCGATATTCGATTCGAATTCCAGAAAGCGATTCCACACCTCTACAGATAACTGTGGAGTGAGACCTCCAGACGATAGAACTCTTTCAAATAATACTCTTGTATTGTTATCCTCATTTAAATGAGATAAATAATCAATATAACACATTACGTATTCAGGACTCCCGCCAAAACGTTTTAAACCCAATTCAAAAATTCTGAAAGCTATATCTTTGTCCTTCGAGCAATAGTACTCCATCAAAGCAGCAGCTACAAACACGTGATAACGCGACCTCACATCTTCTCTAGCTTTTTTAAAAACAGCTCGTGCAGATTTGATACCTTCTGCGCGACGGGCAAACTTCATATATTGAACGTACGCCTAAAAGGATAATTGAATTTATAATAGAAAAATAGTGATAGTTGTCAGTAAATTACCAAAGTAGGGTCAATATCAATAATAGATAAAAATTTATTATACATCTGATGAACTTTATCATATTTCAATCGGCCTTCTTCAAAATCTGCATAAGCAAAATAAAGAAGGGCATTTCTACTCAAAACACCATTAATAGCTCTTTCTAGAATATTAGCGGCTTCGTCACTGAATGCTCTTGCCGCTGTAACATCCTAAAAATTTGTGGTTTAAAATTATTTATATTAAATTTTTATATGATAATGTAAAGAAAAACACAAACAACAAAGCACCTTTCGATTCTGATTGTTTAAGACATATTTTTTTCTGTGTAATTATTAAAAATATAAAATTCTACCACGTCGACATGATTTATCAGATTCAAAAGGTACAATTAGTTGCCTTCAAGAAAATCATACAAATCAGACTTGCAAATTCTTAAAAAAATATGAACTATTTTATTGAATTCTCTCAACAACGGATTGCAATAAGTATATCGTGAATTTGAGTTCCTAAATGTTTTAGGAATTATATCAGAATATACATAGCTGTAAAAACTTCGTTTTAAACATAAAATCGGTGCTGTATGTGAGGCATTTTGTTTAAAAATACGCACTCCTTTCTCTGTTAGTAATTTCGAACTTTGATCTAAGAATTGTGCTGCTTGATGCCAAACTGCCGGGTGATGTGTTAGAACCAATAAACATTGTTCTGTTGCAAACATAACTCGTCTGGTAATTAAGGCAGTGTCTTCTGTTCTCAAAGGATTGGACTTTTCAAATGCAATATATTTTTTCCACAAGTCAACCTTTAGAAAAATCGGATTAAAAATAAATAAATAGAGAATATATTGATAATGTACCTGTTTAATTTCTTCTTTAGATAAAGTTGGTGGAATAGCTGGAAGATTTCTATTTAAGCCCTTGGTTACAATTTCTAATTCCTTAGCCACCCGTCGAGCATTCATATAATCTCTGCGATTATAAATTAAGACATTAAATCGAATAAATTTCACATGTGCTATTTCATAATTAAAATTTTTAAAATAAAAAGTATTTACAATTTTACACCATTTCAAGGTTCACGACACGGCAGGTGGTTAAATAATAAGGTGAACACTGCAGCAATATCTCGGCACCCACAGCTTGCATGAAAACACTAATGACAATGGACAACGGTTTATAGAGATGGCAACAAGTAAGAACTTGGTCGTTGCAAGTTCTAGATTTGCGCGTAAAGATATCTATAACGCCACCTGGATATCTCCTGATGGAGCCACTCGCAACCAAATAGACCATGTGTTGTTAGACCGGCGCCACCGTTCGGATCTGATGACGGTACCGAGGTGCCAACTTTGACTTCGATCACTATGTTGTTGGAATCGTTCTCCGGGAGCGCATTACAACCCTCAAAAGCTTTGTATCCGCTGATCAGGCTCGAATGAAGACAGCTGCACTACGCATCGTGTCGAGGGCTGGAACCCAGGTAGCCAAGAAGCAGACCTGGACAACCGCCTGCTGAACTAGTTCCAGCGGTGTGGCCAACAAATATGAGGTATAGGGGTGTAGTACAATAAGTCAACCGAATGGCCGCGGTACTTTTGGACCCAATATCTCACAAAAAAAATCCTGGAGACGAGATGCTGGGAAGGCTGGCAACGTAACGTAAGAATACTGCGTACCGAGCAATGCAGCGGTCTCAGAGAACATGGCCAGAAAAGAAGAAAAGAGAATTCACAGACGGAAAAAAGAATCCTCGGAGAAAATCTCGTTTGTGAACTAGAACAGTAGAGAGAGCGAAGGCGCAGGAGTTCTACCAAGGAGTTCGCGGTATGACGCAGTTCACACCACGCTGCACATACTGCAAGGGCAAGGGAATCTGATCAGCGATCCTAAAGGTATCTTGGAGCGATGCGACCAGCACTTTCATAAATTGCTAAATGGCGAGTAACAGGAATTGGAAGCTCCACCAATATCTGAGGATAATCCTACGCTTCCGCCACCAAGCTTGGAAAAAGCTAGCAGCGCCATAAACCGGCTCAAAAACAACAAGGCCTCGGGTGCAGACGGAGCTGCTTAAATATCGAAAGCCTACACTACATCAAGCGATTCATGAATTAATTGAGCAAGTAACGATGCTGGAACACTGAAAGAGGGCATTTTCTGCCCGGTTAATAAAAAAAGAGATATCACAACATGCACCAATTATCGCGGTCCAACGTTGTTGAGGTCTACGTATAGGATATTCTCCGCAATCCTAGAAGGCAGGATGGGCCCTTACCCTAGAGACATTATAGGCCAATACCAGTGTGGCTTCAGCCCAGAAAAACAACAACTAATCAGATTTTCACCTTAGGCAGGCTATGGAAAAATGTTAGTTTCAAAACTCAATTCAACACCTTTTCATAGACTTTAAAGCTGCCTATGACAACATAGCCAGTGTAGAACTCTACAAAGCCATGAGAGATTTAGGTATCCCAATAGGCTGACACGACTATGTATGTAGGTTGACCATAATCAATGTGACAAGCCAAGTAAAGGTATCCGGAACACTGTCCAGACCAATCAACATCTATAATGGACTCCGACAAGGAGACAGTCTGGCCTGCCTCCCTGGCGTTGAGAGAAAATAATCCGAGATTCGGTAGTGGCATCAAAAGGCACAATCCTACACAAGTCCATCCAATTACTGGCTTATACAGACCATATTGACATCATTGGAAGAACATGAAGAGCTATACAAGAAGCTTTCGCCCAGATTGAGCGGGCGGCACGAAAGCTGAGACTGCACCTCAACGAGAGCAAAACAAAGTAGAAGGTGGCCTAACACCTAACATTGGGCCCACAATCAAGATAGTGGAGGCTGATAATAGCCAACAAACCCTACTATAGTCTGTCAAAGCTGTTCAAATCAAATCAACCAGTTCCGCCTGCATCTTATAGTAACATTTAAGCTCCTGCTATACAAGACGATGGTCTTACCGGTACTCGCATATGCATCCGACGTGGGTGCTTAGCAAAAAGCCTCTAAGCTCTTAGCTCGTGTTTGAGAGAAAAATTCTTCGGAGAAGAATGTGAGGAAGGACGATTCCGGAGACTGCAACGACGAAATCTAGGAGCGCTATCGCGACATAGATGTGAAAAAAATAAAGCTCGGTAGGCTCTGATGGGCAAGGCATCTAGTTCGTATGGCTGAAGATTAATCTGCTCAGAAAGTTCTCTGCTGTAAGATCTATGGCGTGCGACAGCGAGAGAGACCCAAAGGGATGCCAACTGGATGACATCGGCTCAGAATCGGGGCCGGTGGAGAGAACAGTTGCGAGATGGCAAGACCCGATCTCGGTTGTAGAGCGGTCAAAGAAGAATAACAAAGAACTAAAGCAAATAAATTCCATTCAAAACACAGCAATACGAATCGCCAAAGGAGCTTTTAGAACCACCGTAGTGAAAACTATGGAGGGAAATGCTGACATTACCCTGCTCAAATTCCGAAGAGAGATTCTACAAACCAATTACCTCTTAAAAATGAGGAGCCTTCTATCTTGCCTCAACTGCAACACAGTACAATCGAAGGAAATCTAAGAGCACCCGAGTAACAAATTCTCAGGAAAATTACTATACAACCAAAACACCCACCTCTACTCCAAATGTTGCGCATTTAGGGCCGCGTCTGTCGAATGAGGACATGCAACTTTAGGAGCCAGAGTATGTAGCTGAATAGCCTAAGACCATGTGGCGACACAGCCTGTCTTCCACTAGTATTTTTAAACAAAACTAACTTTCAAAAATCGTCGTTTTGTTAAATTATCTCGATGTTCGAGCCCATTAACAATTGCAACTTTCAATTATCAATAGTTTTAATTTAAGATGACCCAAGTGACAAGAACACTTTTAAATGTAAATTTACTTACTTGGATCTTTCTAAGCTCATTTTTTCTGAAATAATTGGATTTATATTTTGTTCAAATGCGATGTATTCCTTCCATAACGTCTCTATGCCAATGATAGGCGTCACTACGGCCTTCTGATAAACTTTCCTGACTGCAGTAATTTTTTGATTTTCGGCATAGCTTCCAACAGCTTCTACGCTTTTAAGAAATGTAATGTAGTCTTGCCAAATTGAGAACGAATGCAAATCCATGCCGATTTTCTCTAATGCAAAATCATATGCTTGTGCTAATTTTTCCCTGTAAAGCAATTCGTAGATAGACTTATAAACAAAAAAAAGGAACTCGATCACACTTACTTGTGGGTACTAAGACCAGCTTTAGTTTCTTTAACATAGGTCAAATAAAGTTTCCACAGGTCAATATTTAAAATTTTGACAAGACATCTTTGAAAAAGTTTTTCGACACGTTCAAAATTCCTTGCTTTCATCTCTTGCTCTATATATATCTTCCAATACCGCGCTGTAGTAGGGAAGACCGATACAAGTGATTCGTATAGAGACCTTACTTCATTTACATGCCTGCTCTGGGTTTCACGAAGTAGTACAGACCACGATTCAACATCATATGGGCGCACCTCAACAGTTTGCTGAGCACGTACCAATCGCTCATGGCCCCATTCCTATAAAATATTTCGTTAAATTATATCAAAATACCTTTATTTACTCACTATATCAATCTTGATTTGGTCTTTAACCGACATAGTTTATTTTATGAGATTGAGGTTATGGAAAATAAGATATGCCAATTCTTATTTGTAGAGTCCCGATAAATAAAATACTGTTGTAAAATATCAAGCCCCTTAAGTTATAAATATATGCTACTGGCTAACATTTATTTTTATTTTTTAACAGCTTATAAAATTACAAAACTTGTAAAAGCCTTCGAAATTACGCTATAGTAAAACTCAAATAAACACCATGACACTAAATGTCAAATGCAATGAAAATTTATTACGTTTACATGATGCCTTGGGTTATTGACTTGAGATTTACTTGAAATTCAAGTAGCGATTTCTGCTCAATTAGGCCAGTTTTACACGACCGAGCAAAACGCACTAACAAACTAGGTGTTGGGGGCATATAGCGTGGTTACATGGCATTCCGAAAAGTATTCCGACTGAATTCATTCTGAAAATGCTTTTTCGGTCGAAGTTTATATGGTGGTTCTCAGAATGAATTTTTGCTGTCATTTCAGATTGTTTACCTCTAAAGGAGAATATGGAATTTGTTAAAATGTATAATTTTTCTAACGAAATAACTAATAAACAACAAATTTTTGTTAACTCTATTAAAACACCATTTAATAATAACATTTTAGCAGTAATAAGAACTTGTAATTAAGGTTATTACCAATGTACTTTAATTTTAACGGTAATAACCTCACTTTCCAGTTAGGTGTTACATGGCATTCTTTCCGAAAACCATTCTCAACCAAACAAAATTTTGCTCCCGAAACCAGAATACTTTCGGAATGCTTTTTGACCCGGTCAACGGTTACATGGGCCATGCCATGCCGAAAAGCATTCTCAGAACGTTCTGAGAATGCCATATAACCACACTAATAGAGGATGAGAAAGATGCAAGTCACACTATCCATCATTTCGTTTATTACCACCATACACAAACCGATTTTTTAGGCAAGGGGTCGCAGGGAAGTATATGCCATGCGTGTAATTTGCATACTTCGCTGCGACCCCTTGCCTAAAAAGTCGGTTTGTGTATGGGGGTAATTAACGAAGTGATGGATAGTGTAACTTGCATCATTGACAACCAGCGACGTCAGACGTCATAATTGAAGTAAAAATAAACGTTAAGAATTAAATTTGCAGGAATTTACAGGTGACCAAGTGATAGTAAAGGTGATTTCATTCTCTCTAATAATGGAAGAATTGTCAGACCTTAGTCAAAAAGACTGCTGGGGGAGATTTTAATATCGATTGGTTTAAAGAAGAGGATTATTATACAAGAAGATTAAAAACATGCATAAATGTATGGGTTTGAAACAAATACCAAGTTTATAGCTGCAAAATTAAATAGATTTATCTTAAAGTTACGACAAAATTTCGAATTAACGTATAAACGGGTATTTAATACGCAATCGATTTCAACTTACATTTACCTTGTTTATGCGTAAGCCGAATTTCGGCTTAAGATAGAATCCGGCTCCGTTACTGTGTTTCCATGCACAGTTTATCCTGAGTTTACTCAGATTAAGCGCCCATGGAAACGGGGATTGAGTAAAGTCTCGTTAAATCCAAGTAAACTCAACGAAGCCAGTCCGATTAAGCCGGGTTTTGCATATGTGTGTGTTTCAGTATCCTTTACTGCACGCATACCAACGGCGAGGCAATGTAAAATTAATTATCTGTCACTTTAACGCAGAACCGTCATGGAAACAGCATCGAGTGATCTTGAGAGAAAAAGTTTTCTGTTTACTTAACGAAAACTCTACCCTGGCCCATGGAAACACAGTACGTATAAACAGTCTTAAGTCGAAAGTCGTCTCAAGCTTAATTTATTTCGGCTTAAGACGAATTATTGTGTGTTTGTGTAAGGAGTTCTCAAAATGGCTGATTTTGGTCTTACATTAAAAGAATAATCTCACTCTATTCCGGTTAGTTACTAAGGCTTTGTTAATTCATCATATAGAACGTAAATTTTCAATTGTTTGAGAGAGAATCCGAATCTGTTTATACGCGCAATTCGTCTTAAGCCGATTTTAAGCTTAAAACCGTCTTACGCATAAACAAGGTAATTCTTATAACTTTGGCTTAAGCCGAAAAATTTCGGTTTAAGCCATAATTCGAATTATCCCGTTTATATGACAAAAAATTTTGGATGATCCATAATTTGAATTATTTTTGCAGTTGCTATAAACTAGGTAAAATTTACTGTGTTTCCATGCAGAGTTTATCCTGAGTTTACTCAGATTAAGCGCCCATGGAAACGGGGATTGAGTAAAGTGTCGTTAAATCCAAGTAAACTCAACGAAGCCAGTCCGATTAAGCCGGGTGTTGCATATGTGTGTGTTTCACTATCCTTTACTGCACATATACCAACGGCGAGGCAATGTAAAATTAATTATCTGTCACTTTAACCCAGAACCGTCATGGAAACAGCATCGAGTGATCTTGAGAGAAAAAGCTTTCTGTTTGCTTAACGAAAACTCTACCCTGGCTCATGGAAACACAGTAATTGTGTCAAAGGCAACAAGGGTTACTAGTGGGCTCACACGCTGCCATAATTGTGGTGAGTAAAACCGGTTTTATTCAACTCCTAGCAACTCACTCGGGGCGTAAATTATAGATAGTAAATTTGAATGCTATACAGGAACATTTAAATGTATTGCAGATGAATTGTTAGAGAAAAATAGAGCAAAAGAATGCAAGAGATAGAAGTAACTTTTTATATGTGTGCTAGTTTTCACGCGTTTGGTTTTGCGTGAAAAATGTTTCGTTAAGTTCTTCCGCTCCCTTCCCTCTCTCATCTATAAAACCGGTTTTAGGCGCCATGAATATGCCCATTGCCAATAGGCCCATTACCAATGATTTAATTTGTCAGTAAAACTTTGACAAAGGACCTGTTAAGATGCTTTGCTCCCAGAAACGTTCCTCTTGAACTTTGTGGATGAAGGGAGAATTGGGGGTACTTCTCATCAACTCCACCCTTGACCGGTTCTACACATTCAATTTTTCATTCCATTTTTTGACGTTCAATCCTGCTATGTGGGATGATACACGTACCTTGTTTATGCGTAAGTCGAATTTCGGCTTAAGACAGAATCCGGCTCCCTATAAACAAGCTTAAGTCAAAATTCGTCTCAAGCTTAATTTATTTCAGCTTAAGACGAATTATTGTGCGGATGTGTGAGGAGTTCTCAAAATGGCTGATTTTGGTCTGACATTAAAAGAATAATCTCACTATATTCCGGTTAGTGATTAAAGTTATGTTAATGCATAATATAGGACGTAAATTTTCAATTGTCTGAGAGAGAATCCGAATCTGTTTATGCAAGCAATTCGTCTTAAGCCGATTTTAAGCTTAAAACCGTCTTACGCATAAACAAGGTAACGGCTCAACGTAATGATCAACACAAATGTCAGTTTATTGAGCGGAGGTAATACCCGACTCAACGCGTTCCACTCAACACTTTGTATAATACAATGCGATTTTATATGTGTGGGTGTGTATTCTAAATTATTTCCGACCCACAACCGCTTGACAGTTACGAAATCATAAACATTTTTCATGCAACTCGAGGAAAAATAGAAATCAATTCTAGTTTCGGTCAACACCGCGAACTTCGCCCTTACCCTTCCCTTGACCCACTAACTGCGAAGTGACAGCTCGAGTTGATCAATAGGTTGAGCCGTGTATCATCCCCCTATTTCTTGGCTCGAAAGAAATTCGTGTCTACACATATTTAAATTTTTTCTTTCAATTTTTAAGTTCAGGTAAAAACTAGCTCATCCTACTATCCTTGTAGTTATACGCACACTCATAAAAATATGGAATGAAAACATAAAACTCAACGACTCAGCTTGACACAGCCGGACACAACCAACACAATACCTGCGTTCCATTGGGCAATATTTGCTACTCCAGAGTACTCCCGGGTATACTCAATTACCCCAGCTCTTGCTTTAGGGTATTTTGCTCCTAGTAGAAACGCATAAACTTTCCGCCAGGTTTGCAAGCTTTAACTGCTTAAAAATAGATGGCCTTTTGCTTTTTAAGGTTAAGTAAACTGTCGATTAATTATTTTAAAATGTTTTTTTTTTAAAATAAATCTACAAAAACGGTAAATATAGTATACAGTAATATATAAAATTTCCTTTTATTATAAAAAAATAATTATTTCACATTTTATTTAAGGATAATGAATTAATTTGAGGTTATGATTTACTCTTATTTTCTTCTGATATCAAAAATCGTGTTCCATTGGCCATGTACTCCGGAGTACTCAGGAGTAGAAAATTTCGCCCAATGGAACGCAGCTAATAAGTGTGTTCGCGTACTCGCCTGCGGGATCCCTCTGGCGGGAATTCGCCAGATTTCTGTGCGTTTACTTTTTCGGGTTACAAAAAGCGGGGGAATTTTTATTTCTCCTACAGGCAGAAAGTGCCAGATGTTTTGGCTCGGGCGATTACTAGTTGTGTTTATTGAGCTCCTCTAGGTTGAGCTAGGTTGAGATATCTCAGGTGTTTCATGAGCAATTCGCTTGCTCTAACTTGCCTGAAGTTGCTCTGGTTTGTGTTTCATGAGCCTGCTCGAAGTTGAGCTAGAGCACGGTTTTCTGCTCTACCTTTTTTGGTAGAGCAACTTCGGGCAAGCAATCAGCTGTTTGTCAACTGTCACAAAACCGGCAACAGTTAATCGAAAACTGTTAAAAATAAATTACAGTTTCACGCCAGACCTCAATAAGAGTTTAAATGTAATATTTTAAATAGATTAAAAACTAAAATTAAAGTTTCCACTTTAAAAACTGACAGATTGAACTTCTGACAAGTCACTTTGAGAATTATTGCCCGAAAAGTGTTTCATGAGATTTCTTGCTCTGAATTGCTCCAACTTGCCTGATTGTTTTTTGACAGCTGCTCTACTGTCACGGTATACAGAAACAAGGTAATGTAAAAGAGAAATGTCATTTGAATGCTGACGTCACTCGGCAAGTCTTCCCCATACAAAATCGAAATTGTTGTTGTTGTTTTCTGTATTAACTTGCCGGGTGACGTCGGCTTTTTCTACGATATTCGTACGATATTCGAGCTGTCAGTCTCTTTTACACTACCTTGTTTCTGTATACCGTGCTCTACTGTCACGGTATACAGAAACAAGGTAATGTAACAGAGACTGACAGCTTCGAATATCGTAGAAATTTCGGGCCAAGTGACGTCAGCACTAATGCAGAAACAACAACACAACTCCGATTTTATATGGGAAGAGCGTGCCAAGTGACGTCAGCACTCAAATGACATTTCTCCATTACATTACCTTGTTTCTGTATACCGTGCTCTACTGTGAGCTGCTCTGCTTTTTTTTCGGTCTCAATATACACAGCTATTGGCGATGTGTCAGAATATATTTTCAGATGTCATTTGTCAAAGTTGAGTAAGAGGTTACTCCATCATCTTCTTGTTGTTGGCTAGAAATCGCCCGAGAAGCGGATCTGAAGTGTTGAACGTGTAGAAGCAATCCAAGAGCTTTTTAAAATGAAATTTCCATTGCCATGTCCGGTAATTGTACCGTAAACGCAACTTTAATGTCAAGCAAAATTCAAGTCAAGAACTGAAGACGTCATGTAAACGTAATAATTTATGTCATTTAGATGTGGTTGATTTTGATTAGTCAGATTAAATCAATATGAAATCATTTTAAAACGAAAATTGAAATATAAGGAATCATTACGAAGAGTTTCGGGCTGCTAGTTGCTGTAAAAAAGTTATCTAAAAGGGTATAAAATTCGAAGAGTTTTAAAACTAAGTTTTCAACAATTTAGTTTGTGACTCGCCATCTTATATGTAGTACTTCCATGTTTATGTGGCAACCATTTATGCAGGTGCTTAGTATGAAGATGTACTCGAAATCTGTAGTACAATTATAATTTTCGAAATAATAGAAATAGTACAGAAAAAATTCCGATTTATTTCTCATGGATTTGATTAAATTATTAATGCTAGTAAATATACGTGATTAATTTTTTGCATCCTACTAAAAGTTGAACTGTTCAGCCATGTTGAATAGCTCGACCAGGTTAAGGGGTGTATAGGATAATTGTTTTTTTATCAGCCGCTTTAAATTATTGTGATACAGTGAATTGTGATATCTGTTTTATTTGCAGAACAAGGATACACAAGAAGTGCATATATAAATTAACTGCGTCATATATAAAAAACTATTATAAATCAACTGGGTGTTGCCGTTAATAAAAAGGAAAATGACTCAAGCGTTGCCTATTCGTTTTCAGGAGCATTTACAGGTAAGAATGTGAACTTTTGCTTTTGCTTCCCTTTTATTATTTTACGTAAACGCCCTCTTTCATCCGAGCACTTTATCTATCGAATGTTGCCTTCAACTCGAGATGACTCATCTCGAAGTTCATTCATGTTCTTGGTTGCAATTTGAGAATTAGATTTGAGTAAATTGTTTAATTTATTTGTTTTGTAATATAATTTTCCAGTTGGAATTTACCGAAAATATTATTTTGTGCTCCGGCAAATACTTCATCGTTGATAATTTAGACGCCACGTAAAGCTAAAAAGGGTTTAATTTTGTAACAGGTTATGCTTCAGAATTATCTCCCAGCTGACTTACCTGTAAAGTAAAAATTATAACGATCTTACGTTGCCACGCGTGCGTTAGTCAATAAATTTGGTCTCAAAAAAAGCTTTTGAAACTTGTATTTTCTTTCGTCTAATTGGAAGAGACCATGTGCCATTTAGGGATTTAACTATTATTTTATTTTGCTGGCAGTCGTAATCTTCAAATAAAAGTTTGTGGGATGTTCTTTGGAACTTATCATTTACATTTACTGCAATGTACATTATATAAATATCTTGGGATATTAATTAGTCAGAATATTGTTTAGTTTTGTAAATAATATTTGTTTTCCACACTATGCCCTTGTTTTTATAGATTGGTCAAGTAGAAAATATTTCAACTTAGTGAAAAATAAAAATAATTTGTGCTTAAAATTCTCCGCTAATTGTTGTTTAACTTAAAATTTATTAAAACGAAAATATGCCCATGCTAATCAAACAATAAAATAAAAAAGCATTTAAACAATACCTTGAACACATAAAATCGAAAACCTCCGTTAATCACAAGTTTCAATTGCCGCAATTTTTTACAGTTAACATTTATCACTGAAACATTTATCACTCCATCCCGGTTTTACAGGAAACATGCATGAATTGTCATAGCAAAAGTTGCATAATTTGATAATTAGAAATAACGTTCCTTGTTAATATTATTAAAAGAAATTTATAGTATTTATGTATTTAAAAAAGAGCTTGAGATTATTAGCTTCATGTCATCTAAGAATTCTAATATTTTAGACTGTTGAATTATTTTATACAATATTTTACATTTTGTGCTAAAATCCTTTTTCAATGAATTAATTGTCCGATATTGACTCACTAACGACTCCTTACTCGCGTCTAATCCTTCAGTAATTTAAGAAATCTATTTTTTACATCATGCTTTAATTTTTTTCAGCAAATTAAACCTCCACTACTTTTCTTACATTACCCTCGCAATATAAGTTCATAGTATGCAAATAAAAACATCTAATCTACTGACGATTTCAATAAGTAATGTTAGTAAAAAAATTAAGATGAAACTGCACCAGAGCGAGGTGCATCATATATTTATTAATTTGTTAAGTGAAAATGGTCCGCAAAGACATTTTTATTGACTCTTGACTGTGCGATCTTTCCTTTTTTTAGTTATTCTAAGCATATCCTTTTTTAGTCTTTTCCAAAAATGCTTGTACAAGGGCTCGTTTCGTCGGTCTGTGTGTGACCCACTTTCATCTCCGAAACTACTGTAGCTAGAGACACATGTTTTATCTCACATTGTGGGAGACCTAAAACTGATAAAATGGACCGGAAATATACTTAACCCAAAAAAAAATTGCACATGGGAGGAAAAAATGATTTCATATAATAACATTGCGCGCATTGAAATTACTTCTTCGAAATCTTTTGGGGCGCAACTACACCTCCACATCATCATCTAAGATTCACAGTGGACTGAGAATATAAAGAAAGTTGGTTCTTTATCGTTATTATCTACTTGCGTAGTTGCGATATGTTATTCTCAGGCACACACTAGTATTCATTTAACTGTTGCGGAACTGGTTTTTTAAGAAAGGAAAAAAAGGCAAGTGTATCATTCCGGTAAATTATACTATCAATCACTCGGTCCTCACATCAAACCGGTTTGTGTATAGCCGCGTACACACCAGCCCAACGAAGGCCAACGAATGGGATTCTTTGACATTCGTTGGTTCTAAATGGACGGCTTAGCGAAGGCCAACGAAGGTTCGTTGGCGTTCGCTTGCAACCCGTACCGTAGCGGAAACATCAAGAAAACAGGCCATTCGAGGGAATGCGGTGTGGACGGTCGTCGAACGCAAGCGAACACTTTGACAATTCTCGGGTATCATTAGTTTTTATTTGTACGTTTCAATAAATTTCTTATACCTAATTTTGATGTGGTTTTCATGTAACCGTCCTCCACCTACGCTTTCGTTTCATTTTCCTTACAATTTCATCAAGGTATATGAAATTCGAAAATATAATTTCCTCGTCGTCATCCATTATCTTCTTGATGCAACTAACCCGAATACAGGTCCCAACGAACGTTTGATAAACCAACAAATGCTTATGGACTTATCTCCGAACGTTCGGTAGCCAAAGCCAAATATCGTTCGTTGGGCCGGTGTGTTCGCGGCTTATGATGTAGGTATTGCACTAGTATTCATTTTTCTACTGTTGCCTGCGGATTAAGTGGGACTCGAACCCACTAATATCACCTTCTGTTCTTCCACTATCCCCGCGGGAGTGACTTCGTAGGTAGCCTTGCCTCGACCAACTCTTCCAGCTCGGCCTTTTGCTCAGGGGTCAAGATTCGGAAGGTCGGCCGGCTTCAATTCTTGCACGAGTTGAATTTTGTATGCTTTTACACCAAGTTGTTATATACGACAAACCAAGCTGTTGAAAACGGAGGCGGATCGATTCATCGCGTACACTCAGTTTCCGCCGCTATATTTTCTTCCCTAAGTGCTGGATGTGTTCGATTTGGCCGCCCAAAAACGAAAATTGAGTTTCAAATTTTTCAATGGTTGAGCGAATTGGGCTTTTGATAGTCCGATTATGTGGACCATAAGCTGCATTTTCTGTTAGCCGCGGCCTTATTCGGCTTTTCCTCGTCTCCTTGTATCTTTTTTATGAGATAGTATAAGCTTAGGTGTCACCCTTGGTACTACCAGTCCGTGATCATGGATAGAGAGAAGGAGGATAGATTAGAGGAGTCAAGGGTATTGGAGAAGGTGGGGATGAATCTTGCGTTTGAACTCTTGGGTGTTGTATGAGTTCGGGAATACTGACTGCGGAAGGTTGTTTCACAGGCAAGCTGTTATTGTTATAAATACTTTCTAAAACGCAGTGTTCGCGAATACAAGGGCTGAAAAACTGTGAAAGTGTGCCGAGGGGGCAAGTCTTGTATTACGGGAGAAATGTTGCCGTGAGGCATATGGTTACTTATTTCAGTGGAGCAGTCATTTTGGTAAAAACGGTAAAAGTTTGTCAGAGCGCTACATTCCTTCGGTGGCTTAGTGAGTCAATTGAAGAGCAAATTGGTCAATCACCAATAAGTTTGAGAGCGCGGTTTTGCACCTTTTCTAGCCAAGCTAAGGTGGTTCTCGGGCCCCGGCGGTTGTGTTCAAGGTGGGGAATTTGGTTATTTTAAGAAATTCCCGGCACTGTGATGCTTGTTTAGCAATTTGGAACATGTGATTATTCCAGCGTAGATATTCGGTTAATGTTATGTCTAAGATATTCAGAGAAGGTTCGGCGGTTAGGTTCTCATTGCCCACTGAAATAGAAGGAGGGTCGGTGCAAATTTTATTAGAGGTGAGACAGTACTTACTTATTTTCACGGCTCTACAACCGTGATCCTGTCTTGACCTCTCGCAACTGCTCTCTCCACCAGTCCCAATTCTGAGCCGAGGCGAGACATTACTTAATTAAAGTCAACGCGACTGTTGTCACTGTTGATTGAATTGGACACGAGTTCACGATCATGTACACAAGGTCTGGGGTGTGCTTGTGTTACATTATCGAAGCCATAGGAGTAACGTAGGGTACTGTCGTCAGCAAAGCTGTGAAGTGAGTTTGGGGGATTGAGAGCAAGTTATTTATCAAAAGTAGAAAGAGAGCTGGTGATAGAATTGAGGCCTGGGGAACACCTGCAGACATTATGTGGGGATTAGATGCGACGTCATCCAAAACAATGTACCTTGACTGAACAACCAGAAAAAAAGCTCTTAATCCATTTCTTTAAAACAGTCAATTCCAATAATTTGGAGTTCAGTCAACAGAGCGGGGTTCCACACTTTATCAAAACCCTTGGAGATATCTAGAGCAACCCCGCCAGATTCGCCGATGCTCCGTTAGGCAAACAAGGGGCCTCGGTAGTCTAGGGAGTAAGGTGCCTGGCTACCATCCCAGAGGTCCCGGGTTCGAATTCCGGCAGCACCACGGTCCTTCGCCTTTCCCACCTTCTTCTTCCCTTCTCATACTTCTGTCATAGCCCTCCTCTAGCATTGCCCCGCTACACCAACGCATGTCATCGGTTGGTTGATGGGATTCAACTCGTTACAGGAGGCATAACACTCCAGCGAGTTGTTTCTCGTTGCCCCGATGCCAGAGTCGCGATAGAAGTGGTTGGAAGTAGGTGGTTGTGGCAGTTCCTTCCTTCACTTCTCTTTTTCCCTTCACTATCTATCGACTAGAGCTTACTGTTCGACATTGCACTCTATACGAAAAAAATAGATTGTCGACAGTACAAAGGGCTTTACCTGAGCTCTAGTCTTCCACATAAAAAAAGGAGGTCGCCACTAGATCTTTTCGATTTAAAGCCGTACTGCTTGTCGTCCAATACATTCAAAATATTCCACAAGTTTTCTGTTTATTACTGTCTCCATGACTTTGGAGAGAGAAGTAATTGCTATTGGGCGGTAGTTAGCGGGGTCGCTAGCGTCGTATTTTTTCGGTAGAGGCTGAACATAAGCCAGTATCCAAGAGTCAGGATAAACTCCGGAGAAGTATGAAAGTGCGAAGAGTTTGCGCAGAGGTTTAGCTAAAGGGGAGGCACATTTTTTTGAGAATCTTAGGGGAATATTGTCGGGGCCAGTGGACTTGTTGGAGTCTAGCTCTTTCAGACACCTATACACTTCGTCCTGAAGAAAACTCTGTCCATTGAGTGAGCGGAAACTCGACGGTGGGGAGTTGTCTGGCAATATCGGGCAAGGAAGAATTTGAGGCGAACAGAGATGCAAGTAGGTCGGCCTTGGGTTTGCATTCTATTAGCACCTTCCCTTCGTAAATGAAAGGAGTTATGGATGATGTGAAATTTTTCCTGATGGAGGTTACCAAGGACCAGAAGTTTTTACTACCAGCAGTGGAGTTAATGAGTTTACCTCTTAATCTGTCATCGAATGATTCTTTGATTTTGCTGATGGTGAATTTATAGGAATTTTTCAACCTGATGTACTCACGTCGAGATGAATCACTCGGAAAATGTCTGCACTCTTTGTAGGCGGTTTCTTTGGTTTTAATTGCGTTAATTCCCGATTAAACTATCCATACTGCCTAGGCTCTATGGATTTGGAGGAATTGGGGATGAATAAACACATTCTAGCCAATATAATTACGGTAATGCAGAGGGCAGCAAAATTGACATTGCAGTTCTGGAAACAGATCCCAGTGAGCAGCTTGGAAAGAACGAATCAGCCCCCACCAGTTGGCTTTCACGTAATGTTAAACAGTTCTCCTAGTAGCTGGATTGGTTGGGCGTAGGGGTCTTAATGAGGTTCTTTATGCCTAGACGCTTCCGATGTCGTTGACTGCTTCTTCTTGTTTTTAGGTAAGTTTTTTGACATTCGTCGATCTAGGAATTCCACCAGAGTACCGGGGTGTTGCGTATTTTGTCTAGAATCGAGGTTAAAGATATCGATTTGTAATTATTTGGGTCAAGTTTCATCACTCGCTTTAGATATGAGAGCTAGTGCGGATACTATTAACTTTGAAATTGTTAGTTATGAAGGTTTCCAAAATTGTGGAAGTGAAAGAAATTCTGTAGTATTCTGAAGAAATATATAGTCAAGGCATGTGACCTTTTTATTCTCTATTCTTGTATTTCCCAGTAAAAACTCACTAAAACCACTTTTCGTCATATCATCCAAATATTCGTTTGCTGTAGCAGATTTTATAGTAAATTTTTGTTTTTTCGTTTTCAGCTCACAAATGTTGGAATTAACAGCAATTCCATATCCTTCAGTACTCTTACTATGGAATCAGATAAATTTATTTGTGTCCGTGAAAAAGTAGGCGAAACTGCTCAAGTGGTAATTATTGATATGAATGACTCGAGTAATCCAATTCGACGGCCAATAAGTGCTGATTCAGCAATAATGAACCCTGCCAGTAAGGTTATTGCTTTGAAAGGTATTTTAGAGGAAATCTAATCATTGAGTTATTAAAAAACAATCTTTTTTTAGCACAAAAAACGCTACAGATTTTCAATATCGAAATGAAATCTAAAATGAAAGCACATGCTATGAGTGAAGAAGTAGTTTTCTGGAAATGGATATCCCTGAATACTCTTGCTTTGGTAACAGAAACATCGGTATACCATTGGTCTATGGAAGGAGATTCAACTCCTGTGAAAATGTTTGACAGGCATTCCTCCTTAAACGGATGTCAGATAATTAATTACCGATGTGATCTGAAGCAGCACTGGCTACTTTTAGTGGGCATTTCTGCTTCTCAGCATCGAGTTGTGGGTGCAATGCAGTTGTATTCTGTTGAACGGAAAGTGTCACAAGCTATCGAAGGTAATTTAAGAATTAGAGTTTATTGAGATAGTTAAATTTTTTTTGTAGGTCATGCTGCATCCTTTGCTACATTCAAAATGGAGGCTAACAAGGAGGCATCTACTTTGTTTTGCTTTGCTGTTCGGACGGCACAAGGTGGGAAGTTACATATAATAGAAGTAGGAACACCACCGGCTGGTAATCAACCCTTCACCAAAAAGGCAGTCGACGTTTTCTTCCCACCTGAAGCACAAAGTGATTTTCCAGTGGCGATGCAAGTTTCTGCTAAATATGATGTAATTTATTTGATAACAAAATATGGTTACATTCATTTATACGATATCGAGACGGGCACATGCATTTACATGAATCGTATCTCTGCTGATACAATTTTTGTTACAGCCCCACACGAGACAAGTGGCGGTATTATTGGGGTAAATCGAAAAGGCCAAGTTTTGTCTGTCACTGTCGAAGAGGAACAAATTATACCATATATAACAACTGTTTTGCAAAATCCTGATTTAGCATTGCGCATGGCAGTTCGTAATAATCTTTCAGGAGCAGAAGATTTATTTGTTCGAAAATTCAATTTATTATTTCAAAATGGGCAATATGCAGAAGCTGCGAAAGTAGCAGCCCTTGCTCCAAAGGGTATTCTTCGTACACCTCAAACCATTCAACGTTTTCAACAAGTTCAGACTCCAGCAGGATCAGCTACTCCTCCACTACTGCAATATTTTGGAATTCTATTGGATCAAGGGAAGCTCAATAAATATGAGTCTTTGGAATTGTGTCGACCTGTTTTGTTACAAGGAAAGAAACAGCTTTGCGAAAAATGGCTAAAAGAAGAAAAGCTGGAATGCAGTGAAGAATTGGGCGATCTCGTAAAATCCTCAGATTTAACTTTAGCTCTTTCAATTTATTTGCGCGCTAATGTGCCGAATAAAGTTATCCAATGTTTTGCAGAAACTGGTCAATTCCAAAAAATTGTTCTTTATGCTAAAAAAGTCAACTATACGCCTGATTACGTTTTCCTTTTACGATCATTAATGAGAACGAATCCAGAGCAAGGTGCTTCTTTCGCATCGATGCTGGTAGCAGACGAAGAGCCGTTGGCTGATATAAATCAAATCGTTGATATATTTATGGAACAAAATATGGTGCAACAATGCACAGCTTTCTTGCTCGATGCCCTAAAGAATAATAGACCCAATGAAGGTCCATTACAAACTCGTCTCTTGGAAATGAACTTGATATCTGCGCCTCAAGTCGCTGATGCTATTCTTGGAAATGCTATGTTTACGCATTACGATCGCGCACATATTGCGCAACTTTGCGAAAAAGCTGGATTGTTGCAGAGAGCTCTTGAACATTATACAGATTTATATGATATAAAACGAGCAGTTGTACACACTCAGCTACTAAATGCCGATTGGTTAGTTGGGTTTTTCGGGACGTTATCTGTAGAAGATTCTTTGGAATGTCTCAAGGCTATGTTAACTGCTAATATACGCCAAAATCTACAAATTTGCGTTCAGATTGCTACTAAATATCATGAACAGTTAACAACTAAAGCACTGATTGATTTGTTCGAAAGTTTTAAAAGTTATGAGGGCTTATTTTATTTCCTTGGATCTATTGTAAACTTTAGCCAAGATCCCGAAGTTCACTTCAAATATATCCAAGCTGCATGCAAAACGAATCAAATAAAGGAGGTAGAGCGTATCTGCCGTGAATCAAACTGTTATAATCCTGAGCGTGTAAAGAATTTCCTCAAAGAAGCTAAACTGACTGATCAGTTGCCGTTAATTATAGTTTGCGATCGATTTGATTTCGTCCATGATTTAGTTCTGTATTTGTATCGAAATAATTTGCAGAAGTACATAGAAATTTATGTACAAAAGGTGAACCCGTCTCGTCTACCAGTTGTCGTTGGTGGTCTTTTAGACGTTGATTGTTCTGAAGACATTATTAAAAATTTGATTCTCGTTGTAAAGGGACAATTTTCAACAGACGAGTTGGTAGAAGAAGTCGAGAAAAGGAATCGTTTAAAGTTGTTACTGCCGTGGTTGGAGTCTCGAGTTCATGAGGGATGTATAGAGCCAGCAACGCATAATGCTCTTGCGAAAATTTACATTGATTCTAACAACAATCCCGAACGATTCTTAAAAGAAAATCAGTATTATGATAGTCGTGTAGTTGGACGATATTGTGAGAAACGTGATCCTCATCTTGCCTGTGTAGCATATGAGCGTGGACAATGTGATCGAGAGCTTATCGCTGTATGCAACGAAAATTCCCTCTTCAAAAGCGAAGCTCGATATTTAGTAAGAAGACGTGATGCTGACCTATGGGCAGAGGTTTTGTCAGAAGCAAATCCCTATAAGAGGCAATTAATAGATCAAGTAGTGCAAACTGCTCTGTCAGAGACCCAGGATCCAGATGACATTTCCGTAACAGTAAAAGCGTTTATGACTGCGGATTTGCCAAATGAACTTATTGAATTGCTGGAAAAAATTGTGCTGGATTCAAGTGTTTTCTCAGATCATCGGAATCTCCAAAATTTGTTAATTTTAACTGCGATTAAAGCAGACAGAAGCCGTGTGATGGACTATATTAATCGTTTAGACAATTACGATGCCCCTGATATTGCGAATATTGCAATTTCAAATCAGTTATATGAGGAAGCTTTTGCAATCTTTAAGAAATTTGACGTTAATACTTCAGCTATTCAAGTTTTAATCGAACAAGTCAATAATTTGGAACGTGCAAATGAATTTGCAGAGCGCTGTAACGAACCAGCTGTTTGGTCGCAATTGGCGAAGGCACAATTACAACAAGGATTGGTTAAGGAAGCTATTGACAGTTATATAAAAGCTGATGATCCAAGCGCATACATGGACGTTGTCGAAACAGCTTCGAAGAATGAATCTTGGGATGATCTTGTTCGGTACCTTCAAATGGCTAGGAAGAAAGCTCGAGAAAGTTATATAGAAAGCGAATTGATTTACGCCTACGCAAGAACAGGTCGCTTAGCCGATTTAGAAGAATTTATATCAGGGCCAAATCACGCAGACATTCAGAAAATTGGCGATAGATGTTTTTCAGATGGAATGTATGATGCAGCTAAGTTATTGTACAATAACGTTAGTAATTTCGCAAGACTAGCTATTACGCTGGTTCATCTTAAAGAATTTCAAGGTGCAGTTGATAGTGCCCGTAAAGCAAATTCAACCCGTACATGGAAAGAAGTTTGCTTTGCTTGTGTTGATGCTGAAGAATTCCGTTTAGCACAAATGTGTGGCTTGCACATTGTTGTTCATGCAGATGAACTAGAAGATCTTATTAATTATTATCAAGATCGCGGCCATTTCGAGGAACTTATAGCTTTGCTTGAAGCAGCGCTGGGACTAGAACGTGCCCATATGGGTATGTTTACTGAGCTTGCTATACTGTATTCTAAATATAAGCCTTCTAAAATGCGTGAACATCTTGAGTTGTTCTGGTCTCGTGTTAACATTCCGAAAGTTTTGCGTGCAGCTGAGCAAGCTCACCTCTGGTCTGAATTAGTTTTCTTATATGATAAATATGAAGAATATGATAATGCTGTTCTGGCAATGATGGCGCATCCCACAGAAGCATGGAGAGAGGGACATTTCAAGGATATTATCACAAAAGTTGCAAATATAGAATTGTATTATAAAGCAATTCAATTCTATCTGGATTACAAGCCTCTGCTACTTAACGATATGTTGCTCGTTTTGGCGCCACGAATGGATCACACAAGAGCTGTTAACTTTTTCACGAAAACAGGCCATTTGCAATTGGTAAAACCATATTTAAGGTCTGTACAAAGCTTGAACAACAAAGCAATTAATGAAGCACTTAACGGACTGTTAATTGATGAAGAGGATTATCAAGGTTTAAGAAACTCAATCGATGGATTTGATAATTTCGATAACATTGCTCTCGCGCAAAAATTGGAAAAGCATGAGTTGACTGAATTTAGAAGAATTGCCGCCTATTTATACAAAGGTAATTACAAAATACGAAGCGGATAAATATTACTTATTTATTTTTAAGGAAATAATCGGTGGAAACAAAGCGTTGAACTATGCAAAAAAGACAAACTTTTCAAAGATGCAATGGAGTATGCAGCAGAGTCTGGCAAGCAGGAAATTGCAGAAGAATTGCTTAGTTGGTTCTTAGAACGCGATGCGTTTGATTGTTTTGCAGCATGCCTTTTCCAAGTAATTTCAATTAAAGTTGTTTAATATTCCAATTTATCATTTTTATTTTAAAGTGTTACGACCTTCTACGACCAGACGTAATTCTCGAACTAGCTTGGCGGCATAATATAATGGACTTTGCCATGCCATATTTAATTCAGGTAATTTAAAAAACTTCATAAACAATTTATTTATTTCCTTGAATATATGTATGTATACTCATTTTAAACTTATGGTGTTTTGGAATGAACACACCTTGTGACTTTTTATAACATTTAATACGTTTACAGGTAATCCGCGAATATACCTCAAAAGTGGACAAACTTGAAGCAAATGAAGCACAGCGCGAAAAGGAAGGCGAACATGTAGAACATCAAAACATTATAAAAATGGAACCACAATTAATGATTACAGCTGGACCTGGAATGGGTATACCACCCCAATATACAACAGCATACGCACCGGGATATGCGGCGCCTAGTATGCCCTACCAAGGATATGGAATGTAGACAAATGCTTTCGAATAACTATTTGTTGTTGTTTTCACCCTCTAGAATGCATTTCACTTAAGGGTATGCAACATGAAGAATTACTCCTTCCTAAAAATCTCGGTTAGTTATGCTGTGATTTATATAATATATGTATGTAAATTGTCAAAAAATTCTTGCCTACACTCACACAGTATCTGGAAATCACTAATCAACAAGTTGAAATGTAAATTGTTTGATACTTCATAGCTGCATCTTTTTATTTTTGCATTAACATAACTTTAGTAGCTGCTCGTTCGTAACTAATTTCCTGTACTTTGGAAACTCATAAACAAATTAATTATGAAATATACGCGAATTCCAATTTATTTACTGAAATTTTTTCAAATTTTGCCTTTTTTTAAAATTGTTGATAATTTTGAGATACTTTCAGTTACTTATTTTTGAAATTTAAATGATTGCCTTTTAAAGGTAACATGAAAAACTATACCAGACGTATGAGTGCCAGTAAATATGATAATTAAAGAAAGATTTCTGTTTGTTATCTCTATTAGTAAGAAGTTTGATATATAGTCTCCTGAAGTTGCAGTGGCGGCTAGAACAAATATTTATAATTATTGTGTGCATTTCACTCCGCTCCATGTTCGCACGGCATTTTACCTCAGTTTCCGCTAATTATAGCGGCTGTGTTACGAAATAAAACCCAGTATACAGGCCAGTGGTAATGACGTCATTAATTGATGCCATATTTTACTTGAGTGAATCGGTGTGACGTAATGGTAATCAAAAAAATATTAAATATTGGAGGCTGAAACAGTTTCAAGTTGTAACACTTTCATGTATGCTGCCGTTAACCACAGCGTAAACGCTTGAATTTACCATTTCTCACTGGACAGTATGCTGGATGATATTACGGAATACGGCCACCATTTTGGCTTACGTGCTATTCCACATGGAAAGGATTTCAGGGCATTTCTTTGAAACAGATATTGAACTTATTTTTATAAATTATACTTCAAATTCTTGATTAAATTTTGGATTTTTTTAAATATTAATTTTTAGTTTAAAATTGTCCAAACTATTTCATATCTGAATTCCATACTAAAGTGAAGCATAAAATTGTTGCCTTCAAGTACTGCATTCAGAGAGTTCACAGAAGACCTCGATGATTAAAGTAGGAATGCTAAATATAATAATCCTATTCTTTTTAAATGGCGCTACATTCCTTGTGGGACTCGGGCCTCTTGAAGTATCTTCTTCCAGTCGTCTGCGTCTTGCTAGTTCTCTCCAGTTTGTTAAACGAAGTTTTCGTATATCTTCTAGCACGTCATCCATCTATCTATTTCTTGATCGTCCTACGCCACTTTTTCATGATGGTGTACCATTGAAAATCCAGCCTAGCAATCTTTCTTCCGAAGTTCGTACAACGTGTGTAACTATATTTATTTCGTTATCCACTTCTTCAAGCTCTTCGTCCGATCTGACGCGAAGCGTTTTAGTTAATCCTTGCAGGGATAAATTTCTTTTTTACAATTTTCCTTTCGAAGATTTTGAGCTGATATTCTGTTTTTGTTCAATGTCCAAGCTTCAAACCCGTAGCATAAAACTGGGCGAATTAATGTTAAATTTATTCTTACTTTGCATTGACTTGCGATTTCTTGGTTCTTTAGAATCGGAACTAGTGCGGAATTTTGCGGTTTCTATTAATGCCATCCTTTATCTCATTTTCTGCAGAAAGTATTGTCCTTAAATATATACAGTTATCTACAATGTCCATTCTATGATCTTCAAGTTTTATACGTACTTATTTGCTTTAACGGCTCCACAACCGGGATCCAGATTTGGCCTCTTGCAACTGTTGTTTCCACACGTTCCGTTTCTGCGCGGATGTCGGCATCCCTCGGCTTTAGTCGCCCTGGTCTACGCCGTCCTTCCAGCGGTCATATGAGCTAGATGCCCTGCCCACCAGAACCTACCGAATTACGAGCCTGCGAGTGCTTTCCTCTCGCTTTTTGCTAAGTACCCAAGTCTCGGATGCATATGTGAGTACGGGTAAGACCATCGTTTTGTACAGGAGCAGTTTGGATGTTGTAGTTAGATGTTTGGATTTCAAAAGCTTTGACAGACTATAGCGGGCTACCGTTCTTTCTTTCCTCCCGTTCAATTGCGTCAAAACGTCCTGTACTGCTCTTGGGATTCACTTGTTCAGGAGGCATGACACTTCAAAGAGGCTCTCACCTGCTAACCCCGACGGTTGCATCTCTGACTCACCCATACAACATCCAAGAGTTCAAACGCGAAGTTCACCGCCTCCTCCTTATGCATCCCCCAGGTCCCCCTTAACCTATCCTATCCTCAGAGCTAAGCTTCCTTCGAGTTCTACACTGACTAGGCTGTCTTAGTCGGCCTTAAAGTCTATGAAAAGGTGTTGGATCGAGCTTTATAGCTCCAGACATTTTTCCATTCCGTTGTTGATTTGCCTGGGCTGAAGCAGCACTTGTATTGGCCTTTAATGTTTCTAGCATATTCTAGCCTCAACTCAACTTAACAATGCCACTCTAGGCCCCTGTGCTGAAAGTCGTAATTCGACTGAAACCTCACTTTCTTGAACTCAAACGTCTCACGACTCGATTTTCAGCATAGGGACCGTAGACTCAAGGTAGACTGTTTTATGGACTACTTCTAAGCTTGTTAGGATGAAGAAAATTCCAAATATATATTTTCAGAATAATTCTAAAAGGGATCTAGAAATTATAAACAAAGGACATTTTTCGGTGTGCTCATGAGAGTTGTACATTTTTTCAATCATGCTTTTGTTATATATATTTTCAAATAGATCATAATCATATAGGCATATTTTGCAGTTTTCAATGCACAGTTGTCAGTTAGAAGTCGATGATAAGAACGTGATGAATGTACGTGAAAAGTTTTGGATGAAGAGAGAAGTGAAGATGATGGGAATCACCATCTCCACTTCTCCCATCATCCAAGGTCGAAATGAACTTTCGTTCCTGGGATTGGTGTAATCGACACATTCCTCATTTTTTTTTCTCTGATCTGCATATCCCAGTAGTATAATCGCGCTTGCGGTATAGTTCACACGACTGCGAGATTTACTTACCATGGCGGTATGAAAATCTGGTATATTTAGGATATATTTTTAATCTTTCTTTCTACAAATAATTTTAAGAAATTTTGATTGTTCCGCCACTGGGCCAACTGCCACAAAATTCTCGGTCTGTTCGCCTCTGTTCGTGTTTTATCAGAGAAGAAACACTGCATTTTAAAGAACTCCACATTACGCTTAGAATCTTCTTAATGCATTAGTCACTAGGTAAGGGAACAGTCACCGAAAAATATATAAATGCGAATTCGTCTGATCTATTACCGGAGTTACTAAAATAAGTTCTTTTCCTAATGAACTTCGACCATTCATATGTATTCATGCATATAAATATTGGGCTCGATTCCCGAATCCGGCGGATCGGAAGGGAGTGCGGATTTGACACTTTGCGATATCCTAATCCGCCGTGGGCGTGTAAATGGTGAATCTAAACCTGCAAACGATCTCCGAGAATAATTAAGGAATCTCAACTTAAACATACGGCATTTTGGACATAAGTGTCAAATCCGCACTCATTTCCGACCCGCCGGATTTGGGAATCGAGGCCATTATTTGCTAAGCTAAGCGGTATATACTTGCCTAATTGCGGACGAAACCCGCCTCGCTTTGGTTTTGATTGTTGTGCATGTATTGCATGTATTTTAATGCTTCTATTTAAGTAATTTAAAATTATTTTATATAATTATAAGAATTTCATAAAGTGAGTGTTTAATTAAGTAAGGAATTTTGTTTTTTCAGATTTAAATAAATCGGATAAAGCAAGTAAACAAAGGAATAATCCAATAAAATTTGAAAACAAAACTGAAGAACTATTGAGCAAATTAGGTTTTTATGTAAGAGATTATAAAATATTTATGTCCAGAAATTTCATTATAAATAAATACATAAATAATGTTAAACTACACTACAACTAAAATTACTTGCGATTTATTAGTAGAAAATGCATGAAGAAATATTTCAATGGCGTAATTAAAAACTTTAAAAATATCAACTGTAGTTATATATTATGGGCAAAGTGAAAAAAAAGAAAACAAGTAAATTACATATATATATATATATAAAAATTATTTTATTTTAAAGTTTTGTGTATAAAAAGTTACAAAACTATCCTTTATTATGCAAAACTGTAGTTAAATCGATTATATTTAAAAAAAAATATTAGCATTTTATTGAAAGATGAATTAAATATACTGTAACAATATTATTATTATTAATTAAAAAAAATACTAAAAACTAAATTCAATCTTAAGGATGTTATACTATATTAAATTTAAAGGAAGAGATTAAAATAACTTTAATTATATAAAATGTTTTTGTTTGCTTCGCAGAAGTTATTTTAGCAAATTGAACAGAGAAGATTGAAGATAAATGGTAGTGTAACATTAAGCAACTAGACACTAGAGCGTTATAGATTGGTTTAAAGCTCATTTTAGGCTAAGGCAGCGCAAATCTCATTTTACAATAAGTTTTGCTCGTAGGTATAACTCCTTAGATCTCGCTTAACTTATTTGTTGTGCCCTGAAACGAAATACTAGGCAGAACAATGTCTGAGGCAAAGGAAGCCTATGTGGCGCTAGAAAAAACAGCATCGAAATCTGGACTTACCATCAATGAAAATAAGATGAAACATAAATATTGGGAACCCTAATCAAAATAGTAGAGGAAGAATAGGACTAAATATAACAATCGACAGATATAACGTAAACGATTCCATTACGAGCAAGTTCTCGGAAGTTGTGAGAGAAAAATTCTCCGGTGGATCACCGGTGCAGTAAATGAAGAGGTTGTCTGGAGAAGAAGATACAACCACGAGTTGTTCCAAATATACAAGGAACTTGACAGCCAAAAGAATAAAGATCTCACGCTTACGCTGGATAGGGCATGTAATGAGAATGTCTGAATAAGTGCACCCAAAAATCCTGTTCCTCCAAACGCCAAAGGGAAGAAGGTCACAAGGCAGGCCTAGGAAGAGATATAAAGACGAAATAGAAATGGGCTTACGCACAATTGGGATTATCAACTCGAAGAGAAATACGCAAGGTCGAGAACGTTGGAAGTAAATTCTTTAGGAGGCTAAGGCTCACAGAGGGCTGATGATGATGAAGGAAATACTAGGGAAAGAGCAATTTCATCTTGTGGGCTTAACGCAAAGATAATATCATGTTCATTTAGCTTTCAACATTTTTATTTACGTGGCTAATATTAATACAATGTGAGAACTAGCGAAACGTAGGGACAACTGGGAGAAAATCCATACAAAACATTAATTTAAGTAATACATTTTATTTTACTTGCATGTTCAACAATCTAGCAAAAAATTAAGAGGCTAATACACTTAATCGAACAATTATAGGGTATCGCCACTTTCTAGTGCTGCTCGGCAACATTTATATCGGATCAATTACCAAGTTAAAATATGGCTAGACAGCGAGCTCATTCTTGAAGGCTGGGTATGGACGTTCAGGGATAACATTTTGGAGCCAATTCAAAACTTTGCTTCATATTGCTTCAGACATTCTGCTGAATACTATTTTTTGTAATTACAAGAAAGGCTGTGGCCCCTGTGCTGAAAGTCGAGTCGTGTCACGGGACTAGTCGTTTGAGTTGAAGAAAGTGATGTTTCAGTCGGACTACGACTTTCACCACAGGGGCCAGAGAGGGGAAGGCTAAGTTGAGTTTATGGCGCCTGTGCTGAAGGTCGTAATTCGACTGCAACGTCACTTTCTTCAATTCAAAAGACTTGTCACGCGACACGACTCGACTTTCAGCACAGTTACCTGTACCTTAAACTGCGACTGCAGAAAAGTTAGTTTATATTCATCAGTTTGTGGTTATTGCCAAGGTGAGTCTTTTTTAAATTTAACGTCAGATATGGATAACATCGATAATTGCGACTGTACTGATGATTTAGGTCCATCTTGTTTCCTTACTGAAACCATGGAAATACAAGAGACAACAAAAGATCAAGAAGAAAAAAATGATGATTAGGATTTCTAATAGGAAAGCATACAAATAAAAATAGAGTTGAAAGAAGAATAATTATTGAAATTAGTAACTCCTGTTTAAAATAAAAAATTAATTAATAAACAAATACATAATAAATTTCTAATAATAAACATTTTGTAAACAAAACCAACCGTGGATTGGGATCATGGGGGCACCACGTGAACAAAAATGCATCTTGTACTCTACCTTCAAGGAAGCGCGAAAATGAGTGCAAGTTGCCGGTTTGCAAGTTTACAACTAATATCTCAAAATATCTTTTTGTAGGAAATATTCTAAACTACAAATAAAGGATAGAAGTATAGTAGGGATAAAAAGTACAAAAATTGTACAAAGTAGCGAAATTGAAATAAATAAAACTATTAAATTTTTCGACCAAATTCAAGAACAATAAGAAATTGCGGAAAACAATACAAGTTGAAAGATTGGCAAGAGATCGAGAATTATTCAAATTAAAATGTTGCCCAAACTGCAATCTTTTTATTTCAATTTTTTGTTCCGGAGCTTATAGGCAAGAGAGAAATATGGATTCGAGGGATTTTCCATTATCCACTGAAATTAATTTTGAACCATTAAATCAACTTGCGTAATTGCAAATATTTCATGTAAGTATTTATTGCAACTGTAACTAATTTACACTAAATTAAAAAATTTCCATGTATAATAAATATTTAGAGGTATTGAAATTTTTCAGCACCCGCGAAAGGAAAAATTAATTGACTGTATTGTTGCAATATTAATGCAATTTCATTTCATTCATATCTAATGCTGATTTCAATTTCACATCACCACTGGATTACGCACTGTTTGATGCGATGGCCGTCCTTTTAGGGGCTCGACACGACTTATTTGCGTTACTGGGTTTGTTTCAAATCGGCAACAACTCGGTTTTTAATATATTTTCCCATGAATCTGCTGACCACATTGTTCCTAATTTTTTAATGGTACGTTGTGGCAAGTGCAGTTGTGCTAAATGGATAGAGAGATGGGCTTGATTTGCTGGATATTGTTTGAATATGAAGGTTTTCCGTAGTTAGATTAGGAGGACCAAAAGTAAAGTTGTCCCTGCAGTTGTTTCTTTGGCTTTTTTATCTGGTATACATTATCGCTTAAAAGATGATCTTCCATTTCCTCAGAAAGAGACAGATTGTCCGTTTATTTATTTCAGCATCTGCAGTCACAATGTTTTATATCACGGGTAACTTTCAGATTGGATAATTCCGACTCAAGATTACAAAACTGCATTTTTAAGCCATTTTTAAGCTGTGCCATTGTGTCGTCGAGGAAAGTGAGCTTATCGAAAGAGTCGCAGATTTTAGGAATCAGGTGAGTTTGTTCGTTATTCTAAGTAATGCATGTATTATTTTCTGCATTAATTTTTATATTTTTAATACATGAGTTGATCGAATTCAGTTCGAATTGCATACTTTAGAAGTGGTCGATAATAGTGTCATTTAAGATACATTATCCTATTATCTATCTAGATTTAATTAATTTAAAGTTTTTAGAATAACTTTGATAATTATTATCTTATCTGTACGATCGAAGATGTGTTTTATTCCAAATCGATAGCTTCCGTTTCGAAGTCCGTTCTTATATGGTTTATTGCTCGCTCAAATTTATTATGTTGTCATTGTTAGATTTAATGGCCAGTAATATATGGATAAATTTATGGATTTACAGTCTGAACAGTAGAACTTAAAAGGTTTACTTTCACGTATTTTATGTCTGTGCCGGAGAGTCCAATACGTGAAGCTTGGAATAGACTCACTCATATTCCGTTATCCATTCGTTTTCTTCACCGTGGAAAATATTGTCAGCTGAGCATTTGTTGTTATAGTGTCGAAAGTTCAAAGTCCAAATAATTTGTTATTTGTTGTTCCCGAGTTATTTTCACGCTCTTTGAACTTATAACAGATAACAAACACTATTAACACTTGCGGAAGTAGAACTTAGCACTACTTTTGATGTTTTGAGAATAAAACTCAACAAGAAAAGGGCGAAAGAGTTTTAAGGGAAACAAGAGAGAACTCGCCACAACGCGATCGGCACGATCACGGTCTTTTGAAAGCATGTGTACATGTAGATAGATTCTTGTGTATAAAAATCAGACTTTAAGAAATGATTGGAAAATATCAGACAGTTCCTTAAGGCCCCCATACACGGTCAAATTGGATGTATATCCAGATTTTCATCAAACCCATGCTCGCAACGAGTTTTGATCGGCCGACCGGCTCACAATTGATAGTTTTGGTTGTACATCCACACTTCGATGTGCATCCAATTTGACCGTGTGTGGGGGCCTTTAGTGCCACAAGAATTACGTGTAGTGCATGTACCCAATCGTCGATTTCATGACAGTTGAAGGCGGCCGGCATAAAGCGATCGGTGCCGTCGGTAAAAAGACTGTTTGTTGGTGGTATGTTGCTGTGCGATGACTTCGACTATTACGGTAAATGGATCAAAAATTGCGTATTCCATCTCTTATTATGATTGCCGGCATGCTGGAATCATGTTGGAAAAAAAGCATCTACCAACTGTAGTCACAATAAGTCTCTTGATATTAGGCGTAATAAAACGCTTGGAATTCCCCAGGCCAGGTGTGCATCTCCAGCTTTTTGTATGTTTCATTATAAACCGATTGCCTAGAGCCTTCTTTACCTTACTGGTGGGTGCCCCAATAACCGGTTCCGGACCGATGAAAACAGTGGCAAAGCCCTGTCTGTCATTGCTCGCAAAGCTCCCATGGCCGGGATGATAGTACCTAGCTCCTCAAGGGGGCGTAGAATTGGAAGTAAATTTCAGGTCAAGAACTCAAGTCAACATGCTTGTGTCTATTTTACTTGGAACAACAAGAAAATCAATATACATAATTGATATAGTGAATGTATAAAATGTCAGTTCACGTAAAATTCGACACCTTTTGAGGTTACTTATGTGAACCGAAAACTTGAATTTCAAGTCAAGAACTCAAAACATGATATAAACGTAATGATTGTTGGCCGAAAAAATTTTCCTCTGTCTTATCAGTTGATGAGCTTTTAAATAAGTCGCCTCAATTCATAGAGAAAGTAAGCAAGGTTGTTGCATAACACGTGATAGTAGAATTGCAACGATTAAAGCTAGAGTGTTTTGGCAGTAGTGATGTCAACTCAATTTTGTTGTGCTTAGATGGGGAAGTGTCTATAAATAAAAAAAATTAAAGTTTATTGAGAAAGTGAGTACAGATAAGAAAAATTCGATATATTCTTTGTTTTTTTAACCATATGGGATTAGATTCATTTTTTTAATGACACTACTATTACGGTATTGTGTTTTATTGCAATTTACTACGGTTTTAAGTGGTAAAAAGGCTTTATCAATTATCTTTTTTAAGACAGTTGATGTTGACATCGATGGGCAGTGCTAAATATTATATTTTTATTCGAGGCATATGATCTACACTCTCGAATTTAATCACTGAGGAAACATGCCGAACCGAGTTTGCGCGAGTCTGTAGATATAAAATTTATATCTCGCGTAAACAAAACAGCGCAGTTTATGGCTTATGTATTTACGGAGACGTTTGTCATTTATAAAAAATGGTAAAATTAAATCAAAAGTTTATGACGCGAAGTTTATGGCAGGGAACTACACCTTTTCCAATTGTAATTCAGAAAGCGTCAATTGTAATTCAGATTAGTCAATTGTAATTCAGAAAGTATCAATTGTAATTCAGATTTGTCAATTGTAATTCAGAAAGTATCAATTGTAATTCAGATTTGTCAATTGTAATTCAGAAAGTATCAATTGTAATTTAGAAAGTATCAAATGTAATTCAGATTACATAGTCAATTGTAATTCAGAAAATTTCAACATTCATCTCCTTGATACAACACTGGTAAGATATTGGAAATGAACTGGAAGATTTGGTAATTGTTTCAGAAAACGCACCTTGCCATTCAAACCTAAGAAACAGTTATTAATGGAACGATGGCGTCTCTGCTGTGGCTAGGGCCATATTCGAAAATGCTAATCCTATCGAGACTCTTTGATCAAAGATAGTATTAGAATACCCAGCTTTACAGGTCCTGGTGTTATGGAACAAAGACTGATCTACTTGGAGGTGCTCATAGCTCAGGCAGCTTCTGCGTTCCATGCAAAAAATTCCTGTTGCAGAAATTGCTGCAATTGGATGAATGTTGAATTTTTCTGAATTACAATTGATACTTTCCGAATTACAATTGATACTTTCTGAATTACAGTTGACTAATCTGAATTACAATTGACGCTTTCCGAATTACAATTGACTAATCTGAATTACAATTGATATTTTCTGAATTATAATTGATACTTTCTGAATTACAATTGGAAAAGGTGTAGAAAGAAATCCAGGCATAAATTCGGCAAGTAACTGTCCAGTTGGAAATGAAACGCTTATTTTGAACAAATATGAGCGTTTAGCGTAGGCTTATCATACATTTGTGTGTTTCCAATTGGGGTTTGAATCAGGGCTGCGGAGTCGGAGTCGGAGACGTGGAGTCGGAGTAGGAGTCAGAAGGAATTTTCTAGTTATTGGAGTCGGAGTCGGAAAAACAACCAAAAATTTTTACAAATTATATATTGTAATTTTTTGCTTTTGTTTCTTCTAGGAAAAAAGCTATAAATTTTTCTTATAATAATTTTTAAATTTTTATTTGCGTAAAATAACAACAACAAATTATAAAAAGTATTAATTATGGAATGGAGTACATATTTTAAAATGAACTACACACATAACGTGCGTAAGGCTCGTCCAATGTTTGCGCCTGCAACTTGCTTTTTTATGGCTTTTTTATAATCAGAAAAGCACGGGCGTTCTTTTTCAGAGTTGGGAATTTTTAGCCCGCATTGTGTGGACGTATTTCATACCGCACGAGTACTTTTTTTAGGACGTGCTTTTGATTACGTCATTATTCTTGCCGGTGCGAAATTACATAAAATTTATATGGAGAAAAAGCACTTTCTACGTATGTTTGTGTCGTGTGGACGGGCAAATGCAAAACTAATTGTGGTTAGGCCTTAATGCGGATGAACTAAAACAAATATTTCGAAAAATTACGGTATTATCGGAATAAAGAAAGATTAATAACGTCGTAAAAGAATACGCTACACAATAAAACTAGTTCTTCTTTGTCCTTCGTTATAAATTTAAATATTTTCCATTATACTTATATAGGAGTCGCAGTCGGAGTCGCATTTAAAATTTAAAAACATTGGAGTCGGAGTCGGGATCCGAGTCGCAAATTTTTGGGGCCGGGAATTGTTTATTTTAATTTAATAATTACGCCCAAATAACAATAATTTTGCCATGTTTGAAATTTCTCACCTCACTGAATTCGCCGTTCACAATATGAAAAGGGAGAGGTGAGGTGACAACCGCAGTAACGCTACTCATCAACCATTTATTGTATTACTCCCATACACAAACCGATTTTATAGACAAGGACTCCAAGGGAGGTGTGTTTTACTCCACTTTTGCCTCAGAAAATTTGTCAGGCTCACCTATCCATCGCACTAACAAAACATACATACATATGACACGAAGCCTTTTCGATCGAATAAAAAAAAAAGACGAATGATTATATAAATGCGTTTTATTTAAATCCAAAATGAGAAAACAAAAATACTCCATAAAATACCGAAAGCGAACATATAACATCTATTAGTCTCCGCGGCGTTACGGTCTCGACTCACTCTTCGGTTCTTTGCTATTACCTAAGCCAAGACTGAGACAGTGTTACCGGATTGCATCTGCGCGTGACACATATATCATCTTACCCGTTTATTGGGCAACTGTAAAGGCATCACAATCATTACACGAACAAGATGCAGAAAAATAAATACATAGTGTTAATACCTACATCATACACAAACCGGATTGATGTGAGGACCGAGTGATGGGTAGTATAAATTTACCTTATCAAGTTACCCTTCAAAAAGGAAAAGCCATCTATTGTTGAGAGCTTAAAATCTTAAAAACCCCAGTGAAAATTTTATGCGTTACTGCCGCAAAACAAGAGCAAGGGTGATGGCGAGTAGATAACAGCAGTTTTAAGTACTTTACCAATCCAAATGGGTCGTAGCTGAAGCTACTGAAAGTCCCCGATAAAAGAAAGATTTTGTCGTAATAATAGATCAATCAGCAGCCAATGTTCTTTACACCACTATATGAAGAGACCGATATCCCTCGAACCCCTCGAGCTGATCTTCCCGATCTCGCGAGATCGTGTCACGTGCTCTTAAGACATTCTCTGGGCGACAACTGGTATCGTAACATTGTCTATAAAACTTGATTTGTATTGACCTCGTTGGCGTAGCTAATCTAAAACTAATGATGATTATGTGAAGTAGTTCGCCCGAGGCAGGGCCGCGGCTAGGCACTTTGCCGCCCAGTGCACATCCACCGATGCCGGATGGTCCTGAAAAAGAATGGTTCGGTTTATCGTTTCGTCATTCGTTTATCATCGATTAATCCGGTTTTTGGTCCTGAAAAGGACCGTTTCGTGGTTCATAATTAGGGATTTACGTTGTAGTCGATAGATCAACTAGTCTGTTGCTGGAGCTCGGCCAAAAGTTCCCATGCTCTAGCCAGCTACATGGCTGCAAATCGCTTTCGGCAACATGGAACACGTTTAGCCTATTCGACTAAGCATCTGTATTTTACTTATCTGTGGTTATACCTTCTTATTGAAATGAATGGTAATGAAAAAGGTTGTCGTTAAGCCTTATGACCCTAGAACCTCGCAATGTTAATCGAAGAGATGTTTTGATCTAGAAAGTAGACATTACGCATTCGAATCTATTGAGTGTTGTGCTTGATGTTTGTCTTCTTTTTGTTTATCGTCGCCGCTCATTGCGCTCATCGCCAAAAATGCCTTGTCTTTTGGCGGCTGTCGTCGCCCATTTAAATTGTGATGCCACCCTTGCCGTCGGCACGGCATATTTATAAAATACATATATTGTACAAATTTTTAGCTCGCTTCACTAGCGAAAATGCCGCCCAGTGCAAATGCACAGTCTGCACGTATGGGTGCCACAGCACTGGCCAGAGAATAATGATTGACTTGAAACTGTATAAATATTAAATTTAGTCTTATTCTGGTTGTCAAATGGCGAAGTGAGACGAAAATGCTATTGTGGTTCCCGATAAAAGTGATATTTAGGTGATTTTCGTGAATTGCGGCTGTCACTTGTATCGACGAACGGCGAACATATTTTCTCACTTGATATTTGTAGGTGATTATTTATTTGAAAGTAAAATTTTTATAATTATGTTTTTAGTGTGAAAATAACGAGTAGGAGGCAATTTGAGGTCATGCTAGATTTCATGTTGTAAAATCCTTTTGTTGCAAAGGGTTTGAAACATCTAAATCTTTTTGTTTACTCTCAATTATAAAAAATACCAAAAACCTCATTTAATAAATAAATTGTTCAACGTCACCGAAAGTGACAACCACAATAAAGCTGACCGAAATTTCTCACCTCACTGAATTCACTTTCCCCAATATGGAAAGTGACAATGGATTTCTCACTATGGTAGGGTGACAGCCACAATAACTCTGCAATGTGCCAGTGAATTTTAATTTAAAGTCTATTCAGTATTATATCTTAATAAAAGTGCTTTAAATCGAGGAGTTCTTGCAATCTAATCCATTTCAACGACACAATCGCTTTATCTGAAGACTACCAGGTATTTGGCGAATTCAACCTCTTGGTTTCACCCTATCTCAACATTTTGTACTTCGAGTCGAACTCTGCAAAAACTAAAAGAAATTGAAGAAATCGCGCAGGGTTTTCAAATCCAAAATTTCGGGATGCCCTAATTCCCGCAGGTATGTAAATATATCGATTTTACCCCCAGTAGTTTTTTTATCACTCGCACAATTGTAAGCACTTTTCAAATGTTCACACGAAGCTTTTTTATTAACAATTCAATTAATGACTACTAACACAACTCTAAAAGTTCACCAATTATCATTTGCAATTCAATATCTCTCACTAACAACTCGTATTTATCCCCTTTTATTCATTGCTTAATTACACTTTTATCGCATCGTTTTTATCGCCTAGAACGCTTTTATCACTTTTCTAATCAAAACCGACTAGCCACCTATCGCTGCACCTTTCCCATCCAACCTCCACATCATTCCGCACTATTCTGGACCATTCGAGAGCTTTCCAAGTCTCAAACTACTATTTCTAATAGATGACGACAAATTACTGCATATATCGTCACATTATTAATGAATGTTAAGATAGCGTGTGTATTTGAAATCGTTGCTGGGTATGCTTCTATCAATTCGATGTTAGACTGAATTTATGTGAATTTGGAGTTTGGTCTTTCCCATAATAAAACATTTCAACCAAACTATTCAACGCTTTGCATCTTGGCAAAGACATGTTTTGAATCTCATCCGTGATGGCACATATGGCTCCTCTATAGACTCATCGTGTCACTGTAGGAATGAAGTAACCCCATTAAAATTCTATAGCTGTTATCGTAGAGACTGCTTTAATGAAATTAAGGCTTTTCTGTCTGTACGATTAAAGTCAGTCCTTTACGCGTGCGCCACGGCCCAGAAATTCATGGAACAACCTTCCACGCTTACTATTTCCGAACTCATATAACGTTCTAGAGTTCAAAGGTAACATCAATCGCCATCTGCTTCAGCACACCCCAGATCCCCGTAAACTTCTACGCTTACTACTAGACATTGCTTCACGGCTTGAATGATATGACGGACTGGTAGTACTGAGGGTGATTCCGAGCTAACGTAAAAAACACAAAATTAATCAACTACTTCCCGATTGATTTGAAATTGAAATGAAACGTGGCTTCGAGAAATTACATTTTTCGAAATACATTGAATACTCCTACTCCAAAACTGCTTCCTTCCATTTTTAAAAATCACTAAAGCAATGGCGGTTTCAACCTCTAAACAAACTTCTTTAACCAATCTGGTCAACTTTTTTCAGTTTTACAGCTTGGTAGACATACATTTAGTAAGTTTAGCCATGAAATGGGTAACAGATTCCTTAAAGGAGCCTGTTCAGAGACCAAAACCGCCACTACCTCACTGGTTTTTCAAAATGGAAGGAAGCAGTTTTGGAATTGGAGTATTCCTAAACATTCCTTTTTCCCTGGTCCACCTCTTTCCTTCTTGAAAATCTGAAAGCCAGTGCCACACACTTTTTTTTTTTTTTTTTTTATGTGATAGTCTAAGCTCAGGTGTCACCCTTTGTACTACCAGTCCGTCATGTCATGTCGTACACGTCATGGTGCAATGTCTAGTAGTAAGCTTAGCTCGAAGGATAGAGAGAAAGATAGGATAGATTAGGGGGAGTCGGGAGGGTGTTGGAGGAGATGGTGGTGGACCTTGCGTTTGAACTCTTGGGTGTTGTATGAGTTCGGGAATGCTGACTGTGGAAGGTTGTTCCACAGTCGAGTTGTTCTTGTTATAAACGAATTTCTAAACCGGAGTGTGCGCGAAGATGAGGGCTGTAAACTGTGAGAGTGAGCCGAGCGGGCAAGTCTTGTATTGCGGGGGAAATATTGCCGTGGAGGCATAAGGTTACTTATTTCAGTGGAGCAGTCATTGTGGTAAAAACGGTAAAATTTTGCAAGGGCTGCTACATTCCTACGATGGCTTAGTGAGTCAATTGAAGAGCAAATAGCGCTATCACCAATAAGTTTGAGAGCGCGGTTTTGCACCTTGTCCAGCCAAGCTAAGGTGGTTCTAGGGGCCCCGGCCTAGATATATGAGTTGTATTCGAGGCGGGGACGAATGTAGGACTTGTAGATTGTAGCCCTGGCCGACGGCTGGAGAAGGAATTTGCACCTTTTGAGGAATCCCAGGCATTGTGATGCTTGTTTAGCAATTTGGAATATGTGATTATTCCAGCGCAGATCTACGGCTAATGTTATGCCTAGGATATTTAGAGACGGTTCTGCCGTTAAGTTCTTCTTGCCCACTGAAATAGAAGGAGGGTCGGAGCGAGTTTTATTGGATATGAGACAGTACTTTGTTTTGGATCCATTAAATTCAACACGGTTCTTGCGGCCCCAATCAAGAATTAGTTTGATGTCCCTGTTGATTGAATTACACATGATTTCACGGTGATGCAGACAAGGTCTGGCGCGTGCTTGTCTTACATTATCGAAGCCATAGGAGTATCGTAGAGTACCGTCGTCAGCAAAGCTGTGAAGTGAGTTGGTGGGGATTGAGAGCAAGTCATTGATAAAAATTAAGAAGAGAGCTGGTGATAGAATTGAGCCCTGGGGAACACCTGCGGAGATGGTGTGGGGGTTGGATTCGACGCCATCCAATACTACCTTGATTGAACGGCCAGAAAGAAAGCTCTTAATCCAGTTCTTTTGAACAAGGTCAATACCAATAGCTTGGAGTTTGGTCAATAGGGCAGGATGCCATACTCTATCGAAAGCCTTGGAGATATCCAGAGCAACCAGGCCAGATTCACCAAATCGGTGTATACTTTGGTTGAGATGTTCGGTTAGGCAAACAAGGAGGTCGCCAGTAGATCTTTTCGATCTAAAGCCGTACTGCTTGTCGTCCAATATTTGGTTGCATTCCAGATATTCCACAAGGTTTCTGTTTATTATTGTCTCCATGACTTTGGAGAGAATAGAAGTGATTGCTATTGGGCGGTAGTTAGCGGGGTCACTAGCGTCTCCTTTTTTGGGTATAGGCTGAACATGGGCGAGTTTCCAAGAGTCAGGATAGACCCCGGAGAAGTATGAAAATGCGAAAAGTTTGCGCAGAGGTTTAGCCAAAGGTGAGGCACATTTTTTAAGAACCATAGGGGGAATATTGTCAGGGCCAGTGGATTTGTTGGAGTCAAGCTCCTTGAGACACCTATACACTTCACGCGTCCTGAAGAAAATTTTGTCCATTGAGTGAGCGGAACACTCGACGGTGGGGGGTTGCATGTCAGCATCGGGTAAGGAAGAATTAGCGGCGAACAGAGATGCAAGTAGGTCGGCCTTGGGTTTGCTTTCTGTTATCACCTGCTTATTGTGAATGAATGGAGGTGTTGTATGTGAAGTGAAATTCTTTCTGATGGAGGTTACCAAGGACCAGAAGTTTTTGCTGCCAGCAGTGGAGTTAATGAGTTTCCCTCTCAGTCTGTCATCGAATAATTCTTTGACTTTCCTGATGGTGGATTTACAGGAATTTCTCAACCTGATGTACTCGCGTCGAGATGCTTCGCTCGGCAAATGTCTGTACTCTCTGTAGGCGGTTTCTTTAGTTTGAATTGCGTTCATACACTCCCGATTAAACCATCCATGCGGCCTAGGCTTTATGGATTTGGAGGAATGGGGGATGAATAAACGCATTCCGGCCAGTATAATTTTGGAAATACAGAGGGCGGCAAAATTGACATCGCGGTTCTGGAAACACAGATCCCATTCAGCAGCTTGGAAAAAACGAATCAGCCCCCACCAGTTGGCTTTCCCATAATGCCAAACAGTTCTCCTAGGAGCTGCCGTGGTTGGGGTAGAGGATGGATATGGGAAGTAAGCGCTGACTAGACAGTGATCCGAGTTGCCAAGAGGTGAATCGACCTCGACGGAGTATCTTGTTGGGTGGGAGGTAAGAAAGAGATCAAGGAGGTGGCGCCCTTGACCGGCAGTGTCAGGAACACGCGTAGGACCATTGACCATTTGGTGAAGGTTATATGTATCAGCAAAGAGCTCAGCATCCCTGCCAGAAACACTGGTGCCATTCGAGTAATTCAGCCAGTTTGCATTGTGAACGTTGAAATCACCCGCAACAATGATTTCGCACTCCGGGTGGAAGGATAAAAATTCGGAGATACGTTCGGAGATAGCGTCGAATGCTAAAGAGGAAGCTTCATTACTGATATTAGGACTTCTATATAAAAAACAGAAGAAAATGACGTGTTTTGAAAGTAAAATTTTAATACCGAGGTGGTTAAAGTCAGAAGATGTACTGCTGTACACCTTCTGGAAGGCTACGTCATTCCTAATATAGATGGCAACTCCCCTATGGGGGGAGAGATTGTGCACTAAAGTGTACCCAGAAACCTGGAATCGATCTAAATCGTCATTAGGTAATATTTGGGTTTCACTTAGTGCGAAGATTGGGGGAGAATATACAAAAAGATGACACATCACAGAATAGAAATTCGTTTGCAGCCCACGGATGTTAGTGAAGTCGATACAAAAGTTTTTGTATCGAGGCTTCGTGTGCGCAAGGTTAAAGGCCTCCGTCGTAACTAAATTAAATATAAGTTTTTTTTCTTAATGTAAATTTGATTATAGTTTTTTAAATAATTTTAGATTTACTATGTTCATCAGAAGCATTAGCAGGACTTTAAGGTCGGCCAGTAGATCGTATCATGCTTCCGGGATAATACCAGATCTGGCACAAGTACGATTTCTAATATTTTATTCATCGCTCGTGTTTTGTGTCCATGCTATCCATTTCGAAGATTGACCATCACTATGCGGTCCGTACAAGCTAAGATAACTAACGAAAATTGTGTTTCCAGAATCGCTACAATGTAAGCCGCGGTAGATTTTCAAAAGTTGAGGATAAGCACGCAGTATATTTTGAGAAATTGCTGGGATCATCATCGGTAATAACTGATACCGATGATGCAGCAACTTATAACCTGGACTTTCTCAAAAGTGTTCGTGGTAAATAAAGACAACTGAAAATATAGATACATTTTAAAGGTGCTAAAAGGTAATTATATTTTCAGGTAATAGCAAATTGGTGCTTAAGCCAAGATCGACTGAAGAAGTATCTAAAATCCTCAGCTATTGCAATCAGAATAATTTAGCAGTGTGCCCTCAAGGTGGTAATACAGGTTTAGTTGGAGGATCTGTGCCGATATTCGATGAAATTGTAATATCGCTTCAAAATTTAAATAAAATCGAGAGTCTAGACGACATTTCGGGAGTTCTAGTATGCCAATCTGGGTGCATTCTAGAGAATCTTGAAACACATGCTGCAGAGCATGGTCTGCTTGTACCAATAGATTTAGGTGCAAAGGCGTCATGTCATATCGGAGGTAATATATCTACCAACGCAGGAGGCCTTAGGGTTCTACGATACGGAAACTTACACGGATCAGTCTTAGGTCTAGAAGTAGTAAGTATACTGTTTCAAATTTTTTTTTCAAAATTAAAAATTCTATTAGGTCTTAGCTGACGGGAGAGTTCTCAACTTGATGTCAAACTTCAAGAAAGACAACACTGGATATGATTTGAAACACTTGTTTGTAGGAGCGGAAGGAACTCTTGGAGTTGTTACTAAACTATCTATCCAATGCGCGGCATCTCCGAAGGCTGTTCATGTAGCATTCTTAGGTAAAGAATAATTTGTATTACTTAGTTCACATTACGAATTAATAATGATTTTTTAGGGTTGTCTTCTTTTGATGCAGTTTTGAAAACTTATTTAAAGGCTAAGCGAAAACTCGGTGAAATTTTGTCATCTTGCGAATTTATAGACCAAGATGCTTTTGAACATACTATTGCAACATATAATTTGAAGTACATATACTTTGTAAATTTGACTTGATAATCGGTTTTTGCTTTTCAGTGCACCTATTTCTGGGTATCCGTTTTATATGTTAATTGAATCATCAGGCAGCAATGCACAGCACGACGAAGAAAAATTTACTGAATTCTTAGAATCTGGAATGAATGTACAGGAAATTTGTGATGGAACAATAGCTAATGAACCTGGCAAAGTAAAGGTAAGAACGATAGGCTTTAAGTTTCACATTGTAGCAAATAAATTTATTTGCTGCAATATATAAATATGTATAATATAACTTGGTCATTGGTGGAGCATTATTTCCCCATAAAGATATACATAAATATACGTGGACCTCTCCAAAAGGAAGGTACCGAAATCAAATAGACCATATATGCATCAGTCGACAGTGGAAGTAGTCACTTCTTGACGTGAGAACGAGAAGAAGAACGTCTACCGTATAACGATACCAAACTTCTTACAGGGGATATATGGCTGAAACCTGCATATAGCAGACGATAGACTGCAAGAAAGAAGAAGTTGTAGATAACTCAAATGGCTGAAGAATGTCACTGAAAATATACAGGAAATATTTAGAGACGCAGGTGAAGAAGCCTCAGGATATGCTCGAGTGGAAAGGAAAGAAGAATGCTAATGAAAGAAATCGAAAATTTTGACAAAACCTGGATTGAGACCAAGAGGATTGCTCAAAACAGAGTCCGATGGAGAAGCTTGGTGAAGCCCTATGCTCCCAAGAGGGGTAAGGAAGGATAATAATTATATTTGCTGCAATATGAAATTTATAAGCAAATATAAGCAAAAGTTGTATCTAATATTCCGTCTTATTCTCGTTGTCGAGTGACGTGACTTGGACTTTACTTGGACGTCACTTGGACTTTAAATTGATATCCTCATTGTCAATCTAAAAGACTCCTGGTCAACAAACGTCGTATTCTAATTATCGAAAGGTGTCGTGTGGTCACATTTTCCTCGATACGTTTGTACGTATCGACAGTTTCATATCACCGCGTCCCTCGTAGTCACGTCACTCGCCAACGAGAATACCACCTATTATATAATATGAAGTCTCCAAGCTTGTACTCCAACAAAGCCAGCTCCTAGGAGAATTGTGTGGTATTATGGGAAAGCTAACTGGCCGGGTCTTATTCAGTTCTTCAAAGGTGATGATTGTGATCTCTGTTTCAAGAACCGGAATGTCAACTTTGCCGCTCTCTGTATTACTACAATTAAATTGCCCGGAATATCATTCCCCCAAATAAAGTCTATCGTTTAATTAGGAGTGGGAAAGAGTTTTGTACAGGACTCGCGAAGTGTACAGGTGTCTCAAAGAGCTTGACATCGATAAATCCACTGGCCCTGATAAAAATATGCCTCACCTTTGGATAAATCTCTGGACAAACTTTACGCTCTTCCATACATTTCCGGAGTTCATCCTAACTCTTGGAAAATATACACGAAAAATAAAACTCCATTTTTGTTGTTTTTGATATTCAAAAGATAAAAAAAATCAGTAATATATTATCATTGCTTTACAGGAATTATGGCAACTTCGAGAACGTGTACCAACTGCTTTGATTTCGGGAGGACATTGCTTCAAATACGACTTATCTATTCCGTTAAGAAATTTTTATGATATTGTTTTGGCAACGAAAGAACAAGTTGGAGATTTGGCTACAGTAGTTTGCGGTTATGGTCATTTAGGTAAATATGAGAGCTAACCAACCAAATATTATAAATTCATGGTTTTAGGTGATTCCAATATACATCTTAACGTATCATGTGAAGCATTCACACAGGAAATATACAGCAAACTTGAACCATTTGTGTACGAGTACACCTCAAGGCTTGGTGGCAGTGTAAGCGCCGAACATGGAATTGGATTTTTAAAAACGCAATACTTGAAATATTCTAAATCGGAAGAAGCTATCTCCCTTATGAGACAATTGAAGAAAACTTTAGACCCAAAAGGTATACTGAATCCTTACAAAGTGCTTATCTAATTGGTTTGACGTTGAATATAATTAGATTGAACTGAAAATAAAGAATTTCAAGATTAAGTTTGGCTAAGTTTTAAATGAATTGCTTTTGATAAAGTTGCTGCTTCAAGTATACAAAGTTAGAAAAAAGTAGCAAAGGTCGGTGTGTTTAATATTACATGTATTTTGTACGCATTCAGACAGCTTGTCTATTGTATTCGGTTCAATATCTCTAACATCAGGCGAATGGGGCTTCCCATTATCTCGTTGTACGTAAATTGGTTTATTTAGTCCACAAAAAAAGTGAATTGATGAACTGCAAAAACTACAGACCAATTACGTTGTTGAACACAGCTTACAAAGTTCTTTGACATAGGGTAAATTCAAAAACTCATCACTGCCGCATCACTGCAGAATTCAGCCACAGACTTTCAATTGAAGCCTGTGGCTGAATTCTGCAGTGATGCGGCAGTGATGAGTTTTTGAATTTACCCATATTTTGTTAAGTGGACGGAAACCACATATGGAAGACAAAGTGGGAGATTACCAAGCGCGATTTCAAAGGACGAGATCGACAACAGACCAGATTTTCACGATGACACAAACATTTCAAAAATGCTGGGAAGAAAGCATTAATATACATCTTGTTTTTGTAGACTGCAGAAATGCTTTGGTCTGCTTTATAAAAGAGAGCTGTGGTGTAACATGAGAGAACTGAGTTTCGCGAACGAGTTAATCGAACTCAAAGATTATCTGTAATATCGCTTATCCATTTTTGACCTTGGTACCGTTATTTGAATGGCCTTGCAGAAAGTTAAGAAAAGTGAGGATTGGTGGAAAATGGAAATTAGGTTTTTTGATATATTTTTACTAATATGGCGTGCTCGCATAGAAAACAAACCTTGTAAAAAGGCGTGACTTCATATTATTGTATACAGTTCATGGATGAGCGAGTTACTTTTGTAATGTATTTCGTAGTCTTTCTTTTACAAAGGGATTTTCATAAGAGAGGTACTTTGATAAAAAGCACTGCACCTATTCTTTTTTTAAATAATAGGAAATTTTTGTTGATGGATTTGTCAGATATTGTACGTGTATTTGTAAATCGAGAGTGTCACATCTTATTGTAATAGAGAATCTTTGATCGAACTGTGCAAAATGGCGAAAGAAGAGCTTAGGATAGAGGAGAACAGAGGGGGATCATGTCGGCGACAAGGAGATGCGATCTCACCAATACATCTTAACATTGCTTTGGAAGCAATACTGAGAAAATCAGAGCTTAATAGAACATATAGGATCTTCACAAGAAAGATCCGAGTACTAGCCTTCGCAGATGACATAGTTATGATTGGGCGGAAAGCGCAAGAAGTAAACAAAACCTTTTCAATAATTGTAGGAAGCCCGGCAAAGTTCAATCTAAGAGTAAATGACACAAAAACGAAGTATATTATTGTATCAGAAAGAAGTGTATGATTGTATCAATAAGAATGCATAGACCCAGCGCCAAAACAAGGGAATTGAGCGCACTTGCTGACAATATAATGGAGACGGAAATTTGCGTTTTAAACAAATTGAGTGACGTTGCTCGCTTGTGGGAACTTCAGACTCTCACTGCGCATCGAAGCAGCGGTTTTGAGACCCCACTCTCCTTCGAGCCTCGAGCCAGTCAGTCTATTCCAGTCGGACTGTATCATTTGTGAGCTCCAGCTTTATTCGAAGCGTACAGTATGCAGCCTCGAATGTGAATGTTTGTACGTAGTATGTAAATCCTATAGTCCTAATTTTGGAAGTTTGCAGCTTGATGGTTTCATGCTTCAGGCCCGCAGTTTGGATCGGAGATTGCACATTTACGGCGAGTTCAGTAGATGGCTCGGCACCCTTGTGCTTCATATTGCCCCACACGGTAGCAAGCCAATGGCTCGATGGCTCGGCCTCATGGGTTTTGGAGCGTTTAACAATCCAACTCAGTGGCTCTAGATCGTTATTCTGTTAAAGCAGATAAATAAAATGAATGATAATACAAAATTAGCCTATCCTTAAAAGGAATTAAAATTAGTATATGTTTCCTGGGGCCCTATTCTCTATTACAATACTCAAATGCTTTCTACTCGAAACTGATATCCGAAACTAAAATGATTTCGTATTCTCTATAACAATATTGTTTCCTCTAGTCATTACATGAACTACCTTCTACTACTTTTTGAAGAGAAATGTCAAATTTGGCGTGAAATAAATTTTTGTTAAAAGAAAAAATAAGTTTTGTGAAGGAAATAGTGGAGTAATTCCAAGTTTTCTTTTTAAAAAATAAATAATGGATACGGTTTATCCTTTTTAAGTACCAGCGAGGTCAGTGATAGTGAAAATATTGCCATTGCACGTCTTTTAGTGATAGTGGGAACAAAGAAGCGCAAAATATTATATAATTAATAAGGATAATTTAATAAATATGCCAAATATATAATAAATTTCATTTATTTTAATAATATAATACTTGTAACAAAAAATTAGTACTTCATTTAAAAAAAAACTTAAAAAAGTTCAACAGGAATAAATAAGTAGAAGAGGTTTTAATTTTGTCTGCCATACCTGAGGATAATTGGTTTTCCCCAATAAGATAAGAAAAAGGATAATTGTTTTTTCCAACCGTCTACTCATCAATTTTTCCAATGTCATGCTTTTTCTCTGGGATTAACGTACCATTTTGCAACGTCGGGTTGTTCTTCTATATTGCCTACTAAAGCACTAAACTCCCGTAAATTTATTGCCTTTTGCCTAATTTTTATAAAAATATAATATAATAGACAATTAATTTAACAACAAAGCGATTTCAGTTATATTTTATAAAGTTCTCGATTACTATTGAGCTTTCGAGTAAAAATCTAACAATATTGTTACAGTTTCGAGTAGAATTTAGCCACTTTTGTAATAGAGAATACGATTTTGGCAGTTTCGAGAGAAATTCTCACAATATTGTAATAGAGAATAAGGCCCCTGCTTTCGTTACGATTTCCTTTTTGTGTCCCCCTTGCGCTTCGTTTAAAAATTAAATTGAAGACAGACAATATTGCCATTGCCGCAAAATCGCTTGTGAATACTCCGGGTGATTGGAATTCCACCATAAAGAAGAAGATAGTCAAGTGATTTCTAAGCTTAGAATACAAAACTACAGGAAGGGCCCTCGGAGAATTTTAGCGTAGTGAAATTCAAACTGCACACTTCATTGCTTTTTTTTTCACTGAAAATTCACTCGTAACAACTTCTAATTGACAAAAACAAATTCTTTAAACATTCTTTCTTCTTTTTAATTAATTTTTGCGAAAAACTGTAAATAAATTTTATAGAAAAACTCGTTTTAAAGAAAGTGCCGCGGGAAAATTTGACAGTTAACTAACAAGAAATTGTACCAATTTGACAGTTGTCTGATAGCGATTTCACTACGCTCCCATACACGGATTTTATACCCGAGGGCCTTTCCTGTAGTTCTCTATTCTAAGTTTCTAAGCAAGTGATAATCAGAAATGTCACCGGACAACTCGTCCACAATTTTGGTTTTAAATTTCAAGTACTAACTTCATAGGAAAATGTCGTCAATCACCACACTATATAAAGCCCTTTTGCGAGAGGCGGAAAAGTTTTCATCATACAATTTCAGGTAAAGTATAGCACGCAATATTCGTTAGTAAAAACTAAACCTTTAGGATGTATGCTCTACGGCGAATACGAGATTCTTTCAAAGAAAACAAGTCTTTGACAAGCCCCGAAGACATACAAAAGCAACTGATGTTTGGGAAGAAAAACTTAGCGATGATCCAAAGACAGGTTGGCTAAATTCTTGAAAGAAATTAATCTACATGAATTATTTTAGGTTGTTGTGGGAAACCTTTACTCAACCGAGAAACTCGTCGTCGAGAAAGGAAAATAAACCGGTGTTTTGGAAGTTGTAAATAGTGAACTTGTCGTTCGTCTGTTATTATTAATAAATATTTATAATAGTAAAGAAAAGCTTAATAAGGAGTTTTTGCAAAGCGCTCAGTCCTCACCTCAAACAGATTCGTGTATGATGTAGGTATTAGGCGATGTAATTATTTTTCTGTACCTTTTTCATGTAACAATTGTAGTGCCAATATTGTAGAATGTATGTTTCTTGTAGAAGTAGGAATTTTTTGTTGTTATTTGTAGAAGTAGGACAAATGTTCAGATGTTCAATAATAGAAATTTTTCTAAGTGGGCTCTGGGTCAAAATGAAAGAGTTATACAACGCTTCTTTTTATTAAAAATAACAACAAACGCCAAACATGCAAAGCATATACAGTGTGTATTGCATAAAGTTACAAAGCGGCCGGCTTTGGATTTTTTTTCGATAGACGAACAAAAAATCGTATGGGTGAGGGAAATCGTAACGGGTTAGCCGCTAGGGCGTTATAAAGTTTCTTTTTAGTGTCTTGCATATCACCCTATTTTCATGAATAAGGTAGCACTGTACGCAGAATACTCACACCTATCTAAAACTGTAAAAGTGAAGGTTCTACCCTACCAACTCCGTGTTATGAGTCAAAATTTTGGTTTTTAAACAAAAATCTCAACTTCAACTACCTTTTCCTCCAAAAAATACGTAGTTGATCAATATTTTTTTTTCCAAAAGTGGAAAGCTTGGACCATTTCCTATAAATAATGTTCGGACAATTTTTGTGTTACGGCCTTTATTTTTGAAGATATTAGCAAATTTTGATGTTCATAGATCTTGCCATTGTAGAATCTGCGGAATTGGTTGCCCTGGCACAAAGAGCTAACGAATCGCCGAAGTACATAGCTTTAGCTAGGCACGGCTAGAGTGCTTTTTACTGAGCAATCAAATCTCGAATTCATTGACTGCTGAATATTACGTCACGTTTTTGCTAAATAAGTTTCATGGCGCGGCGGTTGTCGTATTGTGGCTGTGCCTTGGATTAGGGTTACGCCTTGGCTGAAAGCCTCCTGCCAAATGTGCGCATCTTGGATTGGAGTTGTAGCTCGGCTAAAAGTTTCCTTACAAAGGCGTGTCTTGGGTTGGAGTTGCAGCTTGGCTACGTCGAAAATTCTATGTTCTGTTTTGTGCTGAAAGCTTTATTCCATTTGTATTAAAAGCTTTGATTATGCTGAGCTAATTATGACGTCAATTCTGCTATAAATTCTAGTCCCAGCCTGGCTTGGTCACAGGCAAAAATGAAAAAAAAACTAAAAAAGGCCCATTACGTAAACATTTCTTCTAATTACTTAATTCCAGATAAATTTAATAACAAATTAATGTTAATTGTCAGAATATAGGCTATTAATAAAAAAAATAATTCAATTTTTACTTTTTCCTGTTAAAGCTCACTACCCGAAAAATTATACAACCTAGTAGATCATTCTGTGTATGGAACTATTTTAGGTAATGGTTTGGAAGAACAAATATACTGTTAATGCATTTCTCTGAGAAAAACGAAGAATTTGGGAGGTTCAGATGCAAAATATCGATGAGTCTACATATGTATCTTCATGACACGGTATACAGAAACAAGGTAGTGTAAAAGAGACTGACAGCTCGAATATCGTACGAATATCGTAGAAAAAGCCGACGTCACCCGGCAAGTTAATACAGAAAACAACAACAACAATTTCGATTTTGTATTGGGAAGACTTGCCGAGTGACGTCAGCATTCAAATGACATTTCTCTTTTACATTACCTTGTTTCTGTATACCGTGTCTTCATGAGTCACTCTTCCATATAGGTAAAGCTCTACGATAATCAGTAAAGGAGCTATTACATTTAAATCTTTTCCAAACATCTTTTCGTAAACACCCTGTATCTTAGCGATAGCTCCCTTTTTAGAACAATTTTTGCCTCCAAATGTATCCTGAAATCACTCCTTAAGGAATTAGCAAATTAATCAAAAACATTCTGTATAAAAGGCAGAAAGGTGGAGTTCAAAATTGCCCCAATTCCTGAAAATGTCGATCAGCCTACGATCTTAAAATAGAAATTTGGAAGATGATTTCGAAGATTGCGATTACCGCAAGGTAAAGGGAATAAACGTCGAAATAAATACAATGACTGATGATCGTCCACATAAGTAAAGATTACAGCTTAGTAAGAGGAAATTATGGAAAACTACAAGCCTGTCAAGGTGGGAAGCTCTTAACACAATCTAAGATAGATATATGGATTGAGGGTGCAGGCATTTCGGAACTTCAACAATCTCAAACTCATCTAAAGGTTTACAAGTTGTTGTTTATCAGTATTTCACCTAATTCAAAGATGAGAGGAAATGAAGGAAATTCATTATATCATAAGAGTCATATCATGTGATAACACGCAGCACCATTCTGTTGCATCCATTGGAATTCGTCGAAAATTGTCATATACTACACAATACCAAAATCGATGACAGGTGTGGTAGAATATGCCCTTGTTGTCAACAAACTTGTATATACGGTAACATGGAAAAAAAAAAACGAAATTTTGTTCCTTTGGGGGTCAGGGGCCGTATTTGGTTTCTCGAGTCGATATCGATTTCTGTCGATAAATAAAAATTGGCATTTGGCAACACGATATCGGCAACCTTATCGTTTCTTTACGTATCGATCAAGTCGTTTGAAGTTTATTAAATGGCTCGATTTATGCAATATAATAAACTTTTAACAGTTTATCTTTTAATTAAATATAAGTGGTTTGCTGCATTTGGAATAATGGCCCTTATTATGGTTGTCACTTCACCATAGTGAGAAATGTCACCTTTAAAATCAAATGAGAAAAATCTCACTTACAAACCTCAAGTGAAAACAATTGTCACTGAATTTGCCGTTTCTCGATATCAGTGACAACCTTAAAGGCCCAGTTACAAAGGAGCGTTGCGTTGCGTAGCTTAGCTGACCCACGGTATACAGAAACAAGGTAGTGTAAAAGAGACTGACAGCTCGAATATCGTACGAATATCGTAGAAAAAGCTGACGTCACCCGGCAAGTTAATACAGAAAACAACAACAACAATTTCGAATTTGTATGGGGAAGACTTGCCGAGTGACGTCAGCATTCAAATGACACTTCTCTTTTACATTACCTTGTTTCTGTATACCGTGAGCTGACCATGAATTTTCGCAACCTAGTCACATAGCAGCTTAGCGTGCCGTTATTTAACAGAGAAAGTTGTTTGTCTATATTATTTTTCTAAAATGTAACAGTAAAATGTGTGAAAATTGGTTTAATTACATAGTTTTAATTTTGAAAATGCAACGAAACGCAATGCAACGCTGCTATGTAACTGGGCCTTAATTCGCCTTATCTCTCCGAAATTTTACTTTTTTAGAGAACCATAATAGCATTTTTGACTCACTTCGCCATTTGTCACCATAAGTGACAACCATAATAACGATGAATATTAATCAGGCTAGTGTATGATGCCGGTATTACAACAAATCTGCAAACAAGTACATGCGTGCGAATATGCGACGAGCGTTTGTTGAAAAACTTAAGAGTAGACCAACATTTGCGTTGCATGCGTTCAGGAATGAAAGCTTATGCTCAAGTTTTCTACTACCAGTTCCTCATGTCTAGTATGATGCTCAGCTCGAAGGATAGGTCAAGGGGAGTCTCGGAGGAGGCAGTGAACCTCGCGTTTGAACTTTTAGATGTTGCATGAGTCCATTTTTTAAGCCTACTGACAGAGTTGCAACGCCCGGTGTTAGCGGAGACAACCTCGTCGGATGATTATGCCACCTTAAACAGGTGAACCCTGCTAACCAGACTACTGACCTAAGTGGAACTTTTGTACCCTACTATTAACAAGCTAAGCCGACGAGATGCCTTATTAGGGCATCTAGGCTATCTGTCATCGCACGAAACGCTCGTATGCATGAATCTGTTTCCAGCTGTAAGCCCGGGTCACACCGAACGCGGCGCGGCGCGGTGCGGCGATTTTTGTATGAAAAATAATATTAACCGCGCCACTTTTGGTGTGAATCGCAGATTTATTTTTCGTTAATAAATCGCTTAACAAAATTCGCACCGCGGCGCGATTAATATTATTTTTCATACAAAAATCACCGCACCGCGCCGCGTTCGGTGTGCCTGGGCCTTAAGCCTCGGCCACGATAAGAGCGGCGTGCGGTGAGCGGCAGAGCGGCGATTCTGAGTTTTATTTTGTATTGTTTTATATGGAAAACGCTCGAATCCGGCCACGATAAGAGCGGGGAGCGTTGAGAGGTAGAGCGGCAATACTAAAGTGCCGCTCTACAGCCGCTCGCCGCTAATTCGAGACATTTAAATTTTTCTGGTGCCGCTCGCCGCTCGTATCGTGGCCGAGGCTTAAATACACATTTTCTGCATCTTTTTTGTGCAAAAATGTTTTTCACAGGCAGCCCAAGTTATGTTTGACTTAGTGCGATGAAGGGGGAACGCATTTCCCTGCAACCCCTATAAAACCGGTTTGAGTAGAGTGTTATAAAAATGATGGATCGTGTAATTTACATCATATTGCGCCTCGTATACGTTCCGAACAGTGTAGCCAAACCCCATTTTATGTGCATAACAGTTTTGGTCTCGTCTGTTGGGGCCCAGTGGGAAATTTTTTTGCTCAAACTTTGGGGGGAAGTTTTTGTTTATTTTAAAAGCTCGTCGGGGGATTTTCGAGAGAGGAAGGTTATAAGCTCGACTGTTTTTACTTGTACGATGCAGTATTTTGCCCAGTTGCAGACTTATTGCTGAAACGGTGGGTGATGATAGTAGTGACATTATTTGTTCGGAAGTAACCCTGTTTACTTCTTGACACTTGAATTCCTTAAATTGTTTTCAAACCTTCTGGTGTTTTGGATTATTTTTAATATATTGAATTAAACTTGTAAATTTTTCTTGAGTTTAAAATAGATGTGAGAAAAAAACTTAGAAAACCGTTCAAACATATGGGAAAAGGCAATGCTGTAAATGGCATATATGATTTTCGTATATAAATATCAGTTGCTGGCTATTAAATAGTTAAGGCCTGTTAAAACGTATAAATTGTTTAATGATTTTGTTGCCACACGACCAACGAGGATGTCTCCTAATAAAAACTTTTTTTTGGTGTTCTCTCTATGTGTTGCTTATGTAGGTATGTGTAGGCCTTTTCCCCTTGTGCGAACCAAGTAATTAAAAAGGCATGATTGTGATCATTACATTTCTCGTTTGGATCATAACAAAGACTAAAAAACAAAAAAAAAACATTAAACATTAAACATTTAGTTCCTTTTCATGTGCATGCAATTAGCGCTGCTTGCCTTTTACCCTCTATGACAACATGAATTTCATTACCAGGATATGTGTGTGTTACATTTCCTTGTAATTAGCTTTATTTTTATTTAGTTCAATGGAGAAGTAGCACTGCGAGATATTTAACGACGCACGCATAAATCATTATCGACTAAATTAATCAAGTATCCTGTTTTTGTCTCTTGTTTAACGTATATTTAATTACATTCAAATTAATTCACTAAACTAAAGTAAAAATCTTTATTCACAAAAAGGATGCTTGGAGGAGAACTGCATTGATTTTCAAGGAAATTATGTAAATCACGGAATGCTCTACGTCCCTGGGCCAGGTGTCTGCAGCCTTTGCGTGTGCTATCATTCTGAACCCTTGTGGTGCAAGGCAATATACTGTGACCCTCCATATGTGAGTATTACTTTCTTTTATGTTTATTAATTATTAACATTATTAAAAAGGCTTTCAAAATCTGTTAACACCAGTATCGTGTAAAAGCGGTTAAAGTCGGAAATTCGTAAAGTCATCTTACCAAAATCAATATTAAGTAAATTAATCTTTTCTAATGTCAAATGTCAGTTTTCGTCGACATGGAAATTACAGATATCTCATTTATTAGTCGAATATAATTATAAATCACAGCGGAAAAGTACTACTTAAAGCGGTGGTACGCAGTTTGAATAATGTTTTATAAAAACACAAATTAATGTGTCGGCTTTATTATGTGGAATGCCATAAAAATGTGACATTGTGTACGCTGTTCGAAAATAATTGCGATAATGTCCTAAAAATAGTATAATAACCAGTGATATGCAGATTATATAAAATTATTGTCTAATTGAGTTTTGTAGCAGCAATTTTTTAATTAATTACAAATTGTGGCTACATACAATAATTAAATAGTGCACACGAACGTGCCCATTTAAAAAGAAGGAGAGGAGCTCGTGGATCCACTTATTAATAATGCTTTGGTGAACTGGAAAAGAAAAGATAGAAAGAAAACATTTGTATTTAAGTAACAGCACACTATTGATTGGTTTTAACCACGAAGCCCCTAGTTTAATTCTCGCTTTGTTCTCATTTCTTTTTTTTGATTATATGTAGAACAAAAAGATACAAAGAAAAAATGCTGTGTGAAAAAACGCTAAAGGTTGCGCCAAAGGCACTAATCTCCTTTTGCTATAGTGGTGCTTGGTATACAATATATTTCAAAAGAATCATGTGCGAGGTCGGTCCCGTCTTGAGAAGAGAATCGTGTTGTTTTGTGAGGCGTGAAAGAGTCGATTGATGTAATTTTGACGGTTACCAAAATAGGATATTTTAATAATTTTTGAAGAGACTGAAGGAGCCAATTCTAAATTTGAATCATATAGCAGCGCCTGTGGACTAGTTTTGGGTAGGACACGTTATAAAATGAGTTTCTAAGAGGTTAGTGTTGGGTAGGACACGATTATAAAATGAGTTTGTAAGAGGTGCCTCTTTTTCTTTTGAGCCAGTACAATGTCATACTTCAATTGAGGCGAGGTGCTATTGTAATGGCAAAATGACAAAAACAAGCAAATTAAAAAAAAGAAAGAAAATATATACCAGTACAAAATTTCAATTCCTCGAAAAATGTAAGAATTGCCTCTTCAGTACAAAACTTCACTCCCTCGAAAAATGTAAGAATTGTCTCTCCAGTACAAAATTTCCCCCCCTCGAAAAAATGTAAGAATTGTCTGTTCAATACAACACTTCACTCCCTCGAAAAATGTAGGAAATATGTCTCTCCATACAGTTCGTATTTAAAATCTCACCACGACTCAGTTTAAATTGGATATTTTATTGCCGCAAAAGAAGTGAGAAATGTCTTCACTACGTAAATTCCAATCACACCTCGCTTCATTTATATCGATACACGCTCATATACCATTAGAACAATATTTTTGAACCGGGACATTTAAAAAAATTTAGGCCTCAGTACAGTTTACATCGTGTAAGCGACAAATGTACTACCTCGTGTAAGTTCGCCTCAACACTATAAGAGATGCCTCTTCCTTCTTTTGAGCCAGTACAATGTCCCACTTTAAATGAGGCGACGTGCCATTGTAATGCCAAAATGACAAAATCAAGCAAATTTAAGAAAGAAAGAAAATAAATAAATGAAGAACTTTTTTATGCGATTTTAATTCTAATATGCCTTATTGGGAGGTTCTGGTCGACCGGCATAAAAAGTGGGTGAACTTTGGAATTTTTTTTTCTCATACAAGGATTGTTTTTATTGAAATAGGGTTTTCACCACTTGATTATTTGTATATTTGACTACAAAAAAACATTTTTTATTAAATAAAAAATACAAAATGGCGGCTGCAGCCTTCGTCAAAGTGTGTGCCTCGCCGCGTGTTTGCGCAGCAGTGTACAGACTCGTGGTTAATTCTGAAACCAAAAAGGATGATAAATTATTAAATTAAAATGAATTTAGGGGGCCATTACGAGGGGGATTTGAAAAACTCCACAAAATAAAAAAATGGCAGCTGTTTGAAAAAAGTGTCAATTTTTGAGGCAATTTTTTTTCTTCAAATGTTTAAAAATACGTAATTTATAACTGGAAAATTAAAAAAACTGTCGTGATGGCCCCTAAATTGAATCTTTCACTTAGAAAAAGAATCAAATGAATCGGTTAATTAAGGCTCTAGAGTGCTGCGCTCACTGAAAAAATTCGTTTCGGGAAAAACGCGTTTAAAGTTTAGATTTAAAAAAAATTCCTTCAACTTTGCGGCCGAGGTGATAGCGAAACTCGTTTCTTTTTCCATTTTCGGCCAATTATACGTAAACTTTTTTTTCCGTGGACGTCCTGGATACGTATTTCCGACCGTTTTGCGTGTATTTGGTTTTTTAAAAAACTTTTACTTTAAACCAAGACCATCGTAACTACAGGCCTGGAAGCAGACTTTTTGGTTCTGTCTGTGCCGGGCCAAAATCGTCTGACAGGTGTTGAATTAACATGGCCGAAGCCGTACGAAGCAATTTTTTAATTTTGTTTTTGCAATAAAAAGTGGTAAAATATTGTATTTTATCACTTTTTACTGCACACGGATTATCAATGATAAGTTATTTAGTGATCTGAGTCCATAAATTAAAAAAAAATGAGTGGTTAAGTGTATTTTAAGAGTGTTAATTGATTAGGTGACCATTTTTGTTTACATTCGCGGTGGTTTTTTCGTGTTAATTTAGAGAAAAAATGTTGAATTTGTGTAGTAATGGAATTAAAAGTGAATTTAAAGTAGTTAAAAATTATTATAGAAGAGTTATTAAAAACATAAGTGCAAGTACTTCCACACAACATGAATAACAATAACTTTTTCACTTTTCCTTCACATTTTTCTGCACTTATGTTTTTAATAACTATTCTATAATAATCTTTAATCACTTAAAAAGCACTTTTTATTATATTACTACACAAATTCAACATTTTTTCCCTAAATTAACACGAAAAAAACCACCGCGAATGTAAACAAAAATGGTCACCTAATCAATTAACACTCTTAAAATACACTTAACCACTCACTTCTTTTTAATTTTTTTTATTAAATCACTAAAGCACTAATCACTGATAATCCATGTGCACCAAGAAGTGATAATATTCAATATTTTACCACTTTTTAGTGCAAAAACAAAGTTAAAAAATTGCTTCGTACGGCTTCGGCCATGTTAATTCCACAACTGTCAGAAGATTTTAGGCCCGACTTCAGCTATGTGAGCGTTAGTTGGCCCGGCTGCTTCCAGGCCTGTAGTTGCGACGGTCTTGTTTAAACACGATATTCACACAGCGAGAGAAACACCAATTATGAATATTTCCGTTACGCTACTTTTACCTTGTAACTTCTGAAACACTTTCAATATCGAAAAATCTTTTTGTAGGCATAAACTACATACTTCAAGGATGCAAATTATGTAAGAAAAAAAAATCGGTTTTTTTCGGTCTCGACCAGAACCCCCCCTTAAATTGCCTCATAGTAAGTAAGAAACCTATGTTTCCACAATGTATATTTATATTTTACAATCTCACCTCGCGTACTTTCAAGTTGGAAGTTTTGCTGTCTTAAAAGAAGTAAGAAATGTCTCTCCAGAACGTATTTATAATCTCACCTCGCCGCAGTTGAAATTGGATATTTTACTGCCACAAAAGAAGTAAGAGTTGGCTTTCCAGTACGTCCAGATTTACAATCACACCTCGCCTCATTTATCTCGATACACGCTCATATACCAGTAGGACATTATTTTTGAACCGGACTATTCCAAAAATTGAGGCCTCAGTGCAATTTAAGGGCCAATTGTACTGCCTCGTGTAAGTCCGGCTCAACCCTACTATGGACTACTGTTGTAATTTTAGAAATTAAAATTTAGTTTTGAATCGGTATAGGTGTTTTAATCACTCAATAAGTTCGTAGGATGACTAATAAAACAACAACTTTTACGGAAAATTTGACTTTATTCATCAACAACCCAGTTTATAGTTACATACCCCAAAAATAATTCGAATTATGGATCATTCAAAATTTTTTGTCGTATAAAGGGGGTAAATGGCTTAACTTAATTAAACCGAAATGTTCGGCTTAAGCCAAAGCTAAATGTATGAATGTATTTGTGAGAAACTATCGATAGTGGTACTGCAATGTGCTGTTTGCATAACCTTCTATATTTACAAGCCATGAACAAGAATATATATTGAGAGAATCGGACTACCAAATTCTCCAAATTACACTAACAACATAACGTGACTTCACCGAGTTGTGGTCCGATTGAGCGGAAATTCGCTCTCAATATTTTTCTTGTTCATGGCTTGTAAATATAGAAGGTTATGGCTGCTTCTTGTTTTTTCCGTGCGTTTGCTTTATGTATGTGTGCATCAATCTAAGTTTAATTCGATTTCGTAATAAATACCCGTTTATTCGAAATTTTACCGTAACTTTAAGATGAATCGATTTAATTTTGCTGCTATAAACTTGGTAACGGTCTCCTTCATGAGTGATACATTCATTCCAACGCTTCTCTATCATTTCTATGACTTTCTTATAGAACAAATTGTCCAACCCTACAAAAAACACTTCCGTTTCGGCGATCACCTCCTCATTGGTGCTATATTTATTTTCGGCAAGCATTTTTTGGAGGTTTGAGACCAGGTAATTATCGCTAAATCTGGGAACGGCTTCTGATATCTTTAAGGTGTCAGCCATTACATGCAACTTCACTTTACTATCTTCCAAAACGATTTTTTGCACTTTTTTTATGTTTTCTCTAACAACTGCAAAATTTGGATGACCAGAGCGTTAAGCATCATCGGTGTTGGTTCGGCCGCGTTTAAAATCAGCAAACTACTTCTCTACCTTTTGTCTCGAGGGAGCAAAGTCCGAATAACACTTGTCAAGCTTTGAAAATTGCAAAAGTTTTTGAATAAGCCCGAGTAAAAATAAAAACTAGTCCGCAGCTAGCCTGCATCAGGTACGCACTAGCACGCACGGCGCCACAGCTAGCACGCATAGGTAACAAATGCGCACGGCACATTTTTACTAGGGTTTTCTTCGTCCTCTACAATTTTTTAAAGCAATATCCACGCTCCCGCCACAGGGATCCACGCTTCCGCCACAGGGATGCACGAAATCGCCTGTATTGCTTTAAAAAATTGTAGAGGACGAAGAAAAGGAGCAACTATCTTGGTGACCATAAAGGGTGCCAATAGCATACTCAGTAAAAAGGTTCTCGTTCGATTGCATGGGTCAAGCAGCCTTGGAAGTGGTTAGTGTTTAGCTGGGGGACTGCTTAGTAAAACAACAATCGCGTTTGGAATGGTTTATGCCGATGCGGATGTATTTATAAATGTTCAAGCCTGAATTTTTAGATTTTCGTGCCAGTGGATGCCTCTAGCAAATTTTTAGATTTTCGTGCTTGTGGCGGGAGCGTGCATCCCTGTGGCGGGTGCGTGCATACTTTTGTGGCGTCCCAATTTGTTCGCTATGCGCGCTAGCAGCGGTCGCGTGCGTGCTAGTAAGAAAATTAACCAAATAAATTATTTTTACTCGGGTGGTTAATCCTTTAAAGCGTCGGCCACGATTGGAGCGGGGAGCGGCACCAGAAAAATTTAATGGCTCGGATTAGCGGCGAGCGGCACTTTAATATTGCCGCTCTACCGCTCAACGCACCCTGCTTGTAACGTGGCCGAATTCGAGCGTTTTCCATATAAAACAATTCAAAATAAAACTCAAAATCGCCGCTCTGCCGTTACTCGCTCGCCCTTCGTATCGTGGCTGAGGCTTAAGGGGTGATATATTGGGGGATATATTTGGAGAAAAAATTGTTTTCCAGACGGTGGGGGTGTATCGGGGCTATCAACTAAAATACCCATATACCGCATATTAGTAGGCCAGATCGCTTGAAAAGGTTCAGCAGTCTGCCTAGTGGCTTATCGCTTAGACTTAAACAACGAGACTCTGCTCTTCGCTGGTTATAGCGTTCAGTTCAAAAAGTTCCCACTGCCCTGCAGCCCTTCACACGATGACATTTACATCTTGGCTAAGGGGCTTTGAAGGGTGTGCTCCCTCTCACCTACTGCATCCTTTCTCTTCCTTCCCGCTTTGCCCAGCACCCATTCGAAAAGCTTTGAGGCGTCATACCCGACAATCCGCCATCAACTTGCACATCAATCCCCATACGACTCCTAAACGAAAAATGCATTACTAACAGTATATTTTTTTTCTTGTTTTTCTGATGCACCAAACTATTACCTAAAATAGTTCCGTACACAAGAATGGTCTTATAGGCTGTATATTTTCTTTTACTTTGTTTTAGTAATTATCTAGTGCGTCCTTTCCTTTGAAAAATGTCTCACAAGATATGGAATTGACTCCAAACGAGGTATTATACAACGTCGTTTCTGTGAAAGGAATTGCCAGAAAGGAAGCGGTATGGTTTTACTAAGGCTCAATGCATTGATTCACTCAATACCTACGCCAAAACTGTCAGTTTATTGAGCATAGGTGATAACGAATCTGTTTCTTTCACACAATTTCTTGTGTAACAACAACACACTTTTATATGAGTGTCTTTCAAAAGTTATATGACATTCGTCTTTTTTTTATCAAAACTGTAGAAGATATTCTATATTTAATTAAAAACATATAATGTATTAAATTTTTAAAACAATGGACGAAAATCTAAGTCAGCTGTTAAATATTTGCTAAAAAAATCAACAAAGAAAACAGATAACTTGACAATCATACATGCATACATACATACATATATGTATACATTTTTCCTGGTATCGATTGAAAAATAGAAATCGATTTTCGGTTTATCCCGCAAACTTCCTCCTGAACCTTCATTTGGCCTTCCACCTGACAATTGACAGTTCGAATTGACCAATGCAATTTGTGCACGGTGTTATCTTCTTCTTCCTTCAATTCGGGCTCCCATTGCTCCCACCGTACCAAAATCTACTTCAAAGTGCTAAATTGGTAGCAGATGATTGTGTATGATGTTGGTGGGGGAAATGAGGTGAAGTGAGGCAATTTGGGGTGAGGTAAAGAAAGTAAATTTCGGGTCCCATTCATCTGCTATGCGGTAGATTGTGCAATTATTTTTGCCAATTCGAAGAAAACAAAATCTAAACCAATCTGTGCTTGAATTTTTGGTGGATAGGAGAAGATATGTATGGATATGATCTGATTTAACGTAGGAATATTGTCGGGGATATTGTTAGGTTGACTTTTTTATTGTTGTAATTATTGTAAAACCAGCTGGATTGTGGGTTTGACCCTTTCGGTCCACACGACCAACTTCCCAGTATGATGAACAATAATAATAACAAAGAAGAGGAAGAGTTTAAATCTCTTTTCTGCTCTTTTTTACTCGTATTTACATGGAACTACTCCTGCTCTCACAGAGAATTCATAGGATTTACTCAAATCGACAAATTTTGCGTTCCTTTAATTTTTTACTCCGGAGTACTTAAAAGTAGAAAAGGAACACGGCTAATATGTATAGATATACATGTGGCTATTAAATAACGAGACTGTTGCTGTAAAATCTTTTATTTTAAATTTATACATATATTTATTGATTATCCCCTTCAAAATATACCCCTCCACTCAGAGCTTCTGAGAGAAAATGCGTGGCCCGGGGCAACCGATATTTGGAGGCCCCTTCCCACATCCGTTGAAAAGTAAAAACTTATGGGAAGAAAACATTATAGTTTTTGTTATGGTATTAAATATTTATTCAAGTAAATTTACTTAACAAATGCTTTTCGCGCTTTAGCATCGAATAATCTAGAGTACAATCCATTTAGTCGATCTTGACTCATTGTTGATCGTAGGAAATTTTTTATCCTTTTCAGTACACTAAATGATCTTTCACCTAGCGCGCTCTATTAGATTTTGCTACCTTGGAAAGTGAGGCCCCTTAAATTATGAGGCTCAGGGCAACTGCCCCTTATGTCCCCCCCTTCTGAGAGGCCCTGCCTCCACTACTCTTACACTTCTCCATATGAATTTTCCATTGTTCAAAACAGTGCTTCAAGTCTTTTTCTGTAAGGTCCTTCATGATGCTTGCCGCTTTTTGTTTTACTGCTTCAACGTTAATAAAAACGTGTTCCTTTCAACGCAGATTTAACCTTAGGAAACAGATAAAAATCACATGGAATAAGGCGGATAACACTGGGATGCCATGCTTGGCGTGAAAAATGTCGTTCGATTGTGAGATATGTTGGCACAATCTTTGCACAGCCCTTTTTCATGTTAAGATCATCATGTAAAATTTGTCTAACGGATTCCTTGTCAATTCCAATAGCTTCAGCAATCGCTCGAATGCTTAATCGACGATCATTTCAGACCATATTATTAATTTTTTCAATATTATCGTCTGTTTTTGATGTGTCAGGGCGACCCGGGCGAGCGTCATCCTCAACGTCTTCACGACCTTCTTTAAAACGTTTAAACCACTCAAAAATACGTGCACGTGATAAACACTCATTACCATATACTTTATGTAATAATTCGTAAATTTCGGTGGCCAAGCTTCACGTGAAATTTCACAGCAACTTTTGCTCGACTAAAATATTTAACATTTTTCCGGCAAAAAAAAATCAAGTTACGAAAACAAATGCTACGGTACAGAGAAAATATCTACTGGCATGGGGTTTGCGGCAATCGAGAGAGAAGGCCTCAAGTTCAACAGTTGCGGGACGTACGAATTTATCGCAGGTCGCCAGCAATCGCCTTAAGGGCCCCATTCACGCTCAATTTATCGCACAGTATTGGTTTGCGCAGTTAAATCTTAATGAAATCTGTGCAGTTTTTAGCTTACTCAGTTCATCACACTCACTACACAGTTTTTGTTCAGTTTGGCTCAAGTTGCGATTGGATCTGTAGCTGGACTGTACAATTATTGCAATGCAATCTTCGCAAAAAGAAATTTTATTTGTATCACTTTTGGGTGTTCTTATTAATCGAATTCAAATGAAAGGAAGGAAGAAAAAAACACGAAAACGCTTTTAGACAAAGAAATGGTTATTAGAGCGGAATCAATTTTCTCATGTAACTCTTCTAAATGAACTCAGATTCCACCCGGAGAATTGGCATAATTATTTAAGAATGGATGAAGATACATATTTCCCACTATTATCTTTGGTAACTCCTATCATCCAAAAGAAAGACACCTGCATGAGAAAGGCGATTAGCCCCCACGAGGGGCCTTACTGCTAGCCTATGATTTTTAGCTAGTGGTGTACCTCATGAATTTTTGAAGTTTAATATCACCCCAATTGCTGGGCAAGTTGATTCCAGAGACGTGTTATGCAATATACGATGTTCTGAAAAAAGTCTGTAGTCTTTCGATTTCACCTTCAACAAAATAAATTCCTTGCTCCACGACATTTTTTAAAAATCCATAACATCCGTTCAATTCTCAAAACTGAAATGGACTGAGAAAATACACAAAAGCCACACTCAGGCTAAGTTTTAATTTGCACAGTTCTATTTTGGGTAGTTCAAAATCTACGGCTCGCAGATTTTACACAGTCCAAAAATTTGAACTGAACGGTACTCTGGATTTTACACACACGCTCCGATTTAACTGTCCAGTTTTGGTTTGCGCCGTTAAAACTGTGTTATAAACTGAGCGTGAATGGGGCCCTTAAGTCTCGTTATTTAATAGCCACACATCGTATACCTCAAACTTGTCACACTTGGTCAAAATCGAAATCTTTTCAGATCATATTTTCGTTAATATGTTGGCTATGAACCGCACCTCAACGAAGTCGATATGTTTTTTGGTTCACGCGATATCGTGCAGGAAAAAACAATGACCAATGTACGTGTACGCACATACACACACCCACGCACACACATAGTTCCTCTCAAATTTATGTTTAAAATGCTATTAGGTGGGACCTTCGAATTTGAAAATAGCGAATAGCTTCAAAAATTAGGATTATAGGATTTATGTACAAGGATTCACGTTCAAAGCTTCAAGCCGCAGGCTTTAAATGAAGCTGAAGCTCAGTTAGCAGAATTTCTAATTTTGAAGCTTGCAGCCAACCAACAGGATACGGAAACAAGGCAATGTAATCGGTTGTTTTAAACATGTTAAAAAAAGTTCCTAATTATAATTTTTTGAAACGAAACAATAATAATTTTTTGACGAAACAATCATAAACATTTTAAAATATGTTGATACCTCCTATCCTTATTTTGTTTTTCTTCTTGGGAATATTTCAATTTCAATATGAGAGCAATAAAATATTAAAATTTCTTTTAGTGGAGTGCCTGGGGGTTTTGGCCTCAGACTTTTGTTACGGTGAATGAATTTACGTGGTCGAGGTGGGATTTTGTTTTTATACTATAAATTGCAAAGTTTACCAAAATTTTGTTGTGCTTTTACCCTCCCTTGCCACCCCTTCTCTTGGGTGAAAATTTTTTCATTGAAAATAAGTCCGGGAATAGATAGATTGGCTAATTCTAAGCAACTTTTGTTCTATAATGTTTTTTCTGAAAGTCAATACTTTTCGAGTTATTCGCGAGTGAAAATGTCAATTTTTCACCCAAATAAAAACACGTTTTCAGGCGGTTTTTCGCGAATAACTCAAAAAGTAAGTATTTTAGCGAAAAAATTATTATTATTAAAAATGTAGCTTATAAAAAAAACAAAAAAAATGGTGGGTTTATGGTGTCTGTAGACCCAATACAAAAATAGTAATAGCTTGTTGAAGTTTGGTTCTTATTTGTCAAACGCCAAAATTGAAAGTTTCAACTTGAAATAAAAAAAACAAAGCATTTTTCGGGAAAAACTCATTAAGCCTTTTTTAAAGTGCTTGAAAAAACCTTTATTTTTGTTTTTTTATAAAACTCCTTAGCATTAAAACTAAGCGAGCTATGACGAAAATAAAGTTGGTACCTATTTTTTCGGCGACATAAAAATGTGAAAATCACCCCCTAATTACCACCCGCAATGAAAATTAACGGTATCACTTCACAATTCACTTTATTAATGTACTTGTAATATGCTCTGGAAGTTTGACCGTTTTACAGTGCTTAGTTTTGAAAAAAAATTGAGCTTGAAGTGAAGATATAATTTTTGTAATTTTGCAAAATATTGTCTTTTCTTCAAAATAACTCAAAAACTATTAATGATACGCAAAATTTTGTAGAGTCAACAATCGTAGGTTTTGCTTTTCGGAAAATTTGGTTGTTTTTTTTTGGATAAAAATTGATTAAGATATGGCCGTTTACAGTTTGCATATGTTCGTAAATAGTAGGTAACTTGTTCAAGCCCTTTCAGCTCAAACCCTTTCAAAAGTAAGGGGTGAACGAAAGTTTATATGAGCTTGTAGCTCTTGAAAAAACCTACAAAATGCTATTTGGAAGAACTTGATAGCTTAAAAACTAAGCGAGTTATGGGTAAAAAACCAATCACATATTCTTGCAGATATGAGAACACGCATATTGGAGCTAGGGGTGGACATTAAGAAAAAACATCGATGTTTTTTTCGATGCAATGCATCGTTCTGTGGCATCGATGTTACGACGATGCTTCGCAAAACACATCGATGTATTGTACCCACAAGTTTTATGTCTTAAAAATACGCAAATATGAAAGTTTATGCAGTCACAGGTCATACAGTTAAACAAACTCACGTTATACGAACATGCTCACGGATGTTTACGACAATGACCGTGACAAGAAATCCGTGAGGGTACTTGCAGTACAGTTCCCGCGCACCTTCCAACTTAAGCTGGAAACAGAATTGAGCGGCCATGAAAGTACATCAGCGCTCATAATGTAAGGTTTACATTTGCAAGAACTTACGAGAAAGTAAGGCGTTTTTGACACGAAAGTAGAACTTTCGTCTTCACTTACGCCATGTAAACACTGTATTTCGTTGCAAGTAGAGACACATGAAAGCGACTTTCGTAAAAGTACTTACAAATATAAACCTGGCATAAACGTCAAAATTAATAACATTACACAACACGATTTTGCTGAACAGAGTGCACGCTTTACCATTTTGTATCATTTGGCATTTCCCGGTGCTGATGCGCTCTTATGACCGCTCAATTCTGTATCCAGCTTTATGCGTAAGCGTGATACTCTAGCAGTTACCTTGAAAAGTTGAGTTGAGATTGAGTTGAATTTTCGACTCGCGTACATGAATACTGAACGAAATCAAAGCATATTTCCATTCGATGCATCGGATAAAAAACATCGATGCATCGAATATATCGAAGCATTAATAAAACATCAGTTCAGTTCGATGCATCGTGTCTATACATCGAATGTTTCCGATACATCGATGCATATCGTCCATCCCTAATTGGAGCATTGATGAATACACATTATACCCACATTTTAGGCACAGACGTACTTACAAGTGTTTACACACGTCACACACAATGATCTTGCAACCGTTGAGGCGATTTTACAAGCTGGTCAGTACTGTACTGTCATGTTGTACGGACTTCCGAAGTACACTCAATTGAATATATTGGAAGAGGTGGAAGACTATTATAATTTATAAGTTCTGAACATAAATTCGTTATTTGCTTCCTTAAAAACCCCCAGATACTGATTTTCATGGAAATCGGAACACAATTGGCAAATTTGGGTGGCCATTTTGAATTTCGGTCATTCAAATCAAGATCACAATTTTTTAATAGGTAAACTTTTTTATATATATTATTAGCTAAACAATCCATTTTGAATTTTTAATTTTCATGAAATCCGAGGGTTTCATGTTTTTAACGCTCCACGAACTCCACTATTTGTAATCATTATCATTTTGTTGGATGCAGGTGCAACCCTTGTGAAAACAAAATTTTATTACTGCATTTGTTCTAAAAACAAATTTTGAAAACTTATTTTTCAAGCTTGAAGCTGCTAATGTAAATTAACTAGCTTTAAATGTCAGCTGCAAGCTTCATGAGCCCTTGAAGCTTTCATTGTGAATCGGGCCTTATTATGATAGCCTGAAGAGAGACTGAAGTATCCGAAATTTCACCCGGTGTGAGTTTTATGGATATTGAAAGGAGTTGAGTTTTTTGTGATTACTTTTTGTGATTATTTTTTTTGTTTTTATTTATTCGTACGATTGCTCTTAGGGAAGTTGGCTGGTGCCATTGGCGGCGATTTAATAAACCCAGCTTCTTATTTTACTACCAAAAATTTAGGTGTGTGTGCTTGTTTCCTCAATCAATATTTCTGTTCCTTGGATTTTTTCAAGTACTTTTTTTGGGGGTTGGTTGAGCGCCTCTTTAAACTTCGTCCAGATGTTCTCTGTGCCATTTGATTCGTTTAGATTATCATTAGGTAATCTTCCGTAGTAAATACATATGTATAATGTTAGTTTCACGTAACCAGCCTTTCTCGAATTTATATTTTTCGTGCGGCCGGTACATGTATTGCGAACGTCAATAATGGTTCGAAAAGAATTTGAATACGAAAAAATTTATCTCGAAAAAATTGAGCGTTCGAAAGAAATTTTTTCATTTTCAGTAAGAAAACAACGTTAGGGGACATCCATAAATTACGTGAGGTGATTTTGGCGATTTTTCGACCCCCTTCCCCCTGGGTGAGATGTCGTGAGATTTGGCTCGACCCCCTCCCCCCCCCTCAATCACACGTGAGATTTTTAAAATTTTAAAAAATTTGTAGGATTTACACTATTATGCGTATTTTTAGTGTAAATACCTTAATCTGTGCTTGATTGCATTTAGAAATCATAATTTGTGTTGAAGGACAGTACCACAAAATCATAACAGCACCAACTCGGCATGCATCCAATATAAACTACAATACCTGTGGATTACCATTTAGCAGGTGATTCTGCCTACCCTTTGGAAACCAACCTCAGGGTGCCTTACAGGGATAATGATTTCTTAACAAGAGAACAGAAAACTCGTGTATTTGTAGAGCAAGCATATGGAATATAAAAAAAATTTAGAATTTTACAATATATTGTTATCCTGTAATCCGATTCGAAAGTCATGAAATTCGGAAATAAGAAAATGGTATCCTCCACCAATGCGAATTCGAATTAAATTTGTCCGCCTGTTATCGGATTTCAGTCCGCGAGTAAAGCCATTGCCGCATGCGCTGCATTTATTTGTTTGTTCTAAAATATACTAAAAACTCTTGAAATATTCTTGAAACAATTTATTGTTCGCATCAAAATGTCAAATTAAGTTAATAAATGAAGTTGGTTGGCTGAAAATAATTTCTTTTCGAAGATTTATCAGGCATCGCTACTAGCTTCCGTTTGCTTCCTACTTTCGTATCGCCTTAGAAAAGCGGAGTCTGAAGTCACAGCCAGCTTCTCAAATTGACGTTTGAGCCGCCTGTACATCAGGATATAGATTCAAGAAGTGCGGATCTGTTAGACTTCCATTCTTCACAACTCTCGATAATGATAACAAAAGGTTTTCAAAATCTATCTTGGCCTCTAGTAGGTATGTCAGAGCAGATGGTCGTCGATTCAAAATTCGAGTCCTGTAAGATGCTTAGATAACTAATTATGTCGCCTGGTGCAAATGTCTGCTTTTGTAGTGACAATGCACTGCAGATAGCATGTGTTCTGACTGATGTGAAAAGAGCCGATTCTTAATATAATCTCTAGATTGCAGTAGGATTGGGTACATTATGCACTTGAGATTCTTAGGAGCGCATTAGGTTCCAGGTTTTTAAATTGGGCTTCTAGGCCTTTCTGTTTTGTTTAAGCTTAGACCCCCACACTAGTTCATCGTAGGGTCGCAATCTGTCCAAAAATGGTGGTATAAGTCAATGCATACATTACTTTCGCAGTTTTCCCCGGCCCATTGTATAAAAAGATAAGAATTTTTCATCACGCCTTCATTCCCAGATATTTAAATTATTTTCTTTACTTCTTTTTGGATGTTCCAGTTGGATGGTATTTGAAGCAGTGAACAAATACAGTGTAAACGGCAGTGCAAAATTTTTATACCCAATTGCTATTGAGTCGAAATATAGTAATAGTATCACGTATACTTTTGATTCATTATTCCTTCTCTATTTGCAATATGTTTTGGTAAAACCTTTCACCATGTTCATCTGATACTGCATCAAGATTTTCGTGAATGAAATCGAAGTGCGGGTCCGAAAAGACGATTTTAAAGATTTTCTCATTTACAGATATTGTACTTAAAATTGAAAAAAACAAAAAGATACTAAGAAATATTGCAAAAAAATTACAGAAAAATCGAAAAATACCCATTTTGAGGGCTAAAACCCCCTAAAAGTGGGCTTCTCGGAGTAGAAAATCGGACTTTATAACCCCTTATTAAAAAGCATAAAAAGAAACGCTCTGCCAATTTTCAGCCTGTACCTAATTATTTCCGCTATATCGCTTTTTTCGGCTTAATTTACCTGTACTATTAATTTAACCCAGTTTTCTCGCGATTTTACACTGTTTCTTTCGGAAAAAAATTACGTGAGATTTGCAGAGACCCTCCCCCTCCCCCACGTGAGATTTGGTGAGATTCGGATCGACCCCTCCCCCCCTAAACACCTCACGTAATTTATGGACGCCCTACTGAAACACGAAATTTTTTATAACTAAGACCTTTCGAGAGCTTTTAAACGAAAATTTACAATTTTTTCGAGCTATGTGAACGCGAAACGAAAAAAATTTGCATTGTCGAGTTACATGAACCGGCCCCCGGCATTCCGTCAAATTCTATCGCTTTATTTTATTTTTTTTTCAAAACAATTTTGATAGTTTGAGCTGTTACACTTTCACCGCACTTTTGTTTAACTTCATTTTTCAAATGTGAATCACTTTTTTGGGTTTTTAAGTATTTCATTAACAGTCCAGCATTGCTCTCTAGTTGTTAACACCTGAGAGCAGCGCCGGCCCTATCCCTTGGTCAGGGTAGAGCGAGATTGTCTTTCGGCGCCCTTTGGTCGGCGCTTTCCCATCACATAAATTGTATTTCCAGTTGTCCGAGATAAACCTTATTTTCGAGCACTGCCGAGGCAGCTTTAGCGTGATGGAGGTTTATCCGGACTAGCTTCATATTGGAAGCAGTGTTTATTTCCTTAGGGGATTATGTCCCCCTTTTGCCAGGCCTTTTTTTGGGCTGGGAGCTGCCCCCTAAGGATGGTGGTGGTTTTAGGGCCTCGGCCCCGTCTGTAGCGGCAATAGACGAAACAGTTCGTCTCAGAGTTGCTTCCCTGGCGTTTTCGGTAGAAGCATCAGTCTCTTTGGAGGCAAGGTAGTTGTCGGATAGTGAGGCAATAACGCTTGTCCCCGTCGCTTGTGATGTTGAGATGGTGGAGAGAGTCGCCTCCCCGTTATAGGAAGCTCAGCTCGTCAATAGACCTAAGGTACATCTCTGTAAATGGTGGACGGTGCACTTTGTGCAGTACTCTCGGCTACTGCGACTCGTGGGCTCAAGGCGACCCATGACACCTCTCCGCCACGTGGCCATGGCCGAGTCCACTATTTGCTATTATTAACATATTTGCAGCCCAACTAGTATTATTTTATTATAATTGTATATATGTTTTAATTTTGAAAGAAGGTCGAACTTTGATTACTGAAAAAAATTAGGGGTGCCAATACCCTCTTATATACTGAGTATGAAAATTAGGGGAAGCGAGATATTTTTAAGGTATTCAATGTAAGCGATTATTCTGCTGAGGAGGCAAAGCGATTCATCTAAGTTAATCCAGCGGAATTAGCGTAAAGCGTGTTTCTTCGGTGGGTCGAATTTTATGTAGGGAAGCTTGGTAGGGAGAAGGCGCCAGACTACCACCCCAGATGACCGTGGTCCGAATCCACACCGCGGCATGGTCCTTCGTCTTTCCATTTCTCTCACCTAGACAACTTTTTTTCTTTCTTATCTTTCCTCTGTACAAAAAATTCCCTAATCTCTCTCTTGCTTTTGCCTGTAAGCCCATAATAAGCGACGAAATCATCTGTTCGATAACCGAAGCCACTCTTCTGTAGCGGCAGTTGGATGAGAGCCGGTGGAATAAAATCGTATATTAGCATTAACAGTTCTTTCACTCTTCTCCTCTCTACTATCTTTCCGACTAGACTTTGCTGTCCGATATTTGACTCAATGATAGAACCGCCAACATTGGGGCTTTACCTCTGTACTCTAGTCTTTCACATGAAAAATTGTAAGATAATTGCATGCTGCTACTAATCAGATGCTACCGAAAGAATGGCTACATGCGATGGGGTGGAAATTTTAAATTACACAGAGTTTATCTGGGTTAATTCTTATGTCATTGCTCAAGCACCCGAGTACAATTATCAACTTTGAGTTATATGGGTGAACTAAACGCAGAAGTGTATGTAAGTGGGTGAACTAAGCGAAACTACAGTAAGTTAAACTACTGGTTTATTAAAACTTACGCGGAATTTTTATTTTTCAATTTACTTTTAGTACTCTAGTGTAGCATCAACAGGAAATGTATTGGAGGTTTTTTTTTGAATTAATAAAATTCGGAGTTTTTTTTAAATGTAGCTTAGATTTTCGAGCTGCTGAAGAACAAACACAGAAATAAGTCGTATTTCTAATTGCCGTTTAAATTTTTTACGTAAAAAAATTTGTATGATGATTATGACCATATTTTTGAATGTGTAACTAAGAAAGGTAAAATTCCCGCAAACGAAATTTTTGATTAAATACCCGAGTCAAAATAAGACTCACTCGTTCTTAGGATGAAACAGGCAGGGTGTGCTTGAGTAAAAATTTGACTTTTCCAAATGGAGCCCGCTAACCATAGAGTAAATATACACGGATATTTACTCTATGTCCAAACGAAACACGGTACGCGTACACTTTTTGAAGTAAAACTTTTTTACGCGCGCCTTTGCCAACAATTTTACTTGCGAGTAAATTGTTTTCATTCGCGTCATATTCTCATACATTGTAAAATCGATTTTTTCGTATAACGACAGGAGGACGGTAAAGTTGGGGTATAAAAGGCCAAAAAACTCGAGCCTATGTGTGTCTATGGAACTTTCACATAACACATACACTATGGGTGCGGTCAAAAGGTCAGCTAAATGCGCAGTCAGTTGATGTTGAATGCCGAAAATGCACAGCTGATTTGCAGTCATTGTGCGAGTTCGTAAACGCAGGACTGCAGTCATTCTGCAGAATTCAGCAATTGGTAGATGAATTCTGCAGAATGACTGCAGTCCTGCGTTTAAGAACTCGCACATGTACTGTGTTTCCATGCAGAGTTTATCCTGAGTTTACTCAGATTAAGCGCCCATGGAAACGGGGATTGAGTAAAGTGTCGTTAAATCCAAGTAAACTCAACGAAGCCAGTCCGAATAAGCCGGGTTTTGCATATGTGTGTGTTTCAGTATCCTTTACTGCACATATACCAATGGCGAGGCAATGTAAAATTAATTATCTGTCACTTAAACCCAGAACCAACATGGAAACAGCATCGAGTGATCTTGAGAGAAAAAGCTTTCTGTTTACTTAACGAAAACTCTACCCTGGCTCATGGAAACACAGTAATTGTCAAATTAAACCAAACGCTTGCAATGTGTTTACAGTGGTTTTTGCTCATTGAACGATTAAGGGCGGGTGCCAAGTTACAATTCCGAATTTGCTACTTTCACCACGGACACTTCGAAATTACAAAGTGTGCCAAAATACAATTCACTCATTTCATTGGGCCTCCTCACACGGTGCCATATTCATGGCAAGTCAAACCGGTTTTATAGATGAGAGAGGGGAGGGAACAGAAGAAATTTACGAATAAAACCGGTTTTACTCAACACACTTATGGCATCGTGTCATTTGACAACATGGATGACAACAAAATTTTGTAATTTATAAATTTTTTAATAATTTTTTTTAAAGAAACCCAGGGCTATGTTGGTCTTTAAAATAATGGAAATGGAATTGCTTCACCAACATCATCCATGGGGGGTGGACTGCAAGAAGCATTGTACATTATTTGAAAGAGTTTTAAAAAATGGTTCAAATTTTATGCAGAATTTATTCTATTCATGTTTTTATTTTGGTTTAGGTCTGCAACGTGTAAGCATGATCAGCCTTTAATGTGTCATATACGGTGAGGACAATCATGCACTGAAAATCGAAGAATTCGCGATATTGTTCTCCAATAATTAAAAAAAAGGAGATTCCAACCACCAAAAAGCAAACCCAACAAACTGTCAAATGAATGTTTGGCTACTATTTCCCTACAATTCAAAAATTTCCTTACAATTCCAAAGACACAAACCTCCGAAAATTGAATTGTAAGATCGAAATGCGTTTTCCATACAAATTGACATTTGAATTGTAACTTGGCACAGGGCCTAAATGCACAGAATGCGCATTTAGCTGATTTTTTGACCGTACCCTATGCCTTGCTGCATCAATATTTTTTGGCGTACGCTGCTTTCGTTCTCACCCAGCCTTTGCTTTATCTTATTACACAAATACAAATTCACCATTAGAGATGAATTATTTAAGATTTTTAACCGACTTCAAAAAAGAGGAGGTTTTCAATTCGACGTGTAGGTATGTTTTTTTCATGTAATAGTTGGAAATGACCTACACTGCAAATCTTAGCTTTTGGAAGTGTATTATTTTAACACTCTTAAAGCGTGTTATTGTGACGACACCCATTTGATTAACATTGTAGTCACTTTTTACACGCTTTAAAGCGTGTAAAAAGTGACTAAAATGTAAATCAAATGGGTGTCGTCACAATAAACACTTAAAGCGTGTTAAAATAACACACTTCAAGAATCTGAGATTTGCAGTGTAGTCATTTCATCTCGATTGATTCTTTTGGAAATTATTCCTTTCGGGTAGTAAGTTGATGATCTAATTACACTGCGTTACAAATGGAAAAAAAAATTGAGTACCCGCTTTGAAATGTCATGTTTTCTTATTTATACTTATCGTTTATTAAATATACATACAAATTTTCTTTTCATTACGTCTCATTTTTCTTCCGTAAGAATGTGCCAAATTATATTAAAAATTAAAAGGCGAAAACATATTTAAAAGAAATCTAATAAAATCAACCACAATTTTTTACATTCATTAAGTTTAATTTTACCATTTAGGTAAAAAAAATTGAGAAAAAGTCATCTTATAAAATTTTAACACAAAATGTCGTGAAACTTGAACTTTTTATTTTGTGCTTTGAATGATCTTTTCTTTTTAAACGCCAACAGTAATCACCTAGCATAGTTGGGCCCCAACGGCCTTGAACTCGTTCTTCAAGCTTCTTTACATCCTGGTGGAACCTCTCACCCTCCTCATCACTGACCGCACCAAGATTAGATGGAAAGATAGAAAAATGAGAATGAAGAAAGTGAATTTTTAGTGACATTCTGCAACCCAACTTTTCATATGCAAACATGTCTTTAACAAGTTGTTCCGCATTTTCGGCTCTGTGGTTCCCTAAAAACCCTTTTATAACTGCTTTCAGTGATAACCAGGCAGCAAGTTCCTTGTCAGTAAGCTTTTTGTCAAATTTTGGGTCCTTCATCAATGTGCGTATGCGGTCCCACAAATACTCCTACTTTGAGTTTGGCATCACTTAAGTTTGAAAATACTGTCTTCAAATATAAAAAGCCATCTCCCTCTATATTCATAACCTTGACAAAATTTTTCATCAAACCAAGTTTTATGTGGAGTGCTGGTAAAATTACATTTTTAGGATCTATCAATGGTATATGTTACACATTAGATTTTCCGCAAACAAACTCTGATCTTTCTGGCTATACTTTTGTAGTATAGTGATTTTTTGTGGCTCTGCGGTCCCACAAACAAAGAAAACAACAGTATTTAGTAAATCCACCCTGTAATCCGAGCAAAGTAGCTATAACTTTGAAATCAGCGCATAATTTCCAGCGGTAATCTTTGTATTTTATTAAATTTTGGTAAATATTGGTGTATAAGTATTATACTCATACTTGTTGCCATTGTGCAGCAATACCGCCTTCAGAACCATCAATAAATAAACGCCAGTCTTGTGTTTCATAAGGAATGTTCAACTCACTCATCAAAGTTTTTAGGGCGTCGCAGAATATTTCAGTTGAGGGTTTTCCGAAGTTTTTCAGTTTTGCGGAGTTTTCAACCATTATTCAGAGGATTTCGACCTTTTTTTATGGTTATTTAATATTTTTAAAATCAGGGTTCTTCAGAATTGACACAATAAGCATTCGAAACGAAATATTATCGCTTTAATTTTTTTTCCATGTGTCGTCCGTGTGATAACAATTTACATTTACATGAATTGCACATTACATTTATTAAATTAATTAATTGACACGTACCTCGAAAACTAGACGTGATGGATACCACATATGTTTGGAACATTTAATCTATGACTCATTACCTCTTCATTCCAGCTAACAGTTAAGAGGGTACCAAAATCGTGTAACGCAGTGTTATCAGGTCCGTTGGTAGTGGTGGAGCTGATTGTAACAAAATTTACATTTTCTCCCCATCAAGATTCTGAAGGCTGACTGACGCTTGTTTCGATTATTAGCCTTATCTAAACTATCAAATACAAAAATATCAAGCGACTTGAAATGATCATCAAAAATGTAACACTGCCTTTCGTGCGTCACTGAGTGCTTAGAATACCAAAACAGCTGATAGTCACAAGAATAGTCTCGAGTTCCAATGACAAGCACGAGTCTTAAAAGCTTGTGACTTATGACAGATCACAATTTAGATAAGGGGGTGGTAATCGTTGCCAGTTGACCAGAGAACAAGTAAACACATTTTGTCCAGATGCAATGCGTCTTTTTCTATGCAATGACTCTGTACAGAATTACAAAAACTTAGTATTAAATAATGCACCAAATAAAATCTTTTCTGTAGCTAAAGATATCTCTGGCGGCCGTCGTAATCAGGAGGCAGTAAATATTCGTTAAGCAGAAACTCCATAAAATGTCAGCAATCGACACTATTTACCATTCGGTATAGATAAATATTATATTTTTACTACGGATGTAGACGTGTCGGATGGATTAGCTAATGGTGCAGTTGGAAAATTGTGTCACATTTATAAGGATAAAAATGGAGAGGTTTGTCAAGTTTGTTTTGAATTTGAAAACAATACAAAAATAGGAACTAAACCGTCATGTCGTTGGTCACGACATGGTACGATGTCTAGTAGAGGAAAAACCATAAAAGAAGACAACGAGCTTTCCATTAGCTGTGGTTGTTTGAGTGCAAAAGATGCGCTTTCAAACAATCAGAGCGAGTGGGACACTCGTCTTCTTTTATGGTTTTTACTCTAGTACCTAAGCTTAGTTCGAAAGATAAAAGTTTTAGGTTATAAGGAGTCAAGAGAGTTTTTAAGGAGAACGCCATGACCCCTGGGTGTAAACTCGTGGATGTTGTAGCAGTTAAGCAATACAGCCTATGTAAAGTGATTCCACAGTCGGTTTGTTCTATATGAACGAATTCTTTGTCTGTAACGTATGCGAAAAGGCGCTGGCTGTAAGCAAACGAAATGAGCCGAGTGGTCTAATTAGGTATTGCGGATATAAAATTGACGTGAAGGCAGCAAGCCTTGCAAGGTTTCGCAATCGCTATCATAGTAACAATAAAATTTTGTCTACGCTGCTACATCCGCAAGTGTGGCTCAAAGGGTCAATGCATTGTCGAAGTCGTATGAGTTATGCAGAGTACCGTCAACAGCAAATCTGTGATGAGGGTTGCAAGAGTAGATTATTTATAAAGATTCGGTTTACAGAATTGATTCCTGGGGACCCCGGTAGAAATGGGGCGGGGTTTGGATTTGACGTCATCCAGTATTACCTTGATTGAACGGCCGGAAAGGAAACTCTGATGACAACTGAGTCAATACCAATAGCTTCGAGTTTAGCTAACAAAGCTGATTGCGATACTATATTAAAAGCTTTAGAGATATCAAGGGCAACCAAACCGGACTTATCAAATCGAGGCAAATCTTAGTTGAGGGGTTCTGTAAACGACACTAAAAGATCACCAGCGGACCCTTTTTTTTGTCTAAAGCGATACTGTACGCGATACGATACGAAAAAAAATATACCTACCATGACGTAGGTGAAGAATCAAAGAATCTTATTGTTTACTTTCAAAATGAAATTCAAAATGGCCGCCTAAATATGGTTGAATTTGCCAATTGTGCTGCGATTTTAATGAAAGTGGGCGCCAATATGGCGGACGAATTTAGTCAATTGTGTTCCGATTCCAATGAAAGTACGTGGAGGTCTACCATGATGGCGCTCAAAGTCCGATTTTCGAAATTTAAAATGGCCGCGTAAATATAGCCGAAATTCAAAATGGCAGCGAAAATATAATTGAATTTGCCAATTGTGTTTCGATTTTAATGAAAATGGGTATCTAGGGGTTTTTATGGTCGTAAATCACGAATTTATGATCTCTCGGGGGGGGGGGGGGCAAATAACGAATTTATGATCAAAGCTTATAAATTCAAAATGGCCGCAAGTTTGCCAATTGTATTCCGATTCCAATGAAAATCGGTATATGGGGGTTTTTAAGGTAGCAAATAACGAATCTATGATCACAAATTTTGCGGGCCAATATGGCGGACGAATTTTGCCAAATAAGTGTTATTTTCCGGTCAGCTGCATAGTTGATCAAGAGTTGGGAAATCTGAAAATCTTCACATCCTAGCCCCAAATGGAAGAACATTGAACATAGTGTATCCTGAAGCTCTCTAAGCAATCGGTTCAGAATTGATCAACAAGGATTTTTTCAATTTGTTTTTTTATTGTTATCTCCGTTGTATAGAGCTGGAAATTGTTAACTAATGAAAATAAATACATTAGTAAAATGCAACTGAAAATAATACGATAAAAGGAAACAAAACCGTTATTAACTTTTAATGACCTCAAGGCTTTAAGAGTATACTTATGATACAAATGTGTTATTTCTTTGCATTTTTATCTATTATTTTTTTGTTATTATTATTATTAACAGAGTCAAGTTATGTTTTTACTTAAGCATACCCAAAAGGGAAAATAAAACAGAAAACTAATACAAAAATGAAACAGAATTGTTATTGATCGTTTCTTTCCTATAAAACCGGTTTTTTCGTACTTCTTGAGTCCCCGTGTAGCACCCCACATTGACTTCATGCCTTTAATAGAACTTGAATAGATAAATGAGAGGTCACTAATCTTGTAATAGTGATCTCAAAAAAAAAACATTTTACATATAAATTAATTAGTTTTTATTTAATGCAACCTGCCCCCCTTAGCGTATACTCTAAGGTGCAAGTAGCTATTCAGGTACTTCTTGCGTACCCTTCGGTGCATGCTTCTAGAGCCTAGACGGGTTATGTTTTCATTTACTTTTTTTCTTTTGTTGTGTTTTGTATTTTCCTAATCCAATCAGGCGTTTGCTGCGTAAAAAATCGTTAAATACTTTATATCATCCTGTATTGTGAAGAAGTTGAAGCCAAGGAATAGGTGTGAAGGCACTTAATAGGTATTATAGTGCGCCATCATTTGTTATTTCTTTAGTTGACGTTCAGCGTTAAGAAATTGGATATTGAATATTTATATTCGTGTTATTGCAGTAAGCTTGAAGACCAAGAAGTTCGTTTGAATTAATATTGATTGATTGATTTTAAGAATGGAAATATTTCATAATATTGTCGGGCTCAAGATTTGTTTAGATATTACGTTAAGTCGGGCTGAAATTGTCACCACAGCGATGTTAGTTGACTATTATTTAACAGGTCGATATATAGTTCATTTGATTGACGTAATGAATGCGTTTACCATCTTATCTTCCGTTATTTCATGTTCTTTTAATTCTACACGATCTTCTCTATCCTTATTGAGTTTTTCTAGATACTTATTAACTACTTTTCGTACCTGATCGTTTGATGCCTCCGTCATTTGATATGTAATTGCTTTTGCCCAATTTCTTTAAGTATTCGTGTTCGCCTTTAATGTTCTTGTCAATAAATTTGTAATTATTCGTTTAGAATTTTGTCGTGTTTATATCTAAGTTAATTACTTACGTTTATTCATAATTATTCTGTAAATTTCAAGTAAGAGTTGAATACAGCCTTTCTACTGGAGAATTACTGTTATTAAGACTGAAGGACGTTAAAGGAGCTTTTGCGTGATATTCCTTACAAAAATCTTTAAAAATATGTATTAGCCGTGAACCCTGATCCCTGGTCTACTATTAACTTACTAGGAATCGCGTGCAGGCTTAAATAGTGTAGAGTTTCCACTATTCATTGTGGTTAGAATATGTGTATACTGCGGCGAATTTTAAACATTTATCGATTACAGTTAACGTTATTTATGCTTATATTTATATGGATTATGTCCAATGGTTTTTTGTGGGTTTTTCGTATTTTTGAGGCATTTCGATCATACTTCGCAATGTTTCGCAATTGTTTAGGATTTGATAAATTTTATTTGTCATACATATATCGTGTAGCGCTGCAAGTACTGATAGGGTTGAGGTATCTATCTTCTATTTTCCTATCTTTCTTTAAACATTCCTTATTTACTTACTTACTTGTTCGAGGGGGCGCCGTTGCATGCAATACGAACTATTTGGTCTATTGTGCCTACTCCGTCATTAAAATCCAGGGAGATAATCCAGGACAGCCCTTGATGACACCACGTTGGAGCTGTTTGGAGCTCTACTAAAGCCGGCTCTACACGATGCGGTGAACGTTTGATTCGAATGTTGGCTCCCAACGTTGGAGTGATACCCATCACAGCTGGAACGTGCCCAAACATGAACCTTGGACGCTTAACATTAGACACTCGTACTTTAAGCATCTGCCACACGATGCGTCCTACCATAAAGCGTCCAACATTGGAGAGTGTTCGTTCATCATAAGCCGGCTCAACATGATGCGGTGAACGTTTGATTCGAATGTTGGAGTGATACCCATCACAGCTGGAACGTGCCCAAACATGAACGTTGGACGCTTAACATTGGACACTCGTACTTCAAGCATCTGCCACACGATGCGTCCTACCATAAAGCGTCCAACGTTGGAGGGTGTTCATCATAAGCCGGCTCTACATGATGCGGTGAACGTTTGAGTCGAATGTTGGCTTCCAACGTTGGAGTGATACCCATCAAAGCCCGAACGTGCCCAAAACGGAACGTTGGACGCTTAACATTGGACATTCGTAACTCGAGCATCTGCCACATGTTACGTCTTACCATCAAGCGTCCAACGTTGGAGGGTGTTCATAGCATCGTGTAGAGCCGGCTACAGCATCGTGTACAGGTCTGGGCTTGTAGCACGTAAGTTATTTCAATCGACATCTTGATACAAAAAATAAGAATTCAGAAGAGGTCGATTGAAACAACTTACATGCTACCACGCCTGGGCACACACCTGAATGGCGAGTAGGTACCTAAGCTAGAAAAATAGTGGGAATGGTGCTAAGGGCAATTTTCAGGCTTGGAATCGTCTGTATACCAAAAGGCCGTGTTTCTATTAAAGAGGGTCCTGTCGTGCTGCCATTCTGACCGACCTCTGATAAATCGTCATAAATGGTTTATCGAACTCCAGATTGGCCAGGAATGGAATCGGAAAATGTGAGCATCGGATCCAGGTTTTATTCCTTGAGAATTGATAAGTGATCCACAAGGTCTCCTGGCTTAAATAAGAACAGCCCCGTAAACGCACCGCCCCGCCATACCCTCTTTCTAAGTGCAGCGGAGGGAGGTTCGGTAACGGTTGAAAGAATACCCGTCTAGATACCATCAATGAGTGTTTCCCTCTCATTCGTGTACTGGCAGCTATGCCAACAGACGTTGTGCGGGATACCTAGCTTGGCAGCTTGGTCCCCTATGTCCCGTGATGATTGCTGAAATTATGGCAATATCACGTTGGGGCCTGTTTAGGAGGCCCATTGTTATTTCTTTGTTGTAAGTGTTTCAAGTCGTCCTACAGATAATACAGGTCTCCAGTGCGCTGTACGTATCGCTGGGTAGCAGCAGATGGTAGTCAAAAATAGAGTTTTTGGTCCCGCCTATTGGGCCCTTTTTTTACGAACGAGTGGTGAGAATCTTACATCGGTCTAGCAGCAGGGAATGTGTGCGACCGCATAGGCTTCCATACCGAAGACAGGACACACCGCGCGGGGTCCGTACCCAAAGGGTGGTGTCAGATTCCTACTGACTAAACTCACCTACCCTTTTGTTTGAGTCCAGACCGGTCCGAGCCATAAAGGCGTTACTTCGGCCCCTCATCATCAATGTAACCCTTAAAAGAGCCTTTTGGAAGTGCTTGCCAGAGCCGGAACAGTGCGGCTTACGGACCAGCGACTTACCGTCTCTGCTATATTAAGCCTATTAAGCTAAGCTCTACATCGCTCGACTAGCGATTTTCCACTGAATCCAGAGCTTTTATAGAGGCCTAGCTATCTATACAAATTCCAATGCAGGACAGTGAACTGTTAGTGATCTCTAGATAGACACATTCCCCGACGCCCTCTGACAACTTGGACCTGTCGGTTAATATCCGTATACCAAACTTATGCAGGTCGTCTCCGTTCCCTCCACTCTCTGTTAAGGATATCTAGACGGTGGTCAATCTACGAAGAAGGTAGCCCGTGGTTGTGGTGACCATAACCTCGGGTAGCAAATCCAAGATGTTGCTATGAGTGTACGGGTTTGAGTTCCAGGCCGCGAATTCTCTCAATCTAAAGCCCGCTACACACTATCGTCGTTTTACTCCGCGTTCGTCAAACAGCGTTGTCCGAACGTCGAACGAAGTGCGCCTCTATTCTATACAGTATACACATTAGTGATGAGCAAGACTGGTCTTGCAGTCTTACCTGGTCTTGGACATTTAGCAAGACCAAAGCAAACCAAGAAAACACAGGATAAGACAAGACTGCAAGATCAAGATAGCAAGACTATTTACTCATCACTAAGTGCCAAAAGTCTTGCAATGATGAGCAAGATACGCGAACGACGACACAGTTTTCATCCACACTTTCGCCGTACAGAGCGTACAACGAACGGAGAAAAATCAAAATGTGTAGCGGGCTTAAGGACACTGCACGAGGCTAGATGTTTGATGTGAAGGTCGGGGGAGCAGGTGCAAGAAAACATAAACGGTGTTCGTAGGGCATGTTCTCATGACCCCTGTTGCCACTATTGTTGCCGCCCCTCCAACCTTCCCAACTTTATGGCTTGCGACATATGATTAGGTTTCTCCGGTACGGCTCACCGTCTCCGGTTTTATTTGTCTCCGGTTTGTTCTGAAACCGTTCCGGTTTTAACCTTAACGTATGTCTCAGCTAAACTAATTGCTTGAGTTCCATTTTGGCACGAAAAAACCGGTCCGGGAAAAATCTAATCGTATGTCGGCTAGCCTATGACATGACCTGGCCGGATTTGAAAGGTACGAGCAGTGTTACGGCTAACGAAAGTTTAACTCGTCTCTTTATCCGTACCTATCTGAAAAGGGATTGTTACCCCCGAGACACAATGAGGCCGACAACGACAATTCTCATATAAATTGTTGTTGTTTTTCCGTAGAAGTTGTCGTTGTCGGCCTCATTGTGTTCTGAGGGTTAGTCTGGTTTAACTACCTTTTTCGCGCAGTTGTTCTTGCATCTCTCTATTATAGAAAAGAGGATACTTGTGGTATATGGATTCTACTTCCTCTAGAAAATGGATTATGTTCATAAGTGTTGTGATTAGTTGGATTAGATTAGTTCTAGAATGCAGAATGAGAATCAAAGTTGTGTAATGTTATGTGTTGGTTCTGTTGGATTCGTCTAGGCTAGTAAAACCAGCCTTTGCGATTGGCGTCTAATGCCGCCTTATTTAGTGTAGAAGTAATTTAAGACTTTATTAAATTATAAAGTGTTTATTAATATTTTAATGAAACCTCTATTCGCGCAGTGCAAGTTATTGCCACTATTACTCGTAGTGAGTCCTGGGAATTTAATGATTATTTACAAAATCCTTACAACTATTTATACTACCAAATTCCCCTACTTATCCTACTTAGGGTGAGTTGCACCAAATCTTTGGTTAACGTAATTGTTAAAATTAACTTGAACAATAACAAGGTTGTTAAAGTTCCGGTTAGTAAAATTGAGTTGCACCACACTATCGTTTGTTAAAGCTTTCGTTGAAAGCTTTGTCGTAAAATATCCCTTAATTTCCTCTGGAATTTGCTTCACAAACAAATTTATAGCACTTACTTCACTTCAAAAATTTTAAAAACACAAAATTTATTTATAAATAAGATAAAACTACACAAAAAAGCAAATTAATTTCAAATTCTACATCACAAAATAAATTTGACAACTGTCATAAGTTAACAATGAGTGCGTTCAGTTAGTGGCATAATGTTATGCCGGATCCACACGTTTGTCAAGGCTTGGCAAGGGCTCGCAAATTGAAAACGCTTTCTTAAAACAAACGTGTGGACGCATCACAAACGCTTGCCGCAAACTTCCTTTGCAAGCGTTCGCAAATTGAAAACGTTTGCTTTGGTTTGCCGAACATCCACACTCGACCGGATCGGCAACAAGCGTCGCCAAGCTTACACAAGCCAATCCAAACGCCTTATCCACACGTTAATTTGCGAATGCTTGCCAAGCCTTGACAAACGTGTGGATCCGGCATTACATTATGGAAGTTACATGACAAACCGAAAGTAAACCGAACTCAACTCGATCTGAGCTTGCAGTTTCGGTCGAGTGTTATATGACATACCGAACTTGAGTTTTTAGTTGTAATTTTGGTTTTATTATTGTCAGTTCGTCAGTGAAATTATTCGTGAAAATGGAAATATTTTTTTATGTATTTAATGAAATTATAATACTCCAACAAAAAAAGTTTTTCACCTTGTTAAAGCAATCACGGGGTTTCAATCGCTAGTTACATGACATTCCGATCGAAAAGTGTACCCAAGCAAAAACTTGTGAACCCACTCAGAACACGTTCGGCACAATTTTTGCGGTCGGTTGCTAGTTACATCACTCAAACCGAACCGAAAATTGTACTCAGTTAGTGTTGAGTATGTCATGTAACTTCCATAATTATGCGACATAATGTAACACAAAGCGTTCAGTTAAGGTTCTATGTAAAACATTTTTGACGTTTTGTAGCACAAAAAGCTGTTCAGTTAGCAACGATGTTATGTCGTTTATGTAACATAACCCAATGAAGCTATTTTGCTTCTCTGCATGTTGCATAATGACAGTTGACAGTTGGTCGTTGAAGATTTGACATTTGCGGCATAAACTACGCTGGCAAATTCTCGTTGCACGAAGAATCAAACGATAACGGGAACAGAATGGCCGAATTCGCTATAGCAAGAAGTTTGACAATAGCTAGCACCTGGTTTAACCATAAAAATATACACAAAAGGACATGGACATCACCAGATGGCAGGCACCATAACCAAATCGACCATGTTCTAGTTAACACTAGGCATGGAAGTAGCATACTGGATGTAAGGAGTTTCCGAGGAGCGAATGTAGACACCGATCATTACCTAGTTGTTGGGAAAATGAGGGCGAAAAAACTAGCGACAAGACATAGAACAAACAATGATAGACAAACAAAGTGGAACATAGAAAAATTAAAAAATGAAGAAACAAAACAACAGTATGAAAGAATGTTAACAGGAAAGCTAGAGGAAATAGCAAGGAGTCTGGAAATGGAAAATGATCTGAACGTGATGTGGAACTCCATAAAAGAAAAAATCACAGAGACAAATAACAGTGTATTAGGCACACAAAACCAAGAGAGAAGGAGGCACTGGTTTGATGATCAATGCAAGAGAAGCATTGAAATAAAAAACCAAGCAAGACAGGTGTACCTAGAAAGAATGACCAGAGGAAACCACGAGAAATATGTAGCAGCACGAAGAGACACGAAAAAATTATTAAGGAAGAAAAAACGTGACTACTTTAGAAATAGAATAAGTGCGATTAAGCAAAGCTACACTAATAAAGACGCTAGGAGTTTCTACAAAGAAGTCAACATGATTAAGAAAGGATACAAACCCACCTGCACCATGGTAAGAAGAGAAGATGGTACTATAGCTAGTAGTATCGAAGACATACTCGAGGTGTGGGAGAAATACTTTAGAGACTTCTTCAAAGAGAACATAAACCTAACACAGGGAGAAGCAGACAACCGGAGTACAGATGACCCAGAAAACGATACGCCAGATCCTACAATAGAAGAAGTTGCAAATGCCATAGCGAAACTAAAAAATCATAAGGCTCCAGGTCCAGATGGCATACCCCCGGAAATCTTAAAAAATGGTGGGGAGAAGTTATGCCATGTCTTACATAGCCTCATCGTAAAACTATGGAGAAGTAGCAAGTTGCCAGAAGAATGGCTTTTAGGTACAATAGTCCCAGTCCATAAAAAAGGTGAATTGATGAACTGCAAAAACTACAGACCAATATCTTGGTTGAACACAGCTTACAAAGTGCTTTCACATATTTTATTTAATAGACTGAAACCACATTTGGAGGATAAAGTAGGCGATTACCAAGCAGGATTTAGAACAAATAGATCGACAACAGACCACATTTTCATAATGAGACAAATACTTGAAAAATGCTGGGAAGAAAGCATTGATATTCATCTTCTTTTTGTTGACTATAGAAATGCTTACGACCTGCTTAATAAAATAGAGTCGTGGAAGAAGATGAGTGAAATGGGTTTCCCGAAGAAATTAATAGGCCTATGCAGAATGACGACCAAAAATTGTAAAACACAAGTGAGAATACGAGGATGCAACTCGATCAACTTCCCTCAAGAATCAGGCCTGCGACAAGGAGATGCGATCTCACCAATACTTTTTAACATTGCTCTGGAAGCAATAATGAGGGAAACACAGCTTAATGAAGCAAATAGCATCTTCACAAGGAACATTCAGGTACTAGCCTTCGCAGATGACATAGTCATAATTGGACGCAAGGCGCAAGATGTAAAAGAAACCTTTTCCAAAATTGTCCAAAGTTCAGCAAAGTTCAATCTACGAGTAAATGACACAAAAACAAAGTATATGATCGTATCAAAACGAGGACAACGATTAGGGCGTAGTATCAGCCTTGATGATCATAGTGTGGAAATTGTAGAAAATTTTATCTATTTAAGGACAATGCTTACTGCAGAAAATAAGATAAAGGACGACATCCATAGACGCATCGTAGCCGCAAATAAAACCTATTTCGCACTAGTCCCGGTCCTAAAAAACAAACAAATTTCAAGACCCAATCCGCCCAGTTCTATGCTATGGGTCTCATCATCATCAGGAGCTCCACAGCCTATTGTTGGCCTTGGCTTCCTCCAGCATTCGCCTCCATGATTCTCGATCTCTGGCTCGACTTTTCCAGTTTCTTATTCCCAACTGCCTCAAGTCTTCTTCGACGTCATCTATATATCTTTTCTTAGGCCGGCCGGGTCTGCGTTTTCCGGACGGTACTTTCCCCAGCACTATCTTTGTCGGGTTCCGTTCCGCACCTCGTTGGACGTGACCAATCCATCGCAGTCTGTTTATTTTGATCACTTTGACAATGTTTGGAATCTTGCTGATTTCATACAACTCTGAGTTGTATCTTCTTCTCCAAATGCCATCAACCTGTATTCCTTTGTAGATCGAACGAAGAATTCTCCTTTCAAATCTTCCTACCAATGCTTCGTCTGCGTTTTTCAATGTCCACACTTCCGAACCATATAGTAGGACAGGCCTTATTAGTGTCGTGTAAAGTGCCAGTTTCGTCTTCCTTGATATATTTCTAGACGTCAGGTGCCTGCGTAGACCAAAGTAGCATTTATTAGCCAGTGCTATTCGTCTTCTGATTTCGGCCGATGTATCATTACCTTTTGTTATAATCGTGCCGAGGTACACAAACTCATCTACTGCTTCTATATTGTAGGTGTCTATCGTTTTGTTCTGTCTGCTACTTCTGGCTTTTTTTGTGTGCATATACTTTGTTTTGTGCTCGTTTATTTCCAACCCGATTTTTTTTGCGGCTTGCTCAAGTGCTACAAAGGTCTCCTTCATGCTCTCAAATGATCTTCCAAGGATAGCTATATCGTCGGCAAAGGCTAATATTTGCACTGACCTATCGAAGATGCACCCTGATGTGTTAATCGATGAATCTCTTACTGCTTTTTCTAGGGCCACGTTGAATAACAAGCAGGATAGTGCGTCGCCTTGCCTTAATCCTCTATTTGTTCTGAGGGGTGGGGATAGTTCACCATCTATTCTGACTCTACACCTTGCATCTTTCATCGAAATTTTCGTCAGTTCTACTAGGTGATTAGGTATTCCGAGCTGCTCCATAGCATCAAATAACTCATTACGGTTCACACTATCGTAAGCATATTTGTAGTCGATGAATAACGTGTGGATGTTTATGTTAAATTCAACAGCTTTTTCTAGGGTTTCTCTGAGTACAAATAGCTGGTCGGTTGTGGATCTTCCAGGACGAAAACCGCATTGATACTCTCCTAATATTCTTTCCACGTATGGTCGTAGTCTAATATAGAGTACACGTGAAAATACTTTGTACGTTGTGTTCAATAGCGTTATTCCTCTATAGTTGTTGCAAGATAGAGGGTCTCCTTTTTTGTGTAAGGGACACACTATGCCCTCGTTCCACTCATCAGGCATTTCTTTCCGTCTCCAGATTTCCACTATTACTTCATGTAGTTTTTGGATAGTTTCCTCTCCGCCTTGCTTAATGAGTTCTGCAGGTATGCTGTCAGACCCTGATGCCTTATTATTTTTTAGTGCTCGCAATGCCAGGCGTACTTCCTCTATGGTGGGGGCTGCTGTGCTGTCATTCTCATCGTCCGCGTTCATGTTCTGCACATTTCGGGTACCAATGTGCTCCTGCTCTGGGTTCATTAGTAGTAGTTCCTCGAAATGCTCTGCCCATCTAGCCAATACTTCGTCCTTATTACTTAATATCTCCCCACTTTTATCCTTGCACATTGTCACTCTAGGCTTAAATTCTTTCCGTTGTTGGTTTACCTTTTTGTAGAAATTTCTTGCATCATTTAAGCTTGCTGATTCTTCTATTTTTTCCATTTGTTCTTCCCAATACTGCCAATGCTATGGGTCTGAGGCTTGGAAATTGACCCAACAAACAGGAAATCAACTTAAAATCTTCGAAAGGAAGATCTTAAGAAGAATATTTTGTCCTGTAAGGGTTAACCAGAACGAATGGCGCATTAGGACAAACGAAGAACTTCAAGAAATGTATGACGAAATTAATATAGCTACATACATAAGACTGAATAGACTGCGATGGCTCGGACACGTTGTACGAGCTTCAGAAGATAGAATGCTAGCCAGGATTTTTAATGGTAGACCATCAGGAAGAAGAAGAGTAGGACGACCAAGAAATAGGTGGATAGATGACGTGCTAGCAGATATACGGAAATTTCGTATAACAAATTGGAGAGAGCTAGCAAGACGTAGAGATGACTGGAAGAGGAGACTTCGAGAGGCCCGAGTCCTGCAAGGATTGTAGCGCCATCCAAGAAGAAGAAGGCATAAACCAACACAAATCGTTCAGTTAGAGCCGTATTTCACCGGGACACCATGGCGGCGCAACCAGTCGCCTCCACCAACAAAATGTATACAGCTTGCGCAACCAATTTGGCGGCGCGACCAGCAAAGACGGGTGCACAGAATATTACTGGTCGCGCTGCCACGCTGGTTGCGCCGCCATGGTGTCCCGGTGAAATACGGCTCTTAAGCTTCGTTGCATAATGCAACATTCTACCCTTCTCCTTTCTTTTGACAAATTTTACTATGTTACATTATGCCACTAACTGAACGCAGCCAATAAGAATAACACTAACCGGCCGTCTTTGCTTGGTTAAAGTTAACGTTAAAATGTACAATGGTTAAACGGTGCAACTCTCTTTTTGTCTAACCGGAGATTTGACAGCCGATTCAGCTTTTGTTACCGTTAATGTTAGTTGGTGCAACTCACCCTTAGTTTATTAAATTTACGTTACATAATTTATTCCCCTATGAAATCCACTTGTAATACAGTAGCCGGTAGTTGTTTATTACAACTGTCATAATTTAAATCAACTTGTATTACAGTGTTTTTCATAGTGTGCTCTTACATACACTACAGTTGTCGCTTCATCGCAAAGCAAAAATTTCATTAATTTTTCTGTACAATTTTGCAACCCAATTATTTCCCTTATTTCTACGAGAAATTCCTAATTAATGGCGCATCATTACCTTTGTCTAAATAATGCAGAGCTAAATGTTGTCTAGAATTTATCTCTAATCTAATGAAGTCCCATATATGCTTAGGAGTTTATTTTGTGGGACCTCAATTTTGTTTGAAGTAATCGAGGAATGACCGTAATGTGTTCGAAGGTTTCCACAACATTTCTGATAAATTCGTGCAATAACCGAGAATTACCATCAAATCGTGACAAGTCCTTAATTTCAGCCACTCTTAATGTATTGAAAATGTCGAGAGGAGAGAGGTAATGGTAATGATTGCACTTGTACTGTCATTAGACATTTCTATGCGAATAATCTATTCTGGATTAGTATTAATACCATTTCTTTTATTATCGATTTCAATCACAGGTGTGGTAGAAAATTAGTATAAAAATAAATTTTTCCTCTCCCCTTTTTTATTTAGCTGAAATATTAGTTTTCTATATCAAATAAATTTCTTAGTTTGTTTCTGTTTTTTGGAAATACACCCCCTGATTCACTCTCATTATCAATAATTTCGTTAAAAGTGGTCAATGTACGCGGAAATAATTTTAGGTTTGGTCTACAGAGCTTATTTTTTCGTGAGGATATTTATTTAGGCCGAGAAAGGAAATAATGAACACTTTGACGTGCAGTATCAGTCAATCAGAAAATTGCCTCCTTCATATTGTTCCCTTCACTGTTAGTTCACTAGTCACTATAGAAAAATATAGGAATAAACCTTCCCCAATACCGGGATGATTGAGGAGAATGAGGGTAGTATCGTTTACATATCCTACCAACTGCGTTAAATTACTACTTCAATCATAGTTGAAGAAATAAAAACTCGAAAGTTTTAAATCTCCGATTTATTTAAGACTTCAACTCATTCCGCTAACATCTAGATCAGGGGTGGCCAACCCACATGGTATCGCGGGCCACTTTTAAAATGCATTATGATCCTGCGGGCCGGGGTCATATATTGGGTGATTCAAATTTAATTAAATATAATTTAGGTAGAGAGTTCCAAAGCTGTGCTGCAAAGGCAAAGAAAGGGCGTGCGGAAACGCGGAATTATTAAATTATTATCGGTGAGAGATTGCGAAAGTTGCCCAAACTGGTTGAGGTATGCAGGTTTGCGCTCGTGTAGGATATCGTGATACAGTCGCGAAGCCTATACTCACGATAGCGGCCCAAAACACGTTGTGAAATGTTGTCAAAACGGCGTAAAAAAAAACAAAAGGTACACAATCGTTAAACGCTACTTCAAGTATGTGGGCGCAAAAATAATCGAGAGAGGGATAGATGGACTGCCCTTTTCAGCAAGCCACAATGGTAACGAAGTTTAGACAGGAGTCCGTAGGTTTTATTTACAATGAAACTAACATGATAGCAGCAGGTCATGCAGGACGAACAGTATCAGAGTGAGAGGGATAAAAATGCAATGGGATTTCATGATACAAGACGCAAGTCAAGAGCAAGCTTTTCCAGACACATATGTATTTGATCTCTTGGCGCAGGGAAATGAAGCTGCACATCGTCTGCATACATATGAATCCTAGAATATCGTTAATAAAAATACTGAATAAAAGTGCGGCAAATAGGTTATTTTTTGGACAAACGGTAATTCCCAAGCCTGGAATTAATGAACCTTAAAAAATTTTTTTAAACTATTCGTTGTAAAATTGCCTTTAATTCTATCGAGCCCGAATTTTGAAATTTCAAAATTAAAGATGGCTAATCCAATATGGCTGACATAAATTTTATATGTAAATTTAAATTTTATCAAAAGATTCTTCAAAATTATAAAATATTGTTACTTGGGGTTTTTTTTGGAAACCTAAAATTAATTAATAATTATTAATTTCAATAATTTTAAAGAATCTTTTGATAAAGGTGGTTTTAGTTGAAATTTTGTTTTTGATGACTCCTTGCTTTGGAAGATGATAGGGTAGAACCTTGACTTTTACAGTTTTAGATAGATGGGAGTATTCTGCGTAGACTGATACCTTATTCATGAAAATAGCTCATAGGGTTACAAAAATACAGGGTGATATGTAAACCTCTACCAAAAAAACTTAAAAACGCCCTAGCTGCTAAACCGTTACGATTTACCGCCCCTTCCATACGATTTTTTGCTCGTGTATCCAAAAGCTATCCACAGCCGGCCGCTTTGTAAACTTAGCGGTGTACACCCTGTATATTGGGAAAAAACTACTTTTGAATCTACGTTTTTCGACACTTAAAGCGCCATAACTGGTGCAATATTAGCCCAACGTAAAAAATGATAATAACAAAAATTATAGATAATTGTGTGTTCTATAAGTCTTACGTAGGATTTTTTCATGTAGAATTAACCATTAAAGAAATATAGTGCAAATAAAGTGATATATGAAGTTTGAAGCACTATTTCTCCGTAGATATTGAGTTTACACAAAAAAGTTCTAAACAAGAAAGTTAAATCACTTATTTATCTACAAAAAAGATAATATGCATTTTTGTCGTAAAATGCATAGTTTTTGAGATACAGAATTAAACGCGTTTTCCTTCACTGTAACCTTAGCAAGAAGGTGGGGAAGACGCCATTTTGAATTTAAGCTTATAAAAATATATAAAATCATTTGGTAAAAAAATCGCGTGCGGTATTTTTCGCATTACGAAGGCCTTTTTTCGAACTATTTATTGGACTATAAGTGTGAACTATAAGACCAGTTCTACACGTTCAATTTTCCGTTCAAGTTTGCGATGTTCAACACTTCCTTCTTTTTCGCTCGTATGCAAAATTAGAAGAGTCATTTTCTTGAACATAGAATGGAAAGCAAGAAAAAGTTGAACAGAAATTTCTATTCAACTTTTGATCTTGCCTTCAAATTTTTTATTAGTGTGGGTATACGCGTAGGAGTATAGGTATAAATGCATTGCTGTGGCAGCCAAACAATATCTTCTTCTTCACATCAATCACATTTGATATAAATTTGACTTAAATGCATAGCACACTTTATATAAATTTGAAATTAGTGTAGACACAACTTAGCTTCAACTCTAGTGTCTACACCAGCTGTTCAATTCAAGACCAAATTTCTAGCTAAAAAAAGTATTGAACATCGCAAAATTGAACAGAAAATTGAACGTGTAGAACCGGTCTAAGATGTTGTACGAGCCCGGAATTACTAGAGCGGGGTAGTCTTGTGTTGTGGGAAAAATATTGCCGCAGGAGGGCGGTAATTTCAGTGGAACAGTGGACCCTGTGCCGAAAGTCGAGTCGTAGGCATGACAAGCCGTTTGGGTTAAAGAAAGGGACATTTCAATCGAATTACGACTTTCAGCCAGGGCCAGAGAGTGGAAATGGTATGTTGAGTTTAGGCCCCTGTGCTGAATGTCGTAAAACGTCTGAAACGTCACTTTCTCCAATTCAAACGACTTGTCACGCCACACGACTCGACTTTCAGCACATGGGCCAATCGCTATAGTCATAGCTACAAAATTTTGTCAAGGCTGCTACATTCCTACGGTGACTCAATGAGTCAATGGTGTAGCAATAAGCGCCATCACCGATGAGTTTTATGGGGTGATTTTGCACTTTGTCAAGGCACGCATGATTTTTAAAGCGCCAGCCTAGATAAATGATTTTTACTCGAGGCGGGGCCGGTGTAGGACTTGTAGATTGTGGCCTGCGTTGCTGGCTGAATGAGGAACTTGCATCTCTTAAGGAATTGTTTTGGGAATTTGGCATCGCAGAAATGGCAGCATAAGATTGTACTTCTTTTCGGAAGCGTTAAATTCGATACGAATCTTCTTCAAGGATGAATTCGATATCCCTTTTGATTGAATTGGACCTCAGTTTACGATCATGAAGACAAGGTCTTTGTAGGGTATCGATTCGACGCCAATACTGCCTTGATTGAATGGCCAGAAAGAAAATTCAATCGAGTTCTTTCAAACTAAGGATATACTACCTTGGAGTTTAGTCAACATTGTGTGGTGCTATGCTCTGTCAAACGCCTTGGATATATCTAAAGTTAGATTTTGTTGGTATAAAGCCGTACTGCCTGTGGTGTAAAATTTGTTTAAATTCTGGATATATTATCAGCTTTCTATTGATTATTGCCTCCATGTTTTTGGACAGAATAGAAATAATGACTGGTAAAAAACTTAACAATTCTTACTTAAGGTACAAGGTGCTTTGTTTGGTTCTATGAGCGATGGGAACAATTGGGAGATGCTTCTTAGTTTTGTCTGTAGGAAACGAAAGTTATAAATATTACAAGGGAATTTTTGTGTGTTGGGTGCAGACGCGTACATTTCATGAATTAAATCTAAATATCTTTATTGATCCATAATCCATAAGTGGGCCTAATTTAAAGGCGACAAAATAAATTTTGTCAATTAAATTATTTTTTCTGTTCCGACACGTAGTGCCACTTAGCTTTTATCAGATGTCTTCCGAAAAATTTTCAGGTACTTGAAATTAAATAATATTGCAATGCTATCTCATAAAGTACAAGCCCAACTTAACATTTTCTTGAAATAAAAAACTTGGCTAAATTAGAAATATATTTATTAATCTGATTTTTTTAATTTTAAGCAGTTTGGTTCTACAAACAAAATATTTATATCAAACAATTTCTTTTCAGTTCTGTAAAAACTTTCGTGTTGGAGAGCGGTGCTGTGAATTCGTGTGCCTAGACCCTCCTGGTGAAGACAACTTGTACCAGGTAATTAATACATATTGTTTTTGAAATAGGAAGACTAAACTACTTTTTCTTCATTATTTTATATTTCCAAAACGGTGGTATTATTTTTTTAATTATTTAATGTGGAATTCTAACTGCCGATATATTTTGCTCTTAAAATCATTTTTGTAACTGTTTGTTTTTCTAAAAAAAAATCAATTCAAAATGGGATCAAAAATATTCCCGATAAGCCTCTGTGTCCAATAGTAAGATCTCGCAAACTTGCGGATAAAACGAACTTATTGGGTCATCCCAGAAATAATGCGGTTTTACCAGATTTATGAATTGAAGGTCGGCGGGAAGGGTTAAACTACCTGTTCAAATTGTTACAAAAACAAGTAGTAATTTTATCTTGTTCTTATACTTAGTGCAAAGTTTGAAGTGTGTAGTGTGAGAGTTAAGTGAAGAAGGAACTGCCACAACCAAGCCGTGATATTATTTATTCCACCTACTCCCAACCATTACTATCGCGACTCTGGCATCGGGGCATCGAGAAACAAATCGCTGGAGTGTTATGCCTCCTGAAACGAGTTGAATCCCATCAACCAACCGATGGTATGCGCTGGTGGAGCGGGGAAAGGCTATGGCAGGAGGAATCAGGAATTTAAAGAGGGAAGAAGAGAGAAGGAACGTTTAGGTGGGGAAAGTGGGAAAGGCTAAGGACCGTGGTGCCGCCGGGATTCGAACCCGCGACCTCTGGGATGGTAGCCAGGCTCCTTACTCCCTAGACTACCGAGGCCCCAAGAATGCAACCGAAAATGCAAGAAATGTCAATGAAGTGTACGACGAAATAAATAAGCGGAAGCCACTGCCAACGGAGGTTCAAGATGTTCCGACCTGCTACAGCTTACATTACAAGACTAGCCTCGTCCAAGAACAAGCCTGGAGCTTGATGAGGAGGGTCTGCGAACCCTTGTAGGAGAAAACCCCATCGTAACCATTGTTGAATTATCGAAGAAGCTTGGATTTGGTCATTCAACCGTTCATTGATGATTATTACGAACCCTACACGCTAACGGATCATCATTCTTCTTTATTTGTATTTATCTACATATTCTTCATGCCGTCGGGAAAGTCAGCAAAATAAGTCAATGGGTTTCTTACCAACTTTCATTATCTAATCGCGCACAGAGAGTGAATATGTGCTCTTCCTTGCTGTAGCGTCTCAAAACAGTGGCGGACTAAGGCTGGGGCGGAAGGGGCGGTCCGCCCCGGGCCTCTGGTTCCTGGGGCCTCCAAATGCCTTCAAGTTCCCTTGATCAAATCCTAAACAAGGCTTTTAAAATATGGTCAGTGCCTACCTAAGTGGTACTTTGGAGTCGGAGGTCCCGTACAATGTTCCCGTAGACATAAATAAGTACAGCATGTAATTATTAAAAAGGGACTTTACTGAATCGTTACCCTGTACATACATCGCTTATACTTCAATACTTCTTGACCATTTTCATCTCGGTTGCATCATGCAAGAGGAGTTTTTCTAAACTTAAGCCTAGTGTCCACTATAGAGTTTTTTGCGTAGAGCTAGAGAAAACTCTCGCGTAGAGACGCGTAGAGAAGTGTATATACCCTCTAGAGCTCTACAGATGCGCTCTGCACCCACTCTATGCGAAAGTTTTCTCTGTTAAAAAACTCTATAGTGTATACGCAATTTTTTTGTGTTTGGTAGAGTCCTACATCTGCTCTACGCTCTATCAAGCATGTTTGATAGAGTTTTTCTCTCTACAGATTCATTCTTATTTGCGTTTCGACTGCGCTTCGAATTGTTGTACATCGGCGTGTTAAATAACAACGAAATTCGAATACAACTTACGCAGAAAATTTTGGTATCAAGATATATCTTCTTTCGTGAGCTCATTCAATAATTCTCGATACATTCCAGCGTTTTGTTTTCTTTTAGCATTCCAATCTCGCTCCCAACATTTCCTTTCCTTCTTTTTCTCTTCTTCGAGCAAAAGCTTGTTTTGCAGCAGCTTGTTTTTGGCGAGAACTCATTTTATTATTTTTTTGTTTTCTGTTAATTTCCTTAAATTTTTTTACACAATATGTGTACGCACGCATCTCTGAATAACTGGGAAATGAAATGACATGCAAAAGTTTATGGCCGCAGTTGCGCGCTCTACCATAGGACTCTATAGTAGAGAAAAACGCATCTGCAGTGTACACAGTCTGTAGAGCGCGTGGTAGAGCTCTACTCAAAATTTATCTAGAGCAACTCTACGAGCGGTGGAGTGGTAGAGCGGTAGAGACGCCCTGTAGTGTACACACTACAGGTAGAGCTCTATACTCTACGCTCTACCTACACTCTACCGAAAAAAACTTTATAATGGACATTTGGCTTTAGAACTACTTTCGGAATCTATGGGTTTGCTTTTTCTACTGGGAAATAAACATACACACACCTGTACATACAAATGGCAACTGAATAAAAGGCTTCTAAAATTACATCAACTTCTTAGACCGAGGGCCTCATTCAGCTTTGCCGCCCCGGGCCTCTTGCGGGCTTAGTCCGCCACTGTCTCAAAATTGAACCTTTTTAGACCGAATTATGACTGGCGATAAAAAGTGGATCCTGTACAAAAATGTTAAGCTGACAAGACAATGGTTAGACAAAGCAAACACTCCGGAACCCCAGGCTAAAGCAGGTCGTCACAATCGTAAGGGGATGCAATGTATTTGATGGGATATGAGGGCTTTAATCCCATGTGAGCTTTTAACCCCAAACCAGACGATAACCAAAGGTCTACTGAGAGTAGCTTGAGTAGCTTAAGTCAGTCTTATTTTTACTCGGGCAATCCCACTCTCTCCAGCTTAATTGGTTCATAAAAGTCCTATGAGTATGGTAGGAAGGGGAAGGTCCACCCTGGCAGAGTATCCATATCAGGGTAAGGCATTATATAACTGGGTACAGAGGAGATCGTTAAACGACAGTGCATAAACTACCCACTGCCATGCAGCCCTCGACACGATAACTTTACATCTTCGCGTGGTAGGTCTGATCATATTAGCCCATCCCTTTCAGGGCAGCTTGCAGTGGCCAAAACGAGGAGGTTATGATCGAAATTCCATTAGTCCGAGGTAGTTACGGCACCCGTGTATTTACATACACTACATATGAGGCTATCAGCGCAAAAGTGGTGTAACCCACAATTTAATCTGGTTGCGGATTTGATATAATATACATTCCTTACATTATGAACTTTCAATACAATACAAGCTACTTTTTGCCTTCCAAAAACATAACTGTACATAACATAACTGTTGGACAGAACAAATATAGCGAAGTAATTGAGAAAAAAGGGTGTACACTGACTACACCGGTGGTTTACATCGCCTGGGGTTACACCACTTTTGCACTGATAGCCTCATATTACTCCTGCTATCTCGCAGGTGACTGACCACCAATCAACATAACTTTCTAAATGTTAAACATGTTTCAATTAAAGTCTGAACATCGCTAATACACTAATCTACATGTTAAAGTCGTCGCCCTTCTGTTCATCATACCCTTCATTTGTTATAGCATCAACATAGAATTCAACAACTGGCAATGTTCCAACATATTTCTCATTTTTCAGTAATATTGAAATGGAGCGGGAAATAGACAGGCAACAAGTGAAATTCTTTTGGCAATAGGAATTATGAATGACATTGTCGCCACATTTGTGTTAGGAATCTGAAAAGAAAATTACAATCTTTCCTATTACGCATTTTCGCTACTTCAGTACATATAACAAATGCTCTGCAAAGAGCTTTCAGACATGGCTTCATTTGAAATCCCCTAAAACTCTTTATCATATCATAAAACTTTTGCTATTTTGCATAAGAACTAATAAAATATTTTTTGTCGTTTTAGGCTAGAATGAAAAAAAGAGCGGAAATCCTAGCTGGAAATAACACAAGTCCTGCTGCAGTTCAACTTTCAAAGCCCATGACGTTCATCTTGACCCTTCATTTTCTGGGACGTAAATTTTTACTTTCATAACTACAAGGTTTTCAACTATATAAGGCATTTTACTAATTCATAATACAATATAATATTAATTAATACTTTAAGGAAGGTTTTTATTCTGAACCAAAGATTTTATAAAATTTGTTACATTAAGAACTCGTAATTGCTGATAATTGAATTTAGAATTAAGTAAAGTAAATCTTCTAGCAAAAAGCTTTTGTTCCAAATTTATTCTCAATTTACTTCTTCTTGTTATTATCTATTTAAAGACCTTTAAAGTAAGTAAGTAGATGAATTGTCATCTTAACCCAAACACAATGTATGTTAGTAATTATTATATAATGTCTCAATATTCGAAAAGGTTACTTCACTAATGTGGTCCTTATTGCTGAAATTGTTTGCATACATATATACATAGAAAAACATTGTTACTATATTTTTGTATCATATTATAACTAATTTCCTTTCAACATAGAACATGTTGCATTTAAACTATGTATAGTAGAACATTATTTAGGTGTTGACTATCAATCAAAGTAATTAGTTTATTCTTAATAATGGTATAAATTATTTTAGGACTTGATTGAGTTTTTGTTATTTGTTAATGTTTTTGAACAACGATTAGCACAAATTGTTGAATTTATTCACGAAATTCAGTTTTGATAATTTCAATTAGGCCTTTTCATGGTATGTGTTTTTAAAAAATTCTATTAAATTTGAGAAATTCCATTAATTCTTCTCTAAAATCTTAAAAACACTTTTGCAGCCAATATTTGCTCGCAATCTCAATTTTTTAACTTGTGTGTGTGTGTGTGTGTGTTCAGTTTTTGAGTGAGAAATCTTAAGGTGTGAATGTGTTGAATGCATGAAAACACAAAAATAAACATTGCCTGATAATAAAATAAAATAATATAATAATTATTACGATCATATGGTGCGTGAAATTTTTTAGAAATGTCATAAATTTTTTATTTTGTAAAAACACATATAAATCAAGATAGAAAAAATACTTTTTTGTTTTATTTATATATTATTAAATTTTTTATATATATATAAACATATGTATAAGATTGGTGTGTACAAAGTAAACGCTTGCTTTCCGGTAGTTGAGCAGCCAAAACTTAATAAATTATCAAAACGAATTTTCCTACTCCGTCGCCAAAAAGAATATATTAATCCATCCTCAAATAAAAGTTGTTCTTGTTAGAAAATGTCTGCAGATAGATGTAAATCAGGACGTTTATCGAAAATTTCAATAGCACTACGCTACTGTTTAAGGTTTTGTAAGATGGCCTTTAGTGTCACTTCCCCCTTTCTCCACACATCCTCCGATCTCATCATCCGGTCCAGGATGTTCTCCGGGTTTGGCTTCACCTCACCGGGTGTTTCCAGCATATCCCAGTGCTCTGCAAACCTCGCGCATTTAAAGAAAACATGCTTCGAGTGCTCTTTATCGTCAGGACATTCTGAGCATAACGGCGAATCGTCTAACCTGAAGCGATGAAGGTATGCTCTATAATACCTATGTCCACTCAAGAACTGCGTTAGGTAGTAACAAACTTCCGCATATTTCCACTTTTCCACATTTGGTATGAGTCTATCCGTCCACCGGCCCTTACTAGACTTGACTTACCTCCACTACCTTGGACTCCACTTTGCATATTCCAGGTCGTGCAAGCTTTCACTTCCGTCCGCCAGAATATCAATGGGGTTATTCATGCTATCACACATGCAGAACATTCTACTTTATCTCGAAGGGCACTTAGGCGATACGCAGAGTTTATTTTCCTCCTATTGCTCGTTCTACCCAAAGCCGCTGCACACAATGGCGCTGCATACAATAGGACAGAACTAACCACTCTCATGATAAGGATTCGTCGTCGGCTTGGCTCCCTTACATTACTGTAGATATATCATCCTCGCGAGTGGTGATGGCGGAAGCTTTTTCCGCCGTGCCAACCAAGTTCATTCCGAAATTGGTTGAACCTTCAATTAATCTTCACTCCCTTATACCACAGTGCGGGCTTGGAGCGGATGACCTGCTCACATGCATACCTCGCCCTTATCGCTTCGTTCACAAATATCTCGGTTTCGTCGAATCGCCTTCCTAATACCGCTAACCCGATGACTTCGGCGTACGCGATAGCCCCCGCTTTTTGCCGCAGGTGTAGCCTCATTATTTTTTAGTACATGATGATCTACAGACGGGATCCTAGGACGGAGCCTTAAGGATCCTTTTAGTGCTCGGTCCTCTTGCAGACTCTTCTTCCATTCTTATATACCTTTTGTTAGCTCTCTCCAGTTCGTTATACGTAGTTTTCCTATATCTTCTAGATCTAGAACGTCTTCCAACAACCTATTCCCCAAATGTTTCCTTTTTAATAGTACAGTACAGATGTAATATTGATGCGCCAAAAATTCTTGGTAGGATGATTTTTCATAAATCGTTAATGGAGCATAAAAGAAGCTTAACTCTATATTTGAGTGAAATTTCTAGTAGACGTTTTTCGGAAAACTCAAAAAGTTTTTGAAAAGCGTTTTTCTCTGAATCTACGCATTTTAGAGAAAAGTTTTTTAAACAAAAAATGTAGAGGACATTGTTACCTACAATTTGTGTGATAGAGGTCATGCTGTACAACTTGAAATACAGAAGCTAGGTGGCGCCAAAGTTTCCAAAAAAGTGTTTTTTGTCCCAGAAAAAATGTTTTTTTTTACAAAAGTGTAAATCAGTAAATTGTTCCTCTTAAAAATGTCTACAACATTTATTTAAACTTTTTTTCCCTCCGACTTACCGTTCCAAAGTTATAGGCAGTAAATGCTACGCTGCGTAGTTAACGGTGCTATTGTTGCTAAGAAGCGTCCATTTTTCAGTTGCTATGCGAGTTTTCGAGAGTGTAAGCGTCAAAACTTTACTCTTGTAAAATGAGTGTGTGTTTTGTTTGTAAAAAGATTGTACTCAAATTACCTGTGTGCCATCTTCAGAGCACAATTCTCACACTTCAGCACGCTATAATTAATGCGGTGGATTAATGCTTTATATGTTCTCAATTTGCATTGTCTTGGGATTTCTTGGTTCCTATTATAACCTAGTACGAATTAGGTTTTATTTCCGGCCTCGATGCGTCAATGCATGTCGTCCTTTATCTTATTTTCTGCCGTAAGCATTGCCCCTATGTATCTAAAGCTATCTAAAATTTCCAACCTACATACTATGCTCTTCGAGATTAATGATTCGTCTTAGTCTTCGTTTTCTTTTTGAATAATTCAAGTTAAATTGTAAAGCGATAACAATTTCTTATCGTCTGGGGAAATTAGCATTTAAAGGAGACAAAATTCCAAAATGGCTGAAAATTGGACCACAGCTTCCTTGGGACTTTTTAAGAAAACAATTTCGGAATTACAAAAAAAAACAACATGGCCGCCGGAGATATCACTTTTTGGCAAAAAAATCACTCAAAAACTGGTTTTTTCGAAAAAAAATTTTAATCAGTAAATACGAAACGCCTACAAAAAAGCCCTCTTGTCATTTTTGCGATAACCTAACCCTTTCGAAGTTATTCAAGCTCAAAGTTTCCAAAAATCACATTTCGGCCAAAAAATACTTTGAATAATTCGGAAAGGTCAAGGTTTGCGAAAAAAATTCAAGGGGGGTATTTTGTAGGCAATAATAGGTCTGTTACAATAGAAAACCTGGCCTGTCGTAGCCTGCGAAAAGTTACTTGATTGGTGGGGGGAAATTTTGTCAAAATCCCGAAAAGTGAAGGAACGCTTTCTGGGATGTTTCGTGCAAATCAACAAGACCATAACCTAAAAATCAAAATAATCTTCAAAGCAGGGGCGGATCCACAGGGGGGGCGATTGGGGCGATCGCCCCCCCTAAAATAAAAAAAATAAAAGTTTTTTTATGAGAAATATACCTAGTAGTAAAATTTTGTAATTCACGAACATGCATAAAAATGGTTTTTCAAAACATTATAGATAAATGTGCATTTACAGCCTCAACCTCTTTTTCATTTCACTCGGATTTCATTTTATTTCTTAGACATATCCCGAAGTAGAAACATTCAAACAGTGTACTTTTAAATAAATATTCACAAGTTTATGGACATATAAACATTACAAATAATAAATATCCTTAAAATTTTTTATTCCTCAGATCGCCCCCCCCCTAAAAACTTTTCTAGATCCGCCCTTGCTTCAAAGTAATGACATAAAACTATTGAAATTAATAAATTATTTATGAAATTATTCAAAATCTTGTAGTAAGGCACCAATGGAAGAAATTATTTTCAGAACATCGTAATCGTTTTGGTTTGGACATGACAAGAACAGCTGTTTTTGATATGTTGAAAATAGGCTTGTTCCAATAGAGAATGCGGGATCCTGCGGGACCAAGAAATCACCCAATTCCTGTTCCAATAGAATCTCATGCTCGGAAAAGCGGGGAAATTTTTACTTCCCCTCGGCCAAGAAATCGTAGGAGATTTTTAGGTGGAGTGAAAATCTTACGACGTTTTCAACATGTCAAAACAGCTGTTACTTGTCATGTCAAACCAAAATGATTACGATGTGCTGAAAATAATTTCTTCATTTGGTGTCTTGCTACAACATTTTGAATAATTTCATAAATAATTTATTAATTTCAATAGTTTTATGTCATTATTTTGAAGACACAAGTGATTTTTAGGTTATGATTTGCACGAAACATCCCAGAAAGCGTTCCTTCACTTTTCGGGATTTTGACTAAATTTTCCCCCACCAATCAAGTAACTTTTCGCAGGCTACGACAGGACAGGTTTTCTATTGGAACAGACCTAATGTCGTAAGATTCCACTCCACCTAAAAATCTACTGCGGTTTCTTGGTCGAGGGGAAGCAACAATTTCCCCGCTTTTCCGAGCATGAGATTCTATTGGAACAGAAATTGGGTGATTTCTTGGACCCGCGGGATCCCACATTCTCTATTGGAACAGACCTAATGTTTTGTATTGACTGATCAAATATTTTTTTTCGAAAAAACCAGTTTTTGAGTAAAATTTTTGCCAAAAAGTGATATTTCCGACGGCCATGTTGTTTTTTTGTGATTCCGAAATTGTTTTCTTTAAAAGTCCCAAGGGAGCTGTGGTCCAATTTTCAGCCATTTCGGAATTTTGTCTCCTTTCGTGCGTTTTTTCCCCGGACTATTAGTAATTGAAATATGTTTCATACGGCTTTCACAATAGTTACGGTTTCTTTATACACGATCGTGTTACGTCCACCGGGTTTCTTTTTACGTGGAAGACACGCTCAGAGATAAAAATAGCTTTACTATCGACGATTTTAATTAATTGCTATGTCGGACAGCAAGCTCTAGTCGGAAAGATAACTAGTGAAGAGTAAAATAACTGCCAGTTTTTTTTCACCGGCGTGCGCCCATCAAATACTGCAGCGTCAAAAGCTCGAATATGGCTTCCTCGCTTATTTTGCAGGAGGAAACGAAGGGAATTAGTGTAAAGAGGGAACAAAAGAAAGAGGAAATTTTATCGAGATTGGAGAAATGTAAATTTGAACGACCATACCGCGGAGTGAATTCGAGCCACGGACCTCTGATATGGTAGTCGGGCGCGTTAACCTGTTGAACATCCTTCACCGGAGCTGCATGAGTCATTGTTCTTTTGCACCGAAATCCGTGGTCTTGGTGCCGGCTTTTTCCTGCGTTTCTGATGAGCGGTGTTCACAATATGATTCAACTTTACATTGCTTTCACCAAAATAAATGAGATGTAAGCTACGGTGAACTTGTGGGTTTCGTGTGATTCCATCTCGAAAGTGGTTGCGTTTTCAGCCGGTCTAGATGATTTTTGAGCACATTTAATTCAGCTAATTGTGGTTTCTGCGTTGGATTCGTTCCCTTTAAGTTGTTTCTCAGGAGAAACTCGGTGGTTTTGGCTGAAAATTGGGTGGTATGACTTCAAATCTTGAACTGGGCTGGTTTAATGATAATCTTTAGATAAGAGTTGGTAAAAAATAAAGGAAATAATACGGAAAGGAAAAACTAGTCTCTTCAAAGATCGTATCGTCCCGTACGTTACTGGGCCAAATTGATAGCATTGTGCTTTTTAGTTTGGATGCTCTTGCCGATGTCGGGACAGTATACGTATCTTGACATGGGGAAACGTTAGAATATCGAGAAGTCGTCGTCTTTTATGACTAAGCTCGTGCTACCAGAACGATGGTTCCTCGTGTAGGAATGGCCATAGAATGGTTTTCTTTTCCTCCACATTCAGATTTTCTTACAGAGACGGGTATTGTTACCTATAATAATAACACCTCTGCACTGAGGAGGTCGCAGAATAGGAAAACTTCATGGTGGAGTAATAAACTTTCTAAATTCAAATCAGTCAAAAGGAAGCTCTTCAACACTGTCAAGAAGAACTGTAGCTGGGGGAGTTGCAGAAGCTCAATTGCCTACAATAAGGGGAATAGGGGTAGTTGGAGGATCTTCTGCCAGCGCTTTGAAGGAGTTCGAGACTCGGAAAAAGTCTATAAAGCACAAGTGAAAGGTTCTATTACAACAACACATCTCATGTAAAACCAACTATTCATGCAAAACAGGGTGTTGTTTCTGCCGCTCTGCCATGAGCGAGCCGATTTGGTCGTTCAAATATTGAAAGTTCCCTAAAACAAATTTGTGGACAAGGAGATAAGAGGCACTTATCTTGTGAACCAACCAACAACTCTGGGGCCTTATTCTCTATTACAATATTGTCAAATTTTTACTCGAAAGCGGATCTGATCAGTCGGAATCGGAATCAAATCGGATCCTTTGCGGATAGAAAATAGGGCCCCTGATTTCACGGCACGCGCACCCGTAGGCGAAGTCCACTGTAACTAACCTTCCACGATTTGGTCCTCAAACCAGAAGGGGTAGTGGTAAACAACGCACTACCCTCATAAAGCCTATGATAAAGCGTTGTTACAAAATTAAGCAAGATTCAAAGGGTTTTAATCACCAAGCCTATTTGCCAACGTCAGCTCTACTACATACTCTACTTTCCGTTAAACCCGATATAAACTGAGCTGAGATCGAGTGGCCAACTAGGTGGTTTTCAGCAGAGACATTCTAAAGTTTTCAGCGTTGTAGAAGGGATTCAAAAAGTTTAAGCATCCATCCGTTAACATACAAGAGAGTGCGGGAGAGATCGTTCGTTTTCCCCAAGGATACCACAGGGCATACCGTATGGTACAAGAATCGCTCCAAGGTAGACAGGCGTGGCAGCTAGTATTTGTGGCGAAATCTCCAGGTTAAGTAGCGCGTTCAGCTTGGAAACCTCAGTTACTGCCCTTAAAGCGTGTATGCTTTATTGACATGCACCTATGAAAACTTAAGATGGACCTATGCTAACAATCATATGTTTATTTTATCTTACAGCCAGAGCGGTCGAGTCTCGTAGGGCGAAGTCGAAATTACTTTGGGACTATTAACTTGATGAACAAGGCACTGCCAATCGAGCACCCTTATATGGCTCTCGGTCCTTCAGGACTTCACGGGTGATGAAACACGACTCCAGTCAGCAACTTGAAAGAAACGAATAAGCGCCAGCGAATTGACTTTCCTATAGTACCAGACAGTTCGCCTACGACCTTGTTGAGGTAGAAGATTGATATTGGATATAAGCGCTGATTAGTCGTCATTGGTCCGAGTTGCCGATAGGTGATTCAACTTAAACGTAGTACCGCGTTGGATTAGAGGTAAGAAAAAGATCAAGCAGTTGGGTCCCTTGGTTTTCAGTTCAGGTAGGGTGAATTAGGCCCTCCGCACACGAGTCGACTGATTTGCAATCCCAATTGCAAACTGGTTTCACAATAATCACGCGCCCAACCAGTTTGCAACAAAAATGAAACCTTTGTCCACACACGACCGCAACCGATTTTGGATCAATCGGTGTTCTATGCCCACATAATTTTTAGTCACACACGCCGGACTACGAAACTTTGACACGTATAAATGCAACTACGCAACTGAAATCGCTTGCGACCGGCAAGAACAGTCGCATGCGACCAGTTGCCAACTAGTTTCAAATCGGTCTCGTTTCTGCCGCCCCGTGTGTGGATTCCCATTTCCGTACACGGGCAAGGTCACGAAACGTATGCAACGGATTGCAAATCAGTCGGTTCGTGTGCGGAGGGCCTTAGAGTTTGGTTATTAGTTTCTGCAAAGAGCTCGGCGTTCCTGGCAACCAATCTACATTGTGAACTAGCTGCCGTAACAATAATTCCACTCCAGTCTCCACTACTACTGTTTAATAACTAACTCCACACTCAAACCACCTAATAACGTAGCCACTCTAGGGCTTCCACACCGACGAATACATTCATATCTATGTGACTTTTTGAGTACGCCGCCATTGTGTTAGCACGTCCCAGATATAATCAAATGTCGGACTGGATTTTTCCTGTTTAATTGAGTCAGGAACTGCAGCCATTTAGGCAACTAGTTTCGGAATCAGAGAATTATCCTAAGTAAATTTAGAGGCTAGAAAGTCAAACCCATTTCTTTCATAAGTCCTCGACAATGGTTGATGTCTCAAGAAAAATTGTCTCTTTCCAGTTTCAGTTTGTCAGTACATTCGATTTTGGATTTTCAGTGAGTCCTACATTTGGAATAGACCGAAACCCTTCATTCAGTCGCATATAAATTTCGTCCTTGATGTCATCGTCTGCGTCTTCAGTTGGGGCGTAGCGTTGGACTACACCGCAGTACTGGTACGCAGACGCACTCAGAAACTTGTGAGCATCTCATGAGGTTGGACATGGCTTCTTGGGGGAGAATTAAGGTCAAAACAGAATTGCGACTGCGACGTCGCAGTCCGCCGTCGCAGTCGCAATTCTGTTTTGACCTTAATTCTCCCCCAAGAAGCCATGTCCAACCTCATGAGATGTTCACAAGTTTCTGAGAGTCGGTCGTTTAGCGCAAATGTAAAACAACGTTGCATAACGAAATTACAACTGCAGCGGCACTGCGGCGCGAAGTCGAAATCGGCGTACCTACAAACATAATTTTTTTCAAACACAATTTTTGGATATGCAAAACGTGACGTCTCAATAGATTATAAATTTCGTTATACATTAACTGCGCCGTTCAACTATGACATAAATCGCAGTTGCAGTCGGCCGCCGCAGTCGCAATTCTGTTTTGACCTTTACGCTGACGCCAATCCTATGGCTTTCAGTTTCGTTCCTGTCAGCATATACGAAGGACTCGCCGTTCGAGTAGATATGCTCCATCACATCGTGCCATCTGGTCTCGTTAAATCCCATGATCTTGTTATTATATCAGAATGTCCATCAGACAGCAGTGTTCTTACATTCCATGTTCCAATTCGTGTCCTGGTACGAAAAGCAAAGGTTTTCGTTGTGCTGTCCATCCGTTTCCGAGGCATTGTTCGCTGATTAGTACCTATAGCAAGAGTGTTTTGTGGGTTGCTAACTCTCAGTCCAACAAACTTAAAACTCTGTCTCCTGTTTGCTCCTTCCGAAGAAGTACTTTAGGGTGCACACGGGGGGGAGGTGGGATTAGGACTTGCTAACAGAGCTGCTAGGAGAAGCCCCCTACCCTTAGAAATAAACACTCCAAAATCGTACTTCTTAGTCAAACCAATGAAAATTTTTTTAGTAATTATCATAATTTTTTATCATCTCTAAAGAATAGAATAAATGTGTTAGTATAATATTGCAGTTAGTAGAAGTATAAATCCCAACATTTCTTAGATATTTAGCTAAAAAGAAAATTATGCATTTAAGGCCTTGTGGTAAGGATGGACAGATTTAGATTATAGTCAAATATATAATTATGAAAAACTAAAAATAATGTAAAAACTAATAAATATTGTGATTCGAATATTCTTTAAAGCTTTATTGAAAATAAAATAATTTTAAGTACTAAATGCATGTAGATTTAAATATAGATATAAAATAAATAAAAAAATAAAAATCATTATTATGTATACCTACACTTTTTGGAAATTAAGAGAATAATGCGATTAAAATTAAAGCTGCCTTGTGAAAGTTGGTTACTTAAACAAAATTTTATAATACTTATTTTCACTAAATACTACCAGTTTATAACAAGTTCGGGTTTTTTTTAAAACATAAAAAGAATAATGTCGCTTGACATGAATAAAAAATCAAAACAATTTACATTTTTCAAAATAACAAATTCTTACAGTAAAAATGCTTGATGATCTCGAAACTGATCGGTATTCAGTACTAATAGTTCCAAAATCCGAATTCTGTATTTAAGTAGATTTTACATATCCTGGAATTAAATTCGATGATTAAAAGAGTTTGACATAAAGTTATAAAATTCATTCATATTGAATCATATCATATTCTGAAACAAAATGTGATGACAATATTTGCCATCGTCGTTGATTTTATATTTTTTCTTTTGTGATTTTTTAATTATAGCCAATCCAGCAAACTTAAAATTGTTTCATTATTGTTCATTTGAAATTAATGAATTTTTTTAGCCAGGTGTGTTAATTTTATGATTAATAATATTTCACGAATAATATTTCACAAGTGCCAATTCAATTCGCGTTATGGACCAACAATTGATATTTCATAAGGTTTATAGGCTGTGATGATTATTTTGCTTTTAAATTTTAAAGTAAACTTCTGAATGTTCATAAAAATCGATTTACATGTGTAAGCGACAAATAAAATAAAATGTATCAATGCCAAAGTTATTTTTAAATAAGTATTGCGCTGGCATCTTCAAAAAATTAGTTTGAATAAAACTTTTGACGCAAATATATTAAATATAGTTTTGTATTAATTATTTTAGAATTTAATACATTTTTTTAGTCCAGTGTCCAGTGGTATGAAATGTCCAGTGGTATGAAATGGTCTTGTCTGGCTTTTTTTGAGGAATGAGGGGGCAACCCATATGGTGAACACTATGGCCAAGCTCTGCCTATTGTGTACGTACCCGAGCCGTCCGGACGAAGGCAAGGAGGTTTTTAGTTGAACAAGACGGGACTTGAGCGGGGCTCATAAGCTCTCTGATAAACGTTTTTCTTCTAAATCAGATCAGAGCAGGACATTCACAGAGAATATGTGTGAAAGTATCGTCACCTTCCTCGCAGAATCGGTCTTCTGTCACTTGAGACAGTCCTATGTTGTGGAGGTGATACCACACCCGCTACATGGCCAGTCAAAATAATCCACCAACAGCCTACGGTCCACTCTGTTTCAAGTGATGATGGCCCTTAAGGTAAACGGTCTTATAAGATCTTTAGCCTGTCTACCTTGGGCTGATTCCCAATAGGTTAGGCTTAGTGCCTTAACCCACTTGAAGGTAGGACCATGAGATGCCACAGAATAGTTCTAGGCCCTGTGTGATACTTCTTGAGGAGCAGGTCCACTAGTTTGTTATGCGGTTAATAATGTTAATCAAACTACTAAATAAATACACCGGTTTTATAATTAACATGGTCTTTTATTATCCTATTTCACAACAGTAACTTCTATGTGTCTATCTATCGTTGCCATATCCTACAACTGTCACTTCTTATTACTAAAATGGCGTTACCATATATATAAGAGAATACTGGTAATATCAGAGAATATTACATCTCCTCCTCTACTTCAGATTGATGTCCCCACTGGGTTGTTATTAAAATAATTTGAAATCTTTAAATCGTGACGGTATCTTTCGTGAACGATGTGGTCTTGCCTGCTGATGCAGTTCTGCTGAGATATCCCTCGGATTGGTAGATATAATCGTGTCTGTTTCTTCATGTGAGGCTGAACCAGGGTGCTGACTGTTAATCGACTCTTCTGTGGTAGATGAATTTTCAGATGTTTCCACAATCTGCGTGCTCGAGCCTAGCGTCGCTGTATTGTTATCTCTAGCGTATGCCTCTGTGCTTCTAGGTGATGTCTGTCTATGTGCTTGAAAGTGTGAATACTTACAGGATGAGGGTATGTTGTTTGGAGGATGGAATGTTTTGGAAGAAGGAATATAGGGTTTGAAGAACGATGCATTTCGGATGATTCTTTTGTCATTTCTAGTTGCATGAATTTGGTTGTTGACAATCTTTTCTATCTGGTATGGAACTGGGTCATAGAATGGTGTAAAAGAATTAATCTTTCTTTGTTTACAAAGTACCTTATCACCTCTTCTGAATTTATGTTCTATGGCTCTTCTTTTCTTGTTTGCCTGTTCGTTTTGCTTTCTCCTGTTGTTTGTATCTGTCGCACTGTCATATCTTGGAATCTTGTTCTTACTTATTGACGGCAGTAGTGTGTTTATCTGTCTCTTGAAAACTAATTCGTATGGAGATCTTTTTGTTGTGCTATGTGGAACGCTTCTATAGTTTATTAGGAACTCAAACAGTTGCTGATCAAATTTATTGGTTTCTAATACTGAGCATAAAACAGATTTTTTTAGTGTTTTTACAAAACGTTCTGCCAGGCCATTAGCTTCTGGCCATAAAGGGGTGATGGCGCAGTGTTTGATGTTTAAGTTGCACAAATAGTCTTTAAATTCGTGCCCATTGAATGGTGGTCCATTATCGGATTTGATGGTTTCTGGTATCCCGAATAATGAAAATGTTCGGCTAAGAATCGGTTCAATTTGTTTAAAGCTTGTGGAAGATGTAACCTCGACTATAGGAAATTTTGAGTGTTCATCAATAATTAGAAACAAATACTTATTGTTTGGGAACGGTCCAGCGAAATCGATATCTATGCTTTGGAATGGATGTTTTGGACTCGATGGCGTTATTATCGGACAGCGTTGTTTGTTCGGTGTTACTGATTGACACGCAAGACAGCTACGGACATATTTCTCTACTAATTTATTCATGTTAGGGAACCATACTTTTTGACGAAGGAGTTGTTTTGTTTTCTCAATTCCTAAATGACCATAGTGAGCTACTTGAATGGCTTCTTCAATAAGACTTGTTGGTAGTATTATTCTGTTGGTTCTAAGTATAATATCTTTACACGTTGTTATCTCGGTGTTGATTTTATAATATGGTTTTAACTCTTCTTTTGACCATATTCTATTGTTGTTCAGAGCTTCCTTTATTAATTGGAGAATGACGTCTGATCTAGTTTCTTTTGCAATTTTCTCTACTGATAAAGCTTTTGGTATTGAGTTGAGAAGAACAAAGTTAACATGAGCTTCTATTTTCATGTCATGCGTTTCATCACTTAGAAATTCCATCGGATGTCTCGAAATATAATCAGAGGGGTTGCTGCTTCCTTTTTGATGAACTGTGTTAAACTGGTACTGCTGTAACCGTAGACATAATCTCTCGATGCGAGCGTTAGGTGATGATCTGGTGTTGTTTAGTATGTTTACTAACGGTTTGTGATCAGAATGTAACGTGAAAATTGATCCATATAAATATAGATGAAAGTGTTGTATGGCCCATACAGCTGCTAATGTTTCCTTTTCAATTTGGCTGTACCTCTGTTCTACGTTTGTTAACGTTCGACTCGCATATGCAATAATCTTTTCTTTGTTGCCATGCCTTTGAGCTAAAATTGCTCCAAGTCCAGTCGGACCGGCATCGACGTATAAATGTGTTTGTTTGTTAACGTCGAAGTATGCAAGTCTCTTTGCGTTTCCTAGTTGAGCTTTTAGTTGTTGAAATACTCTTTCATGTTGATCTGTCCATTTCCATTTGTTTTCTTTCATTTTTATTATTTCTCTTAGCATTGTTGTGTTTTGAGAGAAATTTGGCATAAATCTGCCAACATAATTTAGCATGCCTAAGAAACTACGAACATCTTTGATGCTTTCAGGAGCTGTCATTGCCTGGATGCATTCTATTTTTTTAGGATCTGGCTGAATCCCTTCATCAGACAATACATAACCAAAAAATGATATCTTTTTAGTGTTGAAAATGCACTTTTGCTTGTTTAATGTAAGACCGTTTTTTGATAATCTGTTCAAAACTTCAGTTAATGCTTTGTCATGTGTTTGTTGGTCTTGCCCGTAAACTAGTATGTCATCACTGATGTTGATTGTTCCTTCTATATTGATTAAGACTTGTCGAATTGTATTTTGGAAAATCTCTGCTGCTGAGTTGATGCCAAAACTGAGACGTTTGTATCTAAACAATCCTACGTGCGTTGAAAAAACTGTTATATATCTTGATTGTTCATGTAAGACTAGTTGGTGATAACCTTCTCGTAGGTCTATTTTCGAAAACACCTTTGCTCCGTTCAGCTTTGCTAATATGTCATCTATCGTCGGTGTTGGATGTCTTTCCCTCTTGATAGCTTTGTTAGGTTGTCTCATGTCCACGCAAATTCTAATTTTACTGGGATCTCGCGGTTTTGGAACAATTACTATCGGCGATACCCACGGCGTTGGACCAATGGCTTTCTCTATGATACCTGCCTGTAAAAGTCTATTTATTTCCTGTTCAACAGTAGGACGTAAGTGTATCGGTATCCTTCTATGCTTCAGAGCAACTGGCTGTACTGTTTCATCTATGTGGAGCTTGATTTTGTATTCCTTCAGCCTTCCAACTCCGGTGTAAAGTTCTCGGAATGGTTTCAGCATGGTGTCTGTTACAACTTTGTTTTGGCACGTGACATGTATTAACTCCAGTTTTTTTGAAGTTTCATAACTTAGTAGCGGTTCTCCTTTTCCTTCTATCACAAATATCAGTGCTGAGGTTGTTTTGTCTTTGTGACTTAATTTACTCCAGAACTTGCCAACTACTTCTAACTTTGTATCTGAATTGTATGGAAATATGCTTGTTGCAGCTAAATCTACGTTTGAATGTTTTCCTTTAAATAATGTTTTAAATAAGCTGTTGTTAATTATGTTTACAGATGTACCCGTGTCAATAATAAAGTTAATGTATTTACCGTTTATACGTATTTTTACTTTTGGTGTTTTGTTGCTTGTCTCACTATTTATTTTTGTTGTGTTTATTGTTACCTGCTTGTCTACTTTATAAGATATTTCTGCACTTTCGCTGCTTGAATTTAATCTGTGCTTGTTGATTGTGTTGGTGTGTCGAACAGTGCTTCTGTTAATTTGTTTATTTTTGCTTTTGTTTCCGCTATCACTATATTTGTTTATGTTGCCACTCAGACAAACTTGAGCGAAATGTCCTTGTTTTCCACATTTGTGGCATATCCGTTTGTGAGCAGGACAAGTTAATAAACCTTTGGAATGCCATTTGCCACCGCAATTCTTGCATTCGCGACTATTCGTGTTCGCTGTTGTTACTGCATTGTTATTGTTGTTGTGATTGTTCTGTACTGCTCTCTTGGTGCTGTTGTTGTTGTTAACTCTGTTTTTGCAGCAATTGTTGTCGCTTCTGTTGTTGCTGTATCTGTGGTTGTTTTTCCTGTTTGTTCTATTTTGTAGCCACATTGTACTTTCATCTTGACCTTGTATTACTTGTAGTTGATGTGTTGTTGATTCTATGGACCTGCCTCTTGCTAAAAGATCGTCTAATGTTGGTTGTTCATTTAAACCATATTTTCGTAGATCTTGGTAACTCGTATTCATAATTATTTGGAGTTTTATTTCTTTATTTGTGTCTTGAAAATTGCACAATTTTGCCTGTTTTAGTAAGCGAGCATAAAATTGGTCGACCGTTTCCGTATCTGATTGTTTTGCTTGGCGAAACTTATATGTTTCAAACTCTATATTTATTTTTGGGACAAAGTAACTTTTTAATTTTCTCTTAGCTATGTTATAGGGATTAGGATTTGTGTTAGGACTTTCAGGAACGGAATCTGGAAGAGACCTGTAAATATCATGTACTTCCTCACCTGCAAAATGTAGTAGCAGCGCTAGCTGTCTGTGTTCGTTTTTTATGTCCATCGCCACCAGATAGTTGTCAAAACGCTCGATCCAGTTTTCCCATTTAGTTCCAAGGCTGCCGGCGCTCTCAAGAACATCGAATTTTGGAAATATTAGCGTTTCCATTTCCTCACGTGTTATTGTTTTTTTTTTTTCTAACCTCAACTTAAATTTTTTTTTTTCCACTTTTTTTTTTTTTAATCCTCGTCGCCAGTTTTGTGATACTTCTTGAGGAGCAGGTCCACTAGTTTGTTATGCGGTTAATAATGTTAATCAAACTACTAAATAAATACACCGGTTTTATAATTAACATGGTCTTTTATTATCCTATTTCACAACAGTAACTTCTATGTGTCTATCTATCGTTGCCATATCCTACAACTGTCACTTCTTATTACTAAAATGGCGTTACCATATATATAAGAGAATACTGGTAATATCAGAGAATATTACACCCTGGACCAACGTCTCAGACCCCTCCCTCGCGAGGCTATTTGCAGCCTCATTGCCCTCGATACCCCAGTGTCCGGGGAGAGAGCAGAGCGAGACGTCTTCTGGTCAGGCTCTGGAGTACGTCAAAACACCCTGCAACTATTATGAAAGAAAACTTTACGTTGAGAGTGCCTTTATAGCAGCTTGACTATCAGAAAAGATTTTAATGAGCATAAAGCGCAGGTGTCAATGGCATGTAATTCAGTCTGTAAAAACAGAGGGCCACCTACTCATTGCAATCGAGAGCTTCGAGTTGGATCCTGCGACAGCAGCCTCTATTCCACGGTATACAGAAACAGGTACTGTAAAAGACTGAATATCATATTAGTGCAACGTCACTCGTTGACCTCTTCCCATATAAAATCGAAATTGTTGTTGTTGTTTTTCTGCATTAGGTCAACGGGTGACGTCACATTTTTCTACGATATTCGCAGCTGTCAGTCTCTTTTACATTACCTTGTTTCTGTATACCGTGCCTCTATTCAATCTTTGATCGGTCGTGTCGGTAAGCTAGGGGAGATTTTTGGATCCCCATGTAGAATAAGTTTCTCCCACTCAGAGCGATCAGGGGTAATCGCCTTGAATTTCCTTTGTAACCGCAGCTCACAATAAGGTCGGATACGCAGCAAATGGAAATATTTGGGATATTGTTAAAAATATCCATGTGTCCTTTGACCGTATGGGCCAGTTCGATGAGATCTGAAGGCACTTATGGCGGTGGATTTCTATATGAAGATATGCAATGGCGTCAATCCAATGATTGCCTCCATCGCGGCTGTAGGACAGGTCCACATAGCTCCGGTAACGGAGAGACAAGCAAGTCGTTGCAGTTTACTGCACTTGACGCGTAACCTGTTTAGTCTTGGGCCTCATCGAATTGCCAACTCGATAAATGGTTCACGATATAAAAAAACAGTTTTGTCCAATAGTCATACGATTATTCGAGCAAAAACAAAAACATAAGAATTTGGTTATTATAAGAAATAGAAAAGTTTCCGCCTATACCAAAAACATGCCGCTCTGGGTGATTGGCTCTATTGCCCGGTAAAAGCACTCACTGCAGAGACAAGGCAGTATTTTGAAAGCGTTGAATAGCGCTTTGTTCTTGCGGCCTGAATCAAGGATGAGTTCAATGTAGTAGATTATGATCTTAAAAATAAGATCTGCTACTTGCTTGGCTTATATTTCCGAAGGCCGGAGAGCACTGCAAAACCATTAGCGTAGCCGTTGTGGTTCAGAAATGGTGTGGGTTACAGATTCGACATCATGCAATAACTCAATAACTAACTCTCAATATAGTTATTTATAACTAAGTTAGTCACAATAGCTTGGCCGACAGTCATCAACATAATAGGGAGAATGAGATGTAGTATATGAAACAAGGTAATGTAAAAGAGACTGACAGCTTCGAATATCGTAGAAAAAGGTCTCCGAGTGACGTCAGCACTAATGCAGAAACAACTTCCATTTTATATGGGAAGAGGTCACGCCGAGTGACGTCAGCACTAAAATACAGTCTTACGGTATACAGTCTTTTACATTACCTTGGTATACAGACATGGTATATGATATTATGCACGTGCCGTAAATATTCGGAACCGATGAAATTGCAATGCAAGCGGAGGCCAGTGAACTGGAGGATATGCGATACGGCTAGTTCCTTCCAAGCTGCACAGCAGTTAGCCCAAGGATAATGCTGACATTACAACCATCCAAGAGATGCGATGGAGCGGGGAAGCCAAGATGGAGGATGTTCAAGCGAAAGCCAAAGTATGTGTCGTGAGTACGTGTGGATGTTGGAAGGGTTAATGGACGTTGCCGGTCGCCATTGTGCGTTGAGAGCGGTTGATTTCAATGCTTGGATACCGAATGATGTAACCAACAAACGAATGCGAGTGGCCCCATACTTATGGAAGTATTCTAGCGATTGAATTGGTTTAACAGAAACCGGGGCCGAAAGGGGTTGCCAAAGTATTTGAGGAAATAACTGCCGAAGGAAGGAAGACACAGATTGCCGAAATGGTATGGTATAGGAGGGATGTGACGCATTAGTCCCGCAGCGCTGTGGTACTTCAAGACGCCCTCCAAATTTCTGGTAGAATTCGGGGAATGACGAGCGCCACCAAGGCCTGCCTAAAAGCAAGAAGAAGAAGCCATTGTCTTGATTTCGAGGAAATCCTGAAGAAGTACAACTAGACGGGGAAAAATCTGAATAAGGCTATCACTGAAGCATATCCGAGTACGTGCTGCACTTGTGTCGGGAATCAGATATGAACTCCTGCGGCGGGCCGTATAAGGCTGATTGTCGGCACTCAAGAAAAAGAAGCGCTCTATGCCGATCCACCGCCCTGCACAGCAACAGAATATGGTACACGCATTATTCCCACAGAACGTGTGCACAAAAGAGCTACCTACCCTGCAGATGGAACCGGAAATGGTAATCTTAATAAATGATGAGCAGATTCTGGAGGTTGCGAAGTAGTATCAACCAATAAGTCCTTAACATATAAGGCATACCCAATAAACCGGTTAAGCTAGCACCTACGACAGTACTAAACATGTTCACTTAAGTCCTACTGCAGAAACTAATCTAAGGCTTTTATCAATGTCTGTTTGTGGCATCGCGTCTCAATAAGGTAGATATCTGTGCGAAAAAAAAATAATTTGGGATATAATGGCGTGGTTGGAACGCACTGGTCTGACCTTGCCGGCGACCCTAAAGAGCAAGGTAAGGGGGCAGGTCATTTACCTAGTTTATAGCTACTCCAAAAATAATTCGAATTATGGATCATACAAAATTTTTTGTCGTATAAACGGGGTAATTCGAATTATGGCTTAAACCGAAATTTTTCGGCTTAAGCCAAAGTTAGAAGAATGTAAATTACCCGTTTATACGTTAATTCGAAATTTTGGCGGAAGTTTCAATTAAATCGATTTAATTTTGCTGCTATAAACTTGGTTGACTCGCGAATTTCAAAGCTCTACTTCAACGTCACAGCGGATAAATCGTCCGCATTCTGTGCTCTTTAGTCTTTTCTTTTTACTATACCAACACGTATGTCCTACGCTTTTTCTAAAAATTAAATTTATAAGCAATTAAATGTGTGGCAATAAATTCTGAGCAATAAGAAATTGCTGGTGGCAATTCCCAAATCCCTAGTAAAAGCAGTCGGAATAAAACGGAAACGGAATATATGGAACGAAATAAACGGAATGTCAAAACCGTAGCACATGAGCCCCGTCAGTTGACTTTTCAATTATTTACTACTGAAAGAAAGAGTGATTGCGCTGCTTTTTATCAATAATATTTTGCAAGTTTTATCGAAGAGACATTGCTTGAAACAATACAGTAAATATATTAAGTTCTTTAAATAGTTGCTCGTTACAAAATGCTGCAATTCCCTGAATCTTGATGCAGCAATGCGAGCTAGAAAAATAAATTTTGGAGCGAAAAGTATAAAGTAAAAATTATGTTGTAAATTTATCTTGTAATACTTAGTCCTTTGTAGGCTTTGGATTTTTAGTATCATCTAGATATTAGTTTACAAAAACTTGTTAATTTCATAAGGATTTGATGGCGGATGTAGCTAGAAGACTAGCTAGAAATATTGTGAAGCTACTTCATAATAAAAACCCAAAAAAGGGCTTTTGGGAATCGTGTGAATTTGCTGCTCGACCAGCAGTGAATCGTAAGCCAAACATAAGGCGTATGGGGGTTTTTAATAAATTGTTAATAATGAATGTAGCCGATTTAATAAGCACTGGAAAATCAAGTGAATATTTACTGGGTAGAAGTGTAATAATACGAGGGGCCAAGGTTTCGACTGATTTTAAAAATGTCAATATTTTTTGGACATCGGATAAGGAAGACAGTAGCACCGAGCACGTGCTTGAAAAGTGTGCTGGAATATTGCGGCATGAATTATCGCAGTTAAGACTTCTGCAAGTTCCAAGGATTCATTTTATTAAGGAGAAAACACTATCCAATATAATCGATATAAATGAGCTAGAACAAAAAGTTTTTAAATCAAACGTTGATTTAGATCGAGAGCTGGATCATTTCCAGAAAAACGAGTTATTGTCTTCATTTAATGATGATATTTTATCACTTAATCGTGCGGAAATTAGAGATAAAATTCTATCAAAATTGCGAAAACCGAAATAACGCCAAGCGAACAAAAAATGTCTAGTGATCAGCATCTCGGTTCGCGAAAAACTTAAGGCAATGATTTTATTCGTATTTGAAGCTAAGTTGTGTGAAAGTGGAAATAAGCAAAGGAGCTTTTGTTAGTTTGTATTAACGCAGATATAGAATCAATGATATGATTATTTTAGTCCAAAATAAAAAAAAAAATATGACATGAATTTATTCTTGTTTTTGTTAGTTTTGCTTTTTACTATACTAACAAGTATTCCTTTTAAAAGGGAAAAGGTCGACATCTTACATCCAGCAATACACTTTTGGTAGGTCTTCTATTATTGCCGGAGAGACTGTATTGCTAACGCGGTTACAGTAAAAAAAAACAAGGATCCTTTGTTATTCTGTGTAAAAACTGATAGATAAAATGAATGATATTATTAGTTTAGCCTTTCTTTGTAAACCTATAATTAAACTGTTTGTATGAAGGAAAGTTTGTTTCGAACTTTGGAAGTGACGGGAATCTTTGTCTTCGCTTCGCACGTAGTCACAAGTTCTCTCCTATGAATAGTGTAAACATCATCTAAAACAAACAATGTGAAAAAACAGTATTGTAGTTTTTTCTAATTTGGGATCTCCATTGACTAAATTTATAGTATCATTCATTTTATTATTTATCTGATTTAACGCAGAATAACAAAATCTACTTGTGTTCGTAACCACTGCTATACCACCTCCCCCCACTAAGTATTCCACACACTCAATGGACACGGTCTTCTTCGGGACTCGCGAGGTATATAGATCCCTAAAGGAACTCGATAGCAAAAAATCCATTGGACCCGAAAATATACTCCCTATCGGCTTAAGGAAATGCGCCTCACATTTACTTATGCCTTTGCACAAACTTTTTGCCCGATCACGCTTCTTCTCTGGAGTTGATCCAGATTCTTGAGAACTTGTGCATGTCCAACCTTTACCGAAAGAGTGACTCCAACAACCAAAATGGGAGACACTAATCAATAAAAAGCTTAGAGGCTCAACTGACGATATTTTAGTGTGCCTTACAGAGCACCTCAGCCAAATTTTGCTTCGATTTGATGAGTCTGGTCTGGTTGCTCTGGATATCTGTAAGGATTACGATTGAGTATGGCACTTAGCTCTGTTAGAATTATAGAACTGGATTGAGAGTTTCCGGCCGTTCAATTAAGGTAATACTAGATGGCATCAAATCCAAACCCCACCCCTTCTCTGCCAGTGGAACCAAGGGTCAGTTCTGTTACTTGCTCTATTTCTTATCTTTATAAATGACCTCCTGTTATTCCCTTTTCAATCCACTTCACAGCTTCGCTGACGACGATACACTGCGATACTCATACGGCTTTGATAATGCAACAGAACCACCTGCCAGATCCTGTTTTGACGATCGCGGACTCATGTCCAATCAACAAGAAGATTGAACTCATCCTCGATTGGGGCCGCAAGAATCGTGTCTAAAGCCTCGACCACGATACGAGCGGCGAAAAGTGAGCGGCGAGCGGCACCAGAAAAATTTAATTTCTCGAATTAGCGGCGAGCGGCAGTTGAGCGGCACTTTAGTATTGCCGCTCTACCTATCAACGCTCCCCGCGCGTATCGTGACCGGATTCGAGCGTTTTTCATATAAAACAATACAAAATAAAACTCAGAATCGCCGCTCGCCGCTCGTATCGTGGCCGAGGCTTAAGTCAATGCCTTCAAAACAAAGTACTGCCTTATTTCCAATAAAACGTACAAAGCCTCTCCATCCGTATTCAGTGGATGGTGTAGAACTAATGGCCGACCCAACTCTTAACATTTAAGGGGTGACATTAGCTCGAGACTTCCGATGGAACGACCACACATTCCAAATTCCCAAAACACATTTCAGTGCTTGGGATTTCTTAAGAGGTACAAGTTCCTCCTTATAAACAAGCATCCCAGTGCTCGGGATTTCTGAAGATGTGCAAGTTCCGCCTCCAGCCATCGGACTGTGCTGTAATATACAAGTCCTACGTTCGACTTCTTCTCGCATACAACTCTCTCCTTTTGGCCGACGATTCTAAAACCACCATGGCGTGGTTAGGTGAAATGCAAAAAGGAACTCTTAAACGAATCGATGATGGCGCCATTTGTCCCACCAACCTTTGAAACACCGTAGTAATGTAGCGGTCTGACAAAATTTTTAAAGCTGCAAACTTAAGCTGCTGACAGATACACGCGGTTTTGCGGTGCGGGAATTGGCTTCACGGTATGTGGTGATTTCACTGAAACAGTTGTGGGGCTGGTGCTTAGAATAATGAAGATAAGGAACAGAACATAGCGTACAAGTATACGGATTCGAGGGAAGCATTTGGGTTCAAGAACCTCTAAAAGAAAAGAAACAACCATATCATAGGTTTCAAGCATATCGCGAACAGAGGCGTACCGAAATTCGTTCGCGGTTGCTCCCAACATTTTCAGCCAAGTGATGTGTCCTCATTTGGATGGTTGCTGAGAAACGCCATCCCCTCCCGGTTTTTGATTAAATGTGATACCGCCATTGTCCTGGTGCTGCATACATACTATGGGAGTGCTGTGCATGTGTTGCCGAAATGCTTCCCCGATTTCAATTAATTGCGCTTCCTTCTCTTTTCTATACTAAGTGCTGGTGTCGCGTTCCGACTTGGACAAAACTTAAAAATCAAAGAAACGAGTGGACGTAATAGGAAATAAATTGAAAAAGCTCTATGATTTGCGAATTATTTTTCTATTCTACAGGATTTGCCTTTATTTTAGGTGCTAATTTCATAACTGCAATTCGAAAAAGGGTTCATCGCCACCTTGAACACCCTCCTGGACAGCAGTCATTTTGACATGGAACGATTGAAAATGAAGTTTGTTTTGATTTTCGTTTCTTTATATTTTTTATTTGTAATCAAACTAAAAATATGAGAAACTTTCGTAGGTTCTAGTGTTCTAGTCAGTCAGATATGAAAAGGTTAAAAATCTCGAAGTAGGAGATTAAAACTTTCTACCTCTTGTTTTATTTTGACATTTTATAAAAAAATGGACTCATCTAACCTGATTGTCAAAGACCAATGAGAAATTATTCAATACGAACAAGAAATAATTTCTGCTCGTCAACTTCTCTGACTATCTATCTTCCTTTCTCCCGTCATCCATATGAGGACGAGGGGATCGTGTGTCGGAACGAATGTACATATACCTGCATTCAAAAAGCAGTCCCAGGCCCTTATTCTAGTTGTCACTTATGGTGACAAATGGCGAAGTGAGACGGAAATGCTATTATGATTCTCTAAAAAAGTAACATTTCAGTGAGATAAGACGAATTAAAGTTGTCACTGATATTGTGAAACGGCGAACTCAGTGATAATTGTTCTCACTTGATGTTTGTAAGTGAGATTTTTCTCATTTGATATTTAAAGGTGACATTTCTCACTATGGTGAAGTGACGACCAGAATAGAGGCCAATAAGTCACAATGCAATCGCAAGTATGGTGAGTCTCAACTTGAGACAATTTAGGATTCTAATATTATGCAGTCACAATTTTGACAATCCGCAAACAGTTACAAGGCCTATCAAAAATTGTGACTGTATAAATAGCAGGTCACAAGAGTATAAAGACATAAACATTCTCGCAGATTCGACAGAGAGGTAGAGTATATGAGAGGTGCTTGGACGTTCACATTCACTCTCCCTCACTGGATCAATATTTTCTGGCGCACGTTGGCTATGTGGTCGTCCAGACGCGCAGGTATCAGGGTGACACTTACGGGATTGAGAAAATAGCATAGATTTCTATTTTTCAGTTCATTGCATAAAAGAGTTTATGTATTGTGTAAATTATGCAAATGTCATATAACTTATGAAAGATTAGCTGTGTTTAATGGAATTGAAAAAAGCAGAGTAGCTGAAGGCATCTCATTGTAGAGCACCTGTCAAAAAAAGAAGAGTAAGAAATTTTGCCCGCAGTTGCTCTACCAAAAAATTCAAAGCAGAAGCCCGTGCTTTAAATTGCCCCGGTTCAACCTAGAGAAGCTCATTAAACACAACTATAATGTTCTTTCCAATGCCAAGGCAGGCTATCGGGCTGAAGTTGGGGGGGTTAAGCACCCTCTCATTGTGGCAATTGACAGATCAATCGAATTGTCAGTTGATAGATCAAGGGAGGGGATTAGAGCGAAGTTTCTCGGATTGAGCGCTCTCCCCTGGCTTACAAACTTACAATTGACGTAGAAATTGAGTTAATACATTTAGCCGAGCATCATCCACCTTACATCTCAATACAAAGCCTAGAATGTGTTGCTTTGTTGTAAGTTGACACTAATCTAAAACATGATCGCATCTCTTTCACATATACTTAGCGCACATGGGGTTTTGACGATGCACTCAAGATTCCTTCCGCTCTGTGATCCTTTTCATAAAAAATAATATACAAACTTTCCTGCGAAATCAAATCGTAATCCCACTAACCCAGATTCTCCAAGACGCACGAAAGAAATTCTTCTTTCGCCTGCACAATTCTCTTACAAAATCGTGTACATAAGTAATGATGAACTTTTTTTGTTCCTGCATAAGAATTTTTATTAATTTGGAGAAGAGCTCGTAAGCACAGCTATTCTCTGGCTGATGTTCGGTGAAAACAAACCACTGGCTGCTCAGAGCACTTAACGCGGTAAGAAGCTGACTTCAGAGTAAGATTTCTTGTATAAAAAATTCTAAAAGAAATAGTGTAAAACAAAACGTCTGAAAAGTTGTATTATTCTATAGTGATGCTAAAAATCTAAAAGACAATACTATCCATACAATACTGTCCATAAAAGATGCAAGAACTTTAAAAGGTAATTATTTAAAAAAATGTATGTAACAACGGAGATGTAAAACACGTTGTTACACGTGTTAAATAAAGCCCGGAAAGGCGCAAGCAAGAAAAATGGTTTTAATCAATGTAATTAAAAAACAAGAAATGGCAGGTGAACTTCTCCAAAACGAACTCTCTGGTCTTTTTACATAAAATAAAAAAGAGTGACAACAAAAACTGATGACGGGATGTCCGTTGCAATAAAAACGGTATCCTGCTATCACAATGCAATTACGCTGAAAGAATACACTGCCCAGCAAACAGAAAATTTTTCAACTGTTTAGTAGTAAATCAGTATAAATCGGATCAAAACAGCCATTAAGCCTGTGGAGCAGTCGATCTAGGGTGATGACAAGAGTGTAAGCTTTGATGAGTACCTGAAACCACGAGCCAGGCTGGATGCAATAATGAATAAGTAAGTCCTAGGTTAAGAAAAATGATGAAAAGTTGACATAAAAAACAAGATTTTTACTTTCGAAAATTTTATAATTTTTAACTAATTTTGCAATCAATTTATTTGAAACTGGTAAAACTTCATAGATTCTAGTCTGCAATCCATTCAACCAGCGATTAATTTTTTTGTTAATGCTTCTTTCATTCTAAATACTTTTTCTGTTAATTTCTTCTTCTGTTAATTTTGACTTAATAAAGTGAACGTTTCAACTGATATTCAATATAAAGGAAAATAAACATAAATTTAGCTTATTCAGAATGAAAGCGCCTGCACCTGAAAGAACTATGAGACCTGAGAACTATGAATGAGTCTCGGTCTAGATGAGAATTAATGGTCGTCATGAAACCTATCTTGTAAGTTTATAATATATTACATACTGAAATAAGCCTCGGGATTAAACGATCGCTTCCAAAGAGAATCTTCGCATGATGCGCCAGTTAAACAGATCTTTACTTGTGACGTTTTGCACAAAAGAAAACGAAAGCTAGGCGTGCTATAGAAATTGGACAATTTCCAGCTCCAAACATCTGAATAAATTATTTTAAAATAAACTAAAAAGTAAAAAATAATTGTGAATGTAAAGTTTTTATTGCTCCCGCTAGTATAATATGGCAATAATCTACCTTTGCAAAATGTAAAAAAGCGTGGGGCGCCAGCGAAAATTCCGGTGTTAATTTATAAAATAAGAATATAGGTAAAGTGTCCCTTTTTATTTCATTTTAAAATAAAAGCGTATTTTTTTGTTTTTTTTAAACTATATTTTTTATTTTCTACTTTTTAGTCTATTATATGTGTTCCGCCATTTTGTAGTGACCGCCATATTGGATTTAAAATAACTTCACACAGCTTACTGTACTATACTCGTCTTACATTTTCATTTGATACCCATACCGAGCGCGTTGTTAAGACCGCTATTTTGTGCTGGCCTTTTGAATGACGTCATGGAGCTAATAGTATTCTAATTGTCACACCCTTTCATTTGATACCCATACCGAGTGGGTTGTAAAGAAAAAGGTAGTCCTCCATTTTGTTGTGGCCGCCATTTTGAATTTTGAAAGACGCCACACAGCTGATTGTATTCTATCTGTCATGCCCTTTCATTTGATACCCATGTCGCCATCTTGAAACCGCCATCTTGATTTCCTTACAAAATGGTCAGATTGCATTGTACACGCGAACTATGCATATGTGCAAAATTTGTAGTTGATTGGTTATATGGAAGTGGGGCAAAATCAAGTTGCAAGATTTGTTTACATAGAGCATACATACAAACATACATACATAAATCTGCTAAAGCTAATATAAAGCTAATACATACATACATACAAACATACATACATGCATACATACAGAGACACATACATACAGGTGAAGCTAATATAAAGCGTATAAAAATAAAGAATGACGGCTGTATTGCAGGTGCTACAATCGGCAAATCATTATGGCCGAAACTGTAGAAAAAGAAAAGTAGACTACTAGTTCGAAATGCAACAAACTACATGAAGACAATCCAGTACAGCGGTACATGGTCGTCACAACTCACCACAATTCAAGGAAGAGTAATTTAAATTTTTGCACTAATAATAAGATATGAGCAGAAATCTCGGAACAAAACTCGAAAGGCAAATAGAGCTCAGCCATAAACGGCCACGCCTACAAAGGTCCCTGTTAGCGACCAAATTCAATTATGATAACAAAGCACAGGAGCTAGGTCCAGCGTAGGTGTAAACTAGATGGAAGTTTTTAAGAAAAAAATCAGCAAAACATATTACGATCAAAAATCTTATTCGAAAACAGTCCACTAATATAGCAGAGAGAAAAATGCCCCTCCCATCCTTCCCTCCCCTCTCATCCATCCCTCCATCCCATCCATCCCTCCATCCCCCTCCCATATTTGCCGTTCCCGCCCCTTAGATCCCCACCATTGTCATTCCCAATATTGCGCAATAAGCATCCGAAGACGTCATTGCATACTCCTAGGAGTATGTTTTGTGTCTTTGCTAGAAGCAGGTTCGTTTCTTCGCTTAAAACTTTTTTGGTTAGAGAATTTGTGGGGGAAGATTTTGTTTTATCTTGGTTAGGAAGACATTTTGTAACTTCTCATATGATTTGCTACATCATAATAAATATTTTTTCAGATAAAAACATGTTAGTTAGCTAAATTAATCTGCTATGTTTATATAGCCTATGCGATAAGAATTCAATCAGCTGACTTTGTTGGGAAATTGGAGGGGAGAAATTTTAGTCTCTCTCGAATTTTCTTATACTTATGTACACTGCACGACAAAATTTTGATCTCAGGTAGAAAAATAGAAAGCAGGTAAAGTGGGATGTACTGACCGCATTAATTTTGTAGAATTCCGGGTTGATTTTTGAGATATTGATGATTTGTTTACCAACTTTTGCTTATACCGCTTTCAGTTAGACGAGTCTAGAAGGAGTCCTTTGATCGTAAGGTCGTCTCATCCAATTTCTCCCATTAATTTACAGAATCAAGTCAGGAAATCCCTTTTCTACGAACCTGATTAGGAAGGGCACTTGAAAATTCATTTTCTGATAGTTGAAAGAAGGTGTAATGCTTTTTCTTTTGTTTGTGGAAGCAAATCGATTTTGCCTCGGTAGTCTAGGGAGTAAGGCGCCTGGCTACTATCCCAGAGGTCCCGGGTTCGAATCCCGGCAGAGCCCCACGGTCCTTCGCCTTTCCCACCTTCTTTCTTCTTCCCTCCTTACATTCCTCATTCCCCCTGTCATAGCCTTCCGCTAGCATTGCCCCGCTCCACCAAGCGCATGTCATCGGTTGGTTGATGGGATTCAACTCGTTTCAGGAGGCATAACACTCCAGCGAGTTGTCTCTCATTGCCACGATGCCAGAGTCGCGATAGAAATGTTTGGGGTTAGGTGGTTGTGGCAGTTCCTTCCTACTTCTCTCTTCCCCTTCACTATCTATCGACTAAAGCTGCTGTTTGACATTGCACTCTATACGAAGAAAATAGATTGTCGACAGTACAAAGGGCTTTCCCTGAGCTCTAGTCTTCCACATAAAAAAAAAAAAAAAGGAGCGATCTCTTTTGTAATAAAGTAACTGACAGAACGTAACAGAAAAGTTATGGAAAACTATAGAAAGTAGGTACATGGCTATCCTGATGAAGCAAATTACAGCTTTGGTGAACAACACCTTGAAATTTTCCACTAAGATGATCATGGACACAAACACCAAACTTTAATAGCAATCGATATACCTAAAGGCTTTGTTGCAAATATGACAAGATTCAGCCATTTTTGTTTTATATCGTTTGTACTTTGCAACTGCAACACTGCAAATCTGAGCTTTTAAAGTGTTTTGTTTCAAAACGCTTAAAACGTTTTATTTTGACGTCACCCATTTGATTAACATTGTCGACACTTTTAAATCATTTAAGAGCGTTTAAAAAATGTCTACAATGTTAATCAAATGGGTGGCGTCAAAATAAAACGTTTTTAAGCGTTTTGAAATAAAACACTTTCAAAAGCTGAGATTTGCAGTGAATTCATAGCAATTATAGATTATATTAAAAAATTTCGGTCACATCTTTAGTCATGCGGTCATGCCTAATAATACCTGAGCGAACTAATTTCGAAAAAATTCCTAGTCTATAGAATCTATGAGCATATGGAAAAACTATCCCTAATGTTTTTGATATAAAGTTGTATTACTTTATGCATCCTAATTTAGTGATTTTAATATACACTTAATCGCATAATAATGAACGGGCGTTTTTCTTTACACTTATACGAATATTTTTTGAAATATACCCATTTTTCTGTAGGTATGACACTGTTGCAATTTTCTATTGTCTATTTAATTTATCTTCACTGATAAAATTGTTAAATGGTTTTTAAGCAGCAATTATAAATCTATGTTTTATGTTTCAAAGTTGAGAGCCCACCCTTCTTGAAATACCCTTTATCAAGCAGTAGTGGTAATTATTTTTCATCGAAATTAATCCGATACCTATTATGGGCGATTTTGTTTGGCCGCCATTTTGCTTTGGCTACCATTTGTCAGTTCATATTTGGCAGTTGTGGATAGTAGGCGATAACAATTTATTATGGATAATTTGACGCCGCGACAACGTGTTATTAAAGTTACTAAATTATTTTATTTAATTAATCGTTCAATTGTGAATATGCGAAGAAAATTGCGTATTATTTGCATTGAACCCCCATGTTTTGCCCTGTACTAGTGAGTATACGCATTTAGCATATTCAATAGTTCAATGGGGTCGTATTCTTTCGTTTCCAATCATTTCCGTGCATCCATCATCTTCCACAGTATACTGAAAATAGTTTAATGACCCAATGGCATAGAAGCGTCCTCGCCTGTACCGTGCGGGTTTGATATGCTGTTCGACATTGCACTCTATACGAAAAAAATAGATTGTCGACAGTACAAAGGGCTTTACCTAAGCTCTAGTCTCCCATAAAGAAAAATAGTCCGGTTTTATTAGTTTTTCCGTCATTGCTGTCGAGAAATGTTGAGTAGTCAGAAACTCTGTGGTTCCTCCGCTTTTCCGTTTTCTTCAAAATAAACTCTCGGGTTGGTTGCAAAATTATAGCAGCGAGCAATAATAATTTTTATTATTGCTCGCTGATTATAGTAACACTACACTGCAAACCCCAGAATATTTTTTCTGTGTGAATTTAACACACTACACACTTCATAATCGTGTAAATTCGGCTAATCGTGTTAAAATATTGCGTTTTAGGAATAAACCGTGTTAAAATAATGCAGTTAAAAAGACATACGTGTCAAAATCACGCACGTTCAGCGTATAATATTTTTTAAACGCTAAATAAATTGCAACGTTTTATCGTTTTACGTCTTAAACGTGTGAAAATCAAACATTATGTGTCATTTAACACACTTCACTAAATTAACACGCCTGAGAGGATAACTTGAAGGAAAGTTAGACAGTTGTAATTCTTTATTTAAATACCCAAGGGCCAGAGAGCTCCACGACTTCTCTTTACAGTCAGTCGGTAACAGAAGGGCATCGAGACAAGTCAGTGCAGTTTCCATCAAAAATTTTAAGCTTTCGGTAACGATTTTTCTAGGTTCTGCAAAGCGTCGCTCAAAAAGCTTCACTCAAAAGCTTCAAAGTGCTACATATTTGGTGTGTTTAAAACACACGCATTAAGTGTATCAAATTTAAACACTTTCGGCGTATTAAAAATTAACACATTTTAAACGCGTAAAAAGTGACTACATGATTTTACACGCGAAATGCGTTTTAATATCGCACACTTGGGTTTGCAGTGTAGCTGCCTAGTATCAGCAATGGGATGGGTAGAAGACACGTTAACGTCAGTATTCGGAATGTTATCCTGCGGTAGTATATTTATTTATTATCTTCTAGTTCAGAAAATAGTTTTAATTGTATTGTTTTTGTTTTATTTCCGTGCCATTTTCTTATTGAATTTAGGTTCATTCTTCCGTATAGACTTTCCATACGAGCGAGATTTTTTCTTTCGTCGCTCTCGATTTCGTATTAAGTATCTTATCATAGCATCGCTTTTATTTCTCTTTTCTTTGGATGATTAATTCTCTAGCGAACCTGTATCCGTATTGTAGCCGCGCTTTCAATTCGTTTGCATAACTGTCGTAATTGTAAGTCGCAGCAGGTGATGATTGCAGACTCGTATTTATACCCGCTGTGTAACCGTAAAGGAATTCATGTCGAGAATAATTCGCACTCGAATATGTTGCAAACGAATATGACTTATGGTGTCCATGTGTCCCATGTTAATGAGTTGTTAATCCCAATAATGGCGCAGATATTCTGTTAACGTCCTGTGGCTTCTGTTCTAAGACTCTGTTCGTTTGTGAATGGTATGGTGTGGACTATAGTGGTTTCATCTGCAAAAATTTAGTCGCTTCCTTAAAAATTGAGCTCAGGAAATTAAGCAATAAGCATAGACATTGCGGTTTTCCATGCAAAACAAATAAGGTTCTCCATTACTGGTCTGGCTACTGTTTCAGCGTTTACCAAAGGTATTGCGGTTAAGTACTTATTTAATTAAATCATTCTGGAAAGTTATTTATTGTTTTTGTAACTGTAGTTGGAAAGGAACCAACTACATCTAAATTAACCTTTTCGAATGGCATTAGACTGGTTGTTGCTATTTTTTGTAGGTATCCTGGGTAGTTTGTTAATTTGACATGATCGACAATTATAATTGGTTATATCTTTGATCATGTTGTCCCATGAGTATCTTCTACGTATTAGACTCAGGATTCTTGCGATACCTTGGTTTCCTTCTGTCAGCGAGCGATGATAGTCGTGCAGGACTTTTTGTATTTCGATCAGTTCTGGTAGATTCCTAATTTTTCTCAAATAGAAATTACTTCCAGGCTAGTTTCCTTGAACTCTTGCTTACACAATTGCTTGAATTGAATACTAATACGGCTTAGAGGTAATACACAGAGGTCTACTCTATCCTTTTTCTGTTTTGGACATTTTCCTTAATTTTCCCTGGTGTTTTGGTGGGTAGTTTTCTTATCGCGAGTTTTTTCTGAACGGTATACCCATGTAGGTTTTTCTAGATCTCACAACGGAGCCAATGATTGGCCAAAGTATGGTCCAGTATCGTGCGCCATTACAAGTGGCCAGTATTGGGAGGAAGTTATCATCCAGCAGTTTTGCTCTAATGGGCCAGTCATGGGTGGTGTTATTGCGCCATTATTGGCTAACTGGCACCCAGTACTGGTCCATTACTGGGCCAATTGTTAAACCCTACATGGGTACCTAACTTAACGCTAAAATTGGTAAGGAACCATATTATTACCCCTACGCTGTCAAATTATCGTTGCACGAAGAATCAAATAATAACGGGAACATAATGGCTGAATTCGCTATCGCAAGAAGTTTGACAATAGCTAGCACCTGGTTTAACCATAAGAATATACACAAAAGGACGTGGACTTCACCAGATGGCAGGCACCATAAACAAATCGACCATGTTCTAGTTAACACTAGGCATGGAAGTAGCATACTGGATGTAAGGAGTTTCTGAGAAGCGAAAGTAGACACCGATCACTACCGATCAACTGTAAAACACAGGTGAGGATACGAGGATATAACTCGATGAACTTCCCTCAAGAATCGGGTCTGATGGTCAAGGAGATGCGATCTCACCAATACTTTTTAACATAAAGCAATAATGAGGGAAAAACAGTTTAATGGAGAAAATAGCATCTTCACAAGGAACATTCAGATACTACCGTCGCAGATGACATAGTCATAATTGGACGCAAAGCGCAAGATGTAAAGGAAACCTTTTCCAAAATTGTAGAAAGTTCAGCAAAGTTCAATCTACGAGTAAATGACACAAAAACAAAGTATATGATCGTATCAAAACGAGGACAACGACTAGGGCGAAGTATCAGCCTTGACGATCATAGTGTGGAAATTGTAGAAAATTTTATCTATTTAAGGACAATGCTTACTGTAGAAAATAAGATAAAGGACGACATCCATAGACGCATCGTAGCCGCAAATAAAACCTATTTCGCACTAGTCCCGGTCCTAAAAAACAAACAAATTTCAAGACCAGGGCCGGATTAAAGCATAGGCAACATAGGCGCTCGCCTAGGGGCCTTGCACCACAAAGGGGCCCGCACCACACACAAAAATATTTTATGCAGTCCACATAAGACACCGACTTTGCCGCGCAAGCGGAGGCGCATAGATTATGTTTCTATTGAAAATAAGAAATTGTTACTTCCAAATATGGTTACTCGTGATGAAGGAATACCAGTGTAGACCTTGATTATGTTGTAGAACTGGTTCGATAACAGTTGAAAAAATCCCAGTGTAGATACCTGGTAGACATGACTCTACCCTACCCTCTTGTCCTTTCTATACCTCTTTCCTAAAAACCCGGTTCTGCTACTGCTGAAGACCTAAGCTTTGCCAAAAAGTACCAAATAAGGCCAATTTTAACATCAAACCAAACTCCAAAAGTAAAGGCCGTAGCACAAAAATTGTCCAGACATTATTGATGTTCAAGCTTTCCAATTTTGCAAAAAAAAATTAGTTAACAAGGTATTTTATGGAGAAAAAGGTGGTTTTAGTTTAGTTGAAATTTTAGTTTAAAAAAACCGAAATTTTGTCTTTGATGACATTCCACTGGAAATTGATAGGGTAGAACCTTGACTTTTACAGTTTTAGATAGGTTGGAGTATTCTGCGTACACTGATACCTTATTCATGAAAATAGCTCATAGGGTTACAAAAATACAGGGTGATATGTAAAACTCTAAAAAAAAACTTCAAAACGCCCGCCCTAGCGGCTAAACCGTTACGAGTTCCGCCTCCCATATGATTTTTTGTTCGTCCAACCAAAACCTATCAACAGCCGGCCGCTTTGTAAACTTAGCGTATACACCCTGTATACAGTTTCCTTTCCGTTGTCGTACGAGTTTAAGTAGAGTGCTTATGTAAGAGAATATCTTTGCAAACCTCGTGTACTAGTTCCATTGCCAGAGTACTATAACATAAAGATACTTTGCCCTGGTAGCAGAATTCTTGAATTTTCAACCATATTTTCGTAATCTTGACCAACGGCCAAGGAAAAATTAATAGGTTCAGAATTTCAGATCATCATTTTCTTTTCAACTTGTTTCATTTCTCCTGCTTTACTTTCATGGCAGAAAATCAACGGGCTTGCTTAGCAGAAATGTTTCATGCCACAGAGTGCTCTTGAAATGTTCCTAGCTTGTTTATCTGATCAGAATAGGTGCGATCCATTGGGCGATTTTTTCTACTGGCAAGTACTTGCGAGTACATCAGCAATGGAACACGATTTTTGACAATTACCAGTAAAATGTATCTGCCCAAAAACCAGAGCAAGGGTAGCTGCGAGTAGCTAGCAGCAGTTTTGAGTAGTTTACCAGTCCCAATGGATCGCAGCTATTGATCTCGGCCAACGGGAAATTAAGAGTTAACAAAAATGCAGCCAAACTTAACATAACCTGCTCGCCCGAAGGGGAATCACTCCAATGGTTCAAATCCTGGCAATGGTGCAGGTGTCCGAACTTCCTATAATGACGTCTTCCTCCTGGTCTATACCACAGTTCTTTGTATTACGCAAGTTCTATGTCTTACTACTGGAGAAGATACTACACTGTAAAAAATTTCTGTGGTAATTTTACAAAAAAAATACTGGAAGTTTTATTCACAAGCAGTTTTGTAAATTTGCAATATATATTATTAGGAATATTCCTAATCTACTTTACGCAGTTTTACCAACTATGTAGTAAATATACATTATTTGTGGGATGTAAAAATACAAATCAGTATTGGAGCTTTTACTTCATAGTTTTGTAAATTTCCAAAACACTTGTGTTGTAGCTTTGGGTGAGGGGTACAGGGAAACACGGCTAAAGATCCCCGCCCTGTGCCAATGTGCTTGGCCCTGCTTGAATTATTTTCAAGCGTCAAATTTTATTCCTAGTTTACCCCACTCCCTATATATAAAAAATAGCATTTTGCTCACCATGCCTTGTTAAGCATGCACGTGAGGCAACGCCTATCAAAATTTCTTGGCTGTTACAAGAACTGCCGAGACCCTGATCAAAGTCAAAGGTCTGGCCTTAACTTAAGAACAATCGGGTATATATGCTTAGTATTTCATTGTTACCTGTGAATTATATCCAAGAAAGGAAAAATTTAAACTTTATATTCCAATAACCAATTTGTAATTTTACTGAAAATTTATGTTCTAAAATTACGCCTCTTACTGTAAAATTACAGTATAAAGTGTATAAAGTGTAAAGATTTTTTTAGTACGTAACATTGATAAATATACTAAGAAATATTGTAATTTTCGTACATAAACGATTTAGAAAAATACACAACATTGTGTAAAATATAGGTCACATTCATGTAATCAACATTTACGTCATGCAGTATTGGAGATTCTCAATTTCTTTATGTGAAGTTACAAAATTTTTGTAAAATTACAATAATTGTGTAGTAAATTAGTATTTCATATCACGATTTGTAATTTTACTGTACATTTGCACTGTAAATTTACATATTTTTTTACAGTGTAGCGAATGTTTTGAAATTGAATTTGAAACCATTAAAGTATTGTTCTCTTTCTACTGTCAAGGTTAATGGCTTGGAATTTTTTTCGGAAGGGGCCCGCACCACAGGTTCCGCCTAGGCGCCTCCAGATCCTTAATCCGGCTCTGTTCAAGACAGTGCAAAATCAGACTATATAAAACATTAATCCGCCCAGTCCTATGCTACGGGTCTGAGGCTTGGAAATTGACCAAAGAAACAGGAAATCAACTTAAAATCTTCGAAAGGAAGATCTTAAGAAGAATATTTTGTCCTGTAAGGGTTAACCAGGACGAATGGCGCATTAGGACAAACGAAGAATTTCAAGAAATGTATGACGAAATTAATATAGCTACATACATAAGACTGAATAGACTGCGATGGCTCGGACACGTTGTACGAGCTTCAGAAGACAGAATGCTAGCCAGGATTTTTAATGGTAGACCATCAGGAAGAAGAAGAGTAGGGCGACCAAGAGGTAGATGGATGACGTGCTGGCAGATATACGGAAACTTCGTATAACAAATTGGAGAGAGCTAACAAGACGTAGAGACGACTGGAAGAGAAGACTTCGAGAAGCCCGAGTCCTGCAAGGACTGCAGCGCCATTTAAGAAGAAGATTGACAGCAGACCAAAAACAAACTTAAAAAAATATGGGAAGAGTTTTTATGCTACTGCCTTTACATACGTTATAAGCAATTTTGATAATAAAATTGGCCTTACCTATTTGGTACTTTTCGACATAAGCTTAGGTGAAAAGTACTAACAAAGTACGGAATAGAGGCAATTTTTAAGCGACTTCAAAAAAGGAGGAGGTTATCAATTCGACGCGTATAGGTATTTTTGTTGGTCCTGTTCACGCATAACTTTGTAACGCAATAACTTTTTTGCTTTTTTCTTTTTTTGCTTGAAAGGTAGTTTCCCACGGTGGCCCCATGCAATTTTTTTTAAATTCTGAAAATTCTATAAGCAATTAAAATTGCTTATAACTTCAAAGGCAAAGGCCGTAGCATAAAAATTGTCTTTACATTATTCATAGGAAATACTCCAAGCTTTCTAATTTTGGGAAAAAAAGTATAGGCTAACAACGTTTTTTTGCAGAAAAATGTTGTTGAAGGTGAAATTTTAGTTAAAAAACCAAAATTTTGGTTTTGACGACTCATAACTCTGGAAGTTGGTAGGGTGGAACCGCCGATTTACAGTGTTAGTTAGGTGGCAGTATTTTGCCTTCACTGACATCTTATTTATGAAAATGGGTTATAGCGTTACAAAAATACAGGGTGATATTAGGTATTTCGTCTGAATAAAAAGAAATAGGAATATTAACACTTTAGCCACAGTTACGGGATATAGAAAATATACACAATTTCAATACTCATTATAACCGATAATCTGAGATGCTTTTCGTTTTCGCCAGGGGTGGGGCAATTTTGACCCTTTTGACGATCATAGAATGGAAATTGTAGATGCTCACCGCAGAAATTAACATAAAGGGCGACATTCATAGAAATTCACATTCATTAAACCTATTTCGCAATAGCCTCGAAATCACTGAAAACCCCAGAATATTTTTTCCGTGTGAATTTAACACACTACACACTTCATAAGCGTGTATATTCGGCCAATCGTGTTAAAATAAAGCGTTTTAGGAATAAACCGTGTTAAAATAATGCGGATAAAAAGACATACGTGTAAAAATCACACACGTTCAGCGTATAATATTTTTTACACGCTAAAGAAATTGCAACGTTTTATCGTTTTACGTCTTAAACGTGTGAAAATAACACATTATGTGTCATATCACACACTTCACTAAATTAACAGACATGAGAGGATAAATTAAAGGAAAGTTAGACAGTTGTAATTCTTTATTTAAATACTCAATGACCAAAGAGCTCCACGACCTCTCTTTACAGTCAGTCGGTAACATTTTAAGTTTACTGTGACGATTTTTCTAAGTTTACTCTACGCAAAGCGACGCTGAAAAAGCTTCACTCAAAAGCTTCAAAGCAATAGATATTTGGTGTGTTTTAAACACGCGCTTTATGTGTTAAATTTACACACTTTTCGCGTATTCAAAATAACACATTTTAAACGCGTAAAAAGTGACTACATGATTTGGTCCTTTAATGGTTGACCAAAACGAAGGGCGCATTAGTTTAGTTTATCAATATCATCATGCAAATTATATCCTTGAACAACTATGTAATCCAGATATACGAAGCAGCGTATTCTTGTAACCCAGTTAAGACAGTATTCATTAACCTTTGGAAGGCTGGTGATGCCCATTAGAATATGAAAGGCAGCCTGTAACAGAGTAGTGAAGTATTTAGACTTGCCTAATTGCTCTAAAGATGTCGGTGACATCTGCTAGAGGAGGTAGACATCTCCTATTTTGGTTGCGTTCAACCTTCCAAAATCCACTCCCACTCACCATTTCTTGTTTCCTTCCATATTAACACCAAAAATAACTGGTGAATCCCCAGGACTATTGCTGGGTATAATTATTTCGTCCTCTTGCATCTTGCCAATTTAAATATTTATTTCCTTTTTTGGGATTCAGGTAATCTTTATGGCTTTAGAAGTGGGCGGTTTATCTGCCATGATCGGTGTGTGTGATCGCATTCGTAGCTGACGAGTAATCACAGCAGAGCTAAAAGAATTCATTGCATCTCCTGCAATTGTTGATAATGTCATTTCGCTCTTCCTTGTTACGGTGATGTAATCTACACATGGGTGCGATGTTCTCTATCTGGATCTCTTCGACTACCTCTTTTATGATGGTTAACACGCATCCGTCCCTTACTTTTTTCATCGAAAGTGCCCCTTGTGTGTCAATTTGACACAATACTTAAAATGTCCGAAAAATGGACACGCAAGGAACTTTTATGTGAGTTTTTGCGAGCACTATTCGCATGAAATCACAAATATTGTTAAACATAATTTTGAAAGATCAAAAATTAGTCAGGGTCCCCCAAAATGTAATCCGATTTGAACAACAAATATTACAGTAATGCATTTGAACTTACAAATTGTGTCAATTTGACACAAGGGACGGATGCGTGTAAATATATATATTAGTAATATCGCTTTTTTGGGCTTACCAAGTACTTACCTATAACAATTCAAGGTTTCATTCCCTTTTTATTGCATAAACTTGACTTTGTTTCACCCGTACTCATCACAGTTTGCGATTGTGCGGAAAATGTTACCATCCCTTCCTTGTTTGGGATGGCGTTGCCTCTTCAGTTACTGGTGTGTCATCATTCCTTTTTTCGTACTTTTGGTTCTGTGTTTGTATTTGTTTCCTGAGTTGCTCGATGCAAACATCTTGATTTCTTACCTGGCTCTTAAGGCCCGTCCTCACTACGCGGACTTAGAATCCACGCGCTTTTGGTCGTACGGCCAGCCAAAAGCGCGCGTGATCTTTTAATTTTCTGAGTCATGAGTGAGAAAAAATCAATTCTCATTTGAAACGGCGTACGCGCTTTTGAAAAGCTCATAGTGTGTGGACGCACAATGTACCTTTTTAACCACAGCCTTTTGTCCGCGTTGTTTGGCCGCACGGCCTTTACCATGGACAAAGTCGTAAAAAAGTCGTAAAAAAGTCATAAAAATCTATATGAAAAAAAAAGGCAAAAGCGCGTACGACCCAAGACCGCGTAGTGTGGCCACACCATTAACTTTCTTTGTTCACTGCTGAAGCATTTAAGTTTTTCTTTATTTACTACTTTTCCTTTATTAGTATAACACGATTCTACTTCATTATTTATCTTATCTGCTTCATTTAATTTATTTCTATTATCCTTTTGCATTTTATTTATTTTTACTTTATAATTCTCCGTCTCTGTATATTTCATCTCCAGTCGTCAATTATATTAATCCGCTTTGCGTCTCTCCGCATTTCAAACAGGTTGCTAGAGTTAAGCTGGTGACATATCCAAGCGTACATGCGTTGCATTCGGTGACAGATAATATAGAAGTGTGTGTGTATTCAAATGCGACCTGACGGAATATTCCGTGAATGGAATGCATGCCACGCAAATGTCGGTCTACTTCCAACTTTTTCTGCATTCGACATAGCACACACAAGCATACACAACAAACACATGCAACTCGTTACTTAGATTTTTGGGTTATGTGTGAAAGCCGGGACGAAACGCAACCATGCAATTATATGTCAGTGGAAAATCGCCGCATATCATGGAGTCGCTGGATGCAACGCATGTAGGTATCTACGCTTGAATATGTCACCAGCTTTATCTACGATACAGCCATACTTTATGAAAAAAACCATTTCGCAACAATCCATCACATGGGAGAATATTATCATTGCTGGAATGGGTGATAGATTTCTACTCGGCATATCCTAGAGTCCTGTATGATAAGTTCTTTGAAGTGACGTAGTACCAAAATAGAATGGTGATCAAAGATCTTTGACTTCAGTTTACTAGGCTATCACGCAGAAGTAGACACAAGCCTATACAAACTTATGCCAGCACCAGTATCGATGAGTAATGTTGACCTACCATTTTTTGATGGAGGGAAAGGTAATGTGTGCAGATGTTTATATTAATGGCGGATAATAGGCCATTGATATATACTTACTTTTGCAAATAAGAATATGATGAGTCAGCAAAAATGTTTGCAACACCAGCGATACAATATTAAGGGGCTAATGTTATGATTGGTTGTTGGTATGATAGAGCCATACCTAAGGGACAGATGTTACTGGTTCTATTATTATTTAATTATTCGCAACTTAGTATCTATTTAAGCCTGTAAGGGGTCTGGTGATGTACCTATCAGCCCTAAATGAAATGGAAGTTAAAAATTAAATAACTATAATATTCGCATGATATACTCGTATAAGTAGGTACCAGAGAAATAATGGGTTATAACCTTATTACTGGTTCAAATATTAATGCCCATAAGAAATTATTGGTGTGAAAGAGATGTACATATAAATTTGAAACAAATAACAATATAAGAATTAAAAGTTTATATCTATCTTAATAAAAGAAAAGAAAAAAAATTAGCAGTGCCCATAATTAGTAAGAATGTCAGTAGGTATATGCTAAATGCGTACACTCACTAGTACAGGGTGTGTTTTATGTTCCAGGCCTATGTTTTTCTTTAATAACTTTTAATTGCAAAACATGGGAATTCAAAACAAATAATACGCAATTTTCTTCGCGTATTCACAATTGAACGTTTAATTAAATAAAACGTTTTAGTAACTTTAATAACACGCTGTCGCGGCGTTAGATTATCCATAAGAAATTATTATCGCCTACTATCCACAAGTGTCAAATGTGAACTGACAAATGGTAGCCAAAGCAAAATGGCGGCCAAACAAAATCGCCCTGAAACATAAGAAGCACCCTACTTTTACTGACGACAATGTTAATAGGGATCAGATTAATTTCGATGAAAATTAATTACCACTACTGCTTGATAAAGGGTATTTCAAGAAGGGTAGGGTCTCAACTTTGAAAAAAACATAACACAAATCGTGTTACTTGAAAAATTGGCCCAATTTTGAAAAGATGTATCTCCGAAACTATTGGTCTTATAAAAACCGTTCTGGCCTCAAATTGTTGCAAATTTAACCTACTTTAAAAATGACTACAACAATCTTTGACGAAAAACCAGTCCTTTCAGGTCAAAATCGACAACAACTGAAAAAAGGCCTAAAATTTCGAGATTTTCTTGATTTTTGACAATGACCCCGGTCGTCGAAAACTTGGATTTAACATTGCCTTTCTATTATAAACATGTTTATAATTTGATTGTATTATTACTACTTTGATCTCATTTAATTTTTCATACAAATGCATAATCAAATCCCAAAATCTAAAAAAGGCGCAAAACGGACACTGGCGACGAAACTATGCGGAATTCGAAAACATAGTAAAAGCAAAATTTGTAGGTAATTTTATGCTCTACAACTCTATTTTCACCAAAATGCATAGGTTCTCCTCAAAATAGAGAAAAAGACAACAAAAAAGCTCTCCAATTCACATACGAGTATTTCTCAAAAACCACCCTTTTTTCGAACTGCGGACTGTCAAAATCATGTTTAGACAACCCAAATCCTTCACTTGGCACCGGTCTCATAGCTGTGAGAAAAACTTCTTTAATTTTTCCTAATTTGAGCAGACTATTAGGTCACGTTACGTTACATATTAGTTTCTGACTATGATACCATGGCCTAGGCGATATGACGGACTGGTAGAAGAAAAGATCCTTAGTAAAAAATTCTCGAGATTTGGTAACAAACGTGTGGCATGGCAAACCGCATCAATCCACAACTATAAAGCCTCGGCGACGATACGAGCGGCAAGCGGAGAGCGGCGAGCTCACACTGAAAAAAAATATGTAAATTCACAGTCCAAATGTATAGTAAAATTACAAATCGCGGTATGAAATACTAATTTACTACACAATTATTGTAATTTTACTATAAATTTTGTAATTTCACATAAATAAATTGAGAATCTCCAATACTGCATGACGTAAATGTTGATTACATGAATGTGACCTATATTTTACACAATGTTGTGTATTTCTCTTAATCGTTTTTGTCGGAATATTACAATATTTCTTAGTATTATTTATAAATGTTATGTACTGAACTTTGTGCTGTAATTTTACAGTAAGAGGAGTAATTTTAGAACTTATATTTTCAGTAAAATTACAAATTGTTCATTGGAATGTAAGGTTTAAATTTTCCCTCTCATAGATATAATTCACAGGTAACAATGGAATACTAAGCATATACACCCGATTGTTCTTAAGTTAAGGTCAGACCTTTGACTTTGGTCAGGGTCTGGGCAGTTCTTGTAACTGCCAAGAAATTTTTGATAATTTTTGATGCTTAGGGCCGATTAACAACTAAAGCTTCAAGCTGCAAGCTTCAAGCTTCTAAAATTAGGACAAAAGGGTTTGTACAGTTCACGTTCACAGCTGAAGCTTGTAGTTTGAAGCTTGCAGCTGAAGCTTGCAGCTTGATGCTTGCAGCTGAAGCTTGAAGCTTTCATTGCGAATCGGTCCTTGTATGGTGAGCAAAATGCTATTTTTATGTATAGGAAGAGGGCATACACAAAAGTTTTGGAAATTTACAAAAAGTGAAAGCTCCAATACTGATTGTATTTTTACATCCCACAAATAATGTATATTTACTACACAGTTGGTAAAAAAACGAAAAGTAGGATTGGAATATTCCTAATAATATATATTGCAAATTTACAAAACTGCTTGTGAATAAGTATTTTTTTTTTTTTGTAAAATTACCACAGAAATTTTTTACAGTGCAGGCTACTACTACAGCTCTTCGTTTCTTGTTCTTTCGCTTATTTCGAAATCGAATACTTGAGAAAGTTGTGCTAAAAATATGGTAGGATCGTTAGCAAAGATTTATTTTTTCTCTTGCGAATTTATGGACAGATTCATTTTATATTTTTCACTGATTTTGTGACACTACAATCTGTTCTCAACTTTTTGTCTTACGTGTTTCGCGTCGTTTACAAATCAAGTTTTTATCCAAGAATAACTTTGAATTTGAAAACTTTAGGTAGTGGCGATGCAGAAAAATGTCACTTATAACTTTTAATCCGTTCTTTATTTTAATTGGAACAGCCATTGCCGCCTACAATTAATGGCATAGTCAATTCCGTACGACTTGCAATGCAGAATGTAGATGGCGCTAAAGTATCAAAAAAAGTGTTTTTCGCTTTTTCAGCCAAAAAACATTTTTTTTCCGTTATAATTTAAATGGAAAAGTTGTTCCTCTCCAAAATACACACAACATTTATTCAAACATTTTTTTCTTTCGACTTACCGTTTACGGAATTGACTCAATGACATTAATTGTAGACGACAATGTCCTCTACATTTTTCGTTTAAAAACTTTTTCTCTAAAGTGCACTGATTCAGAGAACAACGCATTCAAAAAACTTTTTGAGTTTTCCAAAAACCTGCAAGGAGTGGGAGGTCACAAATCTGGATTTAGGCTTCTTTCATGACCCCCTAACGATGTATGAAAAAAAATTCGGCGGTGTAATTTTTTCAAAATAAAAATACAGATTGACTGTACTACAACTTCTTTCGCATATTGAAGAAAACTGTCTTCTTTCTAAATGGCAATCTGGCTTTAGATCTGGGCATAGTTGTGAAACTGCACTACTAAAAGTCTCTTCTGATATCTATGGTGCCTTCGACAACACTAAAGTAACTTTCTTGACTTTACTCGACTTCTCGAAGGCATGTGATTCAGTTGATCATTTGAAGGTCTTACAGAAATTAGGTAGTATAATTTCGGTGTTGGTCCTACTGCTGTGAAATTATTGCTAAGCTACTTATCTGGTCGTTCTCAAATCGTTAAAATCCAGGATAAATTCTCCAAACCCATATTTCTACGCTATGGTGTTCCACAAGGCTCTATTCTGGATCCCTTGCTGTTTAGCATTTATATTAATGACCTTCCTCTTGTAATTAAGAACACATCGATGTAAGCGCACATCCCAAAGTGCTCATGAGGACAGTTTTAAGTGAGTTCTCTGTGGTCTTACATTATTACAGATTGATAAGCCCCCTGTGGACTTACCCGACTGATATAAATTATATTGTATAATAGTCAAAAAAGTCCTCTATAGACTTAGTTCAACTCAATAGAGAAGAATAATTCAACTTAATGAATTATTAAGTAAGTCCCCTATAGACTTACTTCAAGGTAAGAGCCAGTGGTAACTACTCAGATTTATGTATTTTACCTGTAAGTCCCCTGTAGACTTAGCTGGTAGACCAAATTGGTCTGTGCACAGGAGCGTGATTGAAATGAACTAGAGCTTCCAAAAATTCACCAAAAATTAAGACAAAAACTCAGAGTAGTAATTCGTTAACAGCTTCAAAGAACGTCGTTGACTCGTTGGTCGACAATGAATAAAGCGACGAACAAAGACATATCTTACCAAAAAATCCACCATTGCCGATACACAAGAGATTTGAACCGTTGGATGAGAGTACGATCGTCAAGAGCCAATGGTGTACATATATATATATATATATGTATAGTATGAATAACAACAAGAGAATGAATGACAACTAAAATATATCTTTGCGTTAGGCATTCTACAGATCTTTTATGAATTTTTTAAACAGGCCTGAACATAAATTTTTGAATCGATCAATCAAACTTCGAGATGTTATTTTAATCAGTAATTTCGAGTGAAACACACTTGATCGATCGATGTAATCTACTTAGGTAGTAATGAGTTAATAACGATTCTTGTAAACAGGTAACGTTGTTCTTATGAAGGTTTAAAAATTTTAAAATTAGTCAAAATAAAGTGCTTTGATCGTGAGTCAGGGGAGGGGGCAATAGGGCCCGTTGCACCCCCCCCCCCCCTCTGTATCCACGCCTGACAATATTTATTCCTAGATGTATCTCGTAATTTGGCGATCGTTCTTACTTTGTCCACGTTGCGCGTAAATGGAATGCCTTGTCCCGCGGTATTCGGAGCGCGACATCTAGCCGAACTTTCAGCAAGCTTTTAAAAGATTATTTTAGTTGATTCTTTTATCTTCTCTTCACATTCTTTTCTCTTTTTCAATTATTAAAATATTGTATTTTCCCCCTACTTTTATGTTCAGTTAAGATGTCTAATCTTTGTGCTATACCAATAAATATTATTATTATAATTATTAATCCATGTTCTTGGTTCAATTCTGATTAATTCTTTTTCTATTAGGAATTATTATTATTTGCTGATTCTCGTGTGTTTGATATTTGGACAAGTCCTCTTTTGAATAACCTTTAATCAGTTCGGATCAGTCTTCGGTTATCTTATACAGATAGCTTATCGCTTATCTTCTTCTTGGATGGCGCTACAGTCCTTGCAGGACTCGGGCCTCTCGAAGTCTCCTCTTCCAGTCATCTCTACGTCTTGCTAGCTCTCTCCAATTTGTTATACGAAATTTCCGTATATCTGCTAGCACGTCATCTATCCACCTATTTCTTGGTCGTCCTACTCTTCTTCTTCCTGATGGTCTACCATTAAAAATCCTGGCTAGCATTCTATCTTCTGAAGCTCGTACAACGTGTCCGAGCCATCGTGTCTATTCAGTCTTATGTATGTAGCTATATTAATTTCGTCATACATTTCTTGAAGTTCTTCGTTTGTCCTAATGCGCCATTCGTTCTGGTTAACCCTTACAGGACCAAATATTCTTCTTAAGATCTTCCTTTCGAAGATTTTAAGTTGATTTTCTGTTTGTTGGGTCAATGTCCAAGCCTCAGACCCATAGCATAGAACTGGGCGGATTAATGTTTTATATAGTCTGACCTTGCACTGTCTTGAAATTTCTTTGTTTTTTAGGACCGGGACTAGTGCGAAATAGGTTTTATTTGCGGCTACGATGCGTCTATGGATGTCGTCCTTTATCTTATTTTCTGCAGTAAGCATTGTCCCTAAATAGATAAAGTTTTCTACAATTTCCACACTATGATCATCAAGGCTGATACTACGCCCTAATCGTTGTCCTCGTTTTGATACGATCATATACTTTGTTTTTGTGTCATTTACTCGTAGATTGAACTTTGCTGAACTTTGGACAATTTTGGAAAAGGTTTCTTTTACATCTTGCGCCTTGCGTCCAATTATGACTATGTCATCTGCGAAGGCTAGTACCTGAATGTTCCTTGTGAAGATGCTATTTGCTCCATTAAGCTGTGTTTCCCTCATTATTGCTTCCAGAGCAATGTTAAAAAGTATTGGTGAGATCGCATCTCCTTGTCGCAGGCCTGATTCTTGAGGGAAGTTGATCGAGTTGCATCCTCGTATTCTCACTTGTGTTTTACAATTTTTGGTCGTCATTCTGCATAGGCCTATTAATTTCTTCGGGAAACCCATTTCACTCATCTTCCTCCACAACTCTATTTTATTAAGCAGGTCGTAAGCATTTCTATAGTCAACAAAAAGAAGATGAATATCAATGCTTTCTTCCCAGCATTTTTCAAGTATTTGTCTCATTATTAGAGAGCGGATTATATGCAAATGCATATCTCTTGTTTACAGTGTTCTTTATGTTAAAACTATTAAGAAGGTTGTTTTATGATATTTACAACTTAAATATAATAAGTTTTTTTTGCATATTTTGCATATTTGCATACGATTTGCATATTTGCATTTTTTTGCATATTTGCATATGTTTTGCATATTTGTTTATTTTGACCGTTTTGTGCCATCATATTATTGCTTGAAATTAGTTCAAATTCAAATTTTCGTTTGTATTGTATCTCAAATGCTGCGCTGGCAGCACAGAAGTCGTTACAAGTCATCTGTTTCGAGTTTTCCATTGAATTTTTCCATTTAAAACTTGTAACGAATGAGTTGAAACGACTTCGGTTTTGCCACCCCTGCATATTTTATTTATTTTCATCGGAATATAATACGAATCAATTAGATACGAAGATGCTATAAAACACATTAAAATAGTTCCTGGGAGTTTTGGCAAAACGGTTATGCCGGGTTTTCATTAGTAGAATTAGTGGTAGAGTATGCTGGGGGAGTACTAACTATCCTGGGAACTTGCCTTATGAAAAAGTAAGTGATAGACTAGAGTTCTTAGTTATTGTAGAGTAGAGTGGGATAGCACCGTGGTAAAGTTGCTATACCACTTGCCGTCGCCACCATTGCTTTCCACACTACTCTACCGCCACTATGCTAATGAAAACAGTGTTGAGATAGTCTAACATAGAAAAAACCTCGTGTCGTTGAAGTATTTAGCGTGTTTGTGTGAAATGGTTTGTGACAGAAACTACTAAATTAGTAGAATTATACAGTGAATATGAATTTAATTGCTCATTTAATCCCTCATGGGATATAGGGCGGAAACAGTTGCCCTCCAGCGGACTCTGTTTTGCGCGACAGCTCTCAGCTCTGACCACGATCTGCCAGTTGTTGCGGGTCTTCCGACTCGACGGGATCCTTGCGGATTCCAATCAAGGGCCTGTTTGGCTAGATTCTTGTTTTCGCGTCGCAAGGTGTGGCCAACCCAATTCCATTTCCTTCGCCTGATTTGGTCGTCTATCCTTTCTTGGCCGGCACGGCGCCATAGTTCCTCATTTGTAATTCTATCTTGCCAGCGGAGTTTTAGGGTAGGACGTAGGCATCTGTTGATGAAAATTTGTAGGCGCCCTGTGATGAATTGGGTGACTTTCCATGTTTGCAACCGTACAAAAGCACTGCCTTAATGTTGGAATTGAACAGCCGCAATTTGGTGTTCATTGAGATCGACGGAGATCTCAATGTGAAACAGGCATGCATATGCGTTTCTTGCTGTATTTATTCTGGAACTGACGTCGTCTTCTGTACCGCCGTTTTGGGTAATAATACTACCGAGGTATCAGAATTTATCTACCAGTTCCACGTCACGATTATTGCATATCTTTAGTTTTAGTCGGATTTAACCTTGAATATGAATGCCTATGGAATATAACAGGCATTGATTGATACATCTGCGTTGCGTATAAAGCAATAGCAGCTGAAATGGGCAAAGGTCTTTTTGATGTTGCTGAATTAAAACAAAAAATAAAAAACCTTAGCTTAGATGCACTTATAACCAAGAACGTTTACTATTACCCTCTGTACCATACTATTTTCAGTTTAAATGAAAACGGGTACTCTAGCAAACTAAGTAGAGTAGAGTTAGCTCGGCTTAAAAGTACGCCAGTTACTCTACCACTAATTCTATTAATGAAAACCCAACATTACAGATAAACTTCAACAAGTTTTAGATTAAAATCAATAAAGCTATGCATCAAGTCAGTATGGTGCTACGAAATGACAACATAACTGAAGAGCTGCCAAACAGTTTTCAAACAATTAAGATTAATACCAATTTATTAAGCAAGTACAAATTTGCTCCTATTTCATCATGTGATGTAGAAAGATCTTTTTCTGCATATAAAATGATATTGACTGACAAACGTAATAACCTTACATTCAGAAATATTGAAAAGATCATGATTGGGTATTGTGCCTTAAAATGTGTATCTTAAAAATAAAATACATTTCTTAAAACATTGTTTTAATTTGTATTTTGTATTGCATATTTTGCATATTTTTTGCATATTTACTGCATATGCAATTGCATATTTTTGCATAAAATTTTGCATATTTTGATATGTTATAAAAAATGGATTCTGTAAACAAAAGTATTAGTACTTACAAAATTAAAAAAAATTTATCATTAAAAATATAAAAGTTGCATATAATCCGCACTCTACTCATTATGAAAATCTGGTCTGTTGTCGATCTAATTGTTCTAAATCCTGCTTGGTAATCGCCTACTTTATCCTCCAAATGTGGTTTCAGTCTATTAAATAAAATATGTGAAAGCACTTTGTAAGCTGTGTTCAACAAAGATATTGGTCTGTAGTTTTTGCAGTTCATCAATTCACCTTTTTTATGGACTGGGACTATTGTACCTAAAAGCCATTCTTCTGGCAACTTGCTACTTCTCCATAGTTTTACGATGAGGCTATGTAAGACATGGCATAACTTCTCCCCACCATTTTTTAAGATTTCCGGGGGTATGCCATCTGGACCTGGAGCCTTATGATTTTTTAGTTTCGCTATGGCATTTGCAACTTCTTCTATTGTAGGATCTGGCGTATCGTTTTCTGGGTCATCTGTACTCCGGTTGTCTGCTTCTCCCTGTGTTAGGTTTATGTTCTCTTTGAAGAAGTCTCTAAAGTATTTCTCCCACACCTCGAGTATGTCTTCGATACTACTAGCTATAGTACCATCTTCTCTTCTTACCATGGTGCAGGTGGGTTTGTATCCTTTCTTAATCATGTTGACTTCTTTGTAGAAACTCCTAGCGTCTTTATTAGTGTAGCTTTGCTTAATCGCACTTATTCTATTTCTAAAGTAGTCACGTTTTTTCTTCCTTAATAACTTTTTCGTGTCTCTTCGTGCTGCTACATATTTCTCGTGGTTTCCTCTGGTCATTCTTTCTAGGTACACCTGTCTTGCTTGGTTTTTTATTTCAATGCTTCTCTTGCATTGATCATCAGTGCCTCCTTCTCTCTTGGTTTTGTGTGCCTAATACACTGTTATTTGTCTCTGTGATTTTTTCTTTTATGGAGTTCCACATCACGTTCAGATCATTTTCCATTTCCAGACTCCTTGCTATTTCCTCTAGCTTTCCTGTTAACATTCTTTCATACTGTTGTTTTGTTTCTTCATTTTTTAATTTTTCTATGTTCCACTTTGTTTGTCTATCATTGTTTGTTCTATGTCTTGTCGCTAGTTTTTTCGCCCTCATTTTCCCGACAACTAGGTAATGATCGGTGTCTACATTCGCTCCTCGGAAACTCCTTACATCCAGTATGCTACTTCCATGCCTAGTGTTAACTAGAACATGGTCGATTTGGTTATGGTGCCTGCCATCTGGTGATGTCCATGTCCTTTTGTGTATATTTTTATGGTTAAACCAGGTGCTAGCTATTGTCAAACTTCTTGCTATAGCGAATTCGGCCATTCTGTTCCCGTTATCGTTTGATTCTTCGTGCAACGAGAATTTGCCAGCGTAGGGGTAATAATATGGTTCCTTACCCACTTTAGCGTTAAAGTCGCCTAATACGATTTTCATGTCGTAAGAAGGGACTTGGTCATAAGTCACTCTAAGAGTTTCATAGAAGTCATCCTTTTCTTGTTCTGGTTTTTCTTCTGTAGGCGCGTGCACCGTGATGAATGTTATATTATGAAATCTGGATTTGATTCTTAGGTTCGCGATCCGATCGTTAAGCGGGGTGAAGTCTATTACATTGTTGAGTAGAGGTTTAAGTACACAGAAACCTACCCCAAAGTTTCTTCTGGAGTCATTATTGCCACTGTAGAATATCGTAGCGTCTCTTCGTTCTAGGACTCCTTTACCAGTCCATCTTAGCTCTTGTAGTCCTGCAATGAGTATTCTATATCGTCTAAGCTCATCTATCATTTCTGCCATTGCTCCAGGTCTATATAATGGTCTCACATTCCATGTTGCAAATTTTATATCGTTAGTCCTTAAATCATTAGTCCTGGGACGTTGCTGGGGTCTTTGCCGTAAATCCTGACTGTTCCGAGGCTGATTTCTCGATTCCATAACAAGAATTGTTTTCCGAGGAGAGGTTGTCAACCTTTCGCCCAACCCCCGAACCTGGGGGACCGGATCCGTGAATTATACCCCATCGGACAGGGTGGCCCAGCTATACCCCCGCTATCGCTTATAAGAAAGTTAAATTTTAATGCTAAATTTCCAATCTTCCACGCGTTGTTATAGTACATTCCATAATCGTTATCAATTTTCGTACTATCATCAGTTGTATTATATTTGTTTAAAATCGGGCCGGAGGATTCCATTATCCTTTCTTTTACTGCGGATGGTGTGGCAAACTTCATCATCCTCCTCCGATAGAGAGCATGGCCCCTTAGAATGATACTAGTCGGTTGTAACTTAAAAACCTGGTGCACGAGTATTTTTTATTCATTCCCTTGCCATGCGTTGTCTATTGTTAATTTTTTTTGGCTCAAGTTTTATTGACGCTGGTTATTGGTTAAATGTTTCCTCCAATTGAGCGTCCGCCTCGATTTTACAATTCTCCAGATTTTTATACTTCCTCGCTATAGCACCACCTGTTTTTATAATATCCTTAACCAGTTTTTTATTATACTTACAGAATTAGCTACGCTTATGCACAGCTATACAGGTATGCATATATGTAGACCGCTGTAAACTGTGCAGGTAAACAGATATTCAGGTAGCCAGCCATGCAGGTAGATAATCTTTTGAGAATATACCTGCATCACTCCTTAGAGAAACTGATGGTAATGACTCTTCTTTTTAAAACTTATGTGTAGAAGTCAATGACCTTCCGATATTGAGCTTTATCCATGGGAATATTTTTATCATTATGTCTGGTTCACATTATTCCAGTAGCAATCCAGTCCGATCCAAACCAGCGCTGTTAACTTAAGGCCCAAACATATAGCAGAAACGAAAAGAAACCGAAACGAAATTAACTAGAAAATGATAGCGATTATATAGGTGCCTGAGCGAATCGGTTCTTGACATTTGTTGACAAGTTTTGCATTGAGTAGAAGAGTTTTTTATTTTCGCTAAATACATATATTATACAATTTATATAATTTATGGCGGATGTCGAGAAATCACAAGAGAAATCATAATTTAAATTTTTTCACCTCGTATTGACTGCATTCTTTTAAAAAAAACCTCTTTTTCGTTCTTTCAACTACTTTAAATTCGAAAACAAACTGTCTGTCGAACTGTCAAAGTAACGGGCTGAATAGCTGAAACGGAAACCGAAATGAAATAAATTTATATCATTCGTTCCAATTCGGTTCTGTTCGTTTATATAACCGAGTTCATACATTTTCATACGATTTATTTCATTCTTTTCGTTTCGGTTCGTTTTCGTTTCTGCTATATGTTTGGGCCTTTACCACCGTTTCTAGAATGCCATTTGACAGTTCTCATTTTACAACCAGCAACAAGCAAAAATAATAGCATTTCTCCTTTTACAAATAATAAAAAGCAACAAAATTAATAATAATAATATCGTCATGCTGTATTGAATTATTACTAAATTAATTCCTTAACAAAAATTTACAAGCAAACGTCAATCCCTTTTGACAGTATTGAGCTGTGCTACAATTTAGCTGAGCCAAAAAGCAGAAATAATTTAGCTAACAACGCTAAAAAAATTGCTGTTTATGCCGTTGTTAACTTGCCTAGCTCAGTTAAAATAACTTGGACCTAAAAGCGCTCAATTAGGGTGCTCCTGTAATTTTACATTCTGTTCATTCGTCCTGGCACAATTTGATGGCCCAACAATAATTCCTTTTAAGGTAGGTTTACACGCACTGATAAAAAAATTGTCTTGATTCCAGCAATTCGATAGTCTTCGTTTCGTTGTCTTGAGTAGAAAAATTTTTCAGTCTTAACATGAGAATGCTGTCTCAGAGTAAGACACCGGAAATTCTTGACCCAAGCAAAAGTATTTCTTCGCTCAATACTTATATTTTTCGCCCAAGATATTTCTTTCTCGAACTAAGATTATTTAATTTTTTACTCAAGAAACTAAACTCTTAAATCATCGGACTTTTCTCGGTTACCGGACTTTAAAGCTCTAAAAATGTATCACAACTATTAAGACCGATTTTAGAACTTAAATTTTTTTCAATTATAATATCATCGGTTTCGTAATTTTTTTTAACTTCAAGTCAACTTTTGTCTTCATCCAAGACAATAAAACCAAGACTATGAGTATTGCTTATCCCGAGACAATTTTGTTTTCGTTATATCCAAAACTTGAGTTGCTTGGTTCAAGAAAAAGTGCTTTAAACCAAGAAATTTTTTTTATCAGTGCGCAACGATTTACTTGAGGGAGAACGCTTTTTGCTTTGAGAACGTCATATTAGGAACTGACACAAACAAATATAATTACTGCTACTTTTATCAGTCTTTTTGCAAACCTATAAAATGATCGATCATTAAGGGAGAAATAGTTTATTCTGCGAAAAGTTGTCAGAGCGAAAGGGGAGATAATTCATTCGCAGTGAACCCGGTAGTAACCCGCAGCTCGGCGCAGCTTGCAAGCAGTACGATATTGCTTATCATAAGTCATAATCATAAGGAGACAATAATTGGCTATATACAAGGTGTATCGCGAACAGTGACAAAGCGGCCGGCTGTGGATAGGTTATGGATAGACGAACAAAAAATCGTATGGGTAGGGGAAATCGTAACCGCTGGGCGTTTTGAAGTTGTTTTAAGGTGCTGATCGACGATGTGAATATTCCAATGCAAATGTTCTCGCGAGAACAGAAATTCGTTCTCATACACGTGTAATTAGGCATGAGAATACGTTCTTGTTCTCATGGAGGTATTCTCAAGCGTTTTCATGAGAATTGTTTTCTCATACGTGTAAATAGGTGGCGTGAGAATATTCCCATGAAAAAGCGTGAGAATGCATTCTTTCCAACATGTCGGAAAGAACGAATGTTCTCATGCGATCTCATTTGCGATTTTCAAGTGCTTTGTTGTGAAAAAAATCAAACGAAAATTACACAGAGCAACGATGAAAAAACTTTTTTATGGTTTTGCCTGATTCTTATGTTTTTGGGTGTGCTGAGTCCGAAAACAATATCAAAAAACTCGTATCACCCACCATTTTTTCACATTTATTGAATATACGAAATATGAGAAATTCAACTATCCTGCTCACGATTGGATGATGTGGAGATTCGAAAGTAATTTGCATGCTCCTTCGGCAACCAAAGGGGTTTACTAAGTTCCCATGTTTCATATGTGACTGGGACAGCAGAGCAAGGGATCAACACTGGTCCACAAAACATTGGCCTGCAAGGGAAATCTTAACACCTGGCGAGAAGAAAATTTTGCATAAAACTTGAGTAAATAAAAAAAAAGGTCCTTCTGCCACCTCTTCACATTAAACTGGGTTTAATGAAACAGTTCGCAAAAGCCTTGCCTAAAGATGGTGCATAGAGCCGATCAAGGTCATATTTTGAAAGAACTGTGCGTGATACAAAAAAACTCGCACAAAATTCCAACATTAATTTTCTTCTTTTTGACATGGCGATGAAAATACAAATGAAAATAACGAACAACAACTGGCAGTGCGAGAGGACAAATTATTCTCAAGCCACAGCTTTTATTCTCATCGTGTAAACGCACATGAGAATTCATGAGAATATTCTCATGACAACTGCCACCATGATAACGATATTTATTATCGCGGGAACAATTACCATGCCTCGTGTAAACACCCATGAGAATATTCTCATGAGAATACCAAAATTTACGTTGAGAATATTCTCATCGCCTATCAGCACCTTTAGAGTTTTACATATCATCCTGTATTTTTGTAACCCTATGACCTATTTTCATGAATAAGGTATCAGTGTACGCAGAATACTCCCACCTATCTAAACCCGTTCTAGCCTATCAACTTCCGGAGCACTCAGGTTCTACCCTATCAACTTCCAGAGCACTGAGTCGTCAAAGTCAAAACTATGGTTTTTTTTCACTAAAATTTCAACTAAAACCACCTTTTTCTCCAAAAAATACGTAGTTAACTGATATTTTTTTTTTGCAAAATTAGAAAGTTTGGACAATTTCCTATGAATAATGCCTGGACAATTTTTATCCTACGGCTTTTACTTTACGTATTCTGCGTACACTGATATGTTATTCATGAAAATAGCTCAAAGGGTTACAAAAATACAGGGTGATATGTAAACCTCTACCAAAAAAAACTTGAAAACGCCCTAGCGGCTATACCGTTACGATTTCCGGTGAAGCCCTGGCATTAACAATATTGGAGTGAGCTTTACACTGAGATTGAGCTTTACATTGAAATAGAAATGTAGGAGCGAGAGATTGTGTGTAAAGGTAATCTTGACTCTCGGTTAAAGGTACTCCTCAATGATGTTTATGGTTCAAACGTAATATAAGGTTCATCGACATCAACAGGCGGAAATTTTTATCATTTTTAGACTTAGAATATTCTTAGGACTCGGCAATTTTTCGAATATTGGTCTTGGAAATTTTTTAATTGTTACTTAAAGTTTTTTCGAAAAATTATTTTTTTATGAAAATATAAATTTTTGTATGTATTAGTAATAAATTTATCGAAATTTTAATCAAAATATATTCAGTGTCATTTCAGTCTAACTGCTAATTTCCTACAGATTTCCGTCCACATTCTTCAGTCGAATTTACCTACCTCATTTTCAGTAAATGTCCAGTCTCTTTTTCGCCAACAACGTTCCATCTCTTGTTTACTATAGGTATCAGTCTAATTTCCGTTCGTTTTCCGAATGCTTTTAAATATTGAAAAACTTAGTAAATTTTTCAGTCTGTTTTCAGTCTTATATTTTCACCCGATTCTCGTATCTGTGTACTCGCTTACTATACCAGTATGAAAGAGTAATTGGCAATTATCAGTGCGGATTCAAAAAACAAAACTCCACTACCGATCACATATTTTCATTACGACAAACAATTGAGAAAACGAAAGAATTTAATATAAGGACCCATATCCTTTTCATAGACGTTAAAACCGCATACGATCTTGCACTTCGACCATTGGCGTAACTATACCATCTGAGGCCCGTGGCAAATTCATTGGATGGGGCCCTCCCAGTACAAATCGTCACGTTGTAATTTAATTTTAATAAATCACTTAAGTAGTTACTCAACAGTATTAAGGCGTCTATCCACTGTCAGTTTTGCGTGACATGCAAGAATGTCATGCAAGAAGGTTATTTTCCCATTCATTATCATCCATGCAGTCAATCCTCACTTTAAGGAAAAAGTGGTAATGAAAAGTTGCTGTAGTATGAGTGCTACAAATATGAGTGATACATAGTAAATATGTATGATTTGACCTACTCACTCCGAAATTCACAGTAAGAATGACGAAATGATTGACAGCAACAGCATCCACTGTCCTTCATGCTGTCATTCACTTAGCTTCGCCCGCAGGATTTCAAACACTTTTGATTTTCGTCACCATTGCTCGACATGCATGTCAGTCAGCCGTGAATGTCATGCATGCTTTATAGTGGATAGGCCCCTTTACAAATATTGTGTGCATTTTAGTTAAATATCTAATAAATTTTATTTTCAAAAGCATAGGTATTACATAATTTTAATGAAATAACAATTTAATATTAACAAGATATTTATTATATACCATTTAAAAAAAACTTTTAAAAATATTGAAAATTTACTATAGGTAATCGTGAAGACAGTGGCTAGAAACTATGTTTCAAGTGTCGGGTGGGTGAATATTCATTCATTCATTAATTCATCGACGGTCAGCCGCACTTAATGCTATAATATCCCAGGGAAATTAGCAAAAAATAAAACGCACGAAGGGAGATAAAATTCCAAAATGGCTGAAATTTGGTCTAGAATTTCGGAATCACAAAAAAACATGGCCGCCGGAGATACCGCGTTTTCCCGTGTTTTCCTTGTATCTCGGTTACTATAGGTCGTACAACCCCGTGCGAAGGCCCAAAATGTTGACAATGAAATTCTCTACAACTTTAATTCTTACAAAAATGTTGACCTGATGAACACTTTTAAAATTATTCAAGGTCAAAGTTATCAAAAATCAATTTTTGGCCAAAAAATTACTCAATTGATTTTTGGAAAAAAAATTTTTATTTACTTTACAAAACATTATTGCCTAAAAAATACTCCTCTTATTTTTTCGAAAACCTTTCCGAATTATTCAAGGTCAAAGTGTGATTTTTTGGCCGAAAAGTGATTTTTGGAAACTTTGACTTTGAATAACTTCGAAAGGGTTAATTTTTCGAAAAAATTACAAGAGGGCTTTTTTGTAAGCAATAACATAAAAGAAAAAAAACCGAGTTCTAGAAATTTACAGATGTAACCCCTTAATTGATTTTAAGTACTTATATAAAATTTATAATTTTTACTAAATTTTGTTAAAACCGGGGGCCCCCTTTCGATCAGGGCCCGTGGCATTTTGCCAGCCCTGCCACCCTATAGTTACGCCACTGACTTCGACCCAAAATTTACGAAGCAATGGTGGAACTGAACTTTCCAGATCAATTAATTCAGCTCACTGAAACCTCATTGAGTCGACTGTTAAACAGAGGGGGTGATGATACACAACGCAATGCATTGACCTAATGCCCCCGCAAAGTTCACTCTGATCCCTCCCTTATAGCCTATGAATGACGTACGAATTGGTGAATGCATTGAACCGTGTATCATCACCCCTGTGATTTTTCTAAGCTGGAGCAGTCCTCGAACAGACCTTTTGTATTAGAAAAAGCGGTCCGAGAGGCATGTATTGAAAGCAGAGGGACAATTCTAAACAAGTCTGTTCAGTTAATGGCATATGCAGATCACAGTCATCAAGGGGAGGAAAATGGCTGCAGCAGAGGAAGCGCTTGTGGCGGTAGAAAAAGCAGCATCGAAAACTGGTCATGAGTTGTATCGACAGAACCACTTCATTAAGTACTTTTCGTATTTATTATTTTTTGTTAATTTTTTTAATTATGTTGGTATCACTTGAATTTTGATATACTTAATTTGAACTTTAAAAAATCGAATTTGGGCTTTAAAAAATTGAATATGAACTGGGAAATATAGCCCAGTCACTTTATACATGAACCTCTAAAAAAATCCAACTGGAGATTTTCCAACTGGATTCTCTTTATTTTGGGGTCACAAATAATTTCCCAAAAGCCCATAAAGCCAACTGACCGGCTACTCAAGTTACGGAGGGCTAAAGATCACAAAAATCTGTTTTTCTTGAATGAATATCTTGTAAATTATCTGTTTTACGTTAATTTTGGCTAAATAACATTTATTCGATGGACTTTTTTTATAGGTAAATGTAAGTACCGTTGTTACTCCAACGACCTACTAACATTTGACTTACTTGAGAAATAAGACCACAAACAAAATTTGGTTAACAGAATGGGCCACTGGCCAAGTCAGCCGCCTCAGCCATTTGGGTAAAATTATTATAATAAATAATCGGAAAGCATACTCTCTTCAATAAAGCAGCATTCATTGAAAAATATTAAATGGTGTAGTTTTAATAACAATTTCAAAAAGGAACTAACAGATGGCCCACCTTTTATATGCACCAAAGAAGGCTTAAACTGTTAAAATATTCATGGGCTTGTAATTTGATAGCGTCTGGGCTCTCATTCATCACGCTGCCACAAGCATACGCCACATACAAATGCACTCGTATAGTATAATGGAGTATGCGTTGCTCCACAGCTTGTCATCCAGATTTCACGAAAACGATTGGATCTACGTAAATTTTGTATAGGACATTTTTATGCAGATTTATCTCACTTACAAATTTCACTTATCCAAAATTTACGTAAAACCGATAATTTACGAGATATTTGAGAAAAACTGATTTTCGTGACCTTTGACCCTCCGCAACTTGAGTGGCCGGTCAGTTGGCTCAAAACAAAGGGAATTTTGCTGTAAAATCTCCATTTGGTTTTTTTAGAGGTTTGGCCTCTTTTTTTTTGTATAAAGTGATTTTTGGATTTGAACTTTACAAAATTTAATTTGACTTTTAAAAAATTTAATTTAATTTTAAAGATTTGAATTTTAGTTTGATAAAATTGAATTTGGCTTGAACCAAATGGTAAATGGTAAATCTACAGTATACCATGACCAACTCAGGCGCGGATTCAAGGGGGGGGGGGTCACGGGGGTCATGACCCCCCCCAAAAGCAGTGCCGCGGCCAGACAATTGAGAGGCCCTGTGCAATTGAGAGTCCAAAAAAATTTCTACACAAGGACCCGTGCCCGTGGCAGAATTATGGCCCATATGCTGATTTGTGTGGCTCATGCTCATTTATGTGACCCATTCGATGAAGTAAAAATGCAAATAATCAATTCAAATGATTTTTATTGCCAAAGCAATTTTTCACTCGCCAGGACCCAAACACGCGGGGCGCTGTGAAGTTGCACACCTTGCACATATGCCAGCAACGGCACTGCCCAAAAGCGCTCGCTGTTTAAAAAACAAAATTGACCCAACTCAAAAACAAAAAGTAACCAAACGCCCAAAACCGACCCACCTTTTTTGCAAATTAAAAAAACAACCTTAAAAATGACCTTCAAGGTCAACAGCGGATTGATCTATACTCTTTCTATATGTTTTGATTGGCAAACTCTGAAGTTAGCTGCACTCACAATAAAGGGCGCGTCTTCATTAAAAACACGTTTTCGTAGGGCACGTTTGTTTTTAATCCACCAGAAAATTCGATTAGTTTTGTTCGTTTTGTTAATTTTGTTTTTGTTTTTTTAGGAGTAGTAATTTTTTTCAGCCACTTTTAATTCCGTGACCCCCCCCAAAACAAAATTCTAGATCCGCGCCTGGACCAACTCCGATTTTGAGGAAATTTTCACACAATGTACAGTTAACTATGCACAAATCAACTACGTTAACAAAAAGTGTCGCTCAAGTCCCGTTTCGCTGTAATTCCACTTCAAAGTATCTTAATTCCAATAATTGAACAGGTGATAACTCCTATGTTATTTCACCAATATTGATGAAATTTCCACACATTATGTATTTTGACGTGGCCAATTTATTTTTTGGAAAAAAATTGGCACTTACGAACCGTTAACTTTTTATTTAACAAAAATGAAATTTGTCTTAAAATAATCAAACTTAAATCTTCAACATCTTCCAATTGGTGAGGTTTACAGAAAAAATATAATATACCTTTTTTGTAGAGCATTAAATTTCCTAAAAAATTCTCCGAAAACATTTTTCTGTACAATCAATTAATGATGAGGTATGAATTTTTTTCTGTTGGACTGAGGAAAAAATAAAAAACTGCGATGCGGAGGATCTTCCTATTACAATTAAGAGCTCATATTGAGTGAGAATTTTTGTAAGGTGTCCAGCAACCCATTTTTCCGTGTCACTTGTAAAAAAAATTAATTGATTTTTTGACCCACCCTAATGTTTAAGCATGTAAACTAGCGCTTAAATTAAAATGTTATAAACTATAAAAACGAAAAGAACAAAATTTTTATAAAAAACAACAAAGCCATCCATACTAGTAGAATACCTCTATTCATTATGTTGCTCGCTATCGAGTTTATTTGGCTTTTTAGAACGAGCCGTTCGCCTACCGTCCCAGTCTTTCAAATTATGCAAAGCTGAACCTAGGGCATCGAGGATGTCTTGATCCGACACATCTTTTCCTGGTTGCGAAAAGGCTTTTCTAAGCGTTGCTAAAAAATATTCATTTATTGTATTTAATCATTAGTACCAGGAAGCCGATCTATAATCGGTCACACTTTTATCGGGCCGGCTGCGCTTGTCTTGTGTTAAGTCACATTTTGTTACATTTAGTACAATAATTGTTGAAAGGAAATCTTGGGACATCTTTATGAAAACTAATTTTTTTTGTAATCTTTTACAAAATAAGACATTTGAAAGAATATGGCAAGATGCACTTTGATTATGTATCATACACTTATTTACCAGTTCTCGAAGTTCAACATGTAGATCAGGAATTTCTGCAGAAATTAAATCATCGAGTTCTTCACAATTATGAATCTTATCTTCAGATTTCATGATTACCAGCAAATGCGTGTGTGGTAAACCCCCTTTTTTTGGAATTCAATGGTGTAAACATAAGCTGCAACTCTCCCGAAAATTGTCTTTTTATCCAAATCCTCGATTAATTCATCAAATTTTTTTTTGCGATTCGAAGTCATAGTAATGAAGAAATCAGGAGATCCGAATCGTCTTACCAAGGCCATAGCATCTTCAAAATGCTCACAATAGCCAGGAAAAGAAGATGGAAGTATTATCTTTTCTCCTAAAACACCGTTATTTTTTTCTGCCATCTCATTAAGAAAATAAATAACTGATGTATAATTATCAGCTAGTATTTTTTTGATTCCCCTTTATCCATTGAATCCTATCATGTTCTACTCTTATAAGATACTCTAACAAGATACTGTTGAAAAATTTTATGTTACGTAATGGTGGATCCACACTACACGGACTTTAGCTCATACGCGCTTGTACCTTTTTTTCCTTATAGAATTTTTAATGGCAAAGGCAGTACGGCCAAACAGCGCGGATAAAAGGCCGTGCTTAAAAAGGTACATTGTACTTCCACACAATACGGGATTTTTAAATGAAAATTGATTTTTGCCAACATATTTTCATTGTTGTAATAGATTTTCCATCGGTCGAACAATTAGTTCATTATCTGGAAAGCTTTGGTCAGCATTTAAAGTTACAACAGCACAAACTTCGTTACTTTGATGAACGTTATATCGTCTTTCATCAAGTCCTTCTGGGCAGGTAAATAAAAGTCTAACATACGGTTCTGGAATATTTCGTATTGCCGCATCACGTTTAGCTGCTTCTTCCACTTCCCTCGTCATCATAAAGTCTCGTGCATATGGGTTCTGTTTTGAGATCTAACAATTTCCTCCAATAATTTGACTAATGGAACACGAGAGCAGGGGCGGCGGAGCGCATGGGGATGGAAGGAAAAGTGCACACGCACTTTCGCTTTGGGTGGGGAAATCCACACCCAAAATATTTCGTGTATACCTAATAACCCAGAACGTTGAAGAGCTGTCTAAATCGCTGCGACGAACCCCGTGTTCTTTTAATGAACTGGGTTTTGAGAGCTTTTGAGTTCCCATACAAAATCGAAAACCCAGGTTTTATCTGGGTCTTCTGGTTCTTCGATTTTGTATGGGAACTCAAAAGCTCCTCAAAAGCTCTCAAAACCCAGTTCATTAAAAGAACACGGGGGAAAGAACGTGGTCGAAGAGCCGCACACCAGCAAGGCTTTTCATACGAAAACTAAATACATTAAATATAGAGCTATTAAGAACTTATAACTGTATAGCCTAAGCTTTTTAAAGCCCATCCGACGAGCATTTAAAAAGGGAATTTTCTCAGAGGCTTGCCAAAAGAAGAATTTCCCCGTAGGTTCCTCATGAGGACCCCATGAGGCAATGGGGCATGCCAAAAGAAGGGTTCTCATGAACACCAGACAAAAAAATCAGCGATACTGAAGTGAGGTATGCCTTATCAGTTTCTCATAAGGGCCCTATGAGGCAAACCAGATGAAATGGGGCAATCCCATCATCTGCCTTACGTATTGGGAAAGGTTTTCAAGAAGCTTTAAATTAATACCTTTAAGCTATAGCTTTGCTCATACAAAGCTTTAGTTTTTGTTGTTACATTGCTTCATATTTCAGGAAATTATGTTGGTGGCCATGAAGGGTGTTATTCAACATGTTCAATAGACCGGTTCTGGTTCGATCACAAAGGTGAAGCAGCATTGAACGTGATTAATACTCAGTTGGGAGACCACATTGGAAAAAACCACCCTCGCGTTTTCGACAACGGCGCAGTTATTACTCACATATCCACACCGAAATTCGCAAATAAATAAATTGCTCGATTAACATTGTAATGGTTATCTGCTTCCGTGGTCCCCACCCACAATCATTATGCTCCGCCGCCCTTGCACGAGACCCATGATTTATCGGGTGATTAATACGCTCGGTTATAGCTTCTTCAGGCTCAAGAAAATAAATTTGCCCATACGTAGGTTTCTCAAAGCTACCGTCTAAATTTTACTTAGGTTGTGCGGCCACATTAATTTTATGTAAATCTGACCGTTGGCAATAAAACTATATAACCCGCGATTATTAATTGTTCGGTAAAAGATGACATTGCATATGAAGAGTTTAGACTTCTAATTCTTTTATGGAATTCAGGAGATAGTGGGTGACGGTGCAAAAAAGTCTTACTAATTCATTTGGAAATTCAATTTCCAATACTTAAAACTGGTTTTGAAAACATAATTGTAAAAGTTTTTTTTCCAAAAATAAATATAAAAAAAACTATTAAAGTGACAGTAGAATATTTCAATAGGCGTTCGTTGCTTATTGAAAAGAAAAGTATCTTTTTCAATAATTTTTAACAATGTAGGAAAATTCGCAGAAAACAACTTTTCCGGAAATTTTCACTAAGCCCAACGGGATTTATTGGGTGAAAACACCTTTAAATACCAGTTTTGGTGAAAATCGTTAGAGCAGTTTTCGAGAAAATATTTACAAATATAGTTGTTTTATTGGAAGCTTTTACTGCAGCGAACATAAGTCCTACAACACGACATATAACCCACAATATCGTAATTTCGCTAAAATTTCTGGTCATTGGTAATCGTCTATTGACCTTCTGAAGGAATTTTCGAGCCTGAAAGTATGATTTTGTATTTAGTAAATATAAAAAATTTTCATAAATCTGATACTCACACTAAAATCTTGTGGATCAGGATTGGAACTTTTATCACTTTGTGCATTGTTTGGTAATTTACAAACGTCTGATACTTCATTTTCACGACATTGCAAAACATCTTGACTGCCATAAGGCATTAAGTTTTCTTGATCCGTGTTTGCCGTCAGCACTAATTCCTGCCGAATTCTAGAAAAACGTTCCGACCTTAAACGCCTAAGCTCGCGTTGTTTGATACTGTCCATTTTATGTTTTATTAAAATAATACTTTTAAACAACAGTTAAATACTTAAACACTTAAATAACAAAACTTTTTCACAGTTTAACAATAAAACCAAAGGTTAAAAGCCAAAAGAAAAATTTTAAACAATAATTAAGTAGGTACTGCAATGGAAAAAATGACCGGAAAATTGAAAAAATCGAAAAAAATAACTTTTTTCGTGGTAATTTGAATATTTAACTTTGGAGACTGGTTTTCAATCATAAGACAGTATTTGCACGTAGCACGAAACTAGTTTATCTTAATAGTATTTTTTATGAATCAAAATTGTATAAAAAATAATACGTCTTGAAAAAATCGAAGCATTTCACTGCAGGTCTCAGCTAATATACATAGCAGCATGAAACTCGTGAATGGGGTAAAAAAAATAAATATTTCTTTAAACATGCTTAAAACACCAAATTGAAAAAAATTATGCATTAAAGTCTTCTTCATGAATTTTTCTCTAATCTTGCTCTCTTTGTAGAGTGTTGTAAATTTTCTTCGTCAGATGCAACAAAACTGATTAGAGAAAAAATTCATGCTCTCTAAAAGTGAATTAGTGAAAATTCACTAATTCTTAGTCATTTTTCACTCATTCAAAGTTGCAGACATGACACATTTTGAATTAGTGAAAAAAGACTAGAAATTGACTATTTTCATTAGTTAACCTAATTGTCATTGAAAAATAACACGTTTGAATATAACATTGCCTTAGTTTAATGAAAAAAAATTATTTACATATTCCATATGGTATATAATAATTGTTTAAATAATCTTACTTATTAAAAGAATAAAGAACCCTTTATTTTTACTAAATAAAATCCACAATAAAATAAATTTTACTAATTCAATTATCTAGCATGGACCTGTTCACTTATTAACTTCCCAGTAGGAAGTTATTGTAATCGGTCCGAAAATCGGATTCGAAATTTTCAATGTATTTACAGGTTTCAAGGTCCCAATAGCATTTTAAGCAAAAATTTGAGAAGAAATATGTGTGTGTGTGTGTGTGTGTGTGTGTGCGTACGTATGTGGTCATTTTTTCCTGCACGATTTCGCGCGAACCGAAAAAGATATCGATTTCGTTCAGGTGCCGTTCGAAGCGTGTTCAAGGAAATATGATCTGAAAAGATTTTCATAAAAATTGGTCGAGCCGTTTTTTTGTTTGAACGACTTAAGTGATTTTTGTACCAGCACGATTTCGCGCGAACCAAAAAAGATATCGACTTCGTTAAGGTGCCGTTCGAAGCGTATTAAAGGACATATGAATTGAAAAGATTTTCATAAAAATCGGTCGAGCCGTTTTTTTGTTTGAACGACTTAAGTGATTTTTGTACCAGCACGATTTCGCGCGAACCGAAAAAGATATCGATTTCGTTCAGGTGCCGTTCGAAGCGTGTTAAAGGAAGTATGATCTGAAAAGATTTTCATAAAAATCGTTCGAGTCGTTTTTTTGTTTGAAAGAATACTGGGAAGTTAATCTTGTGGACCGAAAGGGTCAAAAGCCACATCCCAACTAGTTTTTTAGTGGATTCATGAACTACTAAAGTAAATAGTGAAAAATTACCACTAATTCACACTAGTTGCAGACATGACACTAACTCACTTTTAGAGAGTGAAGAGGACTTTAATGCATATTTTTTTTTCAATTTGGTGTTTTAAGCATGTTTAAAAAAATATTTAATTTGTTTACCCCATTTACGAATTTCATTAATATTTATTAGCTGAGACCCGCAGTGAAATGCTTCGATTTTTCATGACGTATTATTTTTTATACAATTTTGATTCATATATACCGTTTTTTACCATTTATCGAAAGTAGACGTAACAACGAGTAAATGAGCCAAAACAGAACTCCGTAGGAAGCGTAGTTTTAAGAGGAATCGCAGTTAAAAATGCCGCTTCTTTTTAAAAACAATTAAATTTAACAACAACCTCTAAATATTTCCGTCTGAAAAAATTACTGCCTTTTTGTAACACTAAAAGGTATCTTTTGCCAAAGTTTCAGCTTCATAAAAATTTTTTTGTCAACGAAAAAAATTAAAAACCAAAAAACCGGTTTTCCGCCATTTTTTCGAAAAATTTTGAGGTTAGGGTAACAAAGGTTCACACAAAAGTTGTAGATCTTTTTATTTCCTACAACTTGTACCTTTGACTTTTTTCGATAGGATGCACAGTTTAGCCAGAAATCGCGAAAACCTGTTGTCAACCCCTAAACCCCCCCCCCCCCCTCCACCACGGATAAGAGCTGTCAGTTCGATTTATTTTTCCCTCTTTTACAAGAGATTGTTCGACAATATCTCGCTGTCAGAATGCTGTAACGAATTATTTTTTTTCTTTCTCATTTTTACGACTAATTCTACGGGACTATAATAGAAATAGTAGAGACAGAAACAGATATAACCTAATAGTCCAATCAATCTACAATAGCTCCTTGTAAATTTAGCGTTAATTGCCAACAGGAAACAAAAAATATGGTTATATAGGAAAAAAAATTCTAAAAAAGATAGCGTTTTTTTTTTGAATTTGGAAAGACGAACATAACCTAAAAAATTCCGGAAAGTGAAAAAAAACGCTTTTTTGCGAATAACAAAAAAACTTGAGCTTGGATTGAAAAAAATCAAATTATAAAGTTTTAGGTATTCAAATTATCTTTCGATTGATATATATAAAGTTATAGGTTGGAGCACAAAACAAAGAGAAAAGTCCAAAAAACTGTTAAAAATCACGTTTTTTTAATTTGTTAATAACTTTTGTTTAACGCAACTTAGATATTCGTTATTTGACAAAAATATTGCTTCTTGCTAGCTGAAAAAAACACAAAAGACAGTCTAGAAGAATTGGCAGACCAAGAGGAGCGTTTTATCCTTTTTTTTATTATTTAAAATCCGTAAACGAGTAAATTTAAAAATGTAAAACGAGGCTCGCACTAGTTTTTTAATTTTTTAATTAATTTGAGGCCCAAATGATTTAATTTGGTCACGAGTAAGTTTTTTAACATGTTACGGTAGCGATTTGTCAGTAACTGCATTGCCACTAACATCTTCGAAGAAATACCACCCTATGATGACCAAATGGCGTATTAGTCACTCTACGAAGGTATAATTGTCGTTGATGTATCAATCGAGCATTTTGAATACCCCAATAGTGGCTATTTTGTTCATTAAAAAGGGCAGCCAAGTCGAAATGTCCCTCGTCTGTCATGATAATTTTTTTCCAATAACCTTGAACATTGATATCGAGCTGTAAAACCCGTTTGTGCGGCGTTAGATGTTCCATAGTAAATTGTTACCGACTGCTATCCACGACTGTCAAATATGAGCTGACATATGACAACCAATCCAAAATGGTGGCCAAACAAGTTTTCCCGATATAGTACAGGCAATCTGTCGTGAAAAATGGCTGTTTTTGGCAAATAATTACACCGCCGAATTTTTTTTCATACATCGTTAGGGGGTCATGAAAGAAGCTTAAATCCAGATTTGTGACCTCCCACTTCTTGCAGGTTTTTGGAAAACTAAAAGAGTTTTTTGAATGTGTTTTTCTCTGAATCAGTGCACTATAGAGAAAAAGTTTTTAATCAAAAAATGTAGAGGACATTGCCGTCTACGATTAATGTCATTGGGCGCGTTTAGGCCCGAGTTATTTTAACTCTGTTAAATTAGCGCTGTTAACTTAGCACCGTTTCTAGCATGTCATTTGACAGTTCTCATTTTACAGCTAATAACAAGCAAAAATAATAACATTTCTCATTTTACAAATAATAACAAAGCAAGAAAATTAATAATAATAATAATATCTTCATGCTGTATTGAAATATTTCGGAATTATTTGCTTACAACAAAAATTTACAAGCAAACGTCAATTCATTTGGGCTGAGCTATCTTTTAGCTAAGCCAAAAAGCAGAAATAAGTTAGCTAACAGCGCTAAAAAAATTGCTGTTTATGCCGTTGTTAACTTGGCTAGCTCAGTTAAATTAACTTGGGTCTAAACGCGCCCATTGAGTCAATACCGTACGACTTGAAATGCAGAAAGTAGATGGGGCTAAAGTATCAAAAAAAGTGTTTTTTCGCTTTTTCACCCAAAATACATTTTTTTCCGTTATAATTTAAATGGAAAAGTTGTTCGTCTCCAAAATACACACATTTATTCAAACATTTTTTTCTTTTGACTTACCGTTTTCGAGCTACAGCTTACCGAGGTATGAAAATTGTACTTTTGTACAAATCCTAAGTACGGTGACGATTGGTGCGTTGCCCACAAGTGATATGACATGTTTGGCGGAAAAGTTTTATTGCGTGTCACCGTTGTGAAACACTGCGTGTTTATTGTTGTTGCTGGTTGATTTATACGTAGGACCCGGGGTACGCTTGTCATTCTGGTCACTTTTTTTACATATAAAACATACAATCATTTTACAAAAGCAAAGTTTTGACGTCTCTATTCTCCAAAACTCGCCCACCGACTGGAGAGGAACAACTTTTCCATTTAAATTATAACGGAAAAAATGATTTTTGGGTGAAAAAGCGAAAAAACACTTTTTTTGATATACTTTAGCGCCATCTACTTTCTGCATTTCAAGTCGTACGGAATTGACTCAATGACATTAATTGTAGACGGCAATGTCCTCTACATTTTTTGTTTAAAAACTTTTTCTCTAAAGTGCACTGATTCAGAGACAAAAAACGCATTAAAAAAACTCTTTGAGTTTTCCAAAAAATCTGCAAGGAGTGGGAGGTCACAAATCTGGATTTAAGCTTCTTTCATGACCCCCTAACGATGTATGAAAAAAAATTCGGCGGTGTAATTTTTTCAAATTAAAAATACAGATTGACTGTACTAATATGTTAATGGCATTTTTAGTTGAAATATTATTTTATGTTACTATGTACCTACCTAAATATATACAAGCCTTAGTAAAAGGGCTTTCTAAAAATTTCAAAAATAAACAGTTTTAGATTCTAGAATAGATTCATTGAAATCAAACAAAGATATAAAAAAAAGTTTTTTTTATAAACTGATAATATCTCATGTTATCACATGGCCTACATCCTACGAACATTCTTTGTGTGTCTTATCTTTCATTGTTTTTTTTCTTTCGAAATAAACTATTTACAAGTACAATGCATTATGTTTTGTTCAGAAGAAAAACATAAATATTCCGACAAAAAATATCGCAATAATTATTATTTATTATTTATGTTTTAGGAAATACAAGAAAGCGGCGTTTTTTAGTATAAACATCCGCCTTTAAGATAACTACTGAACATTAGAAAAGCGTTTTTGAGTAACTTAAACATTTCTCAGCTCCTTTATTAGATATCATTATACAGTTTTTTTTAAAAGGTTATTTAATATTTATAGAGTAAAAAAGAATATTGTTTTTCAAATTTTGATAAAGAGTGTAAATTATAGGTGGCGCCAAAGTAGAGTCTTCGAAAAAATTGTTGTTCTGCGGCCGACAGTTAATCTCTGGATTGGCTGGTCTAAAACTAACAAACCAAAAAATTCTTAAAAAGGAAGGTCGTACCTACACAGGAGAATTTATCTCATTTAACGAAAAATCGGTAAAAACAAAAAAATGGGAAAAAAAGAAAAAAAAGTACAAAAATGGACTCCGTTTTTGACCGTTTTAACCTTGCTAAAAATTTGTTTATATTGTTTTTTGGCAAAATTGAGGTAAATTCTCCTAAAAAATATGTCAATTAATAAAACACCGCAAGATTTTTCAAAATCGGCCAAGCCAACCCGGAGATTAACTGTCGGCCGCAGAACAACGAGGACTCTACTTTGGCGCACACCTATAATTTACACTCGTTATGAAAATTTGAAAAACAATATTCTTTTTTACTTTATAAATATTAAATAATGTTTTAAAAAAACTGTACATATATAGTGGAGTCGGACAAGCAAAACATAAGGAATTGTTTCCAGTCTCAATTTTTGTTTTCTTAATATGTTAGTTACATTGAATACTATACGAAATGGACATTTTCTAGCACTGGTAACCGCCGCTACGTATAAGTTATGGGCCATTTTGTGGAAAATCTACCATTTTGGTCGTTGTTTCTAAATATAGATGAGAATTTCTCGGTATGTGTAGGTCCAAAGAAATCGAAAAATTGAGGCTGTTCATTACGAGTTCATCTCAGCGGTACAAAATGAAATTTTAATCTGCACACATAACCTCAAAAAAAATTAAAAACTGAAGAAACTGCTAAATTTTGGTTTTTTGGTTATAAGTTTGGATGTTTTAAGTAAAATTTTATGAAATGAAAAAGTGAAATTTTTCGAGAAAATTGACGATTTTTTACACTTTTTTCAAGCTTAAGAAATTTTTTTCTTTCACCATCATAAAGTGCATAAAAAACCCTATAGGTACTTAAAATAAAAACGAACCTCATACGTCGCGATGCACAAAAGTTATTGGCTAATCAATTTTCAAATTTGAGGTTAATTTTTGAGACTTGTATTAAAAATTTCGATTTGAAATTGCTCACATTTATTGCTCACATTATAAAGTATAATTTCTGAAAATTTCATAAAATTTTATCTAAAACATCCGAAGTTATAACCAAAAAAACCAAAATTTAGCAGTTTCTTCAGTTTTTAATTTTTTTTGAGGTTATGTGTGCAGATTAAAATTTCATTTTGTAGCCGCTGAGAGGTAATATCATAATGAGAAGCCTCAATTTTTTTCGATTTTTTTGGACCTACACATACCGAGAAATTCTCATCTATATTTAGAAAGCACGACCAAAATGGTAGATTTTCCACAAAATGGCCCATAACTTACGTAGCGGCGGTTGCCAGTGGTAGAAAATGTCCATTTCGTATAGTATTCGATGTAACTAACATATTAAAAAAAATTTTTTTGAGACTGGAAACAATTCCTTTTTCACTAAAATTTGATGCTTGTCCGACTCCACTAATAATGATATCTCATAAAGGAGCTGAGAAATGTTTTTTTTAAAAGTCACTCAAAAACGCCTTTCTAATGTTCAGTAGTACCTTAATATAAACATTCAATGGTGACTCATTTATCAAACATGTCCACCGGTTGTGCAAAGATGTCGACCATACAAAAAAGTATATCAGAATAAGCCCAAAAGCCAAAGGGAAATAGAGCAAAATCGCCCTCAAAAACAAAAAAGTTTTCGTCCAAATGAACGAACCACAACAAAAAACACTTACCTAAAAAGTGATGGTATCCGCCAAATAATATGAGGAAGTTCGAGAGAGAAGGAGAAAAAAATTCCTCCCACAAAAACCTGCGCAAACAAGTTCGTTGGTTGAATTCTTATCGTAATTGTTTATTTAAACATATCAGATTAATCTGCGTAAGCAAACAAATATATCAAAACAATCTCCAAAAGGAGATTAAGAAAGCACGAAAGAGGCCAACATTTTCTAACAAATTTCCGAATCAAGCGAGAAAGAGAGGGCACACCCCCGCCACAAATTTCTAAATCAATCAAGCTTTCAACCATGACCCGATCCGTAGAGAAGACACAAACCTTTTCATTATATTTTTTATGTGGAAAAACCAAGCTTACGAATCAGCCTTTGTACCATCAGCCGTCTGTCATGTGCATGTCGTTTAGACGTCATGGTGCAACGTCTAGTTTGAAGGCTAGAAAAGAGTTGGAAAGTTCGAGGGGTGGGGTGTGCTCGAGTAGTACTCTAAAGGGCCCAATACACGAACGCTCCATTCGACCACGCCACGCCAAAGCAACAACAATTTGTATGCATTCGAAATTCCGAGTGAATACAAATTGTTGTTGTTTTTTGGCGTGGCGTGGTAGGATGGAGGGCTCGTGTGTTGGGCCCTTAAGATGTTGAATGCGTTCGGAAATACCGATTGCGGAAGTCTATTCCTCAATCGAATTGTTCTATTTATAAACGAACTTCGTCGTTGTAGTAACTTCGATAAAATTTTGTCAATGCTGCTACATTCCTACGATGGCGCAATGAGTCAATGGTACTTCTTGCGCCACCACCGATGAGTTTTATAGCACGGTTTTGTATTATGTCAAACCACGCTGAGGCGGTAGTTGAAGCGCCTGCCCAGATAAATGAGTTGTACTCGAGGCAGGCCCAAATGAAGAACCTGTATCTGGGCTACTGGCTAAAGGAGGAACTTGCATCTCTTGAGAAATCCCAGGCATTGGGGCTTCATGAGGGCAAAGGTCTGGCCCATTGTCGAAGGCGTAAGAATAACGCTGAGTACCGTCATCAGTGAAATGGGTTGGAGGGGATTGTGAACAGATCATTAAAACATATTAGGAAACGTGAGGGTGATGGACTTGACACATGGGAATTCCGGCCAAAATGGTGTACGGTTTAGATTTGGCGCCTTGATTGCAGCCAGAAAGAGAATTCTTAAGTTCCTTAGAACTATGTCTATACCGACAGCTTGGAGTCTAGTCAACAGAGCAGTGTGCCATACTCTGTCAAAAGGTTAAGAGATATCCAAAGCAATGAGACCGGACTCACCAAAGCGATGGCTGTTGAGATGCTCTGTTAAACACACAAGAAGGTTGCCAGTAGATCTTTGTGGTCTAAAGCCTAACTGCCTCTCGCTATTGGGCGGTAGTTAGAAGCGTTATTGGATTCGCCTTGGATAGACGCAAACCTTGTTCCTAAAAGTATGCAATGGCGATATCAGCTAATACTGTGAAATTTCAAAATTGACGGCGTCTGAGAGAAAGAGTGGGAGAAGCAAATTTGAGGGGGACAGAACACCCCTTGGTGCACTACTTGCAAGTCTAACGATTTGTTATACGGCCATGAGTAAAATATTACAAACAATAAAGTTTGCTCTGATTTATTATTATTTTTGTATATGAAGGACTAGCGCTGAAAGGTAATGCCATTTTGTACTGTCATCTGCGGTCCTTGAGTGCAATGTCGGACAGCAAGCTCCAGTTGGAAAGATAGTCAAGAGAAGAATTAAAGAACTGAGAACGCCAGCCAATATGCGGGTTTATACCACCAGTTCGCCATCCAATACTACAGGCATAAAACGCTGACTTCGGTGATCGAAGAGGAGAATGGCTTCCTCGCTTATTATGTTTAGAAGTGATGGCATCGGAAAAAACAGGGAGTTTTTTTGTAAAAAGCCAAGAAAAGCTTGAACCAAAATGAGACGTAACGAAATGTAAGAAACTGGACGAATTTAAGCTTAATCACGTCAACTTGATGCTTACGTAAATTGTGCAGTTTACAACAAACCAAAATTATCAAAATAAATAACTGAAAGATTACTTTAATTGATGCCAATTAGGGGTTTTCACGTTTTGTGCGATTCTGAGGGCACAAAACGTAAGTAATGTAACATTTTAGGATTTAACGAATATTCTGAGCACTCGAGTTAAGTCTGGACCTAATATTTTCTGAACATAATATGACGTACCGTAACGTAACTCTATGTAACCTACAGTACGAGCATGAGTGTTCATATGGCACTGACCTAAATTGACGTAATAAACTTGACGAATGTTCGTTAAATTCTCGCATGTTACATACGGTGCCGTAAGAAGGGCACAAAACGCAAGCATCCGTAAGCGGCATCAGTGCCCAAGCAATTTTTCGGTTTAATTTTTTCCTTTTATTTTTCTGAGTTACTTCTAAGCTGTGTCGTAAGTAAGCTCAAATTCGTGCAATTTTCTTGCGGTAGGTACGGTACATCATGTTAGGTTAAGGCTATATTTGTTTCAGGCTAGAGATGTAACATTTTATAATTTAACGAATATTCGTTAAGTTTGTTACGTCCATATAGTTCAGTGCCATATAAACACTCAAGTACCTTACATAGTATTATGCTATGTTATTTCTCATTTTGGTTCAGTCTAAAGAAGGAAAGTTGTCTATAGGTCGGCAAAAATGAAAGGCGAAGGACCGTTCCGGTGAGTGGACAATAATAGACATTAAATAACGTAGGTATATGTCAAACTCTGCGTTTCGAGAGCTCGAATACGAAAATGAATCATTGACCATAAAAAAACGCACATACATGTATTCGTTTTCGTTAAGTTTTCGTTAAACGTAATATAATGCAGTCTCATGGGAACTGGATACCAGTAGACGCCGTTGTAACGTCAAAATCGTAAATTTTTTGTATTCAGACTCAAATTCATACAGTAAACATTGCGATTATTATGGCCGATTGTACGTCAAGAATTACGATGACAGTGGTTTTACAGATACGTTACGTGCATATTGGATAAATACGTACGTGGATCTACGTCTATTACCGAGTTTCCATAGGAGTCGAGTTTAGTTGTGGTTGAGTTGAAATGACACTTTAAGTCAACGACTTAACTCTATCCTTTTCCATTTCTGCCTTCCGTCTTCCTCCATATTTTGCCATCAATTAATTTTATTATAGATTTTCCTTTAAAAGTATTTATTAAATATAAAGTCCCTTCTGACGTCCAAGCAAGGCGCGTCATTTTTCCTTTTTGGACCTTTGCCAGTGTGCCGTTTTTAGGTGTGTGCGTGAACTCAATTCAACCTACCTATTTTCGTTGAGTTGAGCAGAGTTGAAAATCTTTAACGAAAACTCTTAACTGTGTCTGTTGCCATGACGTATAACTCGATTTCAACTCTCATGGAAACTCAGTAGATTTATACTGAGTTTCCATGAGAGTTCAACCAGAGTTGAACCCGAGTTATACGTCATGGAAACAGAATGAGTTAAGAGTTTTCGTTAAAGGTTTTCAAATCTGCTCAACTCAACGAAAATAGGTAGGTTGAATTGAGTTCACGCATGCAACTAAAAACGGCACACTAGCAAAAGTTCAAAAACTGAAAATGTCGCGCCTCTTTATATTTAATAACTACTTTTAAAGAAAAATCTATAACAAAATTAATTTATGGAAAAATATAGAGGAAGACGGAAGGCAGATATGGAAACGCATAGAGTTAATCGTTGAGTTGAAGTGTCATTTCAACTCAACCACAACTCAACTCGACTCCCATGGAAACTCGGTAATATTACGGAGTCTCCATAGGAGTCGAGTTGAGTTGTCGTTGAGTTTAAATTGTTGTTGCATTGTATGTAGTTGCAATTATTAACTCTGTACGTTTCCACTCTAGTTCAACTAGAGTTGAACTCGAATGAAAACTTCGGTATATTATAGTTCAGGCTTTAATCCCTAGGAGAGGATATAGAATATTTTCCTCTTCCTTTTCATTATTTTTATTTATCTTCAACAAAGTTTGGTCGTTTTTTAAAACTTGGGTGATTGGTAATTTCTGTTCCTCTGCTTTATTAAACAAATCTTTTATTACTCTTAATTTAGTTTTGAATAGTTGCGAATACTACTCCTCCATCTTTGAAAGAGTCAACGCCTTGGAAAGCTAAGAGCGTGTCAGTATTTATTAGCTTTCTTTAATTTTCTTTATTTCCGGTTTGCCGCTTCTTATGGCACATCCGCATGACCCACTGTTTGGTTGCGCACTCTTTTGCACAAATTTCATGTATTTCTTACACTCCATTACACTCCAACTTTTCAGTACCGATTTTTGGTTGCGAAACTATGATCGCACTATTAAAATTGCATAAAATTTTATGGGAAAAAAGTGTGTCGTTTGGACGGAAAACTAAGTAACAAGCAAATTTATTAGAATGTATGCATTTTTAAAAAAACACATTTAAAATATTTCAAAAAACTACTCATAACTTTTTATAGCCTTATTCTTATTTCAAGTAGTTAGGGTAATTGTTCACAAAGGGGGTGGGTCCTGGCATAAAGGGGTCCTAAATTTTTTTCAACAGTTTATTCTAAGTGACAAATTAGAGGGGAACATGAAAAATGGCTACAAGTTATTGATTTTTAATACTTTTTGCTTATAATAGAAAAACTTATTGTAAAATTTTCCATAAATACAAAAATGCCCAATTTCCATATGTCTGGAATATAATTAGATTTATTTAAACAATCAAGAACTCAAAAGCATTAATTTCAATCTTTTCTAAAAAAAAGTCAAATATTTCGCTTCCTCTTGCTGTAAGTATAATGCAGTAAAAAAGTAATTTAATCTTTTTACTATACATATTTGTATCTCTGCCTTTTATTTAAATCAAATATTTTCACTCTAGCCCAGTGATAAAAAATAAAAATGAAGTTTTGTAAATAAAATCTCATTTAACAAAATATCACACTACAATCATCTCAAGACGTTTTGTAGGCGACTGTTGAATCAATAAGGGCGTGGTAGGACATTAAGTTTAATTTATATTTTTTCCTAACCCCCGCACAAAAAAACTAAATCCATCTAAAAACCCTCCACCATTGTTCATCAATTAGTAAACCATTTTACATTTGCCAGCAACTAGAAAAAATGAGAGGTCGCTTTGACAAAGATGCGCCATTGCTCATACCTTTTGGACACATTTGACACAACAAAAAAATATATGTGAAAAAAAAACTTGAATTTGGAGTGGGGTCGAGATGCTATCGGTAATTTTCAGAACGTAATTTAACTCTCGCATATCACCCAAGGCAGTTAAGCAATAGCTCTCCTCTTTCGACAGTAATGGGCGGGATCAAAGCCATGTCCGGATAACCATATTTAAGAACGAAACAACTATTATAACGGTTTTTCAGATAAGGGGAATCTTCTTCATTTATTCAATAAACGCCGCCTTTCCAAAAGGGGAATTTTATTATCACTTGGGGTGCTTGTTTACGTAGTTTTCTTTTTTTTGTGTTTGCTAGTGTTCAGAATGCGTACACCGAAAACCACCACATGCGCCTGCGGAATTTATTGATTCCGGAATAAAGGGGTGTACAATTTACAATTATACTTTTTTGCAGAGAGAAGGGATTCGCTTTGTCAAAACCAGTTTTTGGTCTGCTTAGAAATGATAGAAAGAAACAAACTGCTACACAATCTCGACCCTGGCCATTTTCAATTGGATTTATTACAACTACTATGACAGTCAGTGTATGATATTCTAACAGCACACAATTCATACAAAGATTCCTACCAACACCAAATTACCAAAAGTGTGCATCTTTACAGCCCGCAGCAAAACGCTTGTGATAAAGCATGGCGCAGCAAAACTTGTTTGCTTGATGGTTTGCGAGTGTGTGTGAAAAATTTCTTGGTGGGGGGGTATCGTACAAGCATTATAATTTCTCAGAACAGAAAGGGGCGAGGGACTATATAATTTTAATATTGCGCTTATACACACACCATCCAACACATATGCGCATGGCTGATATCGCGGATCGCTTCCGGCTAGAGGGAGAGAGCGAGACAAACGCCAGCCAATCGAGGTCTACACAAATCCACACCGTTTGCTCCCACCGCAGTCAGATAGTTGAAGGTTTTCTTTTCGTTTGAATTGGCCGAATTTGCGGCGCGGTGAGGTTGGCTCTTGTGAAATTTTGTTTTAAGTGTTTTCAATTTTTGTTTTAAAATTGATAGAGAATCAGTTCGAATTATCGGTAATACGTATTACACAATCCAAGTGAGATTTGGCAATTTGCATATTCGGGATTTTGTGCAGGAACACTGTAATTATGAGAGTGGTCGGCGGTGGCGTTAATCATGAAAGTGAAGTTCTGCTGCTTTGCTTAGTTTTATTTTACAGTAAATCATTTTAAGTTGATTTGATTATTTTTTTGTTAATATGGACCGTCGAACAATTAAATTTTTAACTAAGAGGTATTGTTAATTTTCCTATTGCCCTATTTTATCCCCCGTTGATTTTATTTTTCGATGCTTTTTTTCCTTCGCTCTTTGCCTTTCCATCCATTTTTTTCACGAGCAAAGCAAACCGGTTTCACAGAAATTTCACACATGCCTGAAGGTTCGTACAAAAGAAATTTAGTTGTGTGTGTTGGTTCTAGAGTATGCATGTGGCAGGGTTTCTCTTTTTTAAAAAGATAAAAGAAGAAGAATAATCGATACGAATGTGTGATGCGTGTCAGGCAGGCACCCTAGTTGGTTTCCATAGAAATGAGGGGGTTTTATGATGGTATTTTAGATCGCCATGTTTATTTCGGCTGGCAGTGACTTGCCCTCGCTCTGCGCCCGGGAATACGGCATCAAAAGACAAGATGGAGAATAGGGTATGATTTTATAAATGTGCCAGTGCAGTGTCATTTGTTTTTTGTTGTTGTTGGATTTTTTTTTATAAACTAATACCAATGTCTCTGGTAATTTTGTTCTATTTTATCTTCGCTTAAACTTCTTTGAAATGGAGTTTCTCGAGCTGGGAAATGAATTGTTATTGCTTTGTGTCAGACAGAATTCTTTTCTTCGCACTGGGTTCAAGAATTACAAGAAAGTGAAATTTTGAATGAAAGTTTTGTGTGAGAAGGAGGTTTTTTTAATATTTCTATAGAAACCGAATATTGCATATTTTTTATTTATTTTAGGTTGAATCAAAATATTGTGCAAAAACCAGAAGAAAAGGCAGCAGACGTTCAAGCAAAGAATCTCAATTCAACGCAACCCTTAAGAGACAACACCAACATACAAGGTATCAAAGTTAATTGTGAAACAGAACCTTACAATGGAGTAAATCAAAACATAGTGGTTAGTGTTAGTAATTCAACGTATAGTCATGTTGCTGCCACAAATAATAAGGCATTAACTACTTCTGCAAATAAAAATATCGGAACATCCACAACGGAAAGGCCACTTAAGTGTCTTGAAACATTAGCCCAAAAGGCAGGAATTACATTTGACGAAAAATACGAAGTTGCTAATACACTTTTAACCCTGGAGAAGTCACAGAGCCCAGCGCAGGTGGCAGCGCCATCGACGGTGCCCCTGCAAATATCCCCGGAGCAGCTTCAGCAGTTGCAACAAATTCAGCTGCAGCAAGCTCAATTTACGGCTATACAAGTGAAACAGGAATTTCCAAATCAGGGTCAAATGGCTAATACTAGCACAATGACGACAGAATTAAAGCACCAAATGGTTGAGCATAATCAGGGCCAGGTACAGCAAATGCAAGTAATTGAAGGGGATCCTGCTAGCCCACATCATACACCTAGTAGTTCTGGAATGGGAAACACGCAAACCACGACAATAAATACTATGTCCCCTCTTCAACTGCCAGCAGGTCAAGTGCCTACTGACTGGAGTCATGGAAGACTGCAGCTACTGCAGCCTTCAATATCAAATCAAGGATACCTACAACATTTATACCCGCAAGTTTTGATGTCCGGCAACTTATTACACTCAGGATTGGGTCAGCAACCTATACAGGTTATCACAGCTGGTAAACCATTTCAGGGCGGGCAAATAACTCCACAAATGCTTACGGCAACAGCGCAAAGTAAACCCATGATAAGCGGCACCGCGGGAGGTTTCAGCGGGGCTTACACTTTACCCACAATCCCATCAAGTCAATCGCAAACTTTACTTTTTAGTCCTGTAAGTGTTATAAGCTCACAACAACAGCAACAAAACTTACTACCGGCAATGCAAGGTACGAATGCAAAAAGTCAACAAGATGCTCAAAAAAACATGCAAGGTCAGAAAGTATTGCAAAAAGTTGGTTCCGCAGGTTCTGTTGGAAATGCACAAAATATGACTGGTAATAATTCATCTAGCCCACAATCCACGCAGCAGTGTGTTCAAGTATCTCAGGCTATGCCGACAGCGCAGATAATAAGTCCTCTACAGCAAGCAGGTACACAGCAAATGCAAATTACAGCACCTTGGGTTCAGAGTGTTCCACAGTTTTGGGCTAATGGTATACAACCACAGACGTTACTGGCACAAAATCCAATTATAATCCGTGGAACTCAACCTGATGGCACACAAGGCATGTTTATACCTCAAGCAACGCATCAATCGATACAAACCCAACAAGCAAACCGTATGTGGAACATGCCATATATGAAACTTTCTTTTAATCCGCTCTCTTTTCCAGAGACTTTGACTTTACCGTGCAATGTTCCACAAGCAACAACAAAAGCTAGGCCTCAAATTGAGTCTTTAGCACCAAAACAGCCACAAAGGGCGCCGCCAATATTGCCACAAAGTGGCACACCAATTCGTCCGGCAAGTTCTGTTTCTACGCAAACAGCTCAAAATCAAAATCTTATTAATCAGAAACAGAATAAATTGAGAAATAAACAGCCAGCAGTTCGACCTGCATTGCCAGCAATTAAAACGGATGCATCAAATCAAACAAAAGTAACTATACCCCAAGTGCAACAACAAACAATGCATCAAGTTGTTACTTCTGCTGGAAACAAGTATGGTGGTCCTATAATGCATTTAGGAATTGCTTTTAATTAATTAATTTTTAGAATGGTTGTTATGAGCTCTGGAACACCAATAACAATACAAGGAGGTCAAGCTACACAAATTCAAAATCAAGCTGACAAGCAGATTCAAATGCAACAGATAAAACAACAGCATCAGCAGGCTCTCATGCAACAGGTAATTGCATAGTTTTTCTATTTAAATATATATATATTTATAAAAACAATTATTTTACAGCAACAACAACATATCTTAATGCAACAAGCTTCCAATCCTCAATTGATACATCAGCAAATTGCTCAACAAATACAATTGCAACACCAGCAGTCGCCGCACCAACAAAATTTACAGCAAAGTCAAACAACTGCGTATATAACACAGCAGCAACAACAACAACAAATTCAAAATCAATTGATACAACAGCATCAGCAACAGCAGCAGCAACAACAACAGCAGCAGCAGCAACAACAGCAACAGCAGCAGCAGCAACAACAACAGCAGCAGCAACAACAGCAGCAGCAACAACAACAACAGCATCAACAACAACAACAACAGCAGCAGCAACAACAACAGCAAGCTGTACAGCAGCAGTTGCATCATCAGCAACTGCAGCAGCAATTAAGAGATCAACAAAATCAACAACAACAACAACAAGGGATAATCCATCATATAGTAGTTCAGCAGCAACAACAAATGCCTCAAATATCTACAGTGCCAATATCAATTGCGTCCTCAGGATCCAATATGCAACACATTTCACTGCAAGCAAAACCAGCAGTTGCACAAACTGTGGATAGAATACCATGTATATCTGTTGTAAGCAGTCATACCGCATCAGTTGTACAACAAAGCTCACCTAATACGTCTCAATGCACCCAGTTAAACAATTTAAACAATTCTCAACAGAATGTGGCTGTTAGTATGTCCAATTCGCATCAAAATATTATGCAGGCGCCAGTGCTAACAATGTCAGCAGTATCAAATTCACCAATACCATCGAGTACCGCCAGTGTTAGTTCTTCAAATACAAAACCTGCTGATGTAAAGCCTTTAGATTCTGTTGTACAACAAATGACAATTCCAATGGAAGTCGATACATCAAATGCAGATAGTAAAGATGTTACTGTCAGCACTCCACAGCCACAATCAATTACTGAATCTACAGAGTTTATACCGGAAACTACCAATGCTACAACAACAGATGGTGAAAGAAACACAAACCAACATCAAACGGAAACTTTCAATACAGGTATATACTTCCGATATAAATTAAGGAAATATTTAAATGCTTTATCGATTTCAATGTCCTCTTTACTGGCTTAATAGGTTGTTCAATCTTTTACTACTGACCGTCCCTGTAGAGAACGTATAAAAATTACTATATGCATTTATTTTCCGTGTTGTGTGTTTTTCCGTAATCGAATTATTGCCTATAAGCATCGATTCAAGTTTACATATAAGAACTTACTAATTGCTACTGGTTATTACAAACATTTACTTATTACGTATTGAAAGCACCTTATTAGATAAAACAATGAAGGTTCCAAGTTTGGATCAGTTGGTAATGCGCAATTTACTTTTCGCCTGATTTATCTGTTCTAATACACTCTCTATTAAGGGTATTCATGAATACGTGTATCTAAGTTTACACATTATATACGCGTATGTTAACGAGGTTTGTTTGATGAACGCACCTATGATGAAATGATGTATGTAAACGATATAATTGATCAACTGTTCAAACTGGACGTGGATGTCTATATCACTAAACTGAAAAAAGGCAAAGGAAGGTGTGAAAATAAACTACCTCATTCATCTTGCTCTTAAAATATCAAAACAGTTAATAATTTTGTACCCAATCGGACTTTGTACATTTTACACAATTCAGTTATGCAGTTTACACGGCAAAACTTCTCAGTGGGAAATAGAGTAACGAATTCCCTAAAGAAGGTATATGGTCAGCCTTCTTTTAAAGTTACCAGTAATGCAAAAGGGATAGGTGAAAAGTATTCCGAGAGATGTGTCTCTCTCCCTTAAGGCTCAAAGAATAGGTCATATGCATAATGTTGTTTTTAGTGCAATAAAAAGCCTACTGTTGGCATTCATAGAGAAGGCAGAGGTAATGCAAGCATGAAAGAGACAGTTCCAATATATAACAGTTAACTGTTCTCTGATTTTAAATTAATATCTCACCAAATTGCGCCATTTCAAAAAAATATGCGCAGGAATCAACACGCAAAAATTGTTGAATTATCTTTTGTTTTTAAAGATATTTCATATTAATAATGAATGAAAATAATTTATTTGCCATCGCTAGTAATGTTACTACAATGCTTCTATTCTACAGTATCTTTTTTTCCAAAGGCTCGTGACACGACGCTTTTCAGAAAATCAGTCTTCACGATTCATTCGATAAAACTCCCTGGATTTTGTTCATGTTGAGACAGCTCTCGAGAAACAACAGCCGGGCTGTGGTGCACGTTGGCAAGATTGTAGAGATGGAGCCAGTATTTTCTTTTTCTTCTCATTCTACGCCAGAACCAATAAGCTACTACAACCTCTTTCTCACTAGAACTTATATTTGTAACTGAAGTAGTCATGTGCGTTTCTGTATCGATTTTTTCGTCTAAGAAAATCGGGATTTTCCGATCTTTTCCAGTCGATACGATTTTAGATAATCCATTCTTTTTTCGAGAATCGTAATCATCAATCGCAGCTTACTTTTCACTACATAGCCGCCATCCGATTGAACCAACAATGGTATAGTATTACAAACAATTGTATTATGGTGGTTATTCTCGTTGGCGAGTGACGTGACTACGAGGGACGTGATGGAATGAAACTGTCGATATCTACAAACGTATCGAGAGAAATGTCACTTCACACACCAGCTTGAGACAATTGAAGAGTGATTTTCCAAAACGTACTAAGTCAATTTTTGTTTAATTTTAATATTGTATTGCGTTCCAATCTATGACGTAGTAGTTATGCATTCACCATAAACATTTATCACAAATCATACTAATTCCGACGGGGTTTCACTTCAAAGACACGGATGCACAATCAAATCGTGCTAAGTGATATTCAGTTTTTTTTTATTTCCCACTAATTACATCATAAGAACTTAGCACGTTTTGGAATATCGTTCTTCAATTAGAATAGGACGTTTGTAGATCTAGTCGCCAGGGGTCTCTTAGATTGACAATAAGAATACCAATTTAAGGTCGAAGTGACATCTGTCACGTCACTCGACAACGAGAATAAGGTTGTATAATTTATGTGCAGGACCGAACCGGTCCAAAGTATCAAACAAGTACAAAATAACCGCATAAACGAGGTCGTGACCGCTCCATTTTCGATCGTTTTGGTCTTGATTTTGGGGTGGACTTTGCGGACTGAACCATTTCGGTACAGACACATAAACTGTTTAGGCCAGTTTCAAAATCTGCCCATTCCATCATCCTTTCTCACCCTCTTCTCCACAAAAACGAACGTTTTCAGCAGATTTTTGTTGGTTGGTTGTCGCTCCGGGTGAAACTGACCTTAACCGACTACTGAGAGGGAATTTCGCAACACCGTGATTAAGATTTCGATGCCTTTATTGAATTAAAATTGAAATATTTTTATTGATTTACTAATGAAACATACTTTTCTTTGTTTTGTTATATTTAATAAAATTTTTGTTTGAATTAATTCAATATTTTTTAAAATATGGAACTATATTTTTATAAAATCGATTTTTTAAGACAATTTTATCGAAAAATCGATTTCATTAAAATCACAAATCGATTCTGAAGATCGATTTTAAATTTTTGAAAATCACCCATCACTAAACTGAAGTGGTGAGAATTGTGTTCCACCACATTTTTGTCGGCCGTATTTGTTGGATCGACTGGACAAAAAAGCTTTTCGATTTTCTTTAAGTTTCATATTTGGCATTACGACCAAATCGACAGATAAGCGCTGCCATAAAAACCAATAAATTACTCCAAGTGCAGCAAACCACGTATATTTAATTAAAATAGAAATTGTTAAAAGTTTATTATACGCTTAAATTTAGCTTTTTAATAAACGTCAAACGTCTTTATCGACACGTAAAGAGACGATAACGTTGTCGATATCGTGTTGCCAAATGCCAATTTTGATTTATCGACAAATGTCGATATCGACTCGAGAAACCAAATACGGCCCAGGTCGCGTCAATTTATCGCCCGTTGTTATGAACCCTCCTAGCAATATATCGCCTCAGTATGAATGCCGCCTTATGCACAAACACATTTCACATTTCTTATAAAGTTTGAAAATACTAGTATAACAATATGGCTCGTGGTCGTTTCAAGCAATGTAGTCAAACTGGTTTTATGTGCCATAAGTATGGTCTCGTCTGCGGAGGCCGGTTGATAGTTTTTGATGTCACTTTGTTTGATTACTGTCGTTTCTTCTATGGATTGTCCATAGAGACTATACAAGGAGGTAAAACTCTTATGTGGAAAATGACAGGAAATGGATGGATAGAAGAAACTAAACTTCTAGTTCATTTTCGGCCACAGATGTCACCTTTGTCCGATGCACCCAACGTGAAGTTAGCTGAATTTGTCCTATTTCGACGATTCGTTAAAAATTAAGTTATTCGAAATGGAGCAATGCAAAAATAATTTATTGGAAATTAATAAAAATTCATTGGAAACATCAAAAATTGATTAATTACGAATAACCGCATTGATAAAAATTGAATTTAGAAGCTGGTTTTTCGTAAACATAAAATATATTAGTAATAAACGAACTTGGCCATGAACCGGATAAATATAATCAGTCATGGTTTTTAGGGTACATTTGACTGCAGCGCCACCATTAATCAAACGAAAATTAACAACGCGGAGTTTTATCTTCTTGTATAGTCTTCATGGGCTTGTCGCTGGTTTTTCGCCATCATGTATGTACCTAGAATGCTAGAATGCTTGAACTATTGAATTTTTTGTTAAATTCATTACAATGCAATAGTTTGTTTGCTTAAGTAAAGCCGCGACGAACAACGATGCTTTTTACTATAGCGGGATAGTGGCCGAGAACATGATGGTAGCTTCATTCTTCTCGAGAAAGGGCAGGTCCCCCGCTCTTCTGATTCTCCAAAGGTGATAATCTAGAGAGCTCACTGTCCGGTGACTAGGCAACTAGTGTCCTGCTGCTCCCCAGTTATACTTGTTGCGAGGTGGTCTCAGAAGAACTCAGACCAAGTGTAGATCACAAGTGTTCGTTGTATTTCATCAAACTGATAAATAAGTTAACAGATGAAAATATTGCCAGAACCCTGACTGTCCAAGTATCCGACTTTTCATTTCCTGCGAAATCCTAATGGCGCAGGACCTATGCATAAGGGTGACCCGACTGACATTGCATCTACCTACTACTCGAATATGGGATTCCGAGGGCGATATAAGTTACAGAAATTTTGCGAATTTCTGTTGCCGGTCCAATCAAGAACTTGCATGAGATTTTAGCACGTGTGAAATTTTGCAGCCTTTTAAAAGGAAGCATATAGAATTTACGTTGTCTTCTTCTTGATTTACAAGAAAACACTCAAAAGTTTTTTTATTTAATTTACATTTACCCAACTATTCAAATACGTTTTAATAGGAAGCAATTTTACACGAAACCTACGGAAACAGACCTAGTATCTGGTCGCATTGGCAATCTCTAACTAATGTTATCGCTCTGATTGCCCCTTGACTATCGGATAGGCTATTGATTGCGTTGTTATCATAGATCCTTCTATTATACTCGTGTTGAGGGGCTCTTGCCTTCGCAGTTTTAAGTAGAAATTTAGAATTCACTAATTTTTTTGGAGTCAATAATAATGATTCCCAGGGATTCAAGATGTAGGGAGGAAAATCTTAGCCATATTGTTATACTAGGCAACTTAAGGATGGCCCGATCCGGAGTTCCTATAATGATCGCCTGAGGAAACCTATTTATATCATTTTCAACCGTCGCCCGTGAATGTATCGTGCTCCTTTCCTCAGAGAATCCAGGTGTGTTGTTTCATCTATGTATAACCTGATTTTTTTGTCCTTCAGCTTTCCATTTTCAGTATAGAGTTCATAATTGTTTCAGCAAATATTCTGTTACTACTTTATTTTGAAAGGTTATTTGTACTAATTCCAGTTTTATAGCTTAGTAAATCTTCTCCTCTCCTTTCTAATACGAATAACCCTGTAGAAGTTGCTTTGGCTTTTCGACTTAGTTTACTCCAGAACTTACCAAATACTTCTAGCTTTTGATTTGAATTATATTGTAGTATATTGGTTCCAGTGCAGCTCTACGATTGAATATTTACATCTTTCTCATATTTATTTATTTGTAGAAACTTCTAGCATCTTTATTCTTGTAGTTTTGTTTAATTGCACTGATTCTGAGTAAGTTCAAAAACTAATCACTGCCGCAACACTGCAGAATTCAGCTACAGACTTCCAATTGCTGAATGCTGCAGTGTTGCGGCTGTGATTAGTTTTTGAACTCGCCCTCTATTTCTGAAGTACCCTTGGTTTTTCTTCCTTAATAATTCTTCCTCCAACCAATTACGAGGTTGGTTAGCTCGGTTCTGCTATATGCCGCGCCACTAAGGGAAGGCTATTAGTAAAATTGGAGGCTAAGTGTCCTCTGCGCAAGTTGCGGCGTGCGTGATAGCGGCGATGATCCACGTACATGTACAAGCAAAGGAAGGCATGTACCTTTATGATCAAGAGTTGTACGTGGGGACTCAAAAACAGTGCAATTAGCGCGTCGCCAATTCTAAGCGAAATGTGAAGGGGTGTGAGATGCGTCGAGAAATACGATCTTACGCAGTTCGTGAGGGGACATGGAGGATAAAGTGTGCAACTCCATCGGTTCGGGCATGACGATTCTCTGTTCTACCGAAATGCCTGAATAAAAATGAGGACGTAGAGCATTCCTCTTTCGATGCTTGAGATTTACCGAGCACAGGCCCAAGTGGAAGTAATGGATGATGTGCGACAAGTTCGAAGGATATATGTGTGTGATGAGTTCAGAGAAGTTATGGAAGAAAGTGCCAATGTTTATGAAAGTCGTTTTTAGACGATTAAAAAGGAGAAGTGTAGCGCAAGAAAACTAACCAGGAGCAACAGCTGCATGCTAAATTCGACCCGTACTGCAGTGCCGTCAGGCCCACCCGCGGGTAGTGGAATAAAGGCAGAAGTTAATGATTAAGAGTCCCAGAGTGCGCAAAACTAGATCTTTTGAGTGTGCTTGACGGGAGCTATGGTTCAAGTTATTGCAACTTTTCGTTTTTGCTGTCGCATATTTCAATGCTTGTTCTTAAGCTGAATCACGAATTTAATTTATAGTTTAAAAAACTCCTCTGTGTACTTGTGTCTTATCAACTTTAATTAAATTTTAGATTTTGGAAGCAATGCAATAACATTTGAACAGAAGCATCGTGAAGAAACACCGAAATCCGTGCCCACCACTCTCGAAGAAAGTCAATCAAAACCTGCCAATACAAATGTAACTACAACTACTCAAAAAAGTTCATCTGTAGCTGTGAAAGTTGAGAAAGATTTGCCTAAAGCTATGATAAAACCAAATGTTTTAACGCATGTTATTGAAGGTTTTATTATTCAAGAAGCTAATGAACCTTTTGCTGTAACTCGGCAACGTTATTCCGACAAGGAACCTCTAGAAGAACCTCCAAGTAAGTTAAATTTGGTCGCATTTGTATTAATTATTTATTAAGTAAATATATTAATATTAATGATTTATTCACAGAAAAAAGGCAAGCATTGGAAGAAAACACCATTGGAGCCAACATTCCATCGGATACAGTCGCTTGCGAGCACTGCGGAAAGCAGGAACTGAAATCAAAACTGAAAAAGAAACGATTTTGTTCCCTCAATTGTGCTCGTGCTTCTAAGTCGACACCTGAGCCGAATTTAGATAGCACTTCAACGTCTCCCGAAGAAGCGCCAACAAATGCTACGGAGTTGCCAGTAACAACCCAGTCCGTTGTAGAAAATCAAGGACAAGACACGATATCTAAAGTTCTAAATGGAAATTGCTCAGAAGAAATGCCATTAATGGTGCAATGGACAGTTTCGGACGTGTGTGAATTCATAAAGAATTTGCCTGGATGCAGTGATTATGCAGATGATTTTGCGATGCAAGAGATTGATGGTCAGGCGTTACTCCTCCTTAAAGAAAATCATCTCGTAAATGCAATGGGAATGAAGCTCGGACCTGCTTTGAAAATTGTTGCTAAAGTTGAGTCAATGAAAGAAGGTAGTGGCGCTGAAAAAGATCCCCACTAATGTAAATAGGTTTTTTTTTAAAAAATAAGATATTTATTTTGTGTAAGATCGTATATTTTAGCAATGATTAGAGTTAGATCAAATATCAGACGAAGCGTTTTAAGGTACTTTTAATATTAGGTTATTAATTAGGATATTTTGTATATATTATTTATAAATTTTTCGAGACTTTAACGATAAGTAATAAACATTTTTAAGTTGTATTTTTTTTTTGTTTCTAATGTCTAACTGTGTTTTTCTACAAATATTTAGAAATAAAGCACTTTCATTTCTATAAAAATTTGTTATTTCCACACTTTTAGTCATATAATATTTTTTGTGAGTCTATTTCCTTTGCTGCTTAACGAAATTTGAGCAGTGTTCAACATTTCTTGCATCTTTGTTTATACGCAAGAAAGGTTTAACTTTTGGAATACCAGTTAGCAGCGCGGTTTTTGCATCGATCATTTAACGTTGGCCCCTATTCCCATTGAAAAATGTGACAAACCAATTTTCGTATTCTCGTAGTCACCTGTTGTAGAAAAAGTGACGGTATTTCTATATACAGTGACTGACTAAATTGAGAGGACACTTGTAAAAAATTTGAATCAGCAAAAGCAAGTCTTCTATTTTCCTAAAACAAAAGTAACTTGTCATAGTAGTTATAGTATAGGCCCCTGTGTTGAAAGTCGAGTCGTCACGACAGGACAAGCCGTTTGAGTTGAAGAAAGCGACGTTTTAGTCGCATCACGACTTTCAGTACAGGGGCCTACACTCAACTTAGCATTTCCACTCTAGGCCCCCTGAAAGTCGTAATTCGACTGAAACGTCACTTTCTTCAACTCAAACGACTTGCCACGAAACACGACGTCTGTCAGCACAGGGGCCAAAAAAGGCATTGCCCCTGATCATGTTTGGCGCTTGAAGTGAGAAATGGCGCGGCGACTGTAAAGCGGAATCATAGTTCTCGAAAAAACTGACATTTGTCGGGAAAAACGCCTTCAGGCGTATCACAGTTGGCGTTTTAAGAGACAAAGGGCCTTATCATGATTGGCGAGGCGAAAAAATCAGCCTTATTCTCGTTGTCGAGTGACGTGACAGATGTCCCTTTGACCTTAAATTGGTATTCTCATTGTCAATCTAAGAGACTTCTGGCGACTAGATCTACAAACGTCGTATTCTAATTGTCGCAAGGTGGTGTGTGAAGTGCTATTTTCCTCGATACGTTTGTAGGTATCGGCAGTTTCATTCCACCGCGTCCCTCGTAGTCACGTCACTCGCCATCGAGAATAACCACCAATGACAGCGCCGTTTGTCGTTGTCATTTTTCGTATCACAGTTGGCGAATGCAGCGACATGACAATTTTCGATAAAAACCTTATGGTCGTCGCTTGAAAATGTTTGAACATTTCTTCTAATTAAAAAAATTTACAATCAGTCGTGAAAAACGTAACTTTGTCTCTTAAAAAGGCCAACTGTGATACACCTGAAGGCGTTTTCCCCGACAAATGTCAATTTTTTCGAGAACTATGATTCCGTTTTACAGTCGCCGCGCCATTTCTCACTTCAAGCGCCAATCATGATCAGGCCCAAAGCTGCGACTTTCGCGACTATCAAGTGACTATTTCAGGTGCTTGGTTTTGGTTCGTGACAACGCTAACAAAAATGTAGTTTGGGAAAAGGTGTTTTTTTATTATATGTACATATATCATTTTTATACATATAAATATTTTTCAAATAGATTGAATAAATAATGCAATTTTATGATTTTATTAGAATTATTGTCCAAAAACTTTTAAGCGACAACCATGATAAGGTTTTGTCGAAAACTGTCATGTCGCTGCATTCGCCAATTATGGTACGAAAAATAAGAACGACAAACGGCGCTGTCGTTTTTTCGGCTCGCTAACCATGATAAGGCCCATTGAACCTTCCTGAGATCACGTCGTTTCTCAGAAATAAATTGATAACTGCTGATATGACTGGCGAACCGGTTACGATAACGGCTGCAAAAGGTTTTTTTTTATGGGGAAGTGGTGAGAAATTTGATGCAAATTCTTTGATCCATTTTTTTCGACAGCAAAAAATTGCCGAACACGCACAACACGTCTAACCTTAGCGGCTGCCACAGACAAAGTAAACAATGAATACAGCTGAATATTTTATCATACTTCAGGGGCATGTATACCAACATAACAAAATAAAAAAATCGATAATCGAATGTACGTAGCCTGCGGAATTTGAAAATTCACCTTACCTTTTGAACAGACCTCATAAGGTGGACGCCATTCTACCAAGCTCCTGCCTCTCGGTTCTGTTGGTCTCTAGGCCAGTCCAAGAAAAGATCCACCTCTCATTTTTTCCGCTTGGCCGGCTTACGCCTTTGCGTCACAGGGCTGAATCAGCCATTTAACTGCCATCTCTCTGCAATTCTTTGCCTTTATCTATTTCTTTGGGCTTCGTATTGCTTGAGTTTATGGTGGATGGCCTTCAGCGCCATTGATGAGTCTATGGGTCCATCGAGCATAATTAGGTTCGTCCGTCCGTCGCTCTTCCTTGGACTCCCCTATTGCATATTCCGGGTCGTACAACGTCTCGCCCTCCGCTGCCAGAATATCAATGGGGATCAATCCTGCTATAACGCATGCAGATTCGTCAGACTTGGTACGGTATGAGCAGCATGCTCTAAGGGCATTTAACAGGTTCGCAGAGTCTATTTTCCTCCGTTCAGTCCAATACCGCTGCCCTCACTGGCTGTATACAGTAGGACCGAATTAAACACTACAATAAAAAGCCAAAAGTGTTTAAGTGCAAATCTTTGGAAATCCTCAGCCAAATTGCTGAAGTGCAATATCTCCTAAAATACAAGTCTTTCCTATAGTCAAACAAACTTCTTGCCGACCTGAATAACCGAGACTTCAAAGCACAACCTTTGCAGATGATATCGTCATAATAATCAACGGCGGTCATGATGACACCACCTCGGTGTCGGAGCAAGAACTTGGTCACTAAAACACAAAAGCTGTCGTACTAATGACCGTATTTGGTTTCTCGAGTCGATATCGACTTCTGTCGATAAATGAAAATTGGCATTTAGCAACACGATATCGACAACGTTATCGTCTCTTCGTGTCGATCAAGACGTTTGACGTTTATTAAAAAGCCAAATTTATACATACAATAAACTTTTAACTATTTCTATTTTAATTAAATATACGTGGTTTGCTGCACTTGCAGTAATATCACACAATATCGCCGCCTGAATGCAAGAACTAGGCAACTCAGAATTCTGTAAAAAATAAATTTCTCTAGTTACCTATCCGTAACATGATAATAAGTGCGGTATTTTCATTTGTCCAGTTTTTACATTGCTTAATAGATGTTGCTAGTTTGCTTTAACAAGTTGCCTGATCTTTGCATTAAATACTGCTTGATATTGACTACATGAAACTATGATAACTCAAAATCACAAAATTTGGAGTTACCTAGTTCTTACAATCAGGCGGCGATATGATGGTTTTGGTTTTGATGGTCGAAATGCCAAATATGAAACTTAGAGAAAATCGAGAAGCTTTTTTTGTCGAGTCGATCCATCGATTCGAGAAACCAAATACGGCCCAAGGAAGCTAAATTTAAAAGTTCCCTTTTTTGATGGTACGAAAATTTCTCTCTCAAAGCGGGCTAAATATCTAGGGATAATTCTGGATCAATGTTCCGCTGGAAACTCCACATTGAGATTAGACAGAGCATGTCCGGTGTTCGTCTAACGCCCGTAGAACATTCTGGGCCATATGATGAGTTTGAAGAATGTATGGAAGAAAGTGGTGAATAAACAAGTAAAAGCCATGGCTTAAGTCATTCCAACTATGCTTTTTGAATCACGAGTTTAATTTCTATAGTTTAAATAACTCCTTTGTACTTGCGTCTAATCTACTTAAATAATTTTTAGATTTTGGAAACCATGCAATAACATTTGAACAGAAGAATCGTGAAGAAACACCGAAATCCGCAGCCACTACTCTCGAAGAAAGTCAATCAAAGCCTGTTAATACAAATGCAACTACAACTACTCAAAAAAGTTCATCGGTAGCTGTGAAAGTTGAGAAAGATTTACCCAAGGCTATGATAAAACCAAATGTTTTAACGCATGTTATTGAAGATTTTATTATTCAAGAAGCTAATGAACCTTTTGCTGTAACTCGACAACGTTATTCCGACAAGGAATCTTTAGAAGAACCTCCAAGTAAGTCAAATTTGGCCGCACATGTACCTTTAATTATTTATTAAAAAAATATGTTAATATCATTCTTCTGTCCACAGAAAAAAGGCAAGCATTGGAAGAGAACACCATTGGAGGCAACATTGCATCAGATACAGTTGCTTGCGAGCACTGCGGAAAGCAGGAACTGAAATCAAAACTGAAAAAGAAACGATTTTGTTCCCTCAATTGTGCTCGTGCTTCTAAGTCTACACCTGAGCCGAATTTAGATAGCAATTCAACGTCTACCGTGGAAGATCTAAAAATTGCTACAACACAATCCATTGCCGAAGCGAATCCAGGACAAGACGCGATATCTAAAGTTCTAAATGGAAATTGCTCAAAAGAAACGCCATTAATGATGCAATGGACAGTTTCAGATGTTTGTGAATTTATTAAGAATTTGCCTGGATGCAGTGATTATGCAGATGATTTTGCAATGCAAGAGATTGATGGTCAGGCGTTATTCCTCCTTAAAGAAAATCATCTCGTCAATGCAATGGGAATGAAGCTCGGGCCTGCTTTGAAAATTGTTGCTAAAATTGGGTCAATGAAAGAAGGTAGTGGTAGTGTTGAAAAGGATCCCCATTAATTTAAATAGATTATAGGTTTTAAAATAAGATATTTTTGGTAAGATCGTATATTTAGCAATGATTCGAGTTAGATCAATCGTAAGACGAAGCGTTTTAATGTATTTTTAATAGTAGGTTATGACATAGGATATTGTGTATATATTATTTATAAATATTTCGAGACTTTAACAATAAGGAATAAACATTTTTAAGTTGCTTTTTTTCTTTCCGATCTCTAACTGTGTTTTTCTACAAATATTTAGAAATAAAGCAATTTTATTTCTATAACAATTGGTTATTTCCATTTTTATTTATTCAATATTTTCTGAAATTTTTTTAAAGCAGCTAAATATGCGACAACAACAAGAGCAGTACAAAAGAGTCGTTTTGGAGTTTACTATTTATTGAGGCGAAAGTTTGTTGAAAATGTAATACAGCGGCCTTATTCTCTATTACAATACTCAAATGCTTTTTACTCGAAACTGTTATTCGAAACTAAAATTCTTCCGTATTTCCTATTACATTTCTTTAGTAGAAATGTCTCAACACAAAACAAAATAAGTGCAAGGGGTTTCAATTTTGTCTCCCATCAGTTATATTCTATAAATTGTTCGAATACCCTTGAGCTTTCGAGTAAAAATCGAACAATATTGTTACAGTTTCGAGTAAAATTTAGTCAGTTTTTCAAATTTTCACAATATTGTAATAGAGAATAAGGCCCACATGTACGGTTGTCCTTTCCTCAATTTTCATGTTGCACAACCCTGGGAACTATATCCCTAAGCTCTGGACGGACTTGTCACGAAGGGCTGATCGTTACTAAAATAAAAACACTCATCAACTTCAGTATCCTCTATCAAGCTTGACCATTTCAGAATATTGTAATAGAGAATTCGATTTGGTCAGTTTCGTTAAAAAATATAACAATATTGTAATAGAGGGTGTTTACATTGGACGTAGGAACGAACGTTCGTCACGAGTTTGATGGTGAAGGGGGAAGTGGAGGTGATGAAGGAAAATGACGAACGAAAATTAAAATTCTTGTTCGTGACGGAATGTGGAACAGTTTTTGATTGGTTATTGCAAGCCACGTGATTGTATCATTTTCAACTGTTTCACATTTTTCCTAAAATTGACAATTAAACTAAACTAGTGTTATTCAAATTGTAAATTTGAATTTTTATTTTATGTTTTTAAAAATATTGTTTTAGGTTTATATAGAAAATTATTAATATTGCAAAAACAATTGAAATTGTAGTTAGAAAATTTTTATTAGAATTGAAATGTATTCGTGTCTGGTTTTTCCGTATGTATATTTTTTTTAAAGAATAAATTTAGTTTAGTTTTTTTAAACTATTTATTTTTTTATTTATTTAACTTCCTTTCCTCAAATGTTGAAACGTTTTAAGAATTTCTTAGGCCTGTATTCACCGACCTGGATAATAAATATCGTGGAGATTTCGTATTTACCGACCGCGATTTTCGGTACACGGATAAAGTTAATATCAGTTCCGAGGTGGTAATAAGTTAAATCCGCTGATTTCTATCCTCTGAATTTTCGAATTTTCAAAATTTAACAAAAAATGCGGGAATAAAATTGCAACTGAAGATGAATTAAATTTTTAATAACCATCACCCCTTGAGTGAATATATTTTAGTTCCTGATCTTAAATAAAAATATTCGCAGGCAAAACTGTTTTCAAATTGTTTTTGTTGGCAAAAACAGTTTTTGCATAAGGTTTTCATTAGTTTAGTCATAAAAAAGGTGGAAAACCCGAATGAATTTAACCGGATTCTTTCTCCATTATTTTGCAAAATAAATTATGCAAACATTGAAAACATAATCAAAACAAAATATATTTCTCCGATTCCAAACGTTTCAATCAAAGTGACAGTCGCTTTCGTCTAATTTTGTAATGTGAACATGAAGGGGGAAGAACGTACGTGGGCACGTTCCTTCCTACGTCTAGTGTAATCACCGTCATAGAGAATAAGGCCCCAGACCAATAAAAAGGTAGCAATAACCCTGAGGCATATGTCATACGGTCATACCCCAAATTGCCAGGACTATTGATATTTTGATTTGATGGCTGCAGAAATATACCTGCGGATATATTTCACTTCCAAAGCCGCAAAATACCTTAGATGAGTTATACAAGGTACCACAGAAGCGAGCACACCATCGTTTTGTTGTGTTCTCTTCTCGTGTGACAAAGAGCACTGAGTAATGGAGAATGTTCCAACTGAAGGGCCAGTCTTATCTATTATGTGAGGACATATTTCATGCAACAGTCCAAAGGAAGAACGAAGGGAGATTTATTTTACAGCCAGCGTTAAAGATCAGTCCAGAATAATTTAGTGAAGATCATGGCTCCTTGTCCGAAATTCGATTCGCCAAACGATCGAGAATCGACAGTTGATTCGACTGCGAAAAAGATTGGCAGTTCAATCGAACAAAAACTACTGCCATTTTAACTGAGAATTTTCTGCTGTTTTAAGAAAGTTGTTTGTGTTTAAAAAATATAAACATAACACGCATTCGAACATCAACATCATTCACTACATTCAAGAATCGAACTACTACTTTTTCCATTTCACATTCGTTCGACTGCTTGGCGAGAATCGGAATAGGGGCCGGCCCATGATAAAAATGTGAAGTCTACGTAGAAGGTAGTCCATCTAATGAGACAAATGATAGCTCGACTACATTAGTCAGCTATTGCCCAGCCAACGGTGTAGACTTTGATTTCAAAGTCAGTCCAGCATTTCTCATTAATGAACCTGAAGATTGGGCAAAAAAAAATTTATTAGGTTAAAGCGGAAGGGAATAGAAAATCAAAATGTACCTTCTTGGCCGGGGAACAGGCTGAAAGCTTCTTAAACCATATAGATCATTTTATCAACTACAAAGCATAGTAACGCTTACTATGAAAATTATAAAAAATGCTCGCCACAATCGAGGAGCTAAATCTTGTTAAAAATCAAGACACATTATCGCTCATCGCTGAGCAAAAGCAGTAGGGCCTGGTCAAAAACGCATGACACACGTTTTGCAGCATGCATGCATGCTGTTCGAAAAAAAGTTCTAGCCCCATTTACAAAGTTTTTTTTGATTTTTGTTATAGCGGGCTTCGGGCAAATTTCTTCTCTTTAGTGTGAACTCCTACAACACCCAGGGAGTTTAAACGCAAGGACCATCGCTTCCTCCTTTAGCACCCTTTATATTCTTATTAATCTACCCTGTCCTCTATTCCTTCCTTTCGAACCAAGCTTACTACTAGACTAAACATTGCACAATGACTAGTACGACATGAGCGACAAAGGACGACTCTTTCATATTGGACTTTTACATAAAAAGGGTGTACACCTAAATGGAGGAAGTGATGATTTTCAGACTCGATGGAATGAAATTATCAATCTCGAAGGCTATAAATTAGTTTTTCAAAGTAAATATTGCGCGAAGTGTAAAATATATTTTATAGTCATTCAAAGTACTGTCAATTTCTACAAATTTGTTTCTTTATCAAAAATAGATTAACACAATCTTTTCTCTTACTTTTTATTATCCTCTTCTAATTTTATAACTTTTATTTCATGCACACTCAGCTCACTTCATTACAATAACTTTTTCAAAATAAAAACTGCTTAGAATTGCCCAGTTCAAGAAAAGGAGATGGCGTCGACTATTACAGTTTAAGCAATTTTGACAGCTGATTTGTATATAAATGTAAATAGAGCTTTATTTTTGCTCAAAATTGTAACAAACAAAACAAAACTGCCAAAATGAATAACAACACAGCAAGGAATTATTTAATAACATGTTCTAATAAGGAAGTTGATAATGCAGAAGAATTGTTTAAAGTAATTATAATATCTTAAGTTTTTAAATTAATTTATAAAATGTCATAAGCTTTTCAGGTTGCCGTGAAATATGCAGAAAAGTCGAAAACCGTTTTGCATCTCTCATTCAAACAAATTGGCAAGCTGCCAGGAGGTCAAAATGCCGACAAGAATGTATTAAAGCGGATAATATTTATGTTAGTATGTTAAAAATAAATTAAGAGTTAAAATTACTTATATTTGTACAGGTATTTTCCAACTGTTGAAAAGATGATACAAAAACTGCTTGAGTTGCATTCTTGGTCCCTTATTCCTCATGTCATACTGTTTGATTGCAGCGAGATTCCTTCGGCTAATCATGGTGAATATTCAAAGAAAGATATTTGCTTGATGTTTTCATTGCTGTTTAATGTAGTTCAGGCATTAAGTAAACGTTTAAAGGATGATTGTTTAAGCATTTCTTCTATTAATGCAGATAGTTTTTCAAATGGTTTTCACAAGCTTCTTATAGATTTATATTTTTATAATAAAACATACACGGACTTGGATTACTTTTGTGAAACTGTTGGATTTTGATAATTAAATTTACATTGTGATATTTTGATCATTGTTTTAAAATATGATCCTTAAAAACATGTATTGGAAATAAATTTTTCAGTAAAGGTCTCAAATGTTTCGTACATTTTAACTAGCTGAATCTATTAACATTTGAAGTAAGGTGTAACACTCTATACGGGGTAACTGTAATACACTATGCCGGGTAACAATATGTCTAGGGATCGTATGCCTTGCCTACGAAGCTTGCGATCTGGAGGCTCGTAGTTAAGAGTAGGCCTAAATATAATCTATAGGTACTGCATTACTCTTCAGTTGATAAGTAAATACCATAATAAGTTGATAAGTAAAGAAGTATATGGTATACATAAGCTTTAGTTCAAATTATAATTTTTGATTTTTAGTAAGAAACTAGATAAAACCCAAAATGTTTTTGCTTTAACTTATCGGGTAATGTGATTCATTCAAGAAGTGGTTTCACATGCCAATAGTATACTTTTTCGGATTGTTATCTTAGAGTTTTTAGCTAATGTTTCACGAATTTAACTTAACCCGTAGACCCAAATTGGTACCACAATCAAGGTAGAGGAACACGAGTTTGATGTGGTAAAATCATTTACCTCCCTTGGGTCAATAGTAGCAGCCGACAATAGCATGGAACCAGAAATACGCGCGCCACTGCTAAAATCCAACAAAGCCTACTATAGCCTGTCAAGGCTCTTCAAATCCAAGCATCTAATCACAACGTCTAAACTTTTATTATATAAGACTATATAAGAGGTCTTACCGGTTCTCACATATGCATCCGAAACGTGGGTGCTTAGCAAAAAGCAGGGGCGGCGGAGCGCGTGGGAATGGAAGGAAAAGTGCCCACTCACTTTCGCTTTGGGTGGGAAAATCCACACCCAAAATATTTCATATACACCTAATAACGCAAAACCTGGTCGAAGGCCAGCACATAAGCAAGGCTTTTCATACAAAAACTATAACTTCATAGCCTAAGCTTTTTAAACCCCACCCGACTAGCATTTAAAACGGAGATTGAGAAGTTTCCTCATTCTCCACACAAAAAAATCAGCGATACTGAAGTGAGGTATGCGTATGCCTTATCAGTTTCTCATAAGGGCTCTATGAGGCATGCAAATTAAATGGGGCAATCCCAACATCTGCTTTACTTTATAAAAAGCTTTTAATGCCCTTAAGCTTTACTCATACAAAGCCTTAGTTTTTGTTGTTGCTTTGCTTCGTATTTCAGGCAATTATGTTGGTGACCGTGAAAGGTGTCATTTAGCATACCCAATAGACCGGTTCTAGGTCGATTACAGGGGTCAAGCAGCATTGGACGTGATTACTACTCAGTTGGGGGACCGCATTAGTAGAAGGAGCTTTGCGTTTAAAAATAACAGGCTTTCGACATCGTCGCAGTTATTACTTCCAGTCGAGATCTGGTAGCAATGATTTTACCTCAAGGGTGCCAAATGGGGTATTCCTTATGACGAGGCGCGAATGGGACAAGGCGTCAGATGAACTGTGTGGGCCTTATAGGGCAATGCACACGGGGTCCACATGAGGCAGTGGAGCTACCCACAAAATGCTAGTCGGGCATAACCCGGGCATAACTCAAAAGGCAGCTGGTAAATAAATTGACCAATTAACTTTTTAGATTTTAACGATTATCTCTTCACGTGGTCCCCACCCACAATGTTTATGCTCCGCCGCCCCTGGCAAAAAGCACTCTAACCTCTTGGCGGTATTCGAGAGAGAAATACTTCGGAGGATTGTTGGCCCCATATGTGAAGAAGGACGATTCCGGAGACTCGACAATGACGAGATCTACGAGCGCTATGGCGACATAGATGTTGTGAAGAAAATAAAGCTCGGTAGACTCCGGTGGGCAGGACATCTAGCTCGTGTGAGTGAAGATGAGCCTGCTCGGAAAGTTTTCTGCGGTAAGACCTATGGGGTGCGACAGCGAGGAAGACCCAATCTCGCCTGGAAGGATGGCGTAGACCAGGACGCTCAGAGCTAAGGGATGCCAAACTGGATGACATCGGCTCAGAATCGGGACCGGTGGAGAGAACAGTTGCGAGAGGCCCGGACCGGATCCCGGTTGTAGAGCCGTTAAAGAAGAAGATAGACCCAAATTAACTTAAAAGTACCACTAGTGGGCAGCTGAGAACCGACCAAGTGACATAGGTTTTAGATGACCCACTCAATCAAGGCGATTTATTTTTATATTTATTTATTTAGTCAAGCAAGACATACTGAAACGATATTACAAATGCGTAAAACAATCCTTATGATTATAAAGTGAAAATGAACAGTATGTTTTTATTGTAATAACCGCAGTCGCTTATACTGTTAAAGTGGCAGGATGTATGGTGTTAGTAGGGATCTAAGTTTTCTTTTATAAGTTAATTTATTTATTGAAGGTGGCGATCTTGATCTATGACAGTTTAGCTCGAAGAAGAAATTCTCAATCAACTTCTTTAGAACAGAGTAAAATACCAATATAGCTTGGAAGTTAGTCAATAGAGCGGGGTGCCATCAAAATCCTTGGAGATATTTAGAATAACCAGACCTTACTCGCCAAAACGATATACACAGATCTTTCCGATATAAAGCCGTACTGCTTGTTGTGTAGAATTTTGTTGTATTTAAGATACTTCATTAACTTGTCCCCATGATTTTGGAGAGAATATAAATAATTGCTATTGGGAGATAGTTAGGGGGGTTATTAGACGTTTTTTGGTATAGGCTGAAACTGAGCCAGTTTCTAAGAGTGAATAAACTCCGGAGAAAGTATGAGGGGCATAGAGTTTGTGCAGAGGTTAACCTACAAGTAAAGCACATTTTTTAGGGGCCATAGACCATCCGTGAAATACGTATACACTTCGCTAGTCCTGCAGAAAACTTTGTCCATTCTCTGGCATGGCAGTCACGGGTAAGGAAGAATTTGAGGCGAACAGAAAAGCAAGGAGATGTGGATGGCGTGAAATTTTTCCTGATGGTAGATACCAAGGACCAGAAGTTTTTATTGATGATGATTTTACCTGTTAATTTATCATCGAATGCCGACTTGATTTTCCTGATGGCAGATTTACAAGAGTTTCTCAACTTGACGTACTCACGTCGAGATGATTCGCTCAGAGAATATCCGATATCTTGGGGTTTAATTGCGTTTGAACACTCCTGATTAAACCATCCATGCTGGCTTTGTTGGGGTGACTTGTGATGGGATTACCGCTGACTAGGCAATGCACAGTGGTTCCGCCCATAGGTCATAATTCCGAAAAATGAGTGCTCGTAAAAATCAAACAAGTTGGTACATATCAATAGTCCGATGGATAAGCTACCTTCAGGTATAAATATTTCAGCCCTATTAGTTAATTATCATTTACTTCTCGAGCTCTGAAGTGAACGCAACTGCATTGTTCTAACGCATTGTTTTAAGTGACTCACTTTTTTGGTATTTGCCGAAAACAATTCTCGGAATACAGGTGTTTGTGTTATGTTTTTGTGACATGGAAATCGAAGAACTAGGTATGTACTTTATGTCTAATAACATTTTATATAGATATTGCATGTATTGTTTATAAAATTTGGGTGCTACGCGTGGTACATAAATTTTTAAAAATTTTGATTCCCTTACTGATTTGACATAGACATTTAAACAATCGCAGGGTTAAGCAGCTATTCACACTACATACAAAATAAAGTACTAATTGTATATTTTCAAAATATTATAGTTTCACCTGCCCTTTGCTGCCCCCACGTGAGTAATAGCGCCTTTTGCCGTCGTAGCACCCTGCCTCTACGAAACAGTTGATTAAACTAATATGTTTTATTTTCAGGTACTTTAGTGAAATGTTCTTTCTCAAGGATATATTTATTTGAGATTTGGGCTACAGCTACAGGGACCATCAAGGAAAAATACCAAAGCGTATTGGCAGTCTCACTAGGAACCTTCAACGATGCTGAAAACCTGGATGTAAGTGCTTTAGATACACGTATTACGTATGACGGCTAAGCTGACTAAACATCAATATTTGTTGTTTATGAACTTCAACAATAGTAAAACTGCTCTAATATTTTACCATCTTATCATAGTGTTATAACTGCTAAGAAGAAGTGCTATCCGGAAAATATTTCAGTGTCTGAATCAAAAGCGGAAATCGAACTACAAAGTTTGTTAGATCATACAGCTTCGCGGATCCTTGAGTCACAAGAAAATGTATTAGATAACGTGCCACTAGATTCATCAAATGAATTAACTTTAATTGGGAAATGGGGATTCGATGGTAGTACAGGTCATAGTGAGTATAAACAATCATTTACGGATTCGAGGTTAGATGATAGTAGTTTGTTTGTTACTTCATACGTCCTTCTTCAATTAGTTGCCAATGAGCATGCAGACAACAGCAAAGTTTTATGGAAAAATCTTCGCCCTTCTTCCACTAGATATTGTAGGCCTATTCGTTTTCAGTTTATGAAAGAAAACACTACAAAATCTATGGAGGAAGAATCTTATTTCAAAGAAAAAATAAATAATTTGTGTCCTTCAACATTCACTGTCAAAGATCGCGTTTTTTCAATTCAGCATTCTTTACAGCTAATTATGGTTGATGGTAAAATATGCAGTGCCTTGAGTGAAACATCATCCGGTAGGTGTTATATTTGTGAAGCAACCCCCAAAGAGATGAACAACATAGATCTCTGTTTGCAAAAACAATGCGAGGAAAGTAGATTTGAGTTTGGTTTATCGCCTTTACATTCATGGATCCGTTTCTTTGAATATTTTGTTCATCTCTCTTACAGAAATCAGATTAAAAAATGGCAGGTTAGGTCAGAAGAAGTTAATGGACCGAAAACTGTATATCCAAAGTCAATTTAGATCTAGATTGGGATTAATCGTAGATAAACCACGAAGTGGTGGAAGCGGGACATCGAACGACGGTAATACCGCAAGGAAATTTTTCATGAATTCTGCAATATCGGCTGAAATCACAGGCTTAAATAAAGATATAATTGATCGTTGTTCTATTATTTTACAGGCCCTATCATCAGGATATAATATACATTTGGAAAAATTCAGGAATTATGCTTTAGAAACTGCGCGACTTTTGATTCAGGAATATCCTTGGTACAATCTCCCGGCTTCGGTCTACAAAGTCCTCATACATGGATCTGAAGTTATTAAACACGCGATATTGTCAATCATGCCGGGTTTTCACTAGTAGAATTAGTGGTAGAGTAACTGGCCTACTTTTAAGCGGTAGAGTAACTTTACCACGGTGCTATCCCACTCTACTCTACTGTAACCGAGTTTTCATTAGGTGAGTTCAAAGGATAGTTAGTACTCGACCAGTATACTCTACCACTAATTCTACTAGTGAAAACCCGGCATTAGGGAACTCTCCGAAGAAGCAGCTGAATCTAATAATAAAATTCTCAAGGAATGCCGCCGAGATCATACTCGAAAAATGTCATGGGAACTCACAAACATGGATTTAATAAATAGGCTTTTGATCAATTCGGATCCCTTCATCACAAGTCTTCGTAAGCTTCCCCTTAAAAAAAGAGTCTTCTTTCAAGTCAAGTGTTAGATTTATGTATAGTTTAGCTTATATTTCACTTAATATTGTTTAGTCTTTAGTTTTAAGCTGTTTAAAGTACATAATTCGAATCTTAATTAACACGAGTGTTACTATGTGTTTGTGGACATTAAAATCCAATAAAATATGTTTTTTATTTACTTAATACATCGCTTATCTGTAGCACACACTATAGCTTTGTTTCTTTACGCAAGTTTGGGATCCTTCGGGATCAAGAATTCGCACGAACGTACAGTTTTTTGTTTCTTTACTTTCGTGAAATGCTAAAATGAGGGGAAATTACGTCATAACATCGCTTCCCCTATTGCAATAATTTTCACGAAGTATTTTGCTTGTGTACGTAGGCCATTTTTTCTTGGATGTTTTACCGAATGTCAAATGTGGCTGGCATTTCAGTTGTGAATTTGAAAAACGTAAAACTACGCATGCTACCTTCCTGTTTCTTTCACTAATGTTCATTTTTTAGCTTTTATCTCTGAATAATTAAATCTTTTATTTTTAGTTTATATCACTGAATTAAATCTTTTCTAATGATATAAACAAAAAATAAAATGACATTTTATTCTTCTTCATTTTATAAAGAATTTGCACGAATGTGTTTCTTTACTTTTTCTTTCTTGCTTGAAATTTCTCCCACCACACGAGCAAGTTTTTTCACGAACATTTTTTGCATGAAAAGTAAAGAAACAGAGCTTTATGTTATGTTCATTTTATTCGAAAGTTTTAATTAAAGTATCGCAAATAAATGTTTTTATATGAGACAGCACATTTGAGTTTTTTTTATACAACTGTCACGTTCAAAACTGAAATATATATACAACTATATAATAAAAAATAAAAAATTTTATAAATTGTGTCATAATTTATCATTTTAATTAATTTTTGATCATAAATTGGTGGTTAAATAAGAATTAAGTAATTATGACCGCGCTGGCTTGGGCGCTGAACCACTGTGCAATGGTCCAAGTTGGCTAGAGGCAACTTCAACGGAACACTGCGTGGGGTAAGAGGTAAGAAAAAGATTAATTAGGTCTGCAGCGCCAGGAACTCTTTTAGTATGATTTATAATTTATTGCAAATTACTAGTCTCTGCAAAGAACTTCGCCAGAAACACTGGTGCCAGCCGAGTAATTCAGCCAATTTATATTGTGAACGTTGAAATCTCCCCCACCAATGATCTCACACTCCAAGGATACTTCAAGCAATCATGTAAACGTATTACATGAGACAAGTAAATCACAAAAAATTGTCGGATAAATTCGAAAAAGCTCATCTAAACGCTACTTGAATATTTGAAATTCTGCAAACCTAAATACAAACAAGTGCAATATATTTTTAAATTAATTTATACTATAATACGGAACTAGTTAAAGTTATAATAATTTAAAACATTTTCAAGTGAAGTAAAGGGACCGAAAACGTCATTTGAATTTCAATCCAAGAAAACGTAATGTGGTGGTTTTACGTTGAAATTGATCTCTTAACATCCTAGGCGTAGCTTTAATTGAAGATGTTCGAGATATAATCACATATTTCAAATCACCAAACAAGCATCTCAATGTCTGAGTTTCCCTCAAAGATGCAAGCTCCTCCTCTAGCCAGCTACCCGGGCTACGATCTACAAGTCCGTCTTGAATATTACCCGTTTATCTGGGCAGTCGCTTCAAAAACCACTTTGGCGTGGCTACACAATGGCCCCTAGTACAAATCTCGTCAAACAGTCGAACAAATGTCAAATCGAAAAAGTACCAGTACGATTCTAGATTGTAGTGAACCGAGTCGATTACAATCGATGACAGTTCACGACTGCATTTAGACGGTCGAATGCATGTGTTGTGTTTATTGTGTAATCGAGAATGGGACTACCACTTTTTCGATCTAACATTCGTTCGACTGTTTGACGAGAATCGGACTAGGGCCCAATGTTTTTCACAATCGAATCAGCTTCGAATTTCGTACTAGGGGCCAAAGTGGAAAACCGCGCCATCAAACTTAGTGGTGATGGCACCATTTTTTGTCGCCAGGGTCTCTTTAAGCTACCTTCCTTTATCGTTATTACCATAGCGACTAACTAACTAATTGCTCCTTTATGCTGTAAACATGCTAAGGGCGACGGCGAAACTATTTTCCTCGGCGACTGTCAAAAACGAATAGAACAAACGGCTTATATATGAAGGCGCACAATCTGCAGACGACTGGGACGGCGACGCCGCCGAGCGTGGCTACTGAATCAATCTAATTTCTATTTCGTAGCCGTCGCCTGTCAAAGTTGCATGGGTGCTGTGGCATGGGTTTGTGTTGCTATTCTCGTGTGTTCCTGTGGGCATGTGTAATATATGCGTCTGTCCAAGATAATTATTCCGGTGTGTGTTTTTAATTTATGTCGCCGTCGCTCATAGAATGTGCACACAACAAATTTCGTCGGCCATTCGCCGTGGCCGAAAAAAATAGTTTCGCCGTCGCCCTGAGCATGTTTACAGCATTAATCTCTCATACATAGGGCGGAAACTCTGTTTTGCGCGACAGCTCTCAGCTCTGACCAGGATCTCCCAGTTGTAGCGGCCTCTGCTAATAGGGTTCTCCTCCACGTTGTTCTGGTCTTCCGACTCGAAGGGATCCTTGCGGATTCCAGTCAACGGCCTATTTGGCTAGATTCTCGTTTTCGCGTCGCAAGGTGCGGCCAATACAAATTCCATTCCCTTCGCTTGATTTTGTCGTCTATCCTTTCTTGGTGCACGAGTGGCGATTCTTATTGGCTGTGCATTGTTGTTATTTTTTTCAGGTTCCTGCGAAAAAGTCAGGGCGGCGAAGAAGTAGTCTCTCCATCTTTGGAGTTGCTCCTCGTCGTTGCACAGCAGCCTTCCATCAGCACTCTTTACGGCATATTTTTAGTAGAGTGCTTTCCCGAGAGTTGTTTAGTGATTTGGTTCTGCACCTTACTATTGCCTGTGTTTTCCGCGTTTTCCGCATTCTCTGCGAGCTCGTTTATCTGCTGTCTTTTATCTCGCCGGACACTTCTCGTTACCTCCCGGTGTAATTGCGACTATTCCACTGAAAAGAACTTCCTGCTTACACGGCAACATTTTCCCGCAAGACAAGGCTCTCTTTTATTCACATTGCGGTCTAGACTAGGTGTTCGTTTTTAAAAATAGTATTACTCGATTGTGGAACAATCTTCCACAGTCTGTATTGCTGAACTCATAACACCTCAGAGTTTAAATTTAAGGTTCCTCGACCTCTTCTTCTATCCTTCAAATCAAGCTTACTACGATACATTGCACCGTGAGTTGAACGAAATGACAAACTAGTAATACAATAGTCTAAGAGCTGGGCACGAAAAAGTGCTTTCATCTTTGATGTGGGCAAACTCGATTGAAACTCACTCTATTATTAAACGGGATTACATGTCCGAGCTCTCCGACACTTTTAGTGGTGCAGGATGGAGGGAAGGATGGTTAAAGTAGCCATTTTTTTATCAAAAAAATTTCATCGATGTCGCGCATGAAAATTGGTAGGATGGAAGATTATAAGCTACTTAATATAAAGTCCAAGTCTCCGACAGCTGGGTTGGTGCAAAATGGGTGGCTCACAGGGGTCAAGTTGCCGAAAATGTTTGCAAAAAAATTCATAACGTATGTGTCGGAGAAATTGATTACTTTCTTTCTAATGTATAATAAACTACGTGTGAAAATCTCCGACAGGTAGATGGGTTCAAAAGGCAGAAAAATTGGGTTTTATAGACGCGCCTTCGAGATTTGATTGTTTGTTCCGGATAAACTCAAAATTTACCGAACAGATTTTAAAAATTCTTTCGCCAATAGAAAGCTCTATTATCAGCGAGTAACTTGTGTATATTTTATTTTTCATAACATCGAAATTCAAAATGGCCGCCGAAATATGACCGAAATTGAAAATGGAAGCAGAAATATTGGTGGATTTTCCAATTTTATTCCGATTCCAATGAAAGTGGGTATCTAGAGCTTTTTATGGTCGCAGATAACGAGTTTGGAGTCAAAAATTATAAATTCAAAATGGCCGAGGAATTTACAAATTGTGTGCCGATTCCAATGAAAATCGGTATCTGGGATTTTTTAAGGTAACAAATAACGAATTTATGATCAAAACTTAAATTCAAAATGGCCGCACCAATGTGGCCGACGAGTTTTGCGAATTGTATTCCGATTCCAATTAAAATCGGTTAATGGGAGGCAGCAAATAACGATTTTTATGATGATCGAAACTTATAAGTTCAAAATTGTGGGACCAATATGGCGGACGAATTTTGTTAAAAAAGTGTCATTTCCCGGTTAGCTGTATGTAGGTTGTTCAAGAGTTGGAAAATCCGAAAATCTAGACATTCTAGCTACAAATGGAAAAACATTGAACATAGTGTATCCTGAAGCTCTCTAGGCAATTGGTTCAGAATGTATCAACAAGGTCTTTTTTGTAAGATGGTAAGGAGAAGCGGAAATATGGGATTTAGAATGGATAAGAAGGGAAAAACCCTTCATTTGGTCACACTTCAAATAAATGCATTTTGAAGATTTGGATTAATTTCAACTGTTTTAACGTTGGGTACAGCGAGGCGCAACGGGCTCCAGCTAGTGTATAGCTATGTAACGTTAGAAACATTTGTATGTAATTTATATGGTATAACTGCAACTAGAAGAATTACTCAACGAAAGGTTAATGAAGTTAGATCAACACTTTTTAATCGTCAATATAAAATGCGCAATGTTGACGAACCATTTTTAAAAAGAAAATTAAAAAAATTTGATGCATCAAGCTTACCCCCTTGCCACTCAGAACTTTTCCAACACCTTTTAAGGGCACGTTATATTACTAATATTTGGTTGAATGCTTATAAACAAATCCCTACAGAACTTAATCCCACAGAAAATGGATGGGTGCTAGACGATGAAAATGTGTATAAATTTAATTGGTTTGAAGGTCCTCAATTACCAGAAACAGTTCGGGACATTGTAACCGAGAGTGAATCTGAAAACGATATGAGTGACTCTGAACGTGAAAGCGATGAAAATGACGTAAATCTAAGCGATAGCGATAATGATAACAACAATTATACTGTAAGCGACGAAGAGAGCTGGGAAAAATAATGGTAAAATATTTAAATGTTTCTACAATATTGTATTTTATCATAAATGAAATTGTATACTATAATATTACAAACAATTGTGTCTTTTCAATGTTTTATGTTGTTTTATTAACAGTTTATTAGTTCACTTAAATCAAAGAATAATTGCTCCCAAAAAAACTCATTTATGAATATACTATTATTTTTTTATCTATGCGTTAATTATCATATAAAAAATTGTATCTACACGAGTTATTTATCGATAAAATGGGTATACTTATGATAAACGCGCATAGCGCGGAACTTGGAGGCGCGTCAATAAAACCCAATTTTTCTGCCTTTTGCACCCACCTACCTGTCGGAGATTTTCACACGTAGTTTATTATACATTAGAAAGAAAGTAATCAATTTCTCCGACACATCCGTTATGAATTTTTTTGCAAACATTTTCGGCAACTTGACCCCTGTGAGCCACCCATTTTGCACCAACCCAGCTGTCGGAGACTTGGACTTTATATTAAGTAGCTTATAATCTTCCATCCTACCAATTTTCATGCGCGACATCGATGAAATGTTTTTGATAAAAAAATGGCTACTTTAACCATCCTTAACTCCATCCTGCACCACTAAAAGTGTCCGAGAGCTCGGACATGTAATCCCGTTTAGTAATAGAGTGAGTTTCAATAGAGTTTGTCCACATCAAAGATGAAAGCACTTTTTCGTGCCCAGCTCTCCGACTACAAAGGGTAATTTCTAAGCCTGATTGGCCCTGATTCGCTCCGAAGGGTCCATATCAAAAAAATTGGACGAAAATCACGATACAAAGTCCCACTGGTTTTGGAAAATATTGGAAAAGAATTGCCAAACCTGAAAATTCTCATATTTTACACTGGTTGGTGTTTAAATATTTTGAAAATATTGCGGATTGCAGCTGAATGTTATCTTTTATTCGAGGAATTGCAAATCTCCATTTATGCTTACGGGCCTCACAGCTATAACACATACTAACAACAATCTCAGTTAAGTCCGGACAACCCAGGGTAATTTTAGTTAGTTTATTAATAAAACACGTGAGATAGAACTCATTTTTATTTATTAGATTTGCATTTTATATCTTATACATTTATAATTTTTTCCTTTAAGAAACTTGTAAAAAAGAAACATCACAATCTGTTGAGAGACTTGGAGTCCTCCTCTAAAGTTTTATGTTTTTTTTGTTTTATTAAACAATTGTTTTATCTCTTCACTTAGATTAAAGATTAAGTATGGGTGTATTTTTTTCTCAATATTATTCATATATAGCTATATGCCAATATAATAGTATTAAATTGTAGGTAATACTTATTTTTAATTTTTTTAAATTTTTTTTAAGTTCATTTTTTATAAAATATAAAAAATATTACAAGTATATGTTGTGTTTATTATAATAATTACACTAGATTTCCTTGGAAAAATTCAACGAATTTGAGCTTATAATTTTTTTCTTTTTTTTTTGGAAAATTTTGCATATTGCAATTTAAAAGTAAATTATTTAACGAAATTTTAGTGTTTTTTTTTTCATTTGATAATTTTGATGCAAAGGCATTTCGTTTTTGTTATTCCCTGTTTTCCTTAAGCATTCTACGATTTGTTTTTATTTTTTATACATCAATACTAAGATCACTCACTCTACTCTGATAGTGTTTGCTTCAAAATTAACAAATGTTCTCTTTATTTTGGGGAAGTAAACAATATATAATTTTCGATTTTACACAATGAAATTATTATTAAAAATTAGAACTATTTCATTTTTTTTGGTTATTTTTTTTGTTTTGTTTATCATGTACATGTCGTAGCGCCTGAAAGATTTTGTTTTAAACTTTCATTCACGTATTATCTAGATAACAAACGAACAAAATCATTTATTTATGTTTTTTCTTTATATTTTTGGTTTTTTGTTTTTTGCTGACAAGTGCTTTTCCTTTCGTATTAATTTTTTTTTGTTAATAATTTATTTATGTTTTTTGCTTTACGTTAATCTCATGAAGTTACACAAATTTACAACAAAGAAAAAGAAAGTAGAAATATTTTTCCCTGACTTGCAAGGGTCTTGGATGTTTTGTACTGAAGGTGGGCAAACTTTTTTTATTATTACTCAAACTTTTTTTTATTTACCTTTGACAACTTTTCGGTGCGTGATTGATATAATCTAATGAACACTTTAGATTTCTTTATTTTAGCAGTTCTTAATTAAGAAGATTTTAAATGACGTTTTGGGCATTTTGAAACAAAAAACAAAAAATTTCAACCCACTTAAAATAGCATATAGTCCAGTCAATTGGTGTACAAAACTGATGGTTTCCTAACATAATTGCGGAAGTTTTTTTCTAAACGGTTCTTTATGTTTTTTGGGGTGCTGAATCCGAATTTCAAGTTTGCTGCCTTGTAGGAGGTCGGCTTCACAACGAAAAACGCAAAAAACCTCAAATTTTTCCCACCTTTTTCAGTATTTCGCTTATATCTCGAAAACTATGCGTGACAAAATTTCCTACAAAATGTATTAGTCAACTTTGATTTTCTGATGTGCATTTTTGGCGCAAAGCGGGCTGAAAACAGTGATTTTTGGGCCTTTGTGCAAAAACGTAAAAAACGCCCACTTCCACCCCCACAACATGAAAAATAATACACCTTATGGACAAAAACCCTTATACCACGTGAAAGTACATTAAATTTCCTACAAGACACGTCTCTAATATTCAATTTTCACATCAGGGGGAGGGAGCAAACGAAAATTACAAAAAAATGCCTTCTGCGCCCAAATGAACCCCCATGCCCCGATCTACATACAGTTCTCGCAAATTGATAGATGTCCTATCTTCCATGGTACAATGAAGCACCTCGATTTGAAGTGTCGTCAATTATGTGCCCTTCCTTGATTGTTAACCAACAAGCTTGCCAAAGGGTCTATGACAACGCCGATCTCAACATTCAAACTCGGACGAAACACATTCCACAAAATGGGGGAATCCGATGTGTCACTCCAAAAAATGCTGTTGGGGTCAAAATGTTGCACGGCTGAACGATGTACCACGATCGCAGAAATCATTGGAAGCTTAAGAGCTACACCACTGAAACATTTTGAAAAGAAAAACGAAGTTGGCTTAGCCGCATCATCCCTTATACTAAGACCATCGTTCCATCAGTGCTATTCCTGCTGTAGCTGTACAGCAAATTTAAAAAACTTCCAGGAAATTCTAGATGGATTGTTGTTATGCAGGAGGTAATCAAAGAAGTACCTTACCAAACAACATTCTGAGCTATCATCTACGCAGTCAACAGCACTGAAAATAATATGACAGGCTACGCCAATGCCACGGCGATCGGAGGACAGACGTTAGCTTTTCGAGCTCTTGGTACGGTGATAATGGAGTCCGTAGACTTTTCTCCAACGATCCAATTCGATGTTGAGCAACTTTTATACAGTTAAGATCGAAGCAAGCTACCGAATGCACATGATTATTGTGTTCGATGGGTACTCGGATCCATAGAGCCCTTGAGGAGATCCACCGAAAAGCTATCCGTGGAGATACAATTTAGCAGCACCATGACACCAAGAGTTTCACAAGTAATTTTTCTATCGTATGCCAATTACAAGGATAGACTAATCACCAGCGGATGACAAAATGCAAATGAAAGTAGAATCGCTCACAAGAGTATCGCAATTGTGAGGGGAAAATGTTGATCTTCTGGCCAAAATGATGGGTCTCCAAACTCAGCCCAATTTATATTTCCTCTGCCACTCTATGTCCGCGTTATTCAACAACTATAGTTACTTTCACTACTAAATTCACTGATCGTTCAGCCCATTGAAAGAAAATAACAGTCGCTGCTGAGCAATTTTTACTTGCTGTTTACAACACTAAACACGCTGAGGTGTAAGCAATACGTGATATCAGCCTAGAACGAATCAGCAAACAAATGTCCCCATAAAGCTACTGCTCAACAACACGCCTTCAGAGTTTACCATCAGGTGCAGCAATGGATCGGAAACATCTTGGATCCAGAGTAGTGGGGGTGAAAGTTGACAAAAAATGGGTTGGTTCCCATTACCATACTGAAACCACCGGCTCCTGAGAAGCTTCTAGAGCTTATATCTTGCAAATGCAAGACGGATTGCTTAAGTCGGTGTGGGTGTAGGCGAGCATGACTGTTCTGCATGAAACTGTGTCTTCAATGTGAAGGATCGTGCTTCAACATGGACGATAATTTCGATATAGAAGAGGAAGACGACCTGGACGAGCTCCTTGCAAAATCACTGCCTGAAGCTACTGACAGAAACAGGCGCAAAGGCGGTGCGGACATTGGCTTCCCGGTATGTGGCGACTTTTCACTGACATGATGTTGCGGTGTCGGCGGCGCGCTCCGACTTTGAACACAACAACGAAATCAAAGTGACAAGTGAACGTGATAGGAAAAAAATTGAAAAACCTGAATGATTTACATAAAATTTTTCTATCCTACAGGACTTGTCTTTGTTTTAGGTGCTAATTTAATTACCATAATTTTGAAAAATAAAGATTTTCATTAAATATAAAATCCAACAAATTTGCTATCCCACCCAACACCAACACACGACTCCAAACATACGCCCACCACCATCAAAACACGACTCAAAACACAAACATCTCTTGACACTATGCGGCGGCAACGCGCAAAGAGTAGAAAGTAAAGCAACTTGCGCGGTGTGTGCGTAGCGTAAAACAGCATTTCGTTAGTGCGCATTTGAATACACTACTTCTATTCTCTCTGTCATTGCCCGCACGGCGTTTGCGCCTGTTTCTGTCAGTAGCTTGAAGCCTCTGAGGCGACAGAAGTTAGTCATGTATTATTTTGCTGCATAAGGGTTTTTAAGGGTCATGCTGATGACGCCAGCCTGAAGTAATGCCTTTACGGCTCTTACCGGTTTGGACTTGAACGTCATGCAAAAAACGGTGGGTGAGTTTAGTCAGTAGGAATCTGACACTATCCCCAGCGGTGTATCCTGTCGTAGGCATGGAAGCCTTAGATAGGCGGTCGCATACCTTCCCTGCTGCTAGACCGATGTAGATTCTCACCACTCCCACGTAAAAAAAATGTACTTAGTATGTATGTTTTAATTATAATTTGTTTATGTTTTCATCAAACATACTTTGGTCGCAGAAGAAATTTTTCGTAATTTTCGCTTTGCTCTCTCCCCCTGATGTGAAAATTGAATATTAGATAGTGTCTTGTAGGAAATTTAATGTATTTTCACGTGGTATAAGGGTTTTTGTCCATAAGGTGTATTATTTTTCATGTTGTGGGGGTGGAAGTGGGCGTTTTTTACGTTTTTGCAGAAAGTCCCAAATATCACTGTTTTTCAGCCCGCTTTGCGCCAAAACTGCACATCAGAAAATCAAAGTTGACTAATACATTTTGTAGGAAATTTTGTCATCTTTAATTTTGTATATAGTAGTCATGTTCGAAAAACGCATAGTTTTCGAGATATAAGCGAAATACTGAAAAAGGTGGGAAAAATTTGAGGTTTTTTGCGTTTTTCGTTGTGAAGCCGACCTCCTAAAAGGCAGCAAACTTGAAATTCGGATTCAGCACCCCAAAAAACATAAAGAACCGTTGAGAAAAAAACTTCCGCAATTATGTTACGTCAAAACTACCATTTGACTAGACTAATAGGCGAGATTTGTGTAAGATTTACGAATATGTTTAGGAAAAGTCTACGTACTTTAGGTTTGCAGGGAAGAGTTAGTATTATAGAAGCGTTATTTGTTTGTTTCCATTGGAATATCGGTAGCTGAAAGTTGTCGTTTCATGTTCAAAAATATTGGAGAGTTTGCTCCATTGAATTCAACTTGTTCAAAAATGATTTGGAAGGCAAGGATCACCGTGGCTAACCGGAAAAGTTGAAAAAACAAGAATTGGAACGAGCTTCAATTTCAAAGCTTAAGAGGTAACATCACTTGCACTTTTTCAAAAATTAGATCTTTTTTTGTTCAAAGTACGCTTTATAGGAATAAGAAAACAGGAAAATAGGAAGGGAATAAAGGAAAAAAACATTACAAATGTACCATCTAGACTACATAGGAGCAATGGATTCAACCTCGGTAAAAGTACATGCTCACCCTAACAGACAGATTCTCCAAATATTCTTGGGTATACCCCACGAAGACAGTCTCAACAGAAGAAGTAGTTTGGAAATTGGAACAGCAGCAGCAATATTTTGGAAATCCAAAAAGGATCATAACTGATCGTGGATCAAATTTTACATCGAAAAGCTTTCAAGACTATTGCAAAAACGAAAACGTAGAATATAACACAATAGCCGTGTTCCTTTTCTATTTTTAAGTACTCCGGAGTAAAAAATTAAAGGAACGCAAAATTTGTCAATTTAAGTAAAACCTATGAATTCTCTGTGAGAGCTGGAGTAGTTCCAAGTAAATACGAGTAAAAAAGAGCAGAAAAGGAACACGGCTAATTACAGCTGAAGTACTACGAGCAAATGATCAAGCGGAACGACCGAGCGTGAAATTGGCTGAGTTATCCCTAATACCGGAGACAGACTTGCGGTATAGCAATTGCAATATCACTTCAATCGCAAGGGTGTCTCTGTATACTGAAAAGAGATCACGGTGTACACTTGGTATACAGAACATTGAAACTCAATATCTCAATTGAGAAAAATATCGTGGTATACCCAAGAATTTAACCAGAAAATAGTTTGAACCATTGACATATAGAACGGACTGCTCATCAGGAAATTTCCATGGCACCAATTCGTTCCATTACTGGCAAACCTTTTCTCACTGACATGTAAACACTTCAGTTACTTTTGTAAATTAAAATTTGTTATATTCGTTTTTGGACGATGGGAACAAAATAAATTTTTGTTAAAAAAATTACAAATGCAATTTTGATGTTATTTCCTTTTTAAAATGCCTTTTTTCATTAATTACAAATATTTATGATAAACCATGCGAGTTCTCTACCCCTATTTCATCTAAATGTCAGTGATTCCGGGTCTTATTGCGAAACGAGACAGAAATAAAAAAATCACTATACCCATCTATTTTTTGTAAGTATTCTGACATTAGTTCAAAGGAAAAAATGAAATCAGGTATGGCAACTTTAATATCGTGCAACCGTTGTGGCGGTTTTATTTTAAATTTAGCTTAAAATTATTCCAGAATTTTATTTACCGTTCTTATTTTACTGCAAAGATAAAAAAGTTATCGTATTTTGTGGTTTAGTGAATGTCAAGAGTAAAAATATTTAAGAAAATGGAAAAATGTGCAGTTTTTGAATGTCAAATTTTATTTTCTCAAGTTTGGCACTATCTGATTTTATTTCTGCCAGTGAATGCACTGAACTCTTAACACGAAATTTAACAAAATTTGAGTTCGGTGACAAAAGGGGCTTATGGATGAGCGAGAGGACTATACTTTTCTATACTTTTTGGTGCCATGAGTTTGTATGGGAATAATGTCTGATGAGCAGTCCATTATTATATGTCAGTGGTTTGAACATAAACCAAAATGTTTTTTTCGTACAGAATTTTAATTTTTATTTTGGCAGCACTGCCTGTATGAATCTGTCAGATTACAAAATTTCAAATTTCACTTTTATTTTTAATATAAATTAATAATAATTTGACAATATTTCTATTCATATTGAACAGCAGCACAACTTTTTTTTTCGTTTTGCAATAATCTGACGGATAAATCCCAACCAAAACACCTCAGTATACTAATGCAAGTGTATCTTCACATTTTTATATTGCAATATGGCAAAACTGCAATATCTCGATCTCAATTGCTATACCACAAGTGTGTCTTTGGTATAACCAAGGCACCAAAAATGCTCAAAAACGAGCCAAGTCGAACAGAAAGGCACCTTATATCGATCGTATATAAAGATATAAAGTGACAGCCGCAATTCCCTAAAACTCACTTTGACAAATGTCACTTTTTCGATAAACGCAATAACATTTCCATCTCACCGCAATTTCTCACCAAAAGTGAAAAGTACGGTAAGGCTGTGTATGTTTTCATTTGAATCGATGCCATTTCATTAAAAATGCATATTTTTGAAACGGGTCCGCTACCTTTTGAACTAAGAAAACTAATCTTTTTTGTTTTACTGTTCTAGGAAAAATATTCTTGAGTTATCATGTCCACCGTTGGTCTAATCTAATTTCGAAGTGCTTCTGATCATCATCTGTCCAGCCGCCCTTTCTTAATATATCTTTACTCAAATTTAGTGCCATGCGAATTCAAGGCAAGAGGCATCGCATGAGATTTTCTCAAGTGTGTGTGAATTGCTTCTTTAACGACAAAAAGAGGACTTCTTGCATCGTATAAAAAATTACTGGCAATGGAAATGGGTAGGGATACATTACGAAAATCAGGCGCAAACAATCACAGACCTGTCCAACAATCAATACCAACAGCAAAGCCAAATATCCTTCGTTCGAAGAGGTCAACTTCTAACAGCATTTTTAGCGTACTAAAAATTTCACAAAAACGAGATCGCTGGGGGCGAAAAAGTGACATTAAAATTTTAATTCCATTAAAAGACACGCTAAAACTCTTCCAATTTCGTATTGATTTATCGAAGCAAACTTTTGGCCTCGAACCAACACAACACAGAACTAGGAATTAGATGGAATAGGATATAAAAGCAATGCTAACTAGTCTCGCCCTTTGTACTACTAGCCTGCCATGACTTTCACGTCATAATCTAGTTCAGCACGAAGGAAAGTTTAAGAAGACTCCAGGATTGCTAAGGAGAAGGCCATTAACCCTCAAATGTTGTATGAGTTCGGGAATACTGACTATGCTAGGTTCCAGAGTGAAGTTGTTCTATTTATAATCGAATTGCTAGGCGGGAGGATGCGCGAATGTAGAGCTACAGACTGCGATTTGAGCCGAGTGGGCCAGTCTTTTGCCGCGAGAAAATATAGCTGTAGGGGCAGAAGATTATTTTTCTAGGTGGAACAGTTGCTGTGGAAGGAAAATGCGATTAAACTTTGTCAGGGCCGCTTCATTCGTATGCCCAATAAGTCAATTAAGAAGCAGATAGCACAATCACCAATCAGTTTGAGCACTCGTCTTTGTACCTTGTCCAGCTACGCTAAAGAGGCCGTGAATTCAGGGCGGGTACGAATGTAAGACTTGTAGATTATGGCCCAAGCCGAAAATACCCATGTCCATTAAATCCCTCAGAGTGCCATAAAAGACTGTCCTGGATTGTCTCTTATCTCAGAAGTCCTTCAGCAGAAACAACTTTGGTAATGAAATTGCCGATGGCTTGGATAGAGTAGGAGCAACCTCATCGCTTGTTGTTCCGGACGCTTTCTACAACGTAGCCAGCTGCCATGTAAGATCGGCCATCAGGAATTAGGTCGACCGGCTACTTCACCATAGTTAGACATAGCGCCCTCGTCAAACTAAAAGATTCATTCAAATCAACAAAGTTAAGGCGGAGGCAAACTTTTTAATTTCAAGAGGTGGGAGTTAAAAAGAATAACAGAGCTCGTTACGCGGGACACCGTTCACTTAATTATCATCTAAGAAGAATGGGGCTGGTAGTTGATTGGAGCTGTCGATTCTGCGGGGCACTCCCGAAACTGCGGATTACTTGTGGTGCGACTGTGAGGAGGAGATTGAATGTTCCCCCAGGTAGATTTGAAATCTGAATTCCAAATCAATGTTAGGCTATATCAAAAGCGACAGTAGAATGAATTAATGAAATGGCCCAAGCCAAAATTTCAGGCAGTTTAGCAATTTGGAATACATATTTGGTAATTCCAACGCAGAAACTCGGTTAATGTTACGCCTTGGATATTAAGTTAACGAAGTTAACCCTTAATTGTAATATTATCAGAAATATCATCCAAGATTATTTCAGACAATATCTAGGGTTGAGGTTAAGATAATGATTTTACACCTCGTTTGCAATGTGTAAAATATCGAAATCCAAGGTATATCAAATCTCAAGAATACGAAATCTGACAGCACTAACACTACTACTACCGTTAACGGCCAAATGTTCGAATTTTCATATTTTACGGGTAAAAACAATCCTTGAATTTCGGTTAAAGGTATTCCTCGATGATGTTTACGGCCCTAACAGAAGATTCAGTCCTTAGTTTCTAGACCGTTCACAAAAACGAGGGACGAGTAGTACAGTTTTTATTAGAGGTGAGGATTATATAGCAGGGTTGAATTCAGCACGATTCTTGTGTCCCCAATCTATGATGAGTACAACGTTCTTGTTAAAGTGTCTTTAAGGGAAAGGTGTTTTCTAAAGTTTAGGAAAAGGGCGGATGATAGACTTGAACGCAGGCGCGGATCTAGAATTTTGTTTTGGGGGGGTCACGGAATTAAAAGTGGCGAAAAAAAATGTTTACTCCTAAAAAAACAAAAACAAAATTAACAAAACGAACAAAACTAACCGAATTTTCTGGTGGATTAAAAACAAACGTGCCCTACGAAAACGTGCCCTAATGTGTTTTTGAGGAAGACGCGCCCTTTCTTGTGAGTGCAGCTAACTTCAGATTTGCAAATCAAAACATATAGAAAGAGTATAGATCAATTAGTCCAGGAGAGATAGCGGAAAAGTATTCAAAAGTTGAAATAAATCTACCCTGCGATTTTTCGACTCTATAATTAAGAGAAAAATCGTAGGAATTCAATGAATGTGTTTTGGAAAAAATCGGTCCAGGAGAACAGGTGGAAAAAAGCTAATAATGGTAGAGAAAACACGTTTTTCAACGTTTCAGGTGCGAAAAAATTTTGTTTTTGGAAAACAGAAAATAGTACGTAATGGCGCTTAAAAAGACGAAAATTATGAGTTTTGGTCAATTGAAATCGGTCGACAGGTTTTTGCAAAAAAAAAACAAAAACCACGAAATATGGCCATTTTTTGACATTTAATTACAGGGACTATTATCGTAGAGCCTTGTTTCAGGGCTGAAATTGTGGCTTCTGTTAGTGCCTACCTAAAATAAAAATTTCATGCAAAAATAATTATAACTTTTCACGTAAATCTCAAAAATGAAAGGCCCACGGTGGTGCTAGAGCTATTTTGAAAAGCCCTATTTATTCTCGAAGAGTTACTCTACCAACCCATTTTTAAGAAAAGTTGGTGAGGTTCGATTTAATACCTCATAAACGCGTTTGAAAAGAGGCACTTTTCTTGATTTTCAGAAAAAACACCTTTAAGCGAAAGGGAAGTGAAATATGGTGTGGATTTCTATTCAGTAGATTTCGAGAAATCAAAATTTTTTCCTGTCAGGCATATATGGAAACGCTCGAAATTCCTACGATTTTTCTCTTAATTATAGCGTCCAAAAATCGCTGGGTAAATTTTATTTCAACTTTTTTTCTATGCCTCCTGGACTAAATCTGCTGTTGACTTTGAAGGTCATTTTTTAAGGTTGTTTTTTTAATTTGCAAAAAAGTTGCTTCGCTTTTGTGCGTTTGGTTATTTTTTGTTTTTGTTTTTTGAGTTGAGTCAATTTTGTTTTTTAAACAGCGAGCGCTTTTGAGCAGTGCCGCTGCTGGCATGTGTGCAACTGCACAGGGCCCCGTGTGTTGGGGCCCCGCGAGTGAAAAATTATTTTGGCAATAAAAATCATTTGAATTCATTATTTGCATATTTACTTCATCGAATGAACCACACAAATGAGTACGAGCCAGAGAAATCAACATATGGGCCATAGTTCTGTCACGGGTACGGGCAATCTGCGAGCGAAAAAATTTTTTGGACTCTCTGGGGCCTCTTGCTGAATTTTTGCACAGGGCCTCTCAATTGTCTGGCCGCGGCACTGCTTTTGGGGGGGGTCATGACCCCCGTGAATCCGAGCCTGCTTGAACGTTTTATTTGTTTTAATTTCGCTTGAAACGTTGTATTTATTTTTAGAGCTAACAATTCTGTAGTAAAAAAACTACAAACGGAAACATTTTGTAACGGGAAGAAGTCATGCCCAAAACACTTATTTTTTAAAAGCTAAATATGTATTATGGAAAATAAAATGATATTTTATAATAAACCAATCAATCACGGCCATAATTTACATATTACCTCATACCGCAACAATTTTAAGTTAGCAATTATGAATATTAAGAAATCTACGTTTTTTTTTAAGATATACAATGACTTATGCAAAGAGAAAATTTAATAATATTCCTCCATGTCTTTTTATTTTGTTATTTTTTTTTGTATAGAAACTGCACTTAATCAATTAATTTTTCTTCTTCTATTTTATCTTGTTTTCTTTGGTTTTTCTTTTTTTTTTTCGTAAAAATCGTGTGCCATTTTTATTTTAAACATTCAAATTTACAATTTTACTAAGTGATGTAATTTTTTTTCCATTACTCTTACTTTTTTACCCATTTAATCCCGTTTATTTTATTTCAATTTTACTACCATTTTACAAACACAATTTTTATCTAGTTAAACGAATGTTTTTTTTCTTTGTCTCTACTCTTATTCTCTGATTACATTAACTACAAATTGCAATACTTATTGTTTTTTTTTGTTTATAGAAAAATAATTAGTAAGAAATTGGCTATTCTTTTTCACTTATTTATTTCTTGTCTCTTAATAAATTCAATAATTTATATGCTTCTGTTTTTAGTTTGCGTGTTTTTTTTCATTTTGGTTTTTTTTAGTATACAAAATATATATATTATATTTATATTATTTTTTTTTGCTGAAATTAAGTTTTTTTTTTGTTTTATAATTTTCATTTAAATCTTAATTTTATTTATACACATTTGATCTAGTATTCATTTTTTTTATGAGTAATTTTCGAACTTTTCAATTACTTTTTTTGAATTTTCTTTTTATATATAAATTTTTTATTTTTTTTTTTTAAATTTTTTTTTGACAAGAATCTTTTCATTAATATCAATTTTTTTTCAAGTATAAAAATATTCAAAGTCTACAAAAATAATTCAACTACTGTTGTAATTATATATTTCAAATTTTGTAAAAAAGAATTTTTTATTTTTTTTGAAAAGGAAAATATTTAAAATTTTTTTTATTTTTTTTGTTTACGTAAAATTATTAAAACTACATTTTAAGTTCGTAGTATTATCGCATTTTTTTTATGTATAAGGTTTACTTTTGGCTAAATTAGAAATATATAAAAATATTTTATTCACTTATTTGTTTTTAAATATAAGTTATTAAAAGCCAACTAATTTTTTTCTTTTTATTTTTTACTTAAATTTTTTGGGGAATTGTAAAGAACTGAAATTTTCGCTGTTAAGTGACTAGTTGCGTTGTTGGATTAATGGTTTAAGTAACTAGTTTTTTTAATTTGTTTTATTTGATACTAGTACTATAAGTGATATTTATAAAGGAAAGCGTTACAATGGTAGTATTAATTTTCATTGGTATTTAAAAACAGTAGTCTTGGGGAAAACTAAAAAGAATTGAGTTGTAGGAACATTATTGACTAGTCAAGCAGTTGCAGTCATGTTTCCTGAACACATTTAATAACCTCATATTTTGTATATCGGCAGGTAATCTGTTACATAACTGAAGAGAATCAACAAAAAAAAAGGACCCTGCGCCATTAAATAGGTAAACCTAGCTAGAATATATTATCCTTCTAGTCGTTCGACCGAATTTAAAATACTCATGGAGTTATGGTTATGATGTACGGTCGGAGTGTACGAATTTGCAAACAAATGTAATTGCCTTGAGGTATAAGTTACACATCAACTGGGCAGCCCAGAACGGAAAAACGATATCGACTGATATGTAAGATCGGCGAAAATTATAAACACACCTTGTACAGTCTTTGCAACTTAAATCAATCTAGCAACTTAATGTGAGCTCAGATGTACAACTAGATTTTTGATTCATAATGCTCGCAAGGTAAGCACGGACTCATGATAGGTGGAAGGAAAGAAGTGTCTAATAGAATCCTATACATAGGACTGTTTAAATAAATCCGGACATCATCTGTATACATGTGCAGTTTATAGTTTGTCACGACACTGCTGAGATCGTTTGCATATGTACATACTGAAAAGCAACAGTCCTAGGATGGAACCTTAGGGAACACAGCGAGTGATTGGTAAAGTATCTCTGAAAATGTCATGTGGTCTATTAGCTTAGTTTCTAGAAGCATATGGCTAACACTGCCTGCAGCTATTTAGAATATGTGTGATATAGGGGAGAATCACAGAAACAATTCGTTTTAGGAAAATGGGTTGGAGGTTGTCTGGACCAACTGAATCAGATTTAATAGAATGACAAATTTTATGAACTTCCGCATGATAAACATTGCGACTTAGCATTAAGCGAGGATCTCCCCCGTATATTGAATGCAGCGGTAAAATAATTGTTTAGTTCATTAGCGCTAACACTGACATGGGCTTCACTCATCTTATTTAAATTTTGTTTATTAATTTTTATTTTCCTTCCAGCAGGAACTTTCATGAAATTTTAGATTCGATTGTCACTTGTTATGTTTAAACGAAGCAACTTACAAAACTATTCAAGTAAGTTTTTACAGAAAAAGTTTTAACAGGAAAACTACGAGTTTTATTTACAGGGAGCCCCTGCACTGCTGTGTAGATAGGTGAGAGGTCATCAAGCTACCCCAGGCCAACAGAATGAATACGGCCGACATACTCAATAAAACCCGCAAGCCCAAGGAGTAAACAATCATGCTGAAGGGATGAATGGTACTGCGTGAATTACTATCAACGATAGATGCCAGGCTACCTCCGGTTTAACTTAGCCTTCCAATCGAAAAGGGGAGCTCTGCCTTGGGTGATCGTCCTTTCTCGTGCAACTAGTAGGATCAATATTGAACCATATTCTGAGGCGCTGGAGATAAGGTAAGGTGGTCTTTACTCCCAAAGCAGAGAGATCATCATACAAAGAAGCGAAATCCTATCGACTCATCTGCCTCTCTTCCTATTTCCTGGAAACGATGGAAAAGATCTTAGACAAACATATTAGGGTGGGTCTTACAGGGAACCCACTCAAACTGCTACCGGCCGGGCAGATCTACAGAGACTGCTATATTTTTCGGTTCTGCGGGGCAGCTCCCGAAGTAACGGAGCACTTGCTGTGCGATTGTGAGGCTACGGTCGCTTCCCTGCTCGCAAGGGAATTTGGGATATGAATCCTAAATAAATTTTAAGCTATATCAAAAATCCTAATCTCTAGGTTTTTACTGAAGGGGTCGGCACTAGTGGTGGGCGAAATGGCTCTTTTCAGTGAACTGGTTCGTTTGGTTCCGCTCACTAAAAAGAACCATTCAAAAGATCCGTTCATTCGGTTCATTTGGCTCATTTGTCGTAAATTTGGTGTAAACTTCAAAACATGTAGTGCCCTTAAATACAATTACAAACACACATACAGTTCAATACAAAACTAGACAAGCCATGCAGCCACGTTTGAAAAAATTTGCTACTGATAAGAATTAATGAATTTCCTAATAAAATCAAACTTCCAGTTCGAACTAATTCACTCCCCTTAAGATTCTATTCAAATAAATTAAAAACAATCTCCTCTTAAAATCTCTCTTCCGTTACATTTTATAAATAATCCTCCTACACTCGAATAATACGAGTGAAATTCTAATTAGAACTCTTCCTAAATCTTAAATGTTCTTCATAAAACTTTTTTAACTCTCATCTATTTCAAAATGTCTATTTCCAATTGGAATTGCTTAGAGAGAAATTGCAACTCACATCTTACATATCATCAATACAAGCAAAACAAGTTCTCTGAGTAATATATCGCACCCCTTATGTATTCATTGTGATTCATTCATTCGCTCTTTTTTCAGATCATTCAAAAGTTCAGGTCATTTCATTAGAGACCCGTACATTTGGTTCTTCGTTCATGGTTCATAACACAGTTCAGTATCACTGAACCAGTGCAGTACCATTGAACGAGTGAACGGAACATGTACTACTTAGTGAACCAGTTCATTTGGCTCAGTACACTGTTCCGTTCAGTACGAACGAATCATTCGCGAACGACACAGCACTAGTCGGCACAATAGACCAAATAGGTCGCAGTGTCTGCAAAGATGCCCTCTCAAAGTAATAAGAAAAAACGAAGCAACAGTTTGGATCGTAGATGGTACATGGTGGCGAAATGCGTTCTATCCGTTCGAAAGTAGATGGTGTTAGCCGATCGCGAAAAGAAGACGCCCTTCGCCGGAGAATATACTGCCTCACTTTCGAGTCGATTGAAGGCAAAGGTCCAAGAACGGCAAAGGAAAATGGGTTGCTTTATAATGATAGAAACTCATTTCCATTAGGGAATCGCAAAAATAGAGGAATATTTTGGGAAAATATATTGAAAACTAAAAAATCTTATAAAGCTCTCAAATGCATAAGGAAATTTAAGATGGCATTTAGCCCTTAGACTTTTTCCTATGTTTCGGCAAGCTTTATAATCACATTTAATACAAAACACCCTTTTTCAGATTGAACATTTTTAAACATAAAGTGACTGGACTGATGAAAGGAAAATTGTTAGAAGAATATTTGGTCCTGTAAGGCTTAACCTGAATCTGCTACCTCACGACCATCACATCAAATACCTAGCCTCGTGCAGTGCCCTTAAACTGAAGGAATCAAAAACATACGGTCAAAGCAACATCTTTAATATGTTAGCCGATGGTCTAATCGCTACAATCACAGACTACCTTCGCCCTAAATTGACCTTCAGGAAAGCCTTTTCCGTCGAAATACCCTCAAGAACAGAGTGAAGAAACGCAGACGGCATGAGGAAGTTCGACATACGGATATTTACCGACGGCTCTAAGACGTCAGAAGGCCGAAATAACAATGGGGTTCCCAAACCGACCTGTTCAGAATTACGGAAATTATCTTGGCCCATTGGCTCGTAGGTGACCACGCTAAGTATCTCGCACAACATATGTTGCAGTAAGTGCGCGGAGACGAACGAGAGAGAAACACTTGTTCACTTCTTGTTTAAATGTCCTGCTTTGGCGAAAGGCAGGCAGTTACATTCTAGAAGATTTCAAAGAGATCTTCATACTAGAGATGAGATCACTGATAAGCTTCCTAAACTCCAAAGGATGACTTTAGACATCCGCAACAGTCGATCAAACAACCACCGAACTTTAGGTACACCCGGTTGGGGCATCGAAACGGCAAGCCAAAGCGCTAATTGGGCCTTGGATTAAATTGGGGGCTGCCCTACACCTAAACTAACCTAAGAGTTAAGCAAAACGAATGGCGCAATAGAACAAACGAAAAGCTTGAAGAAATGTATGACGAAATAATAGCTGTGTTTCATGAGCTTGCTCTAAATTTAACCGAAGCAACCAAAGCACGGTTTTCTGCCTTACCTTTTTTTGGTAGAACAACTTCGGGCAAGAGTTCTTGCTCAGATTTTTTGACAGCTGCTCTACAATGAGAGGCCTTGAGCTGCTTTGCTTTTTTTTCGGTTTCATTAAACACAGCTAAATATAGTTACTCACATAAAATTGAGCAGATTCCGATGGTTTGAACACATTGTACGAGCTCCAGAAGATAGAATGCTAGTAGGACTTTCAATGGTCCATTACGAAAAAGAAGCATAGGAAGATATAGGTGGATGGATCACTTTTTACAAGGTATACGAAAACTTCACTTTACAAGTTGTAGAAAACTAGAAAGACGTAAGGAAACTGAAAAGACTTCTAGAAACACCGAGTCCTACATGTACTGTACTACAAGTAATGAAATAAAATAATTTTTAAATGTTTAAACTAAATTTCAAGTTTTAAAAAAATAATTCCACAGATTTTTGCTTAAAAAAATAAAAATCAATTTTTGTCAAACTAAAAACTAGTTACCAAATCCCACGATCCACGCAAGTTACTTATTCGCCATTTTGTTTTTAAATGTAGGTGAAAAATACATAATTTACTTTTATATATAAATATGACCTTAATTGTAATCTAAACACTATTTGATAATATCCCTAGGCTAGGTTTTTTTATTTTTTTGTTTTTTTTTGTTTTTTTTTTAAATTTTTTTACGAAATGTTATAAGAACTTGAATAAAAAATCTACTTTTTTCTTGTAACAAATTACGACTATGTTTTTCCTTTTTTTTTATAGATAGTATAATGTCTCACTTATATTTTTACAATTTTCTTATTTTTTCTTTTTTGATAAATTTTTAAAAGTACATCTCATATACATATAATATTATTTCAGAGAAAATTTCTCCTAAATAATATATTTTTTGTTTTGCTCACTTATCGGTTTAAATGTCATTTATAGTTTTTTTTCTGCTTTGTTTTAAAAATATAATTATATGTTTAATCACATCTAATATTTTTTTTTAGCTCAAGTATCTCTATTAGTACAGTACGCTTTATTCTGTATTTTTGTTTTTGTTAATCTTTAGCTTTTTATGTCTTGTTTTTTCATTGCTTCAAGTGTTTTCTTTTGTTTTTGGTTTTTCTTACATAGAATGAAAATGCATCATTGGGTTTCTTTAATGGAATTCTAGAATGTTGTAAGTGACTTCTTAACTGATTCTGAGAGAAATATATTTTCTGTGATTAGATTTTGTTTTTTTTTCTTATTGCTTCTTTTCTGTAGCTTTAAGTATGTACAAAATTTATATTATTGAAGTAGAATAAACTGAAGATTTTGAATTTGGTTTTTTGTTATTAGGACAGTTATTATATAACAATTTTGTATTTTTGTTTGTCAATGGTAAAAATTTGCTACATTTTAACGTTTCGGAAATTCTCTCAGTTTTATGGTATTTACATGTGGTAGAATTGTTGAGGAAGTGGAATAAGAGTAATCAGTTTTGAACGAACTATTATAATATTAGTATATTCATATAAGTTATCTACTGGATCGATTTTTTTTATCTTTTGTTTTAATTCATTTTCTTTTCTTGTAGTTTTTACAATACAACTTGGAGAAAGAAAGAATCGCCCTAAAGGATCGACCAATTCCGCCTTTACGCTAATGACATAGTACTTGAAAAACCTTGAAAATTAATACCCGTACTTGAGTATCTCAGTCTAGCATACTTTAATAAAAGCAGACAAATTTGAAGAAACTTTCTTCAACATGGAAGTTCCTACAAGGATCTTCCCTTGCCTGATGGTCACCAATAGCAGCGACGAGCGTATTACGAACGACTATGTTACAAGGACGACTTATTAACTTGTCACTCATGTGCATAGAAAGGGATATCCTTCAAAAATTTGATTTTAAGGATATAATTGAAGACTTTAGACTTCAGAAATCTCGAAAGATACCACTAAAATCAACCTAAGTCAAATTCTAGAAACAGTTTGTTATTTCAACTCCATGAAGCCCACATGTTTGCTATTTCTTGTTGCTCCGACAATTCATTTCCTACGGACTCAGTCCCGGGTTAATTACCGCAAGAAAGTTAGCGAAAGTCGGTTTGTTCATTTCGAATATCGCTATGGCATCCAGTTTACATAATGTCAATTGAAAAAATCCGTGGCAGAGAAAATTACGACACGTGACGGGTTGCTGTACAGAATCTTCTGGAACAAGAGTTATGGGACTTTGTGATTGGCAAATCTCAAAATGCCAAGTTGATGTTTCATGTATCAGCAGAATTCTGATGAAGACTTTCAACCAAACAATGATGTGGTAGAAAACAGATGATCATCAAGAATTGCGAAGCCAGATTTGGTCGCTTTTGTTATACATATATAGAGAAACTAGTGACCCAACCAACATTGAAGAAGCGATATCACGAGCAGAGGCTGTCATGGCGCATGTCAATGATGGGGGAATATTATGCGTTAATTGCCAACTAGAGAGTTGGGTTCCCAACCAATCGTAAAGCAATTGACTGGAAGTGGGTCATCAAAATGAAACGCAATGCCTCAGGAAACACCTCCCCTTATAAAGCTAGAATGGTAGTCAAAGGTTGTTCACAAAGAAAAGGTCTTGACTATCAAGAGACGTATTAGAGAAGTTTAACAAGATTACGAAATATACCAAATGGATACCGTTTCGGTTCATGCTGAACTCCATGAGGAAACTTACATGAAACAACCCAGAGATTATGCTAAGGATTCCGGGGCAGTGTAAACTAAAAAAAACATTTTACGGCAGCCAATGGAATATTAAACTGGATTTACCACGGATTGCAAAAAACAAATTTGGATTCGTGGATCTACTTTAAATTTTAGTATATCAAATGACGCATCAATGAAATCTAAGTTGAAGAGTTTCTTAATGGGAAAATGAAGGATCTTGGTGTTGCATGTTTCAGACTAGGTATGCAGGTTCATAACGATCGTTTTAATCGACATTTATCAATTGGAGTATATAAGAGCGCTTTAACATGGCAGACTGTAATCCGATATTAACCCCAATGGGTCCTAATCAGTAGTGGGATTCCGTATCGATTTAGAGTTTAGATTTTAGAGTAAAATTTCTAAATTTAGAGTAAATTGTATTCTCTGACCAAAAGTATTCTAAATTTAGAGTAGGTTTTAGCATTCTAAGTTAGAACGAATGGGTTTTATGCGCCATCTAGTAGAAATCGAAAATACACATCCTTGTAATAGACTGTTTTAAATTTTTGTACCCGAGTTCCCTAAATTTAGAGTAAATAAGAGATTATGTAACGCTTTTTTCCTCTAACTTAGAGTTTGATTTTACTCACAAGTGAATTCTCTTCTTCTTCGATGGCTCTACAGCCCAATTCGAGCCTTGGCCTCTGAATTCTCATGTGAGCCAAATAAAAAAACGGGAAATCTCATTTGGGAAAAATGAAAAAGCGCGAAATCTCATGTCAAAAAATAAGAAAGCGGTAAAATAGTTAAAAATAGGTTATGACTGTTACTTAGAATCTGTTTAGAGTGGTAAATTATTAAAAATGTAAGTACAAACATTTTATTTAATAATTCGTTAATTCGTTTTTAATAATTAATTCAATGTTCGTTTTTTAGTATTCAAAAAATTGCTTTTTTCATTCTTTCCTAGTTTTCCAAAAGCTTTTTCTTTCTTCTTATTATTCTCTTTCTCAATTCGAAAATAATAATTATATTTTCACTATTCATAATTTTATTACTTGGAAAAAAATTTTACTAACATATTTTCCAAACATCTAATGTCAACTGACACTTAAAGATCGTTAACGAATGTGTTTTCATAAAAATGTAATAAATTCCCCCGAATATCGAGTACTCCGCTCTAAGTTGCTTACAGAATAACAACTACTCTAACTTAGAGAAACACTTTCGATTTAGAGTTTCTCTAAGCTCTAAACTCTAAATCGATACGAAATCTTACTACAGGTTCTGTCAAAAGAAATGGCTCCACAAATACGAGAATAACAGGAGCAGATGAAAAAGTTTCCACAGCAAGAAGCAGTCTGTAGTTTCCTATACGCAGTCCAAGTTTCGCGTATGGCGTTTGGAGTTGCCGTTGTCAGTAGACTCAATCAAAATCCAGGTAAGAATCATTGATCAGTCATTAAATGTATTTTTAGATATAAGGGAGTGGCAGACGCAAAATTACCCAGACTCCGAAGGAATATTGTCAGAATTACGCAATCATTTCAGGACATTGACCACGCTGCCTAACTAGGTATCCCACACAACGTATGTTCCAAAAGCTGCGGGGTGACGAATGAGAGTGAACCACTCGTTCAGTTCCTGTTTCAATGCCCGGCTCTATTCTAAGCCAGGCAGCGCACTCTAGGCAGTTATGATTTGGAAGACACAAGAAAGAAATTCAGACTAGAAGTCAGAGAACTTTGGCCCCATAATTACAATATTGATAAATCCGATCCGATTACAAAACAGCTCTCGAGTAAAAAATTGACAATATTGTAATAGAGAATAAGACCCCTGATAAACTTACTAAACTCTGCTGAATGGCTTTAGACATCGACTACAACCGATAAAACAACCACCTAACTTTGGGTAGACGAGGTTTTGGCAACCAAACGGCATGCCAAATTGTATACTGAGCCTTCGATGGCACTACACCTAACTGAGCCTCCTAACATCTGCAGGAAGTGAATTTATCGCTCAATTCTTGGCAGATTGGATTAAAGTCGACAAGGATTTGAACGATCATGTAGTTGCAAGGAAAACGTGGTTTGTTTCCATGGTAAGTTCGAGGCTTAAAACTGAATCCAAGTAAATGGATGCGATCTTTCGTTATTTGGAACTAAATCGGAAGCGATCGTCCTTTTTGACAATGCAAATTGAAAGCATAACACAATCAATCAATTCACTGAAAATTTTTACTATTGCAAACAAAAAAAATTAAAATTATGTTTTTTCAACTAAATTTAAATAAGCAACAAGAATTAATTTAATTTAAGCGGCAACTATTAATTAAATTTAAAAAAAAACTGAAAATTCCACTTCCTCAAAAGATTTGATTTCATCTTAGTCACAAAGAATAAAACTTCATATTTAATATAATACTGACAGGTACTTTATAGCTATGACATAGGTACGAAATGCTTGTTTCATGTTTATTTTTTTAATTATTTATATTTATTTATTTATTTTTTTGCCGTAGCTATGATTAATTAATTCAGAATATATTTTTCCTGTCTTTGCAAAAATAAAAAAATATTCATTGCAATAAGCAGCTGAATTTTGTGATTGTTTTAAAAAAATATTTTATTAAACAAATAAATTATTATACAATATAACAAGAAATAAAATATTAAAAACAAAAAAGAAAGAATTAAGAATTAATTAAAAATATTTTCTAAACTAAAATCTAAGAAAGAAGGTTTTTTTTATTTCGAATTCCCATTCTATAAAAGCTTCAATTTTATTTACATTTTTATCACATTCCATCACTATAAGAAAAATATTATCGCAATATTCTTCAAAAGTGCACAGACTATTCTAATTTTTAGTGCGTCTCTCGTTTTGGTCCTTCTTAATTATAACTAAAACGATTAAATAAATTGTTAAAAAAACAACAAAAATTCAGCTGCTTTATAAAATTTACTTGATTTATTTTTTTGTTTAAATAAAATTTTTATTATTTTATGTAGCACCTTTATTTTATAAATCTGTTATAAAAGATTTTTTTTTGTTTTTTTTCCTTGTAGTAGTAATAAAATATCATTTTTTATACTTCTTTTTTTATATTTTTAAAGAAAGACTTGATTATTCCATTTTGTTTTTTTCATTATTTCTCCTTTTGAACATATCCACAAAATGGAATTTATATTTTTATTTAAAACTCAATCATTTTAGCAATTTTTACTCTTATTCAATACCATTTTAGATATTCAACGTACAAAGCTATTTTGTTTTCTTTCTTTCTTTTCTTATATTATATATAAACATACATTTATAAGAATGAGAGATTATAATTAATTTTTAGAGATGTCGCATTTTCATTTTTTTTAATAATATATATTATAATTATGAACAATCATTATTGTATCAATTTGATATGCAAATTTAATTAAATTTTAATTTTTTATTTCTTGTATTTTTTTTTATTATTTCAATTTTGTTCTCTGGCATATTTTTTTTTAGTTCAATGAATTTCTGGATACCAATTGGTTGCTAACGAAAAAAGTTTTTTTTTAATTAATTATTAATTAATTAATAATAATTATTAAATAGAAAAATAAAAAAATTACAAAACACATATGACGAATGCATCGAATATTGCCAATATAAAATTATATATAAAATGTTATAAATTTTTTTTTATATGGGAAGGCTTTTTACTTTTTTTTAAAAAAATTATTATTATTAATATTTTTCTGTGCTTTTTGTCTTATCCGTTTTTTTCTTGTTGTTGTTGTCTTAAATGCTTGGACGTTTATATCTTTTGTCCAATACACGGTTGTAGTCGTTTTCATATAAATTTTATATATATTATATATAGTTGCGGCATTCAATGTATTGGAATCAATGAAGGCCAATGGAAGTCGTTCTGGATGTTTATTTTTTTTTTAAAACATATCTTGATTTTTTTTTATATTTTACCTTTATATTTATATTTTAATTCACATTTTATAGATCTCATGTCATTTTCTCATTAAAAAAAACAAACACATTCTTTTATTGACTCTTTGTTTTTAACGTTGAAATTGTTTGAAAAATTCTGCCTTTAGCATAAAGAATTTGTTTTCATTTTTTTTCGGGGGCGTGGTAATATTAAATGTCTCAAACAATAAAAAAATATAAAAAGGTTTTTTTTTCAAATATTATGTCTCTGGGGAAAAAATTGTTAGTACTCGTTACCTGTAAAATTTGATTAAAATCAAAATAATGTTACGCTGTGAAATAAATAGTCTGAGAAGTCCCTATAAAAATTATATGGTCATGAATAATATTCATATGGTAATGTCTCTTGGGTGTCGTAATATTTTCTTTATGCAGAGTTTATGTAGAAAACATATCTTTAAAAATTATATTATGTACCAAAGGAGGAATAATTTATGAGCTAAAAGCCGCAGGGCAAAAGGATGAAAATTATAATGATGTTTCTTCGTATGAAAATAATGGATACCGTTTTTTAAGTGGAGGAATTCCTAAGTTACTTTTGAAACAACAGCTGGACTACGAGAAGGAGATGGTTTATTAATTCCCACACAATTTAATCTCGCGTTAGATTTTATCGTTATATAAGAGCGTCTTAAACAATCCCTGACCAACCAATCAACTCTTTGAGGTGAACTCAGTAGTACGACAATTTTCGCCATTACTCAATAATAAACGAAAATTATTTTACGAAGCACCTTTTTTATAAACTTAATAAGCGACATCTTTGTCAGTGTTCTAGGAGTAGAACAGATGGCCGCCTTGAGAATATCGACTACGAAGATGATATATGCTTGCTGGTCCACAGACATCAGGACCAGGAGGAATTTTAAAGAATCTTTTGATACAATTTTAATTTACTTACAAAATGTATGTCCGCCATATTGGATTAGCCATCTTTAATTTTGAAATTTCAAAATTCCGGCTCGATAGAATTAAAGGCAATTTTATAACGACTAGTTAAAAAAAAATCTTAAGTTTCATTGATTCTAGGCTTGGGATTTATCGTTTGTTCAAAAAATGAGCTATTTGCCCCACTGTGCGCCGAACCGACCAAGAAAGGATAGACTACCAAATAGACTACGGAAATGGAATTGAATACGATGCGAGAACCATGAATCTAGCCAAACAGGCCTTTGACTGGAATCCGCAAGAAACCCGCCGAGTTGGAAGACCTAAAACAATGGGCCTGATTGTTGAATCCGGCGGATTTCGGATTACCGGCGCTAAAGAGTTTCACTTTCACTTGTCGCCGCGATTCCGCCGGGCGCAACTGCCATATGAAGTGACATATTTCATTTTCAAAATTCAAATGACAATCGAATGATAGTTCGCATTGGATACACAACTCCAAACATGTGGTTTTTTAGTTTCTTTCGTCTTCGTCTGTCAAATTCTCATTTACTTTCCCGCCGGGGGATTCAACAATCAGAACCTGTCAAATTCGCATTCACTTCGCCGCCGACCGATTCAACAATAAGGCCCAATGTGAAGGAGAACCTTATTAGTAGAGGCAATAAGCGGAGAATGTGTACGGAACTGAGAACTGTCCCACAAAACAGAATTCGCTGAAGGGCAACTGTTTCCACACTGATTGAATAGTTATGTTAAGCGATTCAAAACTGTAAACACGGTTTGGTTTAGTGACGAAGCATAATTCCATTTAAGTGGGTTTATCAACAAGCAAAATTGATATTGGGCACCAAAAGGAGGAAACCCGCATTTAAAGCGCACCAAGCCTTAGGGTGCGTCCAGTACGCAGCCTAGATGATAGTGTAAAGCATAGCTGCGCATACTCGCTTATAGAACTCTTAACGGGTTTTAAATAGTTTGTAGATACCTTTTGGTCGATGTGCGTATTGCGTTCGTTTCCTTTTTACATAGGCACTATCTATTTGTTTTAGTTGAAGTTGACCTATTTGGCTATCGAGGGCATAAGGGTAAGGCAGAATGAAAGATTTAGGCACTAATGAACACTGGGTGATATGCTATAGGGCTTAAATTTGACATCCCAGTATTTTATTAGTAGTTCTGTACGACATAGTATAGGGTATGCCACTAGATGTTTTTGTTTGTCGTCATTTGTATTTTGGTTGAATTTTAGGTATTCTATGTTTTTATTGAGTATTGGTTCCATGTTTTTGGAGAGAATAGTAGTAATTACTATTGCCTTTCTAAGAGTGTGGATAAAATCTCGATAAGTATGATATGGTACAGAGTTAGCGCAGAAAACTAGCCAAAGTTTATGCGTATTTTTTACGACATTAAAAGTATTTTGTTAGGTCCAGTCATTTAATTGATATCTTTGACTCTATTGCTCACTATTCGAGTCGTGAAGTTGATTCTATCGTTAATTGTGTGCTAGACTTAGCTTCTGGAAGTGCCATAAGATAATGTCAGGTAAATAATTGGAGACCAACAGATATACTATTGTAGTAAGTCGGTATTGCGCTTTTTGTATGGTATCTTCTTCTCTTTGGCCCCTAGTGCGGTTCTCGTGAAACAGTCGAACGAATGTTCGATCGAAAAAGTGGTAGTCGCATTCTCGATTGTAGTGAACCGAGTCGATTGCAGTCGAGAATGCGACTACCACTTTTTCGATCGAACAGTCGTTCGACTGTTTGACGAGAACCGCACTAGGGGCCTTTGTCTCTTTGTCAATTAAAGAAGGGTTTTTTTGAAAGGGGTTATTTTGTGATAAGATTTATTTTTTATACCCTAGCAATAAAGCTGGTGCTTTGGGAATTTTATGTAGAAAGTACTATCAAAAGCCAAAGTTTGCAATCTTCAATTCGGAAAATTGCTGTGACGAGCGCATTTGATCTAGAACTTGCTCCGAATTTAACTTCTGAGAGTTGCCTGCTGGTTATAAGGTGTTTTCTTGTACATAGATGTATGTATTCGCCAAGTGTATGTACTCGGTCAACAAAGAAGACGTCGTGATTGCGGTAGCGCTAGAAATTAATGTATTAATAAACTTGTATTGAATTAGAAACTAGGACTCCTAAAAATGTAAGCATAATGTAAGGCTCAGCCATACATTGAAGTCAGCAGTAATGTTAATCACTTTGTAAGAACTATGAAAAATTAGAAGAAGCTCAATAAATAATAAAATAAATCAATAACTCATAAAAAGTGTATACTTGGACAATGCTCGAACATTAAAAAAGGTTTCGGTAGAACTACGACAAATGGTATGTTGTTATCGAGTCAGAAAAGTGACAAAGAATTGTCAACACGAGCGTGTTTTTGGTAGTTTATCATGGAACCTGCTGATTGGTATGGTGGTTTCTGGCATTCCCTGTAAATCCAGTAGAAGATATCCTAAAGTTGACTAATAGCTGAGCGGTTTCTACTTGAGACCTTATTAATAGAAGCTGAAGAATCAATCAAATCGAAGCTCTTAAAGGGACCCCTAGACTATCAATAATATTGTGCAATATTTAGATTTACTCAATATTATTGATGGTCTGTGGGTGATATTGAAAGATTGTACAATATATTGAGCGGATCAAAATGGATTTGATATTGTTTGTCCAATATAACAGTGCTGCAGTCTGTAGTTAATATTGCGGACTATTTTTCATTTTTAATTAGATGTCGTGCCGTAAACGTATTGTTATGGCAAGAATTAAGGGACCTTATCATGGTTGGCACGGCGAAAAAATGACAGCGCCGTTTGTCGTTGTCATTTTACGTATCATAGTTGGCGAATGCAGTGACATGACAATTTTCGACAAAACCTTATGGTTGTCGCTTGAAAATGTTTGAACATTTCTTACAATTAAAAAAATTTAAAATCAGTCGTAAAAAACGTAACTTTGTCCCTTAAAAAGGCCAACTGTGATACACCTGAAGGCGTTTTTCGCGACAAATGTCAGTTTTTTTGAGAACTATGATTCCGTTTTACAGTCACCGCGCCATTTCTCACTTCAAGCGCCAAGCATGATCAGGCCCAAGACATCTAAATTAAAATTCTTGAATTGAAATTATGTAACTAATTTTTATTCTTGAATTTAAATTATTTACATAACTTTAATTTATAAATGTTTACTCTTTAATTAGAATAAGATTTATTGCACAATAATATTGATAGTCTGGGGCAAAGAGGAAACCTTCAATATTTTGCTCAATATTATAGCAAAATATTATTGATAGTCTTAGGGGCCACTTAACATACGTCAACGACGATCTTTCGCCATTAACATGAAATTATTCTTACTGGCGCTAACGACGTCAAAATGAGATTAAAATGGAAATCGAGACTTTATATTTCTAACCTAATTATAGTATACAACTCAGATCGACACATTTGTCTAAACGTGAATTTTCAAGAAAAATATAAACGTTATTATCGTTTACGAGCCTGTTAAATACTTTATTATAGAAGCTACCGATTGTCGCCCAGGTATTACATAACCAAAAGTTATAGCCTGTGAATTGAGACTTTCCAATGGAACAATATTATAAAAACCATTAAACCATAACCATTTTTAGAATCAACAATTCAACGATTGGCCGAGAGAAAAAACTCTTCACTCTTCGTTTAAAGCAGGTTTTGTTTGGATTTCTCAACCTGCAATCAACTTTACCTCTTTGAATGACACAGAAAGTACCTGCATATAGAGACACCTAAAAATGTTGCTTTTAATGTTTTCAATTCTCAATTTCAATTTGGACAGACATTTCAAGTAGTATTCAGTTGGCCAATTACTACCCCTATGGCATCGATGTTTCTAACTATGAATAAACATTAAGTAATAATTTTCAAGTAATCTAAAATGAACTACTGAACATTTTAAATAAGGTTTTACATTTTTATGGTTATTGATGATAAATATTAAAATATTTAAAAATGTATTTATTAAACTATTTTTACAATTAAATTTGTTAACTGAACTTGATATGAATATATATTTTTTAATTTGACTTCTCAGACCAAAGAAAAAAAATGTTGAAAAAGTAGAGCAACATAAAAAGTAAAATAAAAAAAAGGAATAATACGAGATTAAAATTAAAATAAAAACATGTTATTTTTTTTTATTAAAATAAAAAATGAGTTTTTATTAATTATTTCATATCAATAAAAATCAACAACAACAAACACTAACTCAATTAATGTTATTTTATTTTATTTATATTTTTTTCTTTTTCATCTAAAAAAATGCGCCGTATTTATTTATACTTATTATTTTATTGTACATATTTCACAATCCATTCTTTTGTTTGGCAGAAATTATAATTTGTTTTGTTGTTTTTTTTTATAAATACATTTTACTTTATCGATGTTAATGCATTTTTCTCTTTAAAAAAAAACGGCTGGCATTTTGTTATGAATTAATAATAATAAAAAAATATTTTATCAACAAATATAAATATAAATACGATAAAAGTGTAACTTCCGGATGTTTTTTATAATAATTTTAATTGTTCTTTTTGTTTTTTTTTTTGTAGTATTTTTTTTTATAAATAGAAACGGAATATTTAATTTTATTGTAATAATTACAAAAATGTTGATAAAATAGTTTTATTATTATTATTATATTTTCTTTAGTTATATTTTTTTTAATACTATACAATTTGTTTCCCCCAAAATGAGATCTTAAAAAGTGCATACATGATGTTTGAGATATGATTTTATAGAGGATTATTATTAATAAGAATTGTTTATATAAAAAAAACATGTAATTACAAAAAAAAAAGAGAAAGTGAAAATTTGTTTTTATTTTTAAAATAATTAAATTGTAAATAAATAAAGCTACGTTAACCAGGTGTCATCATTTATATTCTTTTTTTATACTTAAGAAATCACATATACAAAAAAACAGCCTTCTTAAAATTAATATATTGTATTTTTTTTTCTTGTCAACAAATAATAATAATAATAATTATAAGTTGGAATAAAATTTATAAAATTTTATTTAATTATTACAAAACAGATCATACCTCCAGATCTTGTATGCTAAGGGAAATTTTATTCACATTCCGTCAATTTTTCAGCACATCCAAAACATCTCAGATGTTATTTTTTTTTGGTAAGTTTTCTTTTACTAGTTTTTTTTTTATTAAATTTAGTTTTTGACTTTATAAAAAATCCATAAAATATTCCTACATATTTTCTTTAAATGTATTCTCTTCATTTTTTTTAATTAGTAATAATAAATTTTTCTCTTTTGGTATAAAAAAATTAAAATCTAATAATTTTTATCATTTTTTTTTTTAAATTCTTAAACGCTATTCACAGTGGACATCTTTATGTTTTTTTTTAATTTTTTGGTGGGTAACTCGCTTTTTTATATATTTCTCTCGCTTCTTTTTGCTTTTTATATTCTTCCTTTTCACAATACTTATGCCATTCACTGTTTTTTTTTGTTTATTTAATTTTTTTCTCGTATAAAAAGATTATTTATTTTTTGTTTTTTCTTTTTTGTAATAAAAATTATAAAAAAAGGGTAAAAGTAAAAACGTTTTCTAAGTAATTGTTAACAATATTTTTTTGTTTGTTTTTAAAAAAGTTCATAATAATTATAATAATAATAATAGTAACAAAAATAATAGAAAAAAGATATTCTTCGTTATACACAATAAAAAAAGTTATATTAAAAAAAAATTTATATGTTTTTTAATTAGCAACCAAAAGGTGCTGATAAGGTCCTGCATTGGAATAAAATGAGTTTAGACCATCGATCAATTTCGAATTAGAATCTTGATTTGATCCAGGTGAACTGATTGGTGTAACTTGAGCTGTTGAGCCGCTACCAACAGCAGTCGTTGCATTATTATTACCGCTGCTACCATTATTATTATTTTGATTTGAATTATTTGTTGGTACACCAGCAGTACTACCAGATGTTCCACAATTTGGCTGCTGTTGTTGTTGTTGCTGCTGTTGCTGATTTGTCATACCATAGAATCCATGTGGCTCAATATATGATGAAAATTTGTTTGGACCATTTGCATAAATACCATTCGTATCAGGATGAAAATGTGAATCAAATACATTTCTTGGTCCACCAAATTGTGGATACATTCCCATACCAATATTTGGGAAATAGAAGGGATCATTTTGTAGGCCCAATGTAAGTGGATTTGGTGAAAGTGATCTAGATGGCGATGCTGGCCCAATCGGACCAAAATGATTGTTCGTTGGGCCATGGGAATGATGAAGTTGTTGCTGCATTGCTCTTTGCTTGATGTAATTAGAGAATTCCGTGGGTGACATCCTGTAAGAACTTTTTTTAAATTATTTTCATATTTCCTTTAATACTTTTATATTATATAAATAAAATACCTGTTAGCACGTTTCGAACTTGTTTTTAATTTTGTGCTACCAAATTTGGTTTGCGCAAATGTTGCTGTTGTAAATGTTAATGGTGCCTGCGTTCTTGGTAAAAATGAACCGCCTGGTGCTGGGCTTGTTGTTAAATTACCCTTATATGTTGGACTGGATGATGATGTTGGCGGTGATCCTTGCGGTGATGTCTTCGGACTTAAGCTTAATCCGTTCATACTAGAACTAACAGCATCAATTGGACGAAAGCATTGTGCTTCAGGATTGAATGTTTTTGTCACTTCACGATCAGCTGATGAATCTTCATGATGATCGTTATTTTCAGAGAATAAAATCTTTAAAAAAAAAAACAAAGGAAAATTATTATTATATATTTGAAATATTTAATTGTAACTTTGGTTCTTACTTTAACAGCACCCTTTTCACCGATTCGATACGAAACTTCTCCTGGATCTACCCATACGGCTAATTCAGATGGCAGATTTTCAAGGATGTCACTGATTGGTACACCACTTTCTCGAGCTGCTCTATCTAGAACTGAGTCAACTGGGTCACCAGTTTTAAGACACCGAAATGCTGAGCCCTGTTTAAGAAAAAATTATAATTGATGTTATGATTTCGTTTTCACTTATTTTGCTTTTAAAATTAATTATAAATTTTTTGTGCTTAAGGGGGTGTTCCCGGGTAGAAGTTTGAAAAAATCGATTTTTTTTTTGGCGTTTTATTTTACCTTATACTATATACTATCACCCCCCAAAGTCGTTTTTCAATCCGCAAACTCAGTACCCACTTTTTTGCATGTTAATTGAAGTAATCTCAGCTCGCCGAAAACTGACTTTCTGCGCCCGACTGCGTGGTTCGGTTTAATCGCAAATAGTCGATTCCAGGTCATTTTAACAGTAGCAAAAAACGGTGTTGAAAAAAAAAATGTTTTTTTGAAAAAAAAATTACAGTAGACACGCAGTTATATGAACACCGCATTATATGAACCTACGCATTATATGAACATGCATTATTTTACATGGTACTCTGTTATATGAACAGTTTTCATGTTAACACTCTTTTATCTGAACATCTGAACAATGGGTTTAAAAAAAAAATAAAAAAATTATAGATTATTTTCAAAAAAAAATTGTTTCACTTCTTGGAAGGATCACTTTTATGTATCTTTAGGTTGGTATCGCTAAAAACTTCCGAAAATGATAAAAAGTTATGTCGAAACTTTAAACGCGTTTTTCTCGAAACCACATTTTTTGTACTGGCCGATAACTTTTCTCAGCAACTATGAGAGGTATCGACTTGAAATTTTGGGAAAATGTTCTAGATAGTTTTCATTGGATGCTAAACCAAAGTTTTCATCAAAAAATTATTGTTAAATATATTTTCAAGCACTCTAAAGGTAAAAAAAGGTGGCAAAACTGGACAATTTTTTTCATATGGCCGCCATTTTGTTTCTAATCAACATTTTGACTAAAACTGTGGTTTAGCATCCGCGGAATTTATTGCAGATTAATAATTGTATACCCATTTCTGTTTCAGATTACTGGTTCCCGAAATTTCTTATCGGCCAGCAGTGAAAATCAGCGTGACAAGGTCACATTGACCACTGAAAATTTGTACTTAGAAAATAAAATTTTTTGACACAAATATGACTTTCTGTTCTCCAAATAATAAGGAACAACAAGCAAAAAACCAGAATATTGCATGTTGCCTTGTAGCTCCAAAATAATTTTTTGAAAAACAGCCTAAAATCGGCATTCTAGACGGGAACACCCCCTTAAAGGCGATGCTATATTAACTCATTACGTACCACCAGGGCCGTAATTAACAGCTCTAATTTTGTAGCCATCCCAACATTCACCAAACACCGTTGGAGCAAAAATCACAAATCCTTAAGTTTAAGTTTTGAACTGATAGCAAGAGATTAGAAAATTTGTCGCTCTGAGCTATCGCTATGGCTCTGCGTACCATGTATAACATTGAGTAGTGCGTGTAACTGTAACATATCCTCTGTTATCCTGCAAAACAGAGTAGCCTCGTACATTAGAAAAATCATAAGCCAAAACCAGCTTTATCGCAGGCATATCGAGAATTGATGCAGGCAGTGGAAAAATTTATAGAGATTAAAACTCATTCTAACACCTTTCATAGAGTTTAAAGTCACTTTTGATAGTATAGTATAGAATTCATTTATCATAATGCCCTGGGCAGACAGCACTTTTAATGAGCATTCGAGATATTCTAAGAAAATTTAGCTAAAATATATCCTCCAATCGAAATTCTCTTTGTTTTGTATTCTTGAAATTTCTAAGAACTTTTGAATTATATTTTGCACCAAAACAATTAATTCTCAATTCTTAATGCCCATTAAGAGCGTTGTCTGTACTGGCTATAAGACCTGTGACCACATGGATCGAGTTCTGGGTATGAAGCGTGAATTCTTTTAGAAAGATAGCATGCTACGGTGGATTGGACATTTAACTCGTCTAGACGAAAATATAATACCAAAGAGGATCGTTGAAGGCAATCCTGTATATAATCGACCCATTGGACGACCAAAAACACTCTGGTGAGAGAACGTATGAAAGATGATCCCTAGCAAGAAATTAGAAAGAAATGTCAAGGGACCGTGGACGTTGGAAGGCTAAAATTTAGGAGGCTAGGATTCGTTTCGGTTGCGATGCCATCTGATGATGATGATAGTATGGCAGAGTATAATCTATATATGTACATATACATATATAGGAGAAAAACACTCACTCACTTGGTCATCATCACCATATCTCCAGAACTATTAGACCTACAGACTTAAAATTTGGCGTGCATGTTTCTTTTGTTAAGTAGAGATCCTCTAAGAAAAGGTTTTGCACAAATCGACTCCTGAGGGGGGGCCATAAAAGATATAAAATAACAGTTTTTCAACTATAACTTTTACAGAGTTGAAATTTTACATAATCATCGCTGAGCTCTGAATTTTTGCATGAAGGTCCGTGGAGGTCTCCTATGATGCAACTAGAAGCCCGATTTTCGAAATTCAAAATGGCCGCCGAAATATGACCGAAATTCAAAATTGCCGCAGAAATATGGTTGAATTTGCCAATTTCATTCCAATTCCAATGGAAATGGGTATCTAGAGGTTTTTAAGGTCGCAAATAACGAATTTGTGGTCAAAACTTATAAATTCAAAATGGCCGACGAATTTGCAAATTCTGTTCCGATTTCAATGAAAATCTGTATCTGAGGTTTTTTAAGGTAGCAAATAACGACTTTATGATCAAAATTTAAATTCAAAATGGCCACAACAATATGGCCGACGAGCTTGCGAATTGTATTCCGATTCCAATTAAAATCGGTATATGGGAGTTTTTAAGGTAGTAAATAACGAATTTATGATCAAAACTTATTCAAAATTGTGGGGCCAATATGGTGGAAGAATTTTGCCAAATAAGTGTCATTTCCCGGGTAGCTATATGTAGATGTCCATTCTAGCTACAAATGGAAAAACATTGAATATAGTGTATCCTAAAGCTCTCAAAGCAATCGGTTAAGAATTGATCAACAACGTTTTTTTGGAAAGTGGTAAGGAGAAACGGAAATGTGGGATGATTTATGTATAGTGGATAAGAAGGAAAAAACCCATCACCTCTGAATTTTTAGGTATAAGTCTAGGATTCTGCAATACGGGAAGAGGCTGGCATCTGGGTAAACAAATAAAACCTGAGTCAGTGACATTGCAGATGAGAACCCAGGGGCCAAGCAATTGCAGAGAGGTTTTAACAAAACACATATAGGTAATTTTGGTCACACTTCAAATAAATGCATTTTGAATCTAATGTCTCGAACGTTTATAGGAATACTTGGTTTTTCGTTATTGTTATGAAGAATTTAATTTTGAAGATCATATAATTAAACGGAAAGCACTTATTTTGTGGCACCATTTTACAAAGTTTAAACTCTCCAACAATACATACGTAGGTAATTTTGGTCACACTTAATATGAAAGCATATTGAATCTAATGTCTCGAAATTTTACAGAAATAAGTATTGGTTCTTTCCTTAGATATTGCTAATAGTTTGATTTTCAATATTTGCGAACACGAATACAATTTCGCAATATAAGAGAAACTAAAAGTTGGTTTTTTGGCATTGCCTTTTCCAACTATAAAAAATTTTTTTCATTTTTCAATTTCGTTTTATTGTTCTCGAAAAATTTTGTTATTGCAGACTTCTAGATTTAAATTAAAAAAAGCTATAGAAAATGGCCCTCGAATTTCGAGGCTGGATGCTGCTATTTGCATTAATTTTAAATCTTTTAACGTTCATGGTTTTAACAGAATACACAAGTAATTTTGGTCATAGTTCAAATAAATGTATTTTGAATCTAATGACTCCAACTTTTATAGGAATAGTTGGTTTTTCGTTAATGGTTAAGAAGAGTTGAATTTTGAAGGTTTGGATTGATTTTAAATGTCTAAACGTTGGGTGCAGCGAGACGCATCGGGTCCCAGCTATCCAAAATACAGAAAATAAGCGATTCATTGAGACACTTCATCTGTGTATGAAAATTCATATCTCGAAAAATGCCATGTCAATGGATGGTTTTTATTGTCTCGATCAAAATGTCAGATCGCTAATAGTTTCACATTTTGTTATTTGGAATCAAAAATACCAAAAAATTGCCTTTTTCAAACTCTCCTACTGTATATTAAAATTCATATCACCTGATTACTACTATTGGCTTATGGGAGCAGCATAGGCGCACCGGGTCCCAGCTAGTTCTATATAATTCTTTAAAGTCCTGAGATTTATGTAGATTAGCCATTATCAATGTTACAAGCTATTCTAGATATTCGTATTTCTTTTATTGGAAAAATAGCTTCCATTCCTTAAAATATGCGTAATGTTAGAAGTCTTGTCCGTTAAACAGATAGCACAAGCATGCATATAAGCACTTCAGTAGACAACACCCAACGTGGAAAAAGCCATTTCTACTATGTGTTGTTGTTTTTAACAACGCTGCAATTCATATAACAAGAGAACTTTCGGACTGGTTTGCAGTTGAAAATATAAAGGTCATTTTCAACCGAAACACAAAGTGGAAACTTTTCGAGCAACAGGGCGACAGTTACTACGTTTACATGCCTACTTGAAGTATACTTGAAGTAGTTTTCAAGTAACAAAATATGCATGTAAACTCGTACTGACTTCAAGTATATTTCGTCAAGTAAATCACAAAAATTTGTTTGATTGACTTGAAAAAGCTTATCTAAACGCTACTTGAATACTTGAAATTTTGCATGTGGTTTTTTTTCTTGGAACAAGAAGAAGATAAAAACTGTAGTGAATATATACTTTTGATACAATCTTTTTAAAGTTATTTATGCTATAATAAGGAGCTAGTTTCTGTTATAATAGGAAATTTCAAATGTCAGCTCAAGAAAATTTGAAGACATTTTGACATTTCGTCAAGTAAGTGAACCGAAAACGCAACTTGAGTTTCAATTAAATTTGAAGACAAGAACTCAAGTAAATCATGTAAACGTAATGAGTTTGAGTGCTCGAAAGCTTGAAAGTCTCAAAAACTTGAGCGCATATATGCTCTGCCTACTTGAAGCGGCATATTAGCTTGAAATGAGCTTGAGTTCTGGAGCAACTGTTGGGTCACGACTCAACAATTTCGAGCACTCAAGCTTTCAAGCCCGATTTACACGACAAGCACTCGAACCGATCAGAAAAATCTTTTTGATCGACTCCTGTCAAGCTGCTTGCATTTACATTTGTACTTAAAGTAAGCTTCAATAAGTCAGGTGAAACGTAAGTTTTCCTTTTGACATTTTGTCGATTTTCGTAACATAACTATAGATTAAAGTTCCCTCCAAAAAGTTCGATTCGATGAAAATAACTGATTTATGAGAGATAGGCAGTGGATTACAATAATTGAAATGCTGACTTCATATTAGAATAGGGTCGATTTAGAGAGTTATCTATTTGGTTTGAATATCAGAACGTGTGGTACTATTAGGACTTTTGGTTATTGTAGGAGTTTGCAAATACTGAATTCGAAAGATTGTTGCACAGTCGTGTTGTTCCAGTTAGAAACGAATTCCTAGTTTGTAAAGTGCGCGAAAAGGGGATCTGTAGGCCGAGGGAATAAGACGACCGGGCTAATATGGTGTTGCAGGTATAAGATTGCCGTTAAGGCAGGAGAGCGCTTATTTCGATGGAACAGTCGCTATGATGGTATCAATAAAATTTAGTCAGGGCTGCCACATTCGTATGGTGGCTCAGAGGCTCGATAGCGAAACAAACAGCGTGGTCATCGATTAATTTGAGGGCACTTGTTTTTACTTTATATAACTACGCCAAGGTTTGCAAATTGCAGGGGAAAACATGATTCATAGCTATTGAAGACCATACAGCATCTGTTGACGGGTTGGTTTCTGGCATACTCAATACGATGCGGATATCCCTTAAGTAATTTCGTATGGCTTGTATGTCGAATCTGACAGAAACTGTACTTTAAGGTTAGGTCTTTCTTTAGGTCTTTTAGGGTAAGGCATAAGATAAGCATTTTTATCATGCCCAACAGTGACATTAACGTAAGATCTACAACTTTGAGCTTGTCCTTGTAACGTGGTAGGCTGTGAAAATCGCGCGGATTGTGTAGATGCCTTAGCAAAAAGGAGAAATTAGGCCATTAGTGCAATGACACGGATGGAGAGGCGTTGCACGTTTTATTGGACATTTCTTTGTTTTAGAGGCATTGAATTCGACACGATTCTGGCGGCTCCAATCTAGAATGAGTTGATTGAGATGGACATCAGTTCGCGATCGTCAAGACATGATCTGGCACGTGCTTGTCTTGTATTATCGAAACCATATGAGTAGCGCAGAGTACCGTCATCAGCCAAGCTGTGAGGTGGGTTGGGAGAGGATTGATAATATGTCATATATGTATAAAGAAAAGAAATAGATCAGGTGATAAAATTTATCCCTGGGGGACACCGGCAGAGATTCGGTGGGGTTTGGATTTGACTCAATCCAGTATTACCTTAATTGAATGCCAGAAAGGAATCTCTTAATCCAATTCTGTGGAACTGAGTCAACACCAATAACTCTCAGTTTAGATAACAGGGCTAAATGTCATAGTCTATCGAAAACCTTGGAGTTATCTAGAGTAACCAGACGAGACTCACTAAATCGATGCAAACTTGAGGTGTTATGTAAGGCACACTAAAAGATCTTCAGTAAACCTTTTTTGTATGAAGCCGTACGGCTTATCGTTTATAATTAGGTTGGATTCTAAATATCTCATAAACTATTTATTGATTATGGTCTCTATGATTTTGGAGAGAATAGAAGTAATTGCTGGTGGGCGGTAGATAGAAGGCTGAACAAGTTTTCAAGAGTCTGGGATGATCGTATATAAAAACGACAAAGGCCAGGAGAGGGCAGACTGTAAAAAAATGTTCTACTGTGTTTTTGGTGGAACATACATGGTGAAATTCATTTTAACTTATATAAATTAAGTGGGACTGACTGAGGGAATACATTAAAAAATGCGATCACCTTTAATCAATCGAAAAAAAAATTAGTATGGATCACACGTGAAAAAATAGTGACTTGTAAGCTTTTAATCATTCCCTTAATAACCTGATGCACTTCTGATTCACTTTAGGTCTCTGGGATATTCTAGTGGTAACAAAAAGATTTAAAATATAAACGGTATGCAAAGTCCATGTCAATGATTTTTTAATTTTAATACAAAAACAACAATTTTATTTAAAAATTAATTTAAAAAAAAAAGAATCACCAGATGGAAAACAAAGATAAGAAGAGGAATTCTGTTGCTTGAATATTTAAAAATTTATATAAAGTTAAAAAAAGGTTTTTGTTAGAATCTTCTAATTTTCCCAACTGAAAAGAAGAAATAAAATGTACAATTTTGAAATTTTTAGGGGTTTCTCTGAAATTATAGTCAACAAGTTGTTGTCAACATTCACTTGGTGGCAGTGTAAAAATTATCTCGGTACGTAATATGTTAAATAACACAACCTTAAACAAGTAATTTAAAATTAAAAAAGGTTTAACTTAATTAATATAATTACAATTAAAAGAAAAACATACCTTAAAGGGTTTCTCAGGATACCAATGTCCTTGAAATTTGTCTTTTAATGCTTTTTCTAATTCTTCACCGAACAAATTCACACGGCGTCGAGGTAATTTATTGTATAGGTACGATATGACAAAATTAAGCGCTACTTGAACTTCTATATGCATGTTGACTTGCTTTTTATTTTGACGGTTATTTTCCTGATTTTATTAATATTAAAGCTGAGATTTTATTTTGTTTTTTTACTTCTTCTTGTTTTATTATTTGGCAACTGGTTTTTGGTATGTTATTTCTTTGGGTTTTATGCCCAAATGTGATATTTCACCTGAAAATAAAAAAAATATATAAAATTTAATACTTTTAGTTAATTAGATGATAGATTTTTGTTTATAGTTTAAATAAATCATTTAGAAAACGTGTTCATACCTTCTAAAGATTATTATTTTGAATTTGTTGAAATTTAAAAAAAACGCAAATATTTAAATTGATTTTCAAACTTTCATTAATGCAATGTCATAATCCACAGACGTGACTGCGGTTAAATAAGAAATCGTTTTAAAAATTACCACCGTTTTGTGTTATAAAGTCGTGTTCATTTAGTATGAACTTGCTGTTATCAAGCAACCAGCCACGATTACTTGTGAGCTGATGGCTGCACAGTGCCCCAGAGTTGTTGACTTGAAGCTAATCTCTAAGCTTTTTGCATTGATTCGCTAATTGCCCGAGTTACAGATATATGTACAAGTGCACAATGGTTTTCGATGAATTAAAATTTTTGCTCCTAGCGACAAGATTATTGAAAGATTTTTGGCAACATTGATGGATTTTGCAATCTTCTTAACACTATGCCCGTTCGACAGATATACTAACTTGATACAACAGCATCCAACCACCACCCATTATTATATTGTAGAGCAAAGAAATTCTTTGAACTTATACTCTCGTGGTTTATCCTTGGATATTGTGCCAAATTTTATCGAATTTATTTAAAACTTTGACAACAATAATATCACAGAGCCAGCATGCAAGTAGCAGAAGCTGTGTTGTATAACATCATCGTGCCACCACCATATGCTAGATAGATTTGCTTCAAGAATGAATTTTTGTTATTTAGAGTATGAGTTTTTTTTTGTTTTAAAAGTGGGGTTGGTTTGCTAGAAATTTTAAAATGTTTTTTTTTAATATATGCTTTTGTTATAAGTATGATAATAGTGAGATTAAGCTTCGCCGCTGCTTTGTAATGGGTGCAATTTCAATTTAAAATTCAAAAATTCTACAAGGGATATTGGTGAAAGATAACTACTAGTGGTTGACACACATATTCTGTTAGAGAAATGTTATTGAATATACATTTTTGAAAATAATATTCTGGAATTTGTTAGCGTTTAGGAATTATTTAAAATTTTATGCCATTTCCCAACAATTTCACTATAAAAATAGCAGCGGAAAAGTATTATTTAGTATTAATATTTTTAAATAAAACTGCAAAAAAAGTAAAAGGTTTGAGTCCTTACTAAGATTTATTAAAAAAGTTCGTTTGCTGAATCTTGACAGAATTATTGCACGCAAAATAAAATGACCTTTGTTAATAATTATTGTGCTAATATGAAGTTTTCTAGTTGAATTGTTCGACAAAATTTCTGTAGTGTTATAGTGAAGTTTGTTTACTAAAAAAAATATTAATTTACAAGCCTTGTACTACGAGGAAATATAAGACTAAGAAGAGTTATAAAGCAAAAATGAATTTTTGGTGAAATTCTAAAAAAAGTATGATAATAATAATAAAAGTGGGCTTTGGAACTTTACAATAGATAAGTGTAATAACAATTAAAGAAAATTTCACATGCACAACGTGTTTTATACATTCTGCGTAAAGGGTAAGTTTTTTGTCGGTCTCAAGCGGATCCCATCGGGCGAGTGTGTACAAGGTGGGGCAAAAGTAATGTCATAATAGGTCTGTTCCAATAGAAAACCTGTCCTGTCGTAGCCTGCGAAAAGTTACTTGATTGGTGGGGGAAAATTTAGTTAAAATCCCGAAAAGTGAAGGAACGCTTTCTGGGATGTTTCGTGCAAATCAAGAAGACCATAACCTAAAAATCACTTGTGTCTTCAAAATAATGACATAAAACTATTGAAATTAATAAATTATTTATGAAATTATTCAAAATCTTGTAGTAAGGCACCAATCGAAGAAATTATTTTCAGCACATCGTAATTATTTTGGTTTGACATGACAAGTAACAGCTGTTTTGACATGTTGAAAATGTCGTAAGATTTCACTCCACCTAAAAATCTCCTGCGGTTTCTTTGTCGAGGGGAAGTAAAAATTTCCCCGCTTTTCCGAGCATGAGATTCTATTGGAACAGGAATTGGGTGATTTCTTGGTCCCGCGGGATCCCGCATTCTCTATTGGAACAGACTTAATAGGTCTGTTCCAATAGAGAATGCGGGATCCCGCGGGACCAAGAAATCACCCAATTCCTGTTCCAATAGAATCTCATGCTCGGAAAAGCGGGGAAATTTTTACTTCCCCTCGACAAAGAAACCGCAGGAGATTTTTAGGTGGAGTGAAATCTTACGACATTTTCAACATGTCAAAACAGCTGTTACTTGTCATGTCAAACCAAAATGATAACGATGCGCTGAAAATAATTTCTTCGATTGGTGTCTTACTACAAGATTTTGAATAATTTCATAAATAATTTATTAATTTCAATAGTTTTATGTCATTATTTTGAAGACACAAGTGATTTTTAGGTTATGGTCTTCTTGATTTGCACGAAACATCCCAGAAAGCGTTCCTTGACTTTTCGGGATTTTGACTAAATTTTCCCCCACCAATCAAGTAACTTTTCGCAGGCTACGACAGGACAGGTTTTCTATTGGAACAGACCTAATGTGAATGTGCCATAATTTTTGCAAATGGCGTCAAATATCATTGTGCTTAGACTTTTCTGTTGTAGACAGATAGAAAATTAGTTGACAACAAGCAATGGAGCGATACACACCTGAAGAACGTGGAAATATTGTTACGGCTTATTTGACCAATTTATGGTCTGTTGTTTTAACGCAGCATGAATTTCGTGGTCGTTTTACTCGTCGTCGTGCACCATGTGCGCGAACAATTAAGCGTTTGGCTAGGGATCTCGTGCAAACTGGGTTTACTCGAGATGTCGCAAGAAGTGGACGTCTCCGAATTGCTTGTTCGACCGAGAATATCGCTGATTTGGCTGAGGACACCCAAGAGAGTTCACAAACATCGGTGAGACAACGATGCACACAATTTGGCATCAATAGATGTCCGTTGCGTCGAATTGTGGTGAAAGACCTGAAAATGCTCCCTTAAAAGGTGCAAACCGTTCATCAATTGCTGTGTGTTGACCATCAAGTGAGGTTAACTTAGTTCCATGCTCTGTTAAATAAACCTACTGCAAGAAGAGGATGATTTCGTATCCAAAATCATAATGAGCGACAAAACCTATTTCTACTTAAGTGGTTATGTGAATAAGCGTTCTGGGGCACGAAGAATCCACATGAAATGCACGAAGAGCTATTGCATCCCATAAAAGTGACTGTTTGGTGAGGCATTTGCAGTGGAAAAGCGATTAGCCCTTATTTTTTTTAGGACGCCGACGGCACCACCGTAACTATAACTGGTGAGCGATACAGACAGATGTTAAACGAGTTTTTTTCCCACAAGTTGCTGAATTGGGTCTCGAGCATTGTTAGTTCCAGCAGGACAGAGCAACCGCTCATAAAGTTAGGGGAACGATGGGGAGTTTGAAACACCAATTTTCGGGCCGCGTGATCTCTCGTTTTGGCGATTTGAACTGGGCGGCCAGATCGCTAGATCCGCCGGCGCCAGACTTCTTCGTTTCGGGGCTTTTTGAAATCTCAATTATGCCAGCGCTCGGCTCGACCCAAACGTCCATGCATTTTTCGTAGGCTAACTATGCGGTATAATCGATATACTTCGTGACGTTGTCATTGGGCGAATTTGCATAAGATTCCATTGTATCTAATCTTCAGATTTTTTGTGGTGGCGGATGTCTTTGACGTTGACGGGCGCCAGGCTTAAAATTTCGCATAGTAACTCAATGCAGTGTTACTAGCTTATAGAATTTTCTATATGTTCTATTAAATCCATAGTTTTACATCAAGATGATTTTGTAAACTGCGTAACAAGTGATAGTCCCGATTGTGCAATATTAAGTGAATATGGTGGATGCGGGATCGTTTCCTATTCAAACTTCCACAGTTTCTTTCATGTCGTTGTTGCTGTATGCGGCCGAGCGTTGTCTTGATGAAAAAACAAAACCTCGTTTGTTATCGTAGGGGATTAAACCGACATTCGACATTGGGTTCGCAAGATCTCCTCGTCAAGCTCCGCACTTCTTCTGCGAATTTTGTAAGCTGTAGTTTCCGGCTCGGATTTCTTGAATAATCATGTGTGTTGATACTTATTTTTCGTTCAGAAAATCAGAAATAATAATTCCAACTAATAATACTAAGGTAAATGTCACTACATTCTTTGTTAACGAATCTAGTTCAAATACGAACAGTTATTTTTTTCATCTTGGCAGTTTTCCTCACCAATATTTTATCATGATTTAAAATCAGCGTTATTCATCTTCCATAAATTAACGAATACAAATTAGGTCACTAATTTATTTGAGCGACATTTTTTTCATATAATATTTATATATTTTTAATAAAATTCGAACTGAATTTTAAAATAGTCTAAATTGGCTATAGTTTCACAATAATAAATTACCCCGTCCATTTAAAACAAAAAGCCTGAAATGTTCATCAAGTTTCTCAGCAGTGTAAGCGTATTTTTTATTTGCATTATATCTACTTATTAACAAGTTAATACAATAAATAAATATGAATGCGCTTCTGAATGCTAATCCAGGAAATAAATCTAAGCCAGCGCCACCAAACTTGATTAAAATTAACTGTTTTTTTCTTGTTTCCTGTCCAAAAACTAGGTTTCACGTGATTTTTTTTTTATAATTTTTTTTGTTAATTTAAATATTTCTCGCTCCAAATTAGCAATTCAAAAAAAAACTTAGTCTTATCTTTTTTTTTGTTGAGTTGAACCAGTTCAAAAGTAAACGACCGATATCGCAAGGCGCATTTAAATAGGCAAAAAAACGCGCTAAGCTAATTAAAATACGTGCACAGTGATAAAGAAGTTGTTTTATGCGATTTAGTACGAATTTCAATAATAAAAAAATAAATAAACTAATTGGCGATAAAAATCACTATCGAACACTTATTTAGTAATAATGATGCTGCATCCAATGTAACAAATGCAGCAGCATACCTATTTTTAAAATTGCACTCTTTTTATATAAATGCGGGAATAAAGACGAGAGCCACTCTAGACAATTGAGGCAATATATCAATTAGTTGGTGGTGGCTATTTTCATTATTTCCCACGATTCGGATTGGGACAAGAAATTATTGCTGCAGACAGGTCTAGACACTCATTTATTTGCTTGCGAGTCCTATGAGAATTAATTCCAGTAAAAATGTCACCTTCGTGGGCAATAAATCAATTTTATTTTTGAAAATGGGTACCTCGTGGGCTTAGGATTAATATTATTACTTTAAAAAGGGTCAAGGATGTTTTAATTCATGTTTTTTTTATCGAGGAGGAGGGGAAGAGAATTGGTGATTGCTGGGTACAGAATGATTTAAATTTTTATATTTTTAAATTTTTGATTCCTGCGTTTTCTTATAGAGGTTCGTGGGAGTAACTGAATGGTTCTTGTCTTGACTATTATTATTAGATTGATCAAGTGATCGTAACCCCTTTTTCGGGACACTTTTCGCCTCACTGCCAAGAATCATCCCAATGAGTGTCGGTATATTGTCCCATAGCTCTCTTGCTTCGGTTTCCATAGTTATCGTGATTTGCTGTTTGTAGGGCTCATGTTTTCCAAACAATAGAGTCACGTGATAGCCGCCATCCGCTGGCAGGTTCTCCGGACAGTGACAAACAATGGACTGACGTACACGGACCATTACGTTTTTTATGATGCTCTCGGTGTACATGGATATTCCTTCACCGAGAGTAACTTTATTATCCTTACACCGGATATTTATGTGTGCAGGTAATGTAAGGAATAAGAAGAAGCATTTTTGTATGTTAGTTTTCACTACAAAAATTTTTGCTCAAAAATTTACAACAACTTTCTCTCTCCCTTCTCTTCCTTTTGCCCCTCTCTCCTAAAAATTCAACTGGTTTTTTCGTGTTGACGTGATGATCCGGGTACGCCAGCCCAATAGGTTTATTTCTTTATTCCACGTATTCTTTCTCTGTAAAGTTGAATAGTGGGCATAAAAATACCAAAGTAAAAAAAACGATGTTTCGTGCAAATCAAGAACATAACTAAAAATCATTTGTGTCTTCAAAGGGTACGGTCAAAAAGTCAGCTAAATGCGCATTTCGTGCATTTAGTCCATGGAGGCTATACAAGGAGATAAAACTCCGTGTTGTCAATTTTCGTTTGATTATTGGTGGCGCTGCAGTCAAATGTACCCCAAAAAACATGGCCGATTGTATTTATCCGGTTCATGGTAAAGTTTGTTTATTACGAATATATTTTACGTTTAGCAGCTTACAGTTGTTCACCAGCTTCTAAATTCGATTTTATATCAATGCGATTATTCGTAATTAATCAATTTTTGATGTTTCCAATGAATTTTTATTAAATTCGTGTGGGGTACATCGGACAAAGGTGACATCTGTGGCCAAAAATGAACTAGAAGTTTAGTTTCTTCTACCCATCCATTTCCTGTCATTTTCCCCATAAGAGATTTGTCTCCTTGTATATTCTCCATGATTTAGTCGTTCAATGAGCAAAAACCAATGTAAACAAATTGCACGCGTTTGGTTTAATTTGACAGTGACTGCAAATCAGCTGTGCATTTTCGGCATTCGGCTGACTTTTTGACCGCACCCAAAATAATGACATAAAATTATTGAAATTATTAAATTATATATGAAATCATTCAAATTATTATGAAAAAGCACCAATTGATTAAAAATTTTTAAGCACGTCGTAATCGTTTTGGTTTGACATGACAAGTGACAGCTGCTTTTGACATTTAAAATTAGTACTACAGTCTCCCCTCCTTTTCGTGGCCGAGAAATAAGAAATCTGGGAACTTGAAAATTGGGAACTTTTCTGCGAATGCGTGATCCCGTGTGGAGTAGCTAATATATGTGCGTGCCGTCTCGGATTCCTCCAGGAGCCGTCGACAGGTGACATCTTTAAGAATTCTCATTACTTTCAACGTATACCTGAAACTTCCGTGTCAAGGGAATCTGAATTCGGAGGACCCAATGGCTGAGATTTCTTAGTTCATTACTCAACCAGCAGCCGGACTATAATATACAAACAAGTCCAACTCTAACCCCGCTTCGCATTATTTGGACTAGCTGGTTCAAAACAAACATAGGCCCCTATTCCCATAGTCACCTCACTTTTTTTCTCACGTCACATTTTTTGTCACGTCACTTTTAAAGTGGTATTCTCATAGTCGAGTGACAAGGAAAAAGTTAATGAGAGAAAATGTCACAAAACTAGGTGTGGTATTCTCGAAGTCATTTTTTGTAGCAAATGTCACTGATAATTGTCATTTTTTATCACTTGGAATTTGTAGGTGACACTACGATTTTTTAAAATGGATAGTTACAAAGGGTAAGAAATATGTTTTATTTTAATATTTTTGATGATTTAACATTATTTTTATATCCTAGAATTAAAATAACGAACAGGATATGTAAATAGAAATAAATCATATGTATATAGAAATACCTTCATATTTTCTACAACCGGTGACTATGAGAATACGAAAATTGGTTTGTCACATCTTTCAATGGGTGACGTGACTATGGGAATAGGGGCCATAGTGTGGCCGGAAAAGGTGCAAATCCGTGCCATGAAATTCATTGGTGATGGCAAATTTTGCTCCTTCATCGACTCATTTAGCATAAAAATACAACAACAACCATACCCTCCCCTCTCCTTCACACTAAGCTTATTATTAGTTATTGCACCATACCCGAAGGACATGACGGACTGGTAATACGGAGGATGATAACTTTGCTTTTTCAGCCTTTTCGCGCGTCACCAAAAATTTTTGGCGATCCCTATTGAGCATACTTATTCAATTTGTCCTCCACTTTTGTTAGATGTGAAAAAAATTGGGCTTCAACGGAAAGGTGAAGGTTGAAGGTGTAAAATTGATGACATTAAAGGTCAAAACAGAATTGCGACCGCGACGGCGAACGGCGAAGTCGGTCGTTTAGCGCAAATGTAAAACAACGTTGTATATAACGAAATTACTACTGCAGCGGCACTGCGCCGTAAAGTCGAAGTCGGCGTACAAAACATAATTTTTTTCAAACACAATTTTTAGAAATGCAAAACGTCACGTCTCAATAGAAGTTGCTGTTGCAATTTCGTTATACATTAGCTGCGCTGTCCAACTATGACATAAATCGCAGTTGCAGTCGCAATTCTGTTTGGAGCTTAAGTTGAAAAAATGATATCGGTCAAATGCCGACCTACTGAGTTGATGCACATGTGCTCGCTTTAGGGCATTTTGCATTATTGTTCGCAAGAAAATCTGGGTCCAAATTGACGATGACGCAACAAACAGTCACTTTTGGGAGACCCAATGGCTCTTCGTGCATTTCATGTGGAAAATTGGTCAAATAAACAGTAACAATAATTCCGCGTTCTTCAGGTGTGTATCGCTCCATTGCTTGTTGTCAACTAATTCTCTATCTGTCTACAACATAAATGTCAAAGCACAATGACATTTGGCGCTATTTGCAAAAATTATGGCACATTCACATTATGACATTACTCTTTTCATATCTTACACAGTTTGACGTTTAAGCATGTTAAAAAAATCTCGGATTACGGACATTTGAGACATTGAAAAATCCTGGTTGATGTTTACGGCCTTTAATCTAAAAGGTTTTGACTTAGAAACCGAAGTAATCTACATTGTTTCTCTAAAGAGCTGTTATTTCTTTTACCACGAACAACGTTATCGTCGTCTAACTTAAAAGTCTTAAGCAAGAATAGCATGGTACCACTTTAAGATTTATTATTCCTGGCAGAGACAACGGTTTAAAATTTAATATAATTCAAAAAACGTAAAGAAACATTTTCCTAAAATTTCAATCTAATCAAGTTCAATGTAAATTGTCTAATAAAAATGCCTAGACTTCAGTTTTACAGCATTTTACAAAATAAATTACAAAATGCGGGCCATATTAAAAGCACAGCCGTCAACATCAGAGTGTAAAATACACTGTAAATATACACACACACAATATAGCAGCTGTCTCGTCTCCCAGTTTACCCAGATTTTCGACCCGGTACCCGTCGACGACATAACGACAACCACACAGCAGAGGAAAACTGTTGTGCAACTCAACACTGAACCCAAACTATGTGTATATTGTATAAGCCATAGAGATAGGTATAGCTTATCTACAGCAACTGCATATATCTGTAAATGCATGTCGTTGCATGCACAATTTTCCTTGTGCCATGGGGGCCAACCTAGTTGCATAGGCATGAGGAATATGCACTCGATGTCGCTATATAGAGCCGGATTTGACCCAGTTCGAAATAGAATTGAAAAAGTCAGTCTGCTATATATGTACGAGCAGAGTGCTGAACAGGTTCCAAGTAATTCCCCCATTCCATTCCCTGGTGCATATTTTTTCTTCTTCCCTTTATTTTTTGTTTGAATATTTTTCTGCTGTGATGACTTATTTTTACGGGGTATAGTCATCTTTCTTCTTGTGGTTAGCGGTTCGCAGTAGCGCCAAGAAAATTATCTTCAGTCATGTGAGAAAATTTTGAAGTCATCAATGCCGACAATTCTCTATGCGCCAAGCCAACAGAAAAAAATAGCTTTTTTACGTGTACACTCAGCTCTACCGCTCTCTCACGAGATCACGAAATGCTGTACGGATATAGAACAGACAGGATTTTCAAAATTATTCAAATGATCAATGGTCATTTTCCGTCTGTCAGTTCGTGTACAAGAATGCGTTATGACAGGCCGCCCGCCTAGCTGAGCTGAGCATCACTGCCGGACTCGATGGAAATTTCGACATAAAAATAAAATAGCTAACCTTGAGTAAAGCGCGGGGGAATTCTCGACAAAAGCGCTACAATTTTCGACATTGATTTTTCCTTAAAACAAAACATAAATATTTTTTTTTATTTTCATTCCGTTATTGTTATTTTTATATTCGACAAATGATGTGGTGCCACTCTTCTTTTTTTTAAAGGTTTTTTATGAGTTGTTTTAAATATATAATTAAAATTTTAAAGGTGATTTTCGGACCTGGCGCAAAAGTATTGCGCATGTGTGTCGGTTTAATGTGATTGTGTGTGTGGGTTTTCGGTGAAATTTTTGATGATTAAGCGCTTGAAGGTCAAAACTGGGATGATTTCGTATTTTGTTTTGCTGATGATCTATTTTGATACTAAAGGATTTTTTTGTGTTAAATAGGGTAGGGGTCAAGGGTAATTGTTTGGAAAGTTTATATCCTTTTTTTGAGGATTTAAAAATATGTAATTGATAACGTTTTAACAATTTAAACCAATCCATTCTTCTGGTAATAGCAGAGAATTCTAAGTTGGGAGATCTCGTTAGCCAAGACTCGAACCCAGTCGTTGTTGGGAATAGCTGAATCTCTTTAGTTTGCTTGACACTTTAATCTTTTAAATGGTGAGCGATAAATTCTTCGGCATTTGTATAAACTTGTTATATACATGTAGGATGTAGAAATTATTATTAAGTTTAGCTGTAAGTCCGCCGTGTAGATATAACCAACAGAGTAGTGTAGTGCAGAGTAGTAGAGTAGAGCAGAGTAGGCCACGAGTGGAATGTGTAGAAGTGTAGTAGGCGAATGTGTAGAACAGCGCAGGTCAGGAATCAGGAAATAGTTCAGTTGTTATTCCTGAGTCGAGTAGAGAGTTTTGTTGTTATTCATTATATATTAAATAAAGGACTATTTAATAATTACAAAGATTATTGACCTTTACATGGGGGCTCGTCCGGGATCTGATGACGCAGAATAAAAGAAGCCTTCAGGGAGATTTTAATATTGAAAATTAGATAATTTTAATATTGTATTGTAGACAAAAAAAAGTAACATGGCTGATAAGGATCCAGAAACAGCAAGCGCAGCAATAGAAGCCGGAGAGAAGCTAACGCTGCAAATGGTAGACAGGATGAATTTATCAGGAATCACAAGGGAATTGGAAAAAAGAGGATTGCCGACGGCTGGCAACAAAGCAGCACTTAAATTTAAACTTATGGCAAGCATATCAAGCCAAGTGAATGCGGGTGAGGAAGATGGGGAAGATGACGATGAAGAAGATGGGGAAGATGACTTAACCGGAGGTAGAAATAACGAAGATAAAGATACAGGTGAAGAAGACGAAAACTCGATTTGCAGTAATTCCCACCGACCACCAAGAGCCAGTAGTAGTAGTGTGAGTTTCCGAGATGTAGCGGATTCCTTAGATCCGTATAGTGGCGATGGTACCATAACCATAGAGAAATGGCTGGAGGATTTTGAAGATGTGGCGCGGATGGCTGGATGGTGCGATTCAGAAAAATTGATATTCGGGAAGAAATTACTGTGTGGAGCAGCTAGGCAGTTTATGCGTGCCGAAAAAGGTGTAGTGTCGTGGACGGTATTAAAACGAAGAGTAACGGCCGAATTCCGATCCACCACTACGACGCGAGATGTGCATGAGATGCTACGAGGAAGAATTAAGAAACAGACGGAGTCGTATCGTGAATTTGTGTACGATATGGTAGCAATAGCAAATCAGGTTTCTTTAGATGCAAAGTCGACCATCAGTTATATAATAGATGGTATAAAAGACAGCACTAATAGCAAATTAATATTGAGAGGAGCAAACACCATTGCAGAGCTAAAGAATAAATTAATCGAGTATGAAAAAATACAAAAGGAGGTAGCGAAGATTCACGTAGCTAAAGAGAAAACAATCGGTGTAAAGAAAGTAGATAGTAATATCCAACCTTATAAAAGGAAGGACGGACTAAGATGTTTCAATTGTGGTAATCTTAATCACATAATTAAAGATTGTCCGAAATTAAAAGAGGGAGCTAAATGCTTCAAATGTAGAGAATACGGACATGTGGCTAAAGATTGTGGGAACAGCGATGAAAAACTTCAGGTTAGGTGCCTACAAGAAAGTAACACGATGAAAATGATACGAATTAACGGAAGCGACATAAATGCGTTAATCGACACGGGTAGCGCGGCCAATTTGATCAGCAGAGACATTTATCGTCAAATCAACTTGTCTGAGATGAAACCAACTAAGAGGACTTTCGTGGGTTTAGGTGGCAAAATAACAATTCCAGATGGTGAAGTAGAGGTGACGGTAATGATCGATGGACAAAACTACTACATAAGTTCTTATGTAGTACCGAAGAACGTAATGTCAGTTGAGATGATAATAGGTAAGCCGCTATTAGAGCAAGCAGAGATAACCTTCACACCACAGTCGATACGTGTTGAAAAATTAATCAAAGGACCATCACATGATGAAACAAAACAAAGCGTGGACCCCTTAATGAACATCGAGATAGGCAGTGATGAATGTGAGTTAAACGTAGATTCGAAGTACCATAGTCAGGTTGTCCAATTGAGACAGAAATATGTTCCAAAGAAGAACGTCGGAACTAACGTTAAGACAACTATAGTCCTTACAGATGAGACTCCAATATACCAGAAATTAAGACGATTGTCACCACTAGAAAAGAATGTTTTGAATAAGCAAATAAAAGAATGGCTTAGTGATGGAATTATTGTTGAGAGTTCGTCTGAATTTGCTAGTCCGGTTGTCATAGTGCGAAAAAAAAACGGGGAGTACAGAGTCTGTATTGACTACAGGCGTTTAAACAAAAATGTTGTTAAAGATAGGTATCCGATGGCAAATATAGAAGATAGTCTGGATAGATTGGTGTCGGCAAAAATATTTTCAGTAATTGATTTGAAGAATGGATTTTTCCATGTGCCTGTTTCTGAATGTAGTAGGAAGTATACCGCATTCTTAACACCAAATGGGCAGTATGAATTTCTCAAAACTCCGTTTGGTCTATGCAACAGCCCGGCAAGCTTTGGTAGATTTATTAATGAAGTTTTTCGAGATTTGATTGCAAGAGGGGTTATAATTCCGTATGTAGATGACTTGATAATACCGGCGAAAAATGGCGAAGAAGGATTAGAAAAATTAGCCGAAACATTAAGAATAGCGAGTAAATATGGGCTAAAAATTAATTGGAAGAAATGTCAGTTTTTGAAGGATAGCGTCGAATATTTAGGGTACATAGTTTCAGAATCGTCAATACGACCTTCAGTACTAAAAATAAAAGCAGTCAAGAATTTTCCTGATCCTGAAAGTGTGCGACAAGTCCAAAGATTTATTGGTCTTGCCGGATATTTTCGCAAATTTGTGCGAGGGTTTGCATCTGTGGCAGCACCACTAACAGCGTTGTTGAAAAAAGAGGCAGTATTTGTGTTCGGAAGTGAACAAAAGATTGCATTCGAGACGATTAAGAGGATGCTCACTGAAGATCCTGTTTTGAGAATTTATAATCCAGTCGCAGTCACGGAGTTACATACAGACGCTAGTCTAGAAGGTCTTGGAGCGATATTAATGCAAAGAGAGGAGCATGAAAAGCATTTTTATCCCATACACTACTGGAGTAAGACATTGACCGATGCCGAGAAGAAATATCACTCGTACGAGTTGGAGGTGCTCGCAATTGTGTCTTCAGTTAGAAGGTTTAGGCCATATTTGTTGGGAATACAGTTTAAGATTGTCACCGACTGTGCAGCATTTCGAAGAACAGTTGAGAAACAAGAAATTCCACCGAGGGTTGCAAGATGGACCCTCCAATTACAAGAATACTCTTACACGATGGAACATCGTCCGGCAGAACGGATGAGGCACGTAGACGCCCTTAGTAGGGAAGCCGTGATGTTAATCGAAGATGCAGTCAGCAGTTTAATTCGAGAAAATCAAGCGAAAGACGAGAAATTAGTGGCAATAAAGAAAATACTTGAAAACCAAGAATATGAAGATTATCTCATACAAGGCGGGGTGTTGATGAAATACGTTCAGGGTAAAAATGTGATTGTAGTTCCAGAGAAGATGCAGAATGATATTGTTCGTAACATGCACGAGAAAGGTCATTTTAGTGTAACAAAGACAGAAGAGCTTATAAACCGTGAGTACTTTATACCGAGAGTAGCTGAAAAGATAAAAGAACATATTCAGTGTTGCATTCAATGTATCTTGATGGAAAGAAAGAGAGGCAAAAGAGAAGGGGAACTCCACCCTATACCTAAGGGGGACGTACCGTTAGAGACGTATCATGGCGACCATGTTGGCCCTATGACATCCACTACAGGCAAAGGTTATCGATATATATTTGCCGTGATCGATGCTTTTTCCAAGTTCGCTTGGTTGTACCCGACTAAGACGACAAATGCAAAAGAGGTAATCGACCGATTGGAAAACCAATCCAAGACTTTCGGATATCCACGGCGCATAATATCTGATCGTGGAAGTGCGTACACATCTGGAGACTTTGAAGATTATTGTAAAGAAAAAAAAATCGAGCATATATTGATAGCGACAGGAGTGCCTCGTGGGAATGGCCAAGCTGAGCGATTAATTCAAATCGTAATTCCTGCGCTCGCCAAGCTAGCAATAGACGATCCAACTAAATGGTATCGTTACGTAGACCGGGTGCAAAGATGTATGAATTCCACCCACCAACAGTCAATAAATACTACACCACACGAAGCTTTAACTGGTGTAAAATTACGTGATGAACGAGATGAAGGAATTCTGGACATATTAAACCAAGAAAGAGTAGCCATGTTTAACAAAGACCGAGAGGATTTGCGAATTTCAGCGAAGGAGACTATAGAAAAAATGCAGGCAGCACAGAAGAAGCAGTATGATAAGAATCGGAAGAGGGCTGTCGTATTTCTAGTAGGTGATACAGTGGCGATAAAACGTACTCAATTTGGTACTGGAATGAAACTGCGTCCAAGATTCCTAGGTCCATACGTAGTACAAGAAGTTATGGGAAATGAAAGGTATCGCGTAAAAAGACTGGGTAATGGTGAAGGACCGCAGACGACCATCACATCAGCAGATCAAATGAAGATATGGCAGTAAATCTTCAGAGACCGAAGATGCAGTAGGATGGCCGTGTAGGATGTAGAAATTATTATTAAGTTTAGCTGTAAGTCCGCCGTGTAGATATAACCAACAGAGTAGTGTAGTGCAGAGTAGTAGAGTAGAGCAGAGTAGGCCACGAGTGGAATGTGTAGAAGTGTAGTAGGCGAATGTGTAGAACAGCGCAGGTCAGGAATCAGGAAATAGTTCAGTTGTTATTCCTGAGTCGAGTAGAGAGTTTTGTTGTTATTCATTATATATTAAATAAAGGACTATTTAATAATTACAAAGATTATTGACCTTTACATACATAAAATGCCGAATCAAATTTAAATAATATTTATGTCTGATTTCACGGCGCGAGTTTAAGTCAAACGTTATATTCCGTTAACTCTTTCGTTTTCGTTTATGATTTAAACTCGCACTGTAAAACCGGGCATTTGAGGAAAATATCACAAAAAATTAATATTAAAAGAAAAGTTTAAGAATTGAAGTCGAAAATGTACCGCTGTGCCGCCCGGAACTAGTTTGTGCGCAAAACGTAAGTGAAGATTTGATACAGGAGTCAATATATTGATCAAATCAAACTGCCAATTCTCAGTTCAAAGGCCAAGGAGTATAGTTTGTGGCATTGACCGCCCTCCCTTGCCAATAAACTGACAATTGAAACTTCGATTTGATCAATATATTGAGTAGTGTATCATGGGGCTAACCGATAAAAAACCGAAACACTAAAGCACCATACTTGCAAATACTATAAAAAATATCAAGGCAAGAAATATAAAGTTAATTACGAGATATGCTATAAACCTAAAAAGCATTGTGAAATAAATAGAGACAGTCGCGACAACATGGAAAATAATAATTACTCAATAAGTTCATAGGATGACATATAGATTGCGCCACTATCGGCAAATCCATATTGGTTGGTACTAAACTTCAAACGATACAGATATCTGTCAAAAGTTCATGACATTCCGACCATTAGTCTACAACTCTCAGTGGTTTCAGTGACGCTGATTTTGTAATTTTCAAAGAAATGGAAAAATTTGAATTTGGTATCTTTTGAATGGGGAAAATACAATTCAAGCAAAGCAGTGGTGTTATTCGTACTCTGCTCCATCGAGACAAATAGTTGAGAAGTAGTTTGCTGATTTTAAACGCGGCCACACAAACACCGACGATACTGTACGCTCCGTCGCCCAAGTTCGGCAATTGTTCTATGCACAAAATCGTTTTGGAAGACCGTAAAGTGAAGTTGCGTGAGATATCTGACATCTTAAAGATATCAGATGGCAGTGTATTAAGGTTATGGCGTTTTTTTTGCGATGCGAAGGGAAGGATGATGTTCTTTGCCAGTGTCTAGCGATAACGCGAATCAAAGCTTTGCTATTTAACGCAACCTGTCTTAACAAAACACTAGAAAAACTGCTGACTTGGTTCAAGCGGACTGATTTAAAAATCTGACGTAAAGGGAGAGTTTGTAGTACAATAGGCCGAATGGCTGTCGCGGTACTTTTGGTTCGATTTAAAAAAGAAAAACGTTACTTTATTTTGATAATGGGATAAAAGCTGGTTACGTTGGTATATTTTGCAGACGAAGAGAGAAAAGAGATACAAGACAATTTCTAACAGCCTTCGAGATAATAATTTTGAAAGGCGTTAAATATTTTATTTTTTAGAGTTTCAACGTTTTTGAATAATAACTGAAACTGAAATAACGAAATGTTGATGTGAGCTATACACGATGCGTCTTACTAGGCTGGGTCTGTTGATAACGTCGATGGTTTGAGAATGAAAAGAACGTCCGTTTTACTGAAATGTATGATGCGAGGTACTATCAGCCATTCTTCTTCTTCGATGGCGCTACAGCCCAATTCTGGCCTTGGCCTCTATCAGCTTTTTCCTCCAGACGTCTCTTTGTTCCGCAGCTTGCCTCCAGCTTCTTATGTTGAGGAATTTAACTGCCTCAGCCTTAACACTGTCTTCCCACCTTCAGCGTGGTTTGCCAACTGGGTTTTTCCCATCTTGCAGTAGTTACAGGACTTTTTTCGGTATCCTTGAGCCATTCATTCTATGGACATGGCCGGCCCAACGTAAACACAGGGCCTTCGCATGTGTCGATAGCTTACATTCTTTGTATAAGTCGTACAATTCGTGATTGTAGCGTATTCTCCATGCATTGTCTTCATTGACATCGGACATTATTTAAATCTTATTACGCAGAACGCAAAGTATCATGGTAGAGTAAAAACCATAAAAGATGACAACGAGTGTCCCATTCGCTCCGGTTGTTTGAAAGCGCAGCTTTTTCACTCAAACAACCAGAGCTAATGGAAAGCTCGTTGTCTTCTTTTATGGTTTTTCCTCTATGAGGCGGTCTTTAGTTATAACTTACTAGTGCAAAACTCAAATTTCACAAATTTACCATTTAGATTACAAATTAAATAGAGTATAGGACAAACAGTTCATATCCATAAATATTCTCGCTTCAAATAAAAAAAACATTAAATTATTGAGGTTATGTCAGTCCAAAATCCATTAAGACGCGCGGTATTTTAAAAATACGCTTTATTTTAAAAAGAAATCATTTTCAAAATAAAAACGATGAATTTTGTGTGGCACCGATTATCACCAAGTCTAAGTTGAACATGTGTACCTAATAAATCAGTGAATCATTTCAGGACAAACTAACTAGAAATATTTTTTCCTGTATTTTTTTTTATATCTTTTCCTACAAAATTTTCGCGAAAATATCTTAATATATATTTTTTTTAAACATCAACAGAAACAGAAAAGACTTTATTGTTAATACTTTCAAGATACAACAACAAAAACAAATATTGTTTTTCTAAGGAGTCAAAATAGATAAAACCGAAAATAATTTCAAATATAGCTGCACCTCCTATAAAAACTATTTTTTTCCTATTTTTTGCTTCTCGGTTTTTTTTTCTTTTTTGAAACGAGAAATTCCCCAATTTTATGGCACTTAGGTGTCTTGGCTAAGAGAAGAAAAGAAAAATGTGATCCCAATATAAATAAGATGTTTTGTCAAATCTCCATAGGATGCCGCGCTTTTTTTTTGTAGATTATATGTATTTTGGATTAATGTCGGAGGAAAGAAGCAAGTGGAGACGACGAATTCACGAGTTTATTATTAGATTGATGCAAATTTAGATTTTTAAACGTTGTCTCTTTAATCCTAAGGTGAATGTGTCATAGTGCCAGATTTTCTGGGTCGGGTACATATGTCAAAAAATATATATTTTTCCTTGAAAAAGAAAAAAATGCGAAATATTTTGCGTTGAATATTGATATGTTCTCTCTGTCAATATTTGTCAATTAATATAGTTATTTTGATGTATTAGGCGCGTGTTCCGGGCGGAATATATGAAAGTTGCCGAATTATTAGATACTGAAATCGATGGAGGTAATTATTTTTATAAATTTTGTTTTCAGTATATCGAGGACGATATTTTAGTGACAGGAAGTGTCATTTTTTTTCTTCTATATACCAACTTGACCAATAATTACATATGTTTTCTGTATTGATAAAAATCAGCAGAAGAGGCGCTAAGTTGGGCCCACAGACACTGTAGATCCCCAATTGAAGAAAGCCACAAGGAGTACATCGCAAGGCCCACAAGGGCAAGGATTGAAGTCCTTAAGCTAAAAAGAAGAACTACAGGCATGCTGTGCAGAATAAAGGAAAGAGAATATGAAAACAGGAGGATCCTACAGATACAGAAACACTTCGATGGAGGGAGATTCAGACAAGCGTTCAAAGGAAAACGACAGATTAGCAAAATAAGTTTCAGCCAAAAACGGAAATCTGTAGGCTGCAAACTTTGCTGTCAGCTCCTTACTACCTTCTAAAACACAGTTCGAAATTCTCGCTATGTTAGCATTGGAAACAGGGCCAATCTGCGCTGAGCCTCAGAGATGCATTGGAAACGTATGCCCTTTATGATGACGCTTTGAAGAGAAGCTTTTTTAGCGTCATTTTGCGAAGAGTAAACCTGTAAACCTAGAAAAATCGTCACCGTTAACTTGAAATTTGTGATGTGAAACATCTATTGGTCGGGTAAGACCAATTCGTATGCCGCGACGACAAAATTCATGACGACAAGACGTGATGTCGTAATATTTGTATTGAGTTAACTTGAGTTTAGTAACGTGTTGGGCGAAGAGTTCAGTTAAGAGTTGAGATTAGTTAAGTTGAGTTAAGCTGAGTTAAGAGGGGCTAAAAATTCAGTTGAGTTGCGTTAAGTTGATTTTTAAGAGTTGGATTAAAAGTTAAGTTAAGTTGAGATGAGTTAAGATTTTCGAAATTCAAAATGACCGTGCTCAAAATTCAAAATGGCCGCCCAAATGTAGGTATTTAAGGCCAAGTTACAATTCCGAATTTGCTACTTTCACCACAAATCGAAATTACAAAGTGTGCCAAAATACAATTCACGCATTTTCAATTTTGTAATTTATAAAATGTTTAATAATTTTTTTTAAAGAAGCCCAGGGCTATGTTTGTCTTTAAAATAATGGAAATGGAATTGATTCACGAACATCATCCAGTGGCGGTGGAATGGAAGAAGCATTGACATATTTGAAAAAATTTTGGCTGTGGGTAGGTTTTGCACTGTCGTTTAGCGATCTCCTCCAGTTGTATAATGCCTTATTCTGATATGGAGGATCTGTCATGATGGACCTTACCCTACCTGCCATACTCATGGGACTTCTTTTGGACCAATTAAGCTGGAGAGGGCCAAGGCAAGAAGGATCGGAGTGGGATTGGAAATCCCACGGAGCATACCCGAGCCCGCTATCGTGAACCCCTTCCGAACAAACGGAAGACACGACTGGGGTCGGGAACCCGGAAAGCTTGAACAGTCAAGTGTAAGTGACAAGCCACTAGGCAGGCTGCTGAACTTGTTTTAGCAGTGTGGCCCACAAATATGAGGTGTAGTACAATAGGCCAAGCGAATGACCGCGGACCCAATATTCCACCAAAAAAAAATTGGTCTTGATTTCATACAAAAATCCTATAGAGAAAAACACTTCCAGTTTTTCCGAATTTTCCAAATTTCTGGGAAGCTTTTCCAATGTTTCTTTCCCTAAAAACCTTTCTCGGACTATTGCGAACACTTTTAATTAGCCAAATCGGTCCAGTCGTTCTCAAGTGATGCGCTTACCAACAAAGAGCTCTTATTTTTATTTATATAGATTCTATAAAGAATTTTGGAGTCCAATATTTTTGCTACCATGTTTTGTATGATAATACCTCTCCGATTTCCGCATTCTTGTAGATATCTTTTTTTGGCAAGTTAATAATTATTGCCTCCTTTCATTTATTTGGCAATCTTTCTTTGTTGCATATTTGCTCGAATATAAGATGAAATAACTCTGATATTACCTCAATGTTGGCTTTGAGCAATTCTGCTTGAACTCCGCTTGGGCCTTCTGTTTTCTTATTTTTCAGTTTTACTATTGCTTTTTTGACTTCTCAGCTTTGGTGGATTTATATTAAATGATACTCTGGACCCTTGTCTTGTTTCTTCCGTCCATATTGACTGTCATTCACTGATTCTTCTCTGTTGATTGCGTTGCACATATATAGTATTGCCGCCATCTTTGTATCTTATCTTCTCCATTCGAATTCTAGGTCAAAAATTGAGTTATGATATAATACAGGAGGTGAGTTTCTTTAATCCGTTCTGTTCTGCTCTGGAACATTAAAAAATGCCGAAGGACATTTTCTTACAGAGCAAAGGGCACTTCTCATTGTATTTATTGCCTTAGCATAAAGTATAACACATTGGAAAAAATTAATTTCGTCTAATTTTGGAAATATTTCCATAAGTTCCGGCCTCAAACTTCAGAAAATAAATTATTTATTTCATTTTTCAACTGTCAATTTCAAAATCACATGTTAAGAAAAGGGAAATTTATAATTTCCCCTTGTGCTGGATGATAATCGAGGACAAAAGTGTGTATAGAAGCTGTTCCAGAACAGAACAGATTAAAAAAACCAAGCAGCTCATATTGATTTGAGTTATGATATCATACAGAATTTCTATAAAGGCCCATTTTACACGATGAAACACGAAACAAAAAGTTTCATGCAACTTTGCTTGGTTTGAAGGGGAGAGGAGAGAGAGGGCTGGAGGGAACACGTGTTCCCTCAAACCCTCTCTCTCCTCTCCCCCTCAAACCGAGCAAAGTTGCATGAAACTTTTTGTTTCGTGTTTCATCGTGTAAAATGTCCCAAAGTTTTCACATTAATGTTACAGTGGCCGTGTTCGTTTAATGAACTGGGGTTTGATAGGTTTTGAGTTCATTAAAAGAACGGCAAGGGAAATTTTGCAAAAACCTCAACTGAATCTATCTTCAGGGTATTTAGAAAAAATTAGCTGAACTGTCGCCGTCGGCATTTGTGATTAATAAATAAACGCGTTAAATTTGTTATAAAACGAATATTTAGAACAGTTAAAAGAAAGCGCAATAAAATATATACAAAGTTTGGTTTTGTGGTGAAAAAGTGCCGTTTTTTGAACACATTTTTGCTTGTGAAATATTGTGAAAACTATATAAAACGATTATTTCGAATTAAAAGAAAGTGCATTAATAGAAAAGTGGCATTTGTGGTCCATTTTTGCTGGTGAGATTTGATGCACAACAGAGGAAAGGGTATAACAAGAAATTTAATAGCTCCATAGCCTGTTATTACTCAACTAAAAATAATAACGAAAACAAATAATAAACCACAAAAAATAGAATGACGTTTTTCCTGCGACTTGAAGTTGGCCGCATTCTGGAAAGCAGGGAAATTTTAAAATATCCCAGTAAGCCCGATAGAGAACCAGATAGACCGCGAAAGAACCTGAGTTTTCGGTTTTGTATGGCAAAGAACCAGTCAGTGCATTAAAAAAAACACGGCAAATAGCTCTTCTACTATGTCATTTCTACCCGGAAATTCTGTTTTTGTTTTTAAATATCTAATCGCTCAAATTAGCTACTATTGAAAATATACAAGTGATAATATTCAACTATCAATAATCTCCCAAACAGACACAGTTTACTTGTCAAAAACGAGTTCGCTAACTTGAGCAAATTCTACCCCCCCCTCTCATAAAGTTTTTACATAAAACTTTATCAGCCCAAAAGTAAACGAACAAAGCTATCAATACATATATTTCTGTGACATATTTTTCATAGTTTTTGTGACAAGTACTCAAACTACAAATAACAATGCACGTTTCACAATTTAAAATAGAAATATTTCCACATGACAGCTGTCAACATTTATCGTTGCATCTTTTAATGCAAATTGCGACAAAAATTTTAAACTATACTATCTTATTAAGACAACACTCAATATTATTATCTTTTATAATTAATTACGTTTTGAGCGATTAAAATAGACTATAGAAAATACACCATATTATTGCAATTCATTTATTGATAAAAAAAAAATTAACCATATCTATTTTTAAAATATCGTAAAATAAATTAAAAATATTTTTCTTAGTAATTTTAGAGAATATAATAGCTACGCAATAAAAAAATACATATTTTTTTTGATATCTTGTGCATTTGTCTATAATAAAACTTAAGAATGAATTGTCTAGAAAATTACGTTTTAAGATTTATGTATACTTGCATAAAAACTTGAATTGAAATATTTTTAGAAGTGTAATCCTAAAGAATTATGTTGAATAATTTATGATCTTGTCATATTTTATATTTAAATCCTTGGAACAGTGTCGGGTAATTTTTGTTTTGTGCAAATATAGTTAAATTCTTGTTAATTTATGGCTACATTAAGACTTTCTCGGTTTTAAAAGTTTTTGAATAGCAGAAAATATTTATTTTCAAAAAATTAACCACAAAAATTCCAAATATTTTTTGACAGCTATTGTCAGTGCTATTGTGGAGTTAAAACATGCGCAGACAAGATCTCCAGCAAATAAAAAAAAATGTATGTATATAAAAAGAACTAGTAAATTGATTCTATCAATAACCCAATCAATATACCTTAACAAGCTGCACATGTTTTGTTTATCAACATCTCCATAGAAATAGTGATTTACTTGATTAAACTGAAAAAAAAATGGAGAAAAAAAATATTCAAACGCGAGGAGAATTGTGTTTTCTATACTCCAGAGATAAGTCGCAATCGCGACTGTTCAGTTTCACCTTGAAATGTTTTGTGCCTGCTCTAAATTAAGATCCATATACTAACGAATCATGGGTAAACAGTTCAGAAATAACCAAATATCTACATACATACATATATACCAACTATAGTATACACCTAGCACGAATATATGGTTTCACTACTCTTGATTTGCATCTATTCATGCGTTTAACAAAACAAAATTTTACGCTTATAAATTAGCAGCGGTCCACCACTATTGGAGGAGTGTGGTTGGCAATCATATCCATCTATTGTGAATTTCTTTTAAATTAATTAATCACGCACGATGTGAAAAAAAGATGCCATAACACGCATTTTATGATGGCAGTTTTATTTGTTTAATTTTTTGGCCAAGTGATAACATGTAAATAAATGTTTTTGTATCGTAATAGAAATTTGATAAGGATTTTTGTTTGCTTGAATCTCTTTCTAGGCCAGTTTCGGTTTTTTTTTGTAAGCGCGGCTTCTCTAAAATAAGATGCCGTGAATCAACTTCCCCGCAAGCCGGCGGTGGTGATAAAAACTGCTAAAAAATCGTGTGTCGTCTCCAGTTTCGACTTAACGTCGCGTTGTTGTTGCCGCTAGCAAGTTGCAATTGTCTTTGACAAATTTTCGCAAACTCATTGCTTCCTGTTTAGCTTCTGCTTTTGCTGTACCTAGATACTACCTTGTAATTTTACTTTTATTGTTGTTGCCGCTGGCGGTGTTTCCTTGAAAAGTTTTTTTTTATTATTTGATTTCTATAAAGCAGAGTCTTGCAGATTTATTCAAAACTTATTAAATAAAAAAAACTATAAACCAGCACAAAACAAAAACCCTAATTGCTTCACTTGAGAGTGTTATGAAAAAAAGAAAGATTTTAATTAAAAAGAAAAAAAAAACACCCTGCAAATTTCCACAGAATTCACTTTGGGGCTTGACTAGAAGAGGCTACAGAACAGAGCTAATAACCCAACCACCTGTGTTGTAGCGCAATATAATTGAAGCCCTTCACAGCAGCAGCGCGGCGGGCTGGCATCGAATTGCACAACAAGCGCGTTCCAAGTACATGCGAGCGCGCGACATATTTTTGCTGTCTTCGCTGCTGCTACTGCTGCATTTGCCGTTTGAGGCTTGCTTGTTATATCATAATCAGCGTGGAATTGAATATTGGATTCAAGGTTAAGTACAAGGTAGTTACTGACTGAATTGTTGCTGGAAACATTTCGTAAAAAAAGCGGCCACTTTGAATAGATTTATTTTATTTTTTATTTTCTTTTGTTGTGAATGAAAAAAAAACAAAAATGGAGTGAAAATGTCGTGCTGTTTGACCTTAGGAATTACCTGTGCTTTTAAGGGATATTAAATTAGTGTTGGGGGGTGTTGTTGGTAAATTGAAGGTATTATAGCATAATGTGGATTAGTAACGAATTGTTGTAGGTAGAAATATGTTGCAGTACTAGCGCTATATACGACGACTCGTGTAGGAAAATCATCCTATTTAATGGAGTTATTATTGGCTTTCATAATTGCCAGTCTATGTAAAAGAACGATGTTTGATGCATACATAGATTTTATCCAGAGCGTGTGTGTCTTGTGACAATAAGTAAAGTTTTTTCGTAAATCTTCCAAAAACATCTACTAGTATATTGCAACATCAAAGCACTATGACTAAAGATGTATCCTTTAAGCGGAAGCTAGCATACTTACCACGATGGTAGATCTATAAAAACCGTTCTACACCTTCTGATGATAATAAGCGAGGAATAACTTATATGCCGGGGAGGAATAGCAAGTGGTGGCTTCTAGGAAGAATCAGGAAACGACGTTCACAAGGTGAGGCTCTATCAAGTTTTCTATGGAACATCACTGTGGATTCTTTTCATAGGAGGCTGAAGGAACTGTGTGTGCACACTCTTGGATATGCCGTCGATATAGCGATTATTGGAATGCGGCAATTTTTTTTAGTACTACCGTACTCAATCACATGAATGAGATTTTGGTGCAGGGAAAGAATATTCTCAAAGTGCTAAACAATCAAGCAATGATTAGGCATACTGTATGAACCAAACCATGTTTGATGGTTTTGTCCAAAAAAACTGAAAAGGTTTGCAAAGCAAAATAATACAGCTTAATCCTGGCATAAAGAGCACACAGGTGTCGATGGGAACGAGGAGGCTGATAACCTGGTTAAAGACGGGTCGACTTAAGAGGCGCACTATGGCATTAATATAGGGATGGTAAGGTATCACAGCGAAAAATAATAACTTTTTGGAAAATATTGTTTGCATTTATGAACTATTTTTAAAATTTTTTTTAATGTATTTTTTTTGTAGAATGGAAAATTTGCACTTCAAAATTCGAGCGAACGTTATATTTAAAGTTTACAGGGATCACTCGGCAAGCCGTATGCAAGCGATTCCAGGAAGGCTGGCTAAAAGTCCTAAGAAACGCCAACTATTAATGCGATCTACAGCCATGCTACCGAATCCTACCTCCACCTCCTCAAAGATGTTGACTTTAGATCGGGTGACCTCTGGTTGCTCTTTTCTATATAAGAGTAATAGACGAGGGTGGGAAAGGAGAGTGTTTCGCGCCTCAAAACGAAACAAATACAAGGTTAACAACCTTTCTTCGGAAAACAATTCTTGTTATGGAATCAGAATTCAACCTCGGAACAGTCAGGATTTACGCCAAACATCGCAGCAACGTCCCAGCCCAGGACTAATCATTTAAGGACCTACGATATAAATTCGATTCACAACGAGGAATGTCAGAACATTATATTGACACGGAGGAATGGCAGAAATGGTAGATGAGCTTAGACGATATAGAATACTCATCGCTGGACTACAAGAACTAAGATGGACCGGTAAAGGAGTCCTAGATTATTACTTCTTTGAGTACAGACACATACAACCTTATTCTCGTTGTCAAGTGACGTGACAGATGTCACTTCGATCTTAAATTGGCATTCTCATTGTCAATCTAATAGCCTTGACACAGGGCAATCTAATTATGACGAAAATTCGTCTTTTATGACGAACGCCTGAAGGGATTGGTGCACGTTAAAATACGTCATTAAGTTTTGGCAGTTGTAACACGTGGTAGTGTAGTGAAAAATTCCAGGGTACGAAAAATAAAAAAAACTGATTTCTTTTGTACGTTGTTGCCCACCTGCCGGTCTCTCAATCGGCCAATTTTGAAACAATTAATTTTTTTTTTAATTTTTAAATAAAACTAAAATCAAAATCAGCTGATACCTTAAAACACTAGAAAAATGCCTAAAAGCGAATTTTTTGCATTAATCTATCGACCGACAGATAGCGTTCTTTTGAGTTTTCGTAATCTGTTAAAAACAAAACATGCGTAATCGGTTTTCCTAATTACGAGATTAATATTCGTAGCAAATGATGGATTTTCGTCGTAATTACGTCCGTGTGTCGAAGCTATAAGAAACTTCTGGCGACAAATGACGCACTCTAATTGTTGCAAGATGGTAGGTGAAGTGACATTTTCCTCGATTCGTTCGTAGGGATCGACAGTTTCATTCCACGGCGTTCCTCGTAGTCACGCCCCTCGACAACGAGAATACCACCTATAGGTTTTATAGGACCAAATATAGCGACAAATTTGTACAATATATTTTATAAATATATATGCCGCGCCGACAGCAAATGCGGCATCTTGATTTAAATAATCGACGACACCCGCCAGAAGTGGTATTTTTGGCGATATTTAGATTTAAATGAGCGGGACGATAAACAAAAAGAAGGCAAACATTAAGCACAACGCTCAATAGATTACCAATAATAATTGGCACACGCAGCACGCACACAATAAACAAATGGACAAACGATAAAAGAATTTACATTTACATTTACATTTTACAAAACCAAACCAGTTTCAAAGTGTCGGCACGTTAAAGACAATACACACATTTTGTTATGTTCATTCTGTCAAATGTTCGTCTTAAGCCCGAAAATTAGCCGCAGCCTTCAAGACCATTTTGAGTTGATAGGCCCTTCACAGACTTGTCCATAATTTCAAACCGGTTTTAATATGAGTTCAATAGTACACTCGGAACTCACTTTTCTCCATCATTTTCGTGTAACGATTGTAATGCCTATGGAGTAGTGTGGGGTGCAAGCACAGCGAAGCAGCTTTGCCGAGAACGAAAACATGCTTGTGTTAGTGTAATGGACGGTGAAACCAGAAACCAGTTTGGGTGAACAAATGATGGAAAATTATGGAAGAAAAACTGTCTTCCCTGCGACCTCTTGCCTATAAAACCGGTTTTTGTTTTGATGTTATGGACAAGTGTGCGGAAGGCCATAGTCCATCTGACTTCGTATTGTGTTCCCACTTAATTTTGACAAGTCAAAACAGAAATATTCAAAGCAAATTTTGACAGATAGTCATATGACATGTCAAAAACAAATGTCATTTGACAATTTATATTATGTTTGACTTCATTGACAGTAAAGTCATATGACCAATCACATAATGTAAAGGCAAGAAGTGTTACCGAAACGAAAGGCAGTGGCATAGCAAGAAGTCGAAGAGAAGTCGACATCCGTTTTGAGCTGGTCATCGCGCGTCTTATCATCGAAAGCGAAGAAATGAAATTAAATGAATTAATAGAATGGTGTGAATGAAATAAGAGAATAATAAAATGAAATGAACAATTGTCAAATTTCGTCGATTTTTTATTTTTAAATGTGCGAAATGTATGTTTAGGCGGTTTTTTAACTTCCCAGAAGGAAGTTATTGTAATCGGTCCGAAAATCGAAATCTTCAATGTATTTTCATGTTTCAAGGTCCCAATAGCATTTAAAGCAAAAATTTGAGAAGAAATATGTGTGTGTGTCTGTGGGTACGTATATGGTCATTTTTTCCTGCACGATTTCGCACGAACCAAAAAAGATATCGACTTCGTTGAGGTGCCGTTCGAAGCGTGTTAAAGGAAATATGATCTGAAAAGATTTTCATAAAAATCGGTCGGTCCGTTTTTTTGTTTGAACGACTTAAGTGATTTTTGTACCGTTTTTTTCTTACAATTTTTTGTTATTATTGCTCATTTATTATTAAAATATCCATTGATAATATTCAACATTCGTTATACTGGGAAGTTGGTCGTGTGGACCGAAAGTGTCAAACCCACATCCCAACTAGTTTTTGGATAATTTCGGGGGATGGGCGGCTATAATCTGCGAGCGAAGTGACCTAAAATAATTTTGCCCCTAAAGGGCGGCATCGGCGGATGTGCACTGGGCGGCAAACGGTCTAGATGCGTCGCTGGTAGTTCGAACATCGACCACACGAGCCGTCCTACCTTCAAGCGTCCAACTTTGTAGGGTGTTCGTAGCATCGTGTAGAGCCGGGTATACAACTGGGCGGATTAATCTATATAAATATAATTGGAGTGTCTGTCTGTGATTTCAAAATAATTGTCATTTTCTAAGTTCATATGGTTATTTACATGATATTAAAACAAAATCAAGTATTTTTAAAATTTTTGTCTGTCTGTATGTGTGTATATCTGTGTGGCTGTATGTCTGTCTGTTTGTCCGGGCTAATTTCGGAAATGGCTAATCCGATTGCGATGAGACTTTCACTGGAAGATTCAGTATTTTCTTGGGCATGTTTTAGGCTATTGTTTTACTAAGATCCGACTATCGGGCCCGACTACCGTGTTCGACTACCGGATTAGACCGAAAACTTGAACCTTGCAACTTGATTTTTACCCACTTCCATATAACCGATCAACTTCATATTTTGCACTGTATGTATAGTTCGCGTGACAATTCAATCTGACAATTTTGTGAAATAATCAAGATGGCGGTTCCAAGATGGCGGCCGAATTGTGCTATTGTGCTCCCCGACCCCCGACATGGGTATCAAATGAAACGGTATGACAAGTAGAATACAACTAGCTATGTGGGGTCACTTAAAATTCAAAATGGCGGCCAAAACAAAATGGCGGACTACCTTTTACTTTACAACCCACTCGATATGGGTATCAAATGAAAGGAAATGACAAGTAGAATACTATTAGCTCTGTGGCGTCATTCCACATTCAAAATGGCGGACTACTTTTTTCTTAACAACACCATCGGTATGGGTGTCAAATGAAAGGGTGTGACAATTAGAATACTATTAACTGTGTGGCGCGATTCCAAATTCAAAATAGAGGTTAACACAAAATGGCGGTTTACCGTTTTCTTTACAACGGCCTCGGTATGGGTATCAAATGAAAGTATATGACAAGTATAGTACAGTAAGCTGTATGACGTCATTTTAAATCTAATATGGCGGTCACTACAAAATGGCGGAAGACATATAATAGACTAAAAAGTATAAAATAAAAAATATAGTTTAAAAAAACTAAAAAATACGCTTTTATTTTAAAATGAACTAAAAAGTAAAAAATAATTTTGAATGTAAAGTTTTATTGCTCCAGCCAGTATAATATGGAAACAACCTACCTTTCGAAATGCAAAAAAAGCGTGGGGCGCTAGCGAAAATTTCCGGTGTTAATAAAATAAGAATATAGGAAAAGAGTCCCACGCTGTTTTACATTTCGAAAGGTAGGTTGTTTCCATATTCTGGCTGGAGCAATAAAACTTTACATTCAAAATTATTTTTTATTTTTTAGTTCATTTTAAAATAAAAGCGTATTTTTCCTATCCCGGACTGTGCACATATAAGTTTTTTTATTAAAAGGCGTTGCAACGGACGCGGGGTTTTGCTAGTGTTTTATATATTCTCACTTTGCATTGTCTTGAGACTTTTTGGTTCTTTAAAATTGGGTCTAGTGCAAAATGTGCAGGTTTTATTTGCGGCTACGATGTGCTCTTTATCTTATATTCTGCGGTAAGCATTCTCCCTAAATATGTCTACAATTTCCATTCTGTGATCGTCAAGGCTGATCGTTCGTCCTAATGGTTTCTCTCTTTTTGATACAATCATGTACTTTCTTTTCGTGTCATTTCCGCTTAGATTGAGCTTTTCTGAACTTTCTAAAACTCTTGAAAAGGTTTCCTTTAAATCTTGCGTTTTGCGTCCCATTATGACTATAACATCTGTGAAAGCTAGTATCTGAATGTTTCTTGTGAAGATGCTATTTACTTTTTAACTAAATACTTACTTCCTCCAAATTTCGAAATTACGAGCAAAATATTAAATTTATACAAACACCCTAGATTATAACATCAATTACACTAATTCTTAACGAGCTTAGAAACAAGAAATACCCAAGGCCATTCCATTCCATTGTTGATAATTAAATAATTTTAATTCCATTTCAAAAAATTATTTTGAAGTTGAATGATTATGAGATAAATGTTAAAAGCACAATTTTCTTCATAAATCTTTAAATCCATCATAAAATTGCTGTATGAAATTTTGCGATCCCTTCTTAATTCTTCTTCTTCTTAATCTTCTTCTTCCTACCAAAAAAAAACATTTTAATGCCTCATTATTCCTCAGGTATATGAACGGCCAAAATTTCCTCTAATCACTGAGATTTGTTAGCGCAAAATTTAATTAAGGCAAACTTTATTAGCTATAAATCAAACAGATGTCATCTAGATCATAAAATACTGATTATACGGGTTTCTGGAGCGGCCGCTGGAGGTGCTGCAGGTGCTGGAGGTGGCGGATACCACCGAAGAGAGCTATTAAAATTCCGTTAGTTTTATTGGCAGAAATTAACTAGGGTAAAGTAAAAAAAATGCCTAATTCCATTAATCCACAAAGAATGTCCCTTTTTAGTCGAATTCTCGCGCAAGGCTGTGTCTGTGTGTTGGTGTGTTTTTATCAACTTAAATCCATTCATTACAGCAGCAGAGCAGTACAGGATTCTAGTCAGCTGTTCCGGGGGGTGGGGGGCGGAAAGGTGGTTGGCTGGTGGAAAGCTTCTATCCTGGTCCACATTCAGGAACACGACTCTAAATCGCTTGACTTATGTATATGTAGTTAACACAGTGGCGGCGGCGAAGTGTGCGTGTTTTGTGCACATAAAACGTAAATTTGTCGTTTTAAGAGCAGTGCCCCAGATTTTATTGATTTTTCCATATGTACCCGTGTCGCTGCTACAAGGATAAGAGGACGAGGGTGAAAATTTTCCGCGCTCTTAAATACATACTAGGAACACTAGCAGCAGCACCACCGGCACCAGCTACTATCTGGTAAGGCCCAGCTTGTCGTCGTCGGTTGGTTCGGTTCTTTACTTTGCTTTTGGGTCGCTTGTGTTACCGCGCTCTGAGAAAATACTACTTAAGAAAACTCTTAAGCTTTGCAACAAATTGTTTATTTGGAGTGTGTGAAAGTTTCATAAATAATCACAGAATTTGAACTAAAACTCCACGAAGGTAGCGCACTTCTGCTAGCAATTTTCCATAAATGCTCCTAGGGTGCAAATATAAGGTGAAGGAGAACGATGAAGTTCTGCTGAACCGAAGGCATCCAGCGTGGTGGTAGTCGGTCGAAGATGGGTGGATGGAAAACCGAGGACGCGGCGACGACGGAGGAGGATCAGGTTATCATACCATATAGACCAAAGACTGGAGAGTAGGCCACCCCATCCTCTCTGGAGTGCCATCAAGATAGATGTTACAACGTTTGGAAGGTTTTCCTTCCTAAGAAAAAGTAGGTTAACTACTTCAGCTTTATTGATCCTGCCCATTTTACAGGATATTCGTCCTTCTCTCTTCCACTCAGCCCACATTCAGCCGCCATTCGCTCTGGCGCAGGCAAAAAGACATTGAATTGTGAGTTTGAGAGTTTGTGTTTTCATTTTTTTTCCCGTTGCTTGCTTTTTGATAAATTATTTCCGTCATGCATATAACATGCCGGAGGTTAGGTTGGGTTCGGATGTACGTAACATGAGCACGAGCATGTTTTCGTCTTTATATATATATTTTTTCTGAATTTCTTTTTTTCCCCCATTTTTTTTCTGTTGGTGAAATTAATTTGATTTTGAAAAATGTGCCTAATCCCAAATTCCAAGGACGCTGCGCTGGTGATTTTCTTCTTCTCTAGTTGTTGTTGTTTTCTTGATATCTTTCTCTCGTCTTGGATTTTGTTTGAGGGAAAAGTACGAGTATGTTTCGCTTCATTTTATTTCTTTTTGTTTGTTTTAATTCTATCGATTTTGGGATAAACGAAGGCAATCCAAGAAGTTCTAGTATTTTTTATGCCCACCCTGTATTTGTAGATTTTCGTAAAGCTTGCAGATTTTATTAGATTATGGTGAATTAAGGGATCGTAAATGTATGGTCAGTTCTTTTTATGTATGTTGCTTGGTAAATTTATTAGATTTGACATTTTGGACATATGAACACAAAATGAATTTATTGAAATTTTGTCATTTTGTCATAAGTTGTTTGTAGTAATTGAAATGATTCTTACCGAAATAGCATAAATTTTCCGTTTGTGATTCTGAAATTAAAAGAATAAAAGAAATTTATTAGTAAAATTCATGAGTTTTTTGTTTTATAGTAGTTAGTTTAAAGCTGTGAAGAATATATTCTTCAATATTAATATCTACGGTAACGGTGACTAGTAATAATATGGGTTCTTCTCTGACAATATGTAAAACACATGTTTTAATATTCGGAAAGGATTTTAAATGCTTTTTCTTGTAGATGTAGACTACTGCTACCAAGTAGATGGGTAAAAACAAGAACAACATGACAAATACTATACAAGCGGTGCGGTGCTTTCGAAGCAATCTCCAATTAGGTGCCTCTGCCTGCTTCTCTCTAGTGCAGAGCACAATTGTAGAAAACGTGTTCTGTGGTTTCGGTTTCTACATGGCAATATCTGAACGTGCCGGTATCAATTTTACTTAGGATCTTTTTAGGTGATTTCTTATCTGGGAGTAGTATGTTCTGGTGAGAAACTCTTTTAAGACTCTGAGTGCGAGTTAAGTAAGCTTCTCAGTTTTTGTTTCAGGCAAGGGAAATGTCTCATTCATACCCAATATATGAGTTCAGTAGTGAAACAAATCTTTCTCTCCACATATCTGAACAGTTTAGTTCTAGAGCACTGGGTCTCAGAAACTTGGATCCCCACACAATTTAGTGGATAAATGCCATGTTTTTAGGGTGTGACTTTTCTTCTATCCTGGGAGACTCCATCGTCAAGTATATCAAGGGCTGTCCTCAAGGTGGGGTTCTGTGGTTGTTACTCTGGTAACAGGTTGTGGATGAACTTTTGACCAAACTACACGTTTCGATGTCATCGGCTAGGCAGATGATCTTTCCATCATTGTCTCGAGGAAGTTTGAACTCACTGTTACAGAGGTCATGAGAACAGAACTCCGACAAGTTTAAAAATTGTGTACCACGGAAGTCCTGTCAATCAACTCAAATAAGGCCGTCCTGGTCCCTTTTTTCCAAACGTTACAAATTGCACCTAGATCCTATTTTTATCCAAGGTACGACAATTGAGTACTCAGACTCAGTCAAATATCTGGGAGTGATGCTAGACAAGAGACTAAACTGGAACGCTCAACTGGACTACGCCATCAGTATAGCCACTACGCCCGCCAGAGGTATGTACGCTCCCGCTTCAGGCACAAACATCTAAAAATGCTTCCGCTATAGAGGTATGCACGCCTCTGTTATAGATATGAATGTATTCGTAATCGACCAAACGAGAGTGTCGTTTTACCAAGCCGTCCCCCAACTAAGTACTAATCACGCTCGATGCTGCTTGACCTAAGCTATCGAACGAGAACCGGTCTATTGAGTACGCTTATGACACCCTTTATGGGGGCCTCGGTAGTCTAGGGAGTAAGGCGCCTGGCTACCATCCCAGAGGTCCCGGCTTCGAATCCCGGCAGAGCCCCACGGTCCTTCGCCCTTTCCACCTTATTTCTTCTTCCCTCTTTACATTCCCCTGTCATAGCCTTCCAAAGCACTGCCCTGCTCCACCAAGCGCATGTCATCGGTTGGTTGATGGGATTCAACTCGTTTCAGGAGGCATAACACTCCAGGGAATTGTTTCTCGTTGCCCCGATGCCAGAGTCGCGATAGAAATGGTTGGAGTTAGGTGGTTGTGGCAGTTCCTTCCTACTTCTCTCTTCCCCTTCACTATCTATCAACTAGAGCTTGCTGTTCGACATTGCACTCTATACGAAGAAAATAGACAGTACAAAGGGCTTTCCCTGAACTCTAGTATTCCACATAAAAAAAAAACAAGATAGTTGCCCGTTGTCTTCGTCCTAAACAATTTGCTAAACCTTACTTTGCTGCCTTTAGTCTAGAAAAAGTGTAAGTGTACTTGCTTCGTTTGGACTACTCCGCCGCTGCATTTGGAAATGTAGATTCTTTTCTCAGGCGTACCGGTGCCTCTTTTGGGTGCCATACAAACTTTATGACGCTATGCATGTCTGTTTCTCGCCATGAAGCGGCGACGGCGAGTCTAATTTTTACTCGGGATATACGTAGATAGCTCTTCCATTTATGTTTCGCTTTAGAAATTCAAAGACACAGGTTTCTATATCTATAACAACTTCGGCAGAAATATTGGAGAGAATTAACCTAAAGCTACTACCAGCCTGCGTCTGCTTCGGTACACACCAGCTCCGGTGGTAGTTCTTTGGTTTTGGATCCGATTGTGCACCACAATTATTGCGGTCTTGTCTGCGGATAAAATTCTTTAGAGTGCCGCTTTTAACGATTCTCGATCGATTCTGTGATGATAAAGAAGGACTCATCTTGGAAGTCATTGAGTATTGACAATTCGTGTAGCGCCCACGTGTGTTTTTTAATAAAAACACAAACTTTTTTCAAGCTGTTTTTATGATCCATTACAATTGTACGTGGAACAGATTATCAGGTGAGATTTTTTAATGAACTCGATATCGATAAAAAGGACAAGGGAAATTTTATGAAGCGCCAACTGAATCTATCATCAGTGCCTGAAAATTTCCCAATACCTCGATAGAGATCCCGATAAAACCTGGGTCTTTAGGTTTGTATGGGGAAGAACTATATATGTAGTTCATTAAAAAAAACACAGTAATCGTTCAAACGCCCACCCCGACTGCGTCTGCAGACATCAATTCGAATATCGAAATTTTCAATGATTTTTCGACATCTTGCTGGAATTATTTCGCGAATTGCAATTTTAGACCATTACTTAGGGTGGGTGCCAAGTTACAATTCCAAATTTGTTACTTTCACCATGGACACTTCGAAATTACAAAGTGTGCCAAAATACAATTCACGCATTTAATTTGACAATTGATTATTTTTTGAAAACATGGATGACAACAAAATTTTGCAGCTTTTAAATTGTTTAAAAATTTTATTTAAAGTAGCCTAGGGCTACATTAATGTTTTCAGAATGATCGTAATGGAAGAGCTTCATGAGCATCATCCAGTAAGGGTGGAATGCAAGAAGCATTTACTTATTTGTAAGAGTTTTGAAAAAAGTGATTCAAATTTCATACGAAAATTGAGCAGTTAATTTTATTTTGATTGGCTTCTGCAAAGTTCTACGGTGTAGCATGATCAGCCTTTCATGTACCACGTTATACGGCGAGTACAATCGTGCACTGAAAATTACAAAAATTCGAGATATTGTTCTCCAATAATTGGAAATGGATTCAATATTCCACAACGCATAAGGGTCATAAATTGCACTCATAGCTTTAGTCCTACACATTTGCAACAGGAAGTTATACTATTTAATCCAAATGTAAGCCGTTTGGAACCATTTAAGAATATTTAGAATTTATCTTTAACAATAAAATTTAATTATAACAAACTGTCAAACGAATGTTTGGATAATATTTCCCTACAATTCAAAAATTTCCTTACATTTCCAAAGACACAAACCTCCGAAAATTGAATTGTAAAATCGAAATGTGTTTTCCATACAAATTGACATTTGAATTGTATCTTGGCAGAGGCCCTTGTTGTTTGTAGTTTTTTTGCATACGGTCGACTTTTCAAAAAAATATGTAAATTGTAGTGTTAGATCACATGACTTTGGAGTCCAATTAAAATCTGCATTTCGATTATTTACACCGAAAAGATCACGAATTTTGCGACAAGTATTTTTAAAAGCACGCCCATTTTCATAATATAAAATTGAATAATGTTAACGCGTTATTCTCCTAAAACAAAATGGCTTATGTCATTTAGAAAGACGTCACGTGTATAAAAATTATACAGTGCCATCTAGGCGTCACTTTTGGACGACCTCTGTTTATGGTAAGTTTTCCGTTAGAGATTTCTTTCATCAATTACAAGATTAAAACAAATAATCTATTTCCACAGATATTGGCCCTTATTCTGGTTGTCACTTATGCTATTATGGTTCTCTAAAAAAGTAACATTTCAGTGAGATAAGACGAATTACAGTTGTCACTGATATCGAGAAACGGCCAATTCAGTGACAATTGTTCTCACTTGATGTTTGTAAGTGAGATTTTTCTCATTTGATATTTAAAGGTGACATTTCCCACTATTGTGAAGTGACAACCAGAATAAGGGCCATTGTTGTGAAATCGAAATGTTTAATTTCATATGAAAATTGTCATCCAAATTTTTAATTTCCCTTTCTCTATACCAATTAATTTTCCCCATTAAGTTGACTTTCCTTTTCTGTGTGACTATCAAAAAATCATTTTCCGCTAATTTACTTATTCAATATAATAATAATATTTCTCGTAAATAAAATTATTTCGTCTTGTCGACACTTAAATAGAACTCTTGTGAATTTACTCAATTGTAGCAAATCTCACGTCCAAACTTCTACGACGTTATTTCTTTATTACATACAAAAATTGCAATATTATTTATAAAACAAAATTTGAAGTTATTTAGACTAAGTATTTTAAAAAAAAAATAATAAAAATCCCCAAGAACACTTCGAATAAATTCAATGTCAAAGCAGCAAAATTTCGATGTTTCCCATCATTAAAATAAAAGAATTTTTTTTATTTTTTTTATATTTATGCATACATTTGCCACATACTCTCGTAAATTATTTTAAAACAAACGAGAATTTCACTAGAAACAAAACGAACAATCGTCAAACAGCAAAAATAGCCGCTTGCATTTTTAAGAATCCTTAAGCCATTTTGTGTTGCTATTTCTTTAAATATTATTGGAAATTTTTGTTATTTTTTTAAAAACAAAAAAAATAGAGCAAAAAAATAATAATGAAAAAAAACGTCATCGCGTACATATCAGTAGCACGTTTCGCCTCCCAATGGAATTTCAAAGTCACAGCCGCCGAACAACAGTTGACAAAAAACAGGCATGACGAAAAAAAAACAACTGAAAGAATAATAACAATAAAGATAGCTTCGGTGGCCACGAGTATATATTGTGAATTACAGTAAACAAAAATGCGAAAATATATATACTATGAAAAACCGTTTGTTATCTACTACAAAAAATATGCTTCGAATCCGAATGGCTGCGCAACGTGCGTGACGAAATGTTGTCAACACTAAATTAATATTTATTGACATACGCGCGGAGATGTTGGCGGAGCACAGGGGAGAGGGCGGCTTTATATTGTAGTATATATTGTTACTATTAGCTAATTTATATTAGCACAACTTAATAAAAGGAATCCTGACGAAGGCAATCGATTGTGGTTTGGTTGTTTTGTGATAGAAATTATATGTATTGTGTCACTGATATGCAAACAAAACAGACGTCGCGTCGTACCGAAACCGTAGATTGGTTGTCTGGTGTGATTGAAGAATTTAATGGATGCTTTTTGATAGAGTAATGATTGTGTGGGGGGATGATTGTGTAATCAGATTTGTTTTTATTAAATGCTTTTTACCAAAATAATGCGGGGGAATTTTATATGGAATTGACGCACACAAAATTATTAATTTTTCTTCTCTAATATTAAAATTTATGTAACAGCACACTTTCGACTTAAAGTTATAAATTTTAAAAGCTAAGTTGAGTCTTTCAATAAGATATGTCATTTTAAATTTCCCGCCATTTTTTAACTGTCAACATACAACTGTCATTATGATGCGACTCTCAATTTTATCAGTTTATTGGACAACGTAGGGACGTCAATCGCGCAAACTTCACTCTGATCTCCTCCTTTGTTTATATCACAGTTTTCCTACACATTTCCTCCTGATGACCAACATCCATCCCACGCGACCGCAAGCCAGTCCTCTTCAGTTCCTCATGTTTATTTTATGTGAAAGATTGGCGCGCCGAGGGAATCCCTCTTTTTTCTAGGGCTGAGCAATAGCAGGTCTCGGGAACCGCACGACCTCTCCAGCGTCTTATACACTTGATACACGGGCTTCATCGATTGATCTTTCTTTTAAGAATGTTCATTCGTGGCCCGTGTATCACCTAAAACTAAGCTTGAATGCTCATAGCTTCATTCATCATTCGAAAGAATGAACTGAAATCTGCTTCATTTATGAGAAATGAAACTGGAAGTGGGGAAATTTCAATCAACTTTCCATGAAATTTCCATTATACTCTCATAAAATTTAAAAAAAATCGAACTGTCAAAAAAAAACTCAAAAAATTATAAATAGAATCGGATTGTTTTTTGTGTGCCAATTGCTTTAATTTTTATAGATTTAGACAAAATTGCAGCACTTGGTAATCTGGAAACTCTGACGTAAAGGTCGAACAAGCTTTTGAACTGGCGACATCATTGGGCAGTATTTTTTTAGGCTGTGTGCGAAACCGTCTAATTGCTTGCTAATTCTAGTACTTTTTCATTTAGTAAATTTTCGAGCTTGCTAATTCTTCTTCTTCTCTTGCTTAATATTTGAAATATTTACATTGGTTGCTACTGGTAACGGTTTTAATAATAACGTAACATTTTGCCGTACATGAACAAGAATTTTGCAAAAAATATTACTGCCATAATTTCATCATTATTTCATTGTCCACCGCTTTCCCTCCTTTTAAAAAATCTTAAATAAATAATATTTCAAATACTAATTTTACAATTAAACGTCAAGTACATGTCAACCGGTAAAATTTTAGCAAGCAATTCCAGTTTTGGTTTCGCACAGCACTGGAATTAGACTGACAAGCTTCCAAAAAATCTGGAAGTTTAGCAAGCAACTAGCCGGTTTCGCACACAGCCTAATTGAGACCGATAAAAAGCATGCAGTATTGTGTAACCAAACGATATTGACTGACATTTTTTTTGGCCTGATGTTGATGATATGGACCTAAACGATGTTTATTTTCAGCAGATTTAACTTCGTGCAACATAAGGCAAGGACCAAATCCAATAACGTTCGATTTCACACCACAAAACCATAATAGGCAGACTACGATGACTCGGCCTTGTTAAGAGAACCTATACTACTCAGCATTTTCAATAGTAGACCAATAGAAAAGCGTATTTTTGAATTCTTAAAAGCTTTCGATAGCGTCAATCACGCCCTCTCTTTGCGAAAACTCTCCGCACAAGCTCATATCTCTTTGTATGCTTAAATTTTTGCATAGTTTCCTAAATAACCGCCCTCAAAATGTTAAACTAGGTGGTTCTACCTCTAGTTCCACGTGAGCGTCCCTAAGGCTCCATTCTTGGTCCTTTTTTATTCAGTATAATAAACGACCTTTAGTAGACCCCACGCCATAAAATAAGGGAATCTCAAAATAGCTGTTTCCATGCGCAGTGAGCGTCCCAGGTCCCACTGTTTCAAAAACGCTCATTTATATTCTCAATCACAATTACACATGTGCGCTCATTTCACTTCTTTCATGGCGCGGGCTCTAATAAGATTCATATGTACACAGAAGATCGGCAATTTTATCTATTTCTCTTTTCGCCAGAAGATCAAATCCGTTTGTGTGTAGAGGAGCTTGCTGCTGCTTTGTGGCATGCTTCCGGGTTATAAACGCAGAGCTGCGGTCATTCAGCGATATTCAGCTACAGACTTCCAATTGCTGAATACTGCAGAATGACCGCAGTTCTGCGTTTTTGATCAGGCCCTCCCCTTCTGATATACAGCTGAAATCTTCGAAGTCCCAGCGTATTCTTTTCTCCCATTCTCCTTCTGCTCGTCATGAAGTCTCTGCTATCGAATTAAACGCGGATCCTCTCGTCTGCGTTGTTTAAGTAAAAAATCTAGGAGTAGACCTAATAGCAGTACGAATTGACTCGATCAGATTAATTTCACTGTTGGAAGAAACTTGGGTATCATTGTGGCTTGCTGAAAAAAGCTATGCATATGAATTTACTTAAAGTCTTACTCCTACCACTCTTAATACAAGGTTTTTCCATCTTCCCCTCTCTCAATTATTCTTGCGCCCGTAAGCTTGATGTGGGGTTTAACGATTGTGTATATTTTGTTTATAAGTTACGACATTTTGACCACATTTCTCCATTCTCAAACTCCGTTTTCGGCTGCTAAGAAGAAGAAATTTAGCTAAAGACTATTTAATGTAAAATTGGATTAAATTGTCATTTTATAGAATTCTCAATTCAGATATGCAAAAACCATTTCAAAATTCAGAACTTCTAAACCCAAAGTCCTATTTTAAAACAATTGATTTCTAAAGGCCCCGTAACAAAACCCCCAAAAATATTACTCGCAAACGATTAACTAAAAGTGCCTTTTAAACAAGTGCCATTAATGTCAATGACGTAGCTTTACATGTTAATTTGAAGTTTAACATTTTACAAACAAATTTTATGGTATTTTTACTTTATATTTTATAGCATAATTTATAACTTGAGTGCCCAATTACACGTTTTGCCTCCCTTAAATGTATTTCTACACAAAAATGTTTATTTATAAACAGATCAGCACCATCCATTTAGTAATTATTTTTCAAGGTAAAATTCTAATAAAAAAAACCGATTATATTTCCATAATAAAGTGAGAAAGAGAAAGAAGAAGAAAAAAAACAGTTTTTCCCATAACTTGATTTGAATTCTAAAAATAATGAGAAAATTCCTTACTGCTTATTACTTTGTACTTTATTTATATCCAATTAGTTACAAAATTTAAAAAACCCCTGTCTCCACGCTACTCTACACACACTATTCGATCAAGAAAGTAAACAAAATACTTTTTCGGAAGAGCTGCCAAAACAATTTTTTTTAAATGTCAGTTTTCCCCCGTTTTTAACCTCGCGCAGCACTCCGAAAGAAAATGACTCAAGCGCTTTAAAAGTTACTTGCAAATTTAAGTATATTTTTCCGTTGCTAAAAATAATATCTTAGCCGAAAACGAGAAAAAAAATTCGTTTCCTAAATTTTCTGAAAATTTTCAAGCATACGCCATAGTTTTGTTTTGGGAAAAAAACGAAACTCGCTTTTGACAGTTTATTTTGATGGCGAAGCTGAAGTTTCATTTGGCCATGCTCTACCACAGTGACGTCAGATGAATGATGAGAGCAAATCGAGAAGCTTGACTCTGATGTTTTCTTTTTTTTGCTTATTTTTGCAAATTGAGATAAGATAATTACGCACGAGGCTAGAAACAACGCAATACAATGGTTTTTAAATGTTGGCATTTTGCAATGATAATAATAATGATCGCTTTTATTATCCGCAAATAACTTCGCCTCTGCGCACAATAAAGTGAATTTGAAAAGTGAAAAAAATTAAATAATGAAAAAAAGGAAAACGCTTTCGGGCAATGAAATTTTTGGATTTTATTCAGCTTTCACGCCCAAGACTATCTCCTCTTGAGGTGCTGATGAGATGGAATTTCACTAGGTGAGTGGGTGTAGCTGGTTTGAAGCAGTTTTCATTGTTTGAATTTAATTCTTTTTGTAATTTCATTTTTATTTTGTGGTTTTTTTTTATATATTAGATTAACTTAATTTTTATATTTAATTTTAGAAGTTTCATTTTTCATATTTTAAGATTTTGACGATAATGTCGACTTTCGTTTGAAAAGTGATTGGTTTGACGCAGATTGCAGGCAGAGAGGAATACACGTTTGCGCGGATACCTATCCAGACCAACAAGAGCTGGAAGCATACAGAATAAAAAAAAGGTATCGTAGATAACTTTTGCAGGAAAAAGACATATTTAATAGGATATCCAACTTTCAGAATAATAACATCAGACATGCTTGCCAGGAGGTCAAAACGATCAGTATTGACTACAAACCAAGGATAACCTTATGCAAGGATAATAATGTCGGCATTTTAGTAGAGAAAGCTGCTGTCCGTAGCCGAAAGACATAAGTTAAATTAAGATATAAATTAATTTAAAGTGCCTGCTGATAGCCAGTAAGTTAGATAGATTCGAATAGACCGAGAAAGGGGTGGACGGATGAGATCGCATTGGACGCAGAGTCATTTTCCCTTACATAGAGCTGGCGAACCTCAGCCAGAGATCGGGGCAACTGGAGGAGAAGAAGGTTCAAGTTGGGCTTTAGTACCATTGGAAGAAGAACTAAACTTCCGTAACAAGTTGCTATTGCTACCCATTATTTTTTACACTAGTTAGGGGGCGTCCATTAATTACGTGAGGCGTGGGGGGGGGTCGAGCCGAATCTCACGTGGGGAGAGGGGGTCTCGGCAAACATCACGTATTTTTTTCCACAAGAAACAGTGTAAAATTGCGAGAAAACTGGGTTAAATTAAGTAAAACATGTTTCTCCACTAAAATATGGCAAAACCTACACAAAAATATTTATCGCGGTTATGCGAACGCCACAAAGTAGCATAGTAGCCCCTCGTTTGTTTTACGCAGAAGAATGGATGTCAAAAGATTTGTTGGCTTTGTCACCGGACACTACGGCCTAATTACCAACTATGCAAGATCGGAAGACGGGGGCCTAGACGATCGGACGCTGATGTAATAAACCGAAACTGGAGGCTTGTTCTTCTCACAACGTGGTCAGAGAACTTCTGGAGCGCAGAAGAATGGATGGCAGAACATGAGTTGTCTTGGTCACCACATACTGCAGCTTAATTACCACCAATGGAAGATCGAAAGACGTAGGACCTCAACGGCAGGTTATGCTTCAAGGAAGACGAGTTTGCCTTTCAATTTATCTGTCACTGTGCCACGAGGTGCAGTCTTGCTGTTCGGTATTGACCTTGCTTAATCAAACAAGTCTGAGCGATAAATCTTTAGGAAGATTACTGAGGCGATTCATGTGGCCTTTTTTATGTGGAAACCCCAAGCTTAGGAATCACCCTTTGTACTAACAGTCTGTTATGTGGTTCAGGTCATGGTGCAATGTCTAGTAGCAAACTTGGTTTGAAGGGTACGAGAGAATATGATAGGTCATGAGGCCTGGTCTACAAATAGACCCTGAGAAGAATACAACAGATCCAATTACAGGACAGATTGTGTTCCAAAAATTTGCTTCACTAAAAATTATCTCTTATTTTATCATAATTGCGTGTTATCAAGATGATGTAATACAAACTGCGTTTTAATCTCCCCATTTCTCGCCACTGATTGCCAATAATTTCACTTTTACATTTCGATCTCTCTTCGCAAATAAATTAAAGTTATTAAAGGAGATTAGGGAATAGACTAAGCTAATTGTACAACAGGAAGTAACAAGGTAGATAATAAAGCACATTGGTTTTAAATCTCCCTAATCTTATCTACTTGCGCATGCCAATACCAGATAAAACAAGATTTTGGATTAGAAGAGAATGAACCTGTTGAGCTTTGAGCAAAGTATTTTATTACTGGTTGCGAGTAACACCTGATAAAATACAAACAGACAACAATGATCATTAATTTTGCAGTCCTTCAGTTATCATCACCTTCTGTGTTTTTTTATTAGTAACGACTTCCTTGTCTTGTTAGGTATATTATTACTAGTACTTGATTTGACTAGGAAGCTCTCTTCTTCTTTTTTAACATACCAGCAAAAAAAACATAATACAAGAAGTGGTATAAGAAAAAAATTAGAAAGTCCCTGTTAGAAAAAAAAAACGATAGAAAAAAAAGCTTCAAATCACCTGAAAGAATAAAGCGCGTCTAATCTTATCTGTCATCGCGCGTGGTAAAACACATGTGTGCAATATTTTATGTACATTAACCATTTGGGGGAAAGATCGCAAAATCGTGAAACGTCGACATAATTATAAAAAAAAAAAATATATAATTTTTTTGTGTTCGTTACGTCATTCATTCGTATCTAATCTAATGCCGCAGCAGCGCACAGCCATTGTCTATTAAAGTTCCAGTGTTTAGTGGCTTCCTTTTCCGGCCACAGTGAGACCTACGAAGACTCGAGCTTAGGCTATTCTATTCTATTGCATCAACTGCGCGGTTTTAGCTTTACGTCTTTCTAGCCATCCAGAAGCTAGCAGCTAGCAAGTTGCTCATATTAAACGCCCAGCAGACCACAAACTTGCCACAAATTGACATTCATTGATTTTGTTTTCTTTTTTTTCCCTTGTTGAACAACCGTCTGCTGTAGTAATAATATAATAATAAAAAAAATATTAATGGTGGAAACTTTTACTTTTTCACCGCGACACTCTAAGTGAGTTATCACACTTTTGGTGGTTTTTTTATCTAGTAAATTTTCCGTTGCTGTACATGTGCCGCCAACAAGTGACAATGAAGGAAATTTCACAGCCGGTTTTTTTCGCCATTCTTTTTTGCCCATTTTTAGCACTTTTTACACAGGGCTAAATCTGCTTTGCGTATATAAATAAATATATAAATCTGTCGTACGCTTCACACCCTTGAGTCAATACTATTCGATTAAAAAATTGAATGAAAATTGTTTACGACATTTTACAACAATTTTCTAACAAAATAAATTTATTCACAATAGTTCATTGCGTTTTTGTTGTTTTTTGTTTCCACCGTGAGTCAACAGAGCGCGTAATGTCACATGCCTCGACCTTGCCTATATGAAAAAATAATTGCAGTCCAATTTCAGTGGTTTTTGAAAAAAAAAAAACAAATAAAAAAAATCTAAAACAACAAAAACTTGTTAAACGGTCACGACATCGTTTGTAAACAGAAATGAAAAATATTAATTTATGTAAACAATACGACGGTGACACAAGGTGGCTCTTAATGGATATTGAATAGCAGCCCAGGTAGTAGCAGCCAGCACCAGCCGCAGAAGTCGCCCATCAAACAAACGCAGTCAGTTAATGGCCATTGGACGATTTTTTTTTTGTGTGTGTGTACTTTAAGTATCAGTTTCTCAGCGCCAATCCAATTAATATGGCATGGAAATTTCGGTAACCTTGAAAGATGTTGATTTTTTTTTTGGATTTGGATTAATAAATTTTGTGATATTGATAGGAAATTTCAGAATTCGGTGAATTAAATAAAAAAAAGGCATCGCTAATGATTTTAATGCCATCACGGCGCAAGTTTATGCGATTTGTTTGCTTGCAGTGTGTGACTGCGGTTCGTTTTGGTAAAATATTTATTACTTTATTTATCATTATTATTTGTCTGTTGTAAGATATTTAAAATTTGATAAGATTAAGGCATGGGATTAAAGAAATTTCGTAATCTTTTGGCTTTTATGTATGTACTGAATTAAGAACGGATTTTTTTCTTTCTTTAATATTTATCTGATGAAGTTTTGAGTACTTATAACAAAGGCAAAGTTGAATATTTGCCCAGACTCGACTCTAGACTCTTTTGCTGTTTAGATAATGTCAACCTGTCAGAATTTTTAGCACAGGATTTGGGTATTTCGTTTCTATGTTGATTTTAATGCTAGTTTTGGTATTTGCCAGTTTTCGAAATAAGGAAATTAGTCATGTCAGAATGTTAGTTCGTCATGCCATATAAGCAAAGGCGATTGGCCTACTATATAAGCGAGCAAAGTCACTCTGTTTGTTTAATAGCCTCGACACACGCACGCATTTATGACGAAAATTCATCATTAATTAGGAATATGAACCTCATCAATTAGGAAAACCGATTAGGCAAATTTTGGTTAATCTAGTACGAAATCTCAAAAGAGAGCCATCTGTCGAACGATAGATCATGTTAAAAAGCCCGCTTTTAGGCGTTTTTCCAGAGTCAGCTGATTTTTATTTTAATTTTCCTTGAAAATTAATAAAAAATATTACTTTTTTCCATATTAAAAAAATTCTTTTTTCCCTTCCATTGGGGCAACAACGTACCAAAGATATAATTTTTTTTTATTTTTCGTTCTCTGACGTTTTTCACTACACCACAACTGTCATAATATACTGATGTATTTTAACGTGCGTCACCCCGTAAAGGCGTTCGTCATAAATTAGGAATTTTCGTCATATTTTGAGTGCCGTGTGTCGAGGTTATTATATTCTTAATCACAATTCCACATCTGCGATCATTTCCCTTCTTTTATGGCGAGGGTTCTATCCATAAAGCCACTTGGATATCTCCTGATGCAGCGACTGGCAACCAAATAAAGCATGTGCTGATAGATCGCCGCCATCTTTCACTTCTGATAAATATGCGAACGTACAAAGGTGCCAACTTAGACCGGGATCACTATGTTGATGGTATGGTGCTCCGAGAGCGTATTACAACGCAGAACAAGGGCCTGGTCAAAAACGCAGAACTGCGGTCATTCTTCAATTCAGCAATTGGAAGTTTATGACCAGGCCCCAAATCTGTATCCGCGAATCAGGCTCGCATTAACACAGCTTCACTACGCAATGAAATGGCCGTTAGAATTTGTTATCAGTGAGCGAAGAGTAATTCTTGGAGACCAGATTCCAGGCGCCGACGAGAGTTGGACACGCCTTAAAGTATGTACTGTTATTAGTACTGCTGACTCTATCTTAGTCGAAGTCGAAGTCGTAGAGATCGGAACGACTGGTTCGATGATGAATGCAAGCGGGCGACTAAACGTAAGAATGCTGCGTACCGAGCAATGCAACAGTCTCAGAGAACAAGGGCACGCGAAGAGAGGCACGACCTCGGCGACCAATATTGAAGTCTCCATTTCGAAAAATCACACGTCCGAGAAATGTTTTCACGCAATAGAACCATTGTTTCACGAGCAATCCTGCAGTAAATAAACATCTTTCACATCAGTCAGTTAACATCGTTCCGTAACGCAATCCCTTCACAGTAACGGTCGCACCAGCAGTATTTGCAAAAAATTATGGCCCGATTACACCGTCAGCCCAAAAACCGTATCAAACTGTTACTGGTTGTGGTTGAAAATTTTGTTTGACTATTTCTCTTTAGGTTTTCGGAGACCCAGATGCGACAGTTTGGTTGCTTACGTAACCAAAACGATGTCGATGTGAACCTCATCACTCAGAATAATTTCTTTTAAAAAATCACGATATTGTTCATGCAATTCTTCCACTCAACCAGCAAATGTACTGCGTTGTGCGTCTTCTGATTGCTTTAATTCTTGTGTTAACTGTAACTTATAAGCATGTAGGCTAAGGCTTATGATATCCCCAATTCCTACGTCGTCTCAAAGCGAACACACCTCGGTTTTCAGCCGCACTTTTAGTTACTGCGGCGATATTTTCAGCTGATCTGACCCGACAAGTACGAATTGCGCTTGATGATGACCACAGGCAGGACGAACTTTACGAACCGTTTCAACGATATTTTCATCATTTTTTGTAGTGAGTTTGCACTATTTCATTGCGTTTTGTGAGTGTGATATCTGAAAACCTCCTAGTTTTTACTTGTCAAATGTCATCAATGACAGTTATAATGTTGACAGTTAAAAAATGGTGGGAACTTGAAAATGACACCTCTTGTTGCAAGCGTTTATATTTGATAACGGACAATAACGTATGGTAGAGGGCTTTTTTGAGAAAGGGGCCAAACTATACCAAATGCAAGAAGTATATTGATGTACTGTACATGCTTAATTGTAAGGATCCACCATAGTAAAAGAAAATATACGTTTGCATACGACGATCCCTACAATTAAGCATGGATTCAAACCATATTTTTCTTAACTTCGCATCTTTCATAATCACATTCAACCCTCGAGACAATCCGACTTTTCAAATCAACGATCTTCACATTATTCGGCTCACTCACACTGGGGTGGAAGCAGCGCAGAAATACAGGTGAGGGCAGTTGCAGTTCAGCTCACTCACACTGCGGTGAAATCAGGTGAGGACAGATGCAGTTTGAAAAAAGGTGTAGCTGGAAAAACGTTTGTGCCCGATTTTTCGTGAGTAGTCTAATTGGCTTATTTAAATCACGTGATCGTTTAAATTCCGATTAGAATTACAGATTTTTAGGGCCGATTGCCCATCATGGTACTGCTTGGATATCCTTTTCTCGTTTTCTGTGATTTCTGCTGTTTTTAATATTTTTATTAACGATATCGTTAGCAGAAAAATTAACATGAAAACTTCCTCATTTATATTTTCAGTAAACCCTTTTTTTCATTTTAAATTGAGAGTATTTTCGCTACAATGCCCTTCGCTTTTATAGTCCTATCTAACAGACTCCTCGTTGTATTTCTGGAATATAACTAGACAAAACGGAAACTGTTATTGTGTATTATTTCAAATTTAAGTTTTTGTGCCAAAGAATATTACTTTTAATGCTTATTACGCAGTGTGCCAAATCACCATTTCAAACATCAATTTGTATGAAAAACTCATTATAATCTCCTAATTTATTTATCGAATATTTTAAAGTCTCTGGAAAAGGAGGAATTATTTTTTTTGCTTTTTTTGATAATTTTCTTCATTTCAGATGACAAATTGAATAAAGCCAGAAAGGAAATAGGAATTTTCTAAAAAAAAAATAAAATGTAAGAAAAATGAAAATGGCGAGTCGATACTCAGAAAAAGCAAAAAAATCAAGTACAGAGTGCGTTTTATGTTCCAGGCAGATGTTTACACATGTTTATGTCGCACCGTCCTGTTATGCTGTGACCTCAAATTATTCAATTCGGGCACAAGGAAGTTTTACAACATGTCAAAGGGTAGCGATCACTAGTAACTGTTACAGAATTGCCTCTAGCTTCCTATGATGCCGCCGGACCAAATGGTCAAAATGTGCCTAATCATTCATGTTGACTTTTTGCAAAAAAAAAAGTTGAGAATTTATAACGAACTGCAAAAATATGATGCGCCATAATAAATTGTTATCGACTACTATACTAACCACAACTGTCCAAAATGAACTGACAAGTGACAGCCAAATCAAAATGGCGGCCAAACAAAATCAGCCTAAAACATAAAACACACCCTTCTTAAAAATTCCTAGATAATAATAATTTCATCTAGAACTTTCCCCCAAAAAAAAATTAAAGAAAATTAAACGAATACAACTAATTATAATTATCTAAAAATACAGTTGGTACACGTGTACAAATACATAATTCAATTACTAAATTTAGTCATAAATACTAAAATTATTCCAGAGCCTGTTTTCAATGTCGCTTGTTTACACATTACTACATTCGAAATTAGGCGCCCAATTAATGGCCCCAAAAAATTCCCAAACACTAGTGACCTTAACATTCCCCTAATTTATTCTTTCTGAAATAAAAATTCAGTACAAACACACTTAACATTTTCCGTGACTATTTCTATGCCTATGAAAAATATTTTATTGGGGTGTAGGGTGCTTAGGGAGGAAACCACGGGGCTTTGCTAGTTACTTACTGGTTGGCTAATGTTACACCTCTTTCGGTTGCGTAATGTTTTAAGCTTAACCGAAATTCGAAATTATAATTGTTCCGTTTTTTTTTGTGTGGTGTTTTATTGCTTGCGTTTGTTACAAAGAGGGAGACACAATTGTGATTGAAACCACATCGAAAAAATCAATAAAGAAAATGTAGTTCAAGTTTACTTAATATATATATATACATAGGCATGTACATGTTTATATACAAAATGTGTAGAAAAAAGGGTGTTTGGAACATATAAATGTACATAGACATGAAGCTGTATGAATGCGGGAATATAAATGCAAACGAGGAAAGAAAAGTGATGGAGGCCCTACATTGATTACAACAAATGGCAATGAAAGTAGAGCGAATGGAAAAAGAGGGTAAATGGAACGCGCTATTCATAAAAAGGAGATAAGATTGTAAGGGTTGTGCTTTATTTATTTACTCATTTACTGGTAGATTAAATACTTGTATATATATACATAAATTATAGTAAATGGGACTTTGATAAGTAGAGTATTGGGTTACACAGCGTATTTAGCAGTTTTTGTTATATATTCTCTAGGTACAGCAAAATGAAGAACTAGAATGTTTTAAAACTGCTGAAAAGAACTACACAATGTTATTGAAATAGTTTATTCAAGGTTATGTAGAAAAGTAAGTTTATATGGATTTTTCGTAAAATCTGCTGATTTTTTATTTCAATACAAAGGTATGCCCCGTAAAACACGGCACTTCTACAACACGTTTTTTGAGTTTACAGTCTAACCAAATCCTAAGCGACAGTAGGGCTTCAGACCAAAAATGTTCACCGGGGACATTTCGGTTTGTCTGAAAGAACATCTTAACCAAAGTACACACCGATTTGGTTTGTCCGGTTTGGTTGCTCTGAATATCTCCAAGACTTTTGATAGTGTTTGGCACCCTATTCTGTTAGCTAAACCCTAAGCTAATTTGAGTAGTATTGACTTAGTTCTGATGAACTGGATCGAGTGTTTTTCCGGCCGTTCAATCAATCTCTGATGGTGTCCCTCAGGAATCAGTTCTGTTACCTGCTCTATTTCTTATGTTTATAAGTGACCTACTTAGAAAATTGAACTCATTCTCGATTGGAGCAGCCAGAATCGTTACGAATTCAAAGCCTACAAAACAAACAAAACCTGTAACACCTCTTCATCCGTGTGAGTGAGAGGTGTAGAACTACTGGTTTAACCATCCCTTTACATCCTACGCGTGACAATGAGGAAAGATCTACGTTGGCCCGAGTAAAAATAATTTAGTTGGGTAATTTTCTTACTAGCACGCACGCGACCGCTGCTAGCGCGCATAGCGAACAAATAGAGACGCCACAAAAGTATGCACGCACCCGTCACAGGGATGCATGCTCCCGCCCCAGGGACGCCCGCTCCGGCCACAGGTACGAAAATCAAAAATTTGTTCCCTAGAGGCACCTACTCTCCCGCCACAGGGATGCACGCTTCCGCCACAAGCACGAAAATCTAAAAATTTGTGAGGAATCCACTGGCACGAAAATCTAAAAATTCAGGCATGAACATTTATAAATACATCCGCATCGGCATAAACCATTCCAAACGCGAGTGTTGTTTTACCAAGCAGTCCCCCAGCTAAACACTAACCACTTCCAATGCTGCTTGACCTACGCAATCGAACGAGAACCTTTTTACTGAGTATGCTATTGGCACCCTTTATGGCCACCAAGATAGTTGCCCCTTTTCTTCGTCCTCTACAATTTTTTAAAGCAATACAGATACAGGCGATTTCGGATCCCTGTGGCTGGAGTGTGCGTACTAGTTTTGTTCCCGAGTAAAAATAAAGCTCGCCCGCCACAGGGATGCACGCGCCCCCCACAGGGATTTACGAAATCGCCTGTATTGCTTTAAAAAATTGTAGAGGACGAAGAAAACCCTAGTAAAAATGTGCCGTGCGCATTTGTTCGCTATGCGTGCTAGTGCGTACCTGATGCAGGATAGCTGCGGGCGAGTTTTATTTTTACTCGGGGGAGTGGCCGCTTATTCCATATCGCGTTTCAGTGCTTGGGATTACTTAGGGGGTGTAAGTTCCTTCTGCAGGCATCGGAGCGTGCTATAATATAGAAATCCTACGTTCGGTCTCTTATTTAGGGCGGGGTTTCCAAAACCACCTTGTCGTAGTTGGATCAAGTGTAAAAGGCGCCCTCAAACTTATCGTAGACGACAAAGTTTGCTCCATGACCGATTCTTTGAACCACGGTAAGAATATAGCAGCCCTGACAAAATTCGATTATCAGAGATTTTCTAAAAAACTCGTCCCACGTGGTTTTTTTTATTAAACTGCAATTTGTTCAACCTGGTTTTTATTTAAAGCATGATCCATTGCTCCACGTATTGTAACATCGCGAGTGGCGGGTCAGCTCTTAGAGATGCCCAAGGTTTAACTAAAACTCCGAATTTACGTTGTTTATTGTTTATAATACCAGAAATTATATATCATTCGAGTAGAATTATCGAGGGGCGGGGAAGGAGAGGAAATCAGGTTTTGCGGGTTACCCCTGGATCAACACTTCCGTGAGGAATCAACGCTGCCACTGTCCTCCGCAGGCACGCACCGTCCTTTTATATCTGTACCTTGCTGTTCTTTTTGGTATCGTTTTTAGAGCTGTTTCGTCTTTTGTTTACAGCGGTTGGTGTTGTTTTGTTTTAGGTTTACAGCGGTGCAGTACTGTTTCGTTACAGTATAATGAATAGAATATCATCCAAATGTTCACCCCGACTGCGTTTGCAGGGATTAATACGAATATCGAAATTTTCAATGTCTTTTCGACATGTTACTGGAGTTATTTCAAGAATTACAACTTGAATGTTGATCTTTACATCATTAATTGTTTGAGTTTGTTTGCATACACTCGAATTTTCAAAAAAAAAAACAACCACTGAAAACACTGAAAAAATCACGAATTTCGCTGGCTATTTTTCAAAGAACGCCCATTTTCATAATAAGTTTGAATAATTTAAACGCGCTGTTGAAATGACCCACAAATGTCCATGATTGAAATTGTTTTACCTTCTACTAAAACAAAATGGCTTATGTCATTTGGAAAGACGTCACGAGTAACCCCCAGAACACAATGAGGCCGACAACGTCAACTTCTACGGGAAAACAACAACAATTTATATGAGAATTGTCGTTGTCGGCCTCATTGTGTCCCGGGGGTTAGCATTATACAGGGCTGACATTTAGGCGTCACATTTGGATGACCCTTTACAACAGATAAAAAATTCGTTTATAAATAGAACAACCCCAACTATGGAACAATCTTACACAGTCTGTATTCCGAACTACCACATCCAAGAGTTCAAATGCAGGGTTCATTCAAATCTCTTTCAATACCCTTCTGAGTGCTTGTAACCTCGTGTTGAAGAAGGAACTTGCTGCTAAGAAATCCCAGGCTTGCTTCGTTAGAAATTTGGCCGTAGTACAAATGGTGACTTCTAAGCTTATTACGTATATTTTTATTTGTACACAAAACTACACTTAGAATGCATTATACGAATTAAAGAAATTTCCATTATTCATTTTTTAACAAAAAAAATTATTCATTTAATGGTAATTTCCACGATAGGAAAGTAATAAACAAATAAGATTGACATATTATAGATTAAAACGTCAATCAAATAAATATGGTCGAATTATCACATCGGAATGACCCACTTTACTATAAAACTACAACAAAACAAAAAATGCCATCAGTTCACGAAATAATCTAATCAATTTCTTTTATAGGAAAATACCTGCATGAACTTCCTGTTGATTCATATTTAATTTGGAATATTTGCAGTTTCTACAAAACTAAAAAAAACCCTTAAAAAGTTCTTAACTGCCAAAGAACTACACCAGAGGCACGCAGTCATAAAGCGATTAGGTTTGGTTTCTGTGATTTTTTATTTAGGTATTTGACATATCGCACAATGTGGTAATAAAAATTCGACCATTGTGGAATTGGAAACTTTTTTATAAGATAAAATTCCCACATAAACCGCAGAAAAAAACCAGTAATGGACGTGGATAATAGACAAGAATATAACAAACCATGCTGATAACACATGACATTATCACTTGGTTTATAGATTGTTTTTAATTTGTCATAAATTAAACGCCCCTTTCACAATAAAATGGAACTTAACGAACAAAGTTTTGGATTGTGCACTTGTGGAATGAGAAACAATATTGACTCCACGAAGTTGGTAACAATTTGTCAAATTGTTTTGTTTTGTTTTTTTTGTGTGTTAAAAATTAACCTTCGAAGAAAGTGGGAATAATTAATGCTACTCGAAATGAAGAAACGAGAAATTGTACAGCAACAAAAACAAAAACTGCCTTTCATTACAGGTTACTAAATAATGCAGCATTACTTGATTAAATTAAGCCCCCGAAGAAAATTGCGTATGGAGTTGAATAAAATTAAGGGGGTGGAGGTGGCAAGGCCAAGAAAGGTAAGATAAAGATAAAGGTGTGTACACGCTTCTGTATATATACATATAATGAAATGAGAAGATCCTTTTTGAAGTTATAATTAACTTTAGAACATCTCAAATAATATATAATTATATATTACCGAAATTTGTTAGAAATTGTGTATCACGTGCACGCACGCACCGCATGGTAGAAGGGATATATGCTCGGTGTTATATAAAATAATATATAATCACAATGGATATAAAATGGAAGGGAAAAGGTAGGGTCCTTCGTTTGAAGTCTCATTCGCAAGGTCAAAATACAATGTCGACGCACTGTGTATGAGATAAGAAGGGGAATTTGAGATGCTTTAAACGCATTGTTCTTTCATCTCAGGTAACGCCTCCAGAAATTTCTTCAAAGGTAGATTTTTTCGTGAATTTTTTATGCAGAATTTTTCTTTTGTGTTTGTTTTGAAGATAAACGAAAATGAAAAAAAAAATTGATAATGTTGAAAAATTATTGAACTGCATGATATTTTATTTATTTCAAGACGCGTCCAATAATTTTTTAAGAAGTTACACTAACTTGAACAATTTTAAAAATTTATTTTTTACAAGACGTTACATGCTGACGTTATAAGAATTTGAAGTACATACATAAGTGTGGAAGGACACGTGCTTCTACAAATAATAAGAAGAAGAAGTGGCATTATCCATTGATCCGTTATTGTAATCTAAAAAAGGAAAGCCAGCATAAGTGTATTTGCGAAAAAAAATCAAAAATAATGAGGATTCTGAGATAGGGCCTATTTACCTTTTGGGGTGAAAGTACATGGTATTGGCAACACAATTGTTCTCATTTGTGCTTTCGTCAAGTATAAAATGGTTTGACAGGTGATTGACAGGAATTTTTAGAAATAAAAAAAGATTTGTCTGAAAATACGAGAAGTATTTTGTGATGTATCCGGACTGGCGGCATTTAGGCTATGACAGTGCAACAATGAAAGAAGGTAGTTTTTTTTGAAAATATAATTTGTTTGTGATTAATTCAGAAATTTTAGGTAGACCGTTTGTGAAGTAACTTTAAAGGTCACTTTTTTGTAGAATGAAAAAGTTACGTTTCGAGCGAACATTTAGTTAATGGTAAAACTCGGGTGAATAAGGATTGGAGAGCTGTTAGAAGCATTCAATACCCCAGTAGGATTAAGACAAGAAGATGACCAGCCGTGCCGTAATCCAGTAGGATTATCAACAAGTCGATAAAACTATTAGCATGCACGGACGATATTGTACTAGCCAGCCAGATCCACTATAGCAATGAAAGAAGCTTTCATATTACTAGAAAGAGCTGCAGAGATATTCAGACTAGCAATTAATGAGGATAAAACGAAATACAATGTGCAATGACGACATGATCACCAGAATATGACATTTGACACATACAACAGCGAAGGAGTAAACGTATTTATACTGGTATACTTAGGGACGCTAATTTCGAAAGATAAAGACATGACAACAGAAGTAAAAAGAAGATTGGACCTGTGAAGTAGAAGCTACTCTGGGCTACGTAAACCAAGAAACATACCGTACTACGTCCGATGAAGCAGCATGCGTGATAGCAGAATTGATCCCCATTGATATTTTAGCGGCGGTAGGCACAAGGTTGTACAATGCGGGATATGACAGAAGGAAGTCCAAAGAAGTGCGGCGGACTCGGGCGCCCCGGGTAAAAATAAAACTCTCCCGTTCTTAGTCTGAAACAGGCACGTACAGCGTCAAAAGGCCTCTAAGGCACCAGAAACAGGCACGGTACATCTGAGCAAATATAAGACTAGCCCGCATTTAGCATGAACCAGGCACAATACATATGCGTAAAAATAACGGTACGCTCACCCTTTTTCTAGACTAAAGGGAGCAAAATTGGACTTTTAAAAAATTGTATAGGACGAAGAAAACGGGCAATTATCTTGGTGACCATAAAGGGTGCTACTAGCATACTCAGTAGAGCGGTTCAAGCAGCATTGGACAGCACAGCACAGGTCAAGCAGCATTGGACGTAGTTAGTACTTAGTTGGGGGACCGTTTGAGAAAACTAAAATCTCGTTTGGAATGGTCGATTACGAATATAATCATATATGTCACAGAGCCGTGCATACCTCTGGCGGGCCCTATCCCTTCTTTTTAGATTTTCATACCTGTTGCGGAAGCGTGCATACCCGTGTGGTAGGCGCATTTGTTCGCTATGCGTGCTTGTTGCGGGCGCGTTTGTACTTTTCAAAAACTTAACCAACTAAATTATTTTTACTTGGGCGTGTGGCCAGTCCATCGCAGAATGACAGAGGAGATGGGACGAGTCTACTAAGGACCGATTGACCCATACCACAGACAGACTCATACCAAATGAAGAGAAGTGGATTATGAGGGAACATAGGGAAATGAGTTACTACCTCATGCGGTTCCTGAGTGGACATGGGGTTTATAGGGTTAAGAGAACGCGAAGAGAATGCCCGAGTTATGCGGAGGACAGGACTGTGCTGGAAACAGCCACTGAGGAGTAGATAACACCGGAGAACATCCCTGGGACCATATGATGACCTCTTATGATAAGTTAAGCAAGGTGACGCTCAAGGCGACCAAAAGCTTAAGCAATACGAACCCTAAAGAAACAGACAAAGGCAAAGAAATGCCAGGAGTGATGGCAGCTAGATAGTTGATCCACCTCCGTGTTGCAATGGCGTATGTAGCCAATGAATTGCGTAGCGCGTTTCGTCGAAGTCACCTTTCGCGTAAAGAAAACCGAGACGGGAAAACAACTTACAGGTCGCCGATCCGTAAGTTGCAATGTTCCGGCTCTGGTGATCATCTTCGATGGACCCTTTTAAGGGTCACGTTTATGACGCCAGGCCGAAGTAATGCCTTTACAGCTCGTCTGGACTCAAACGCCATGAATGTTTAATTTAGTCAGTAGGAATCTGACACTACCCTCTGGGTGCGGTCCCAGCGGGCATGGGCCTTTTACAGGCGTTCACACACATTCCTTGCTGCTAGACCGACGTAAGATTCTCACCCCTCACTATCTCGTTAAAAAAGGCAATGGTAGGAGCGAGGGCAGAGAATTGTCGTAAATAGTATAGGTAAGGGAGAATGGATGGTATCTAGTAGTGGTAACACTATGTGCTATGGTGCGATTACTGCTGCACACGAGACGAGACGAGATTTGGCCCAGTCTCGCCTCGGTCTCGAAAAAATGGGTATTTGCAGGTCTCGAAAAGTCTCGTCTCGTCTCGATAAGTCTCGAATTTCACTGTCAATAATACAAATTGCTCAGTCTTCTGTATTTCGAGAAATATCAATATGTGCCATATTAATGAAATTGTATACAAATATTCCTTATATTTCCATGCTAGTCACTTCCCAGACGTAGACACGTAAATCTGTCTTTTGCCAGGGCGGGGTAGAGGGGATCAATGAATCAAAAGCTAATTTGTGTAGAGTTACATTTACGTCGAGTCCGTTCGAAAAGAGAAGAGGTATCTTACAGTTATTTCATTTCACGACAGTAAAATACCTCTTCTGTTTTGGAATGGACTCTGCATTTAAATGCTTATGGAATGCGTACTCTTCGCCTTGTCTCCGCAGCCTGCTTAAGTCTGTTGAATGTTTTGCTCGTCAAAGAGCGCAGCGTGAAGATACTGAAATAGTTGGTGTCGATACGATTTCAAAATAACGATTTGATTTCGAGACCTCGAGATGTCTCGCGAGATCTCGAATGGTAGTCTCGGTCTCGTATCGATTTTTAATCTTGAGGTCTCGTCTCGATCTCGTTTCGAAAGTCGAGACGAGACGATTTCGAGACAAGTCTCGTCTCGTGTGCAGCACTAGGTGCGATGCATGATGAATGTCGCTGCACGGGTAATGGTAGTCGGCGCCTATATCTCTAGGCTATCAACTGTTAATGAGGAAAAGAAAATTAGAGTTGAAAAAAATGTTTCAGAAGATGGAGTTTAAAAAAATCAAAGAATCGTGGCTTTCGTGATGGAAAATATTTTATACGACAATACTGTTTTATTGACAACATAGCGCTTTACTAAGGTCTTGCCATTAGAAGACATACTAATTCTATTAAACAAATAAAGAATGCTTATTCCATAGCACAATATGTGTCCTTCGAATGAAGATTCAAAGTGCTTGCAGTAGAAGACGAAGGATTCTTGAAAGATCTTCCTTGGGTTGAAGTTTAGGACGCGATTAACAAAATATTATATCGTTTCTTCTTTATTGAAGATTGCAGACTGTAGAAACGCATAATATAAAAAGATTTGTCCCAATTTCAAGAGTATAACTCAAATCTTTATATCAATGCATTTTCTATCTTTTCTCAAGGTGGTGTAATCCCTTAAAAGCCTGTCAAAAGAAGTATTATCTTATTTTTATGTTCAAATAACCACCAACAAAACATCATAATCTCCAATATTCCATTGTTTATATTCAAAACTATTCTTTTGACATGCATAACATTACTGTCATGTTTCTTTACACCGCTGTAACATATTTTGCGTGAAGTTTTTCGGTTTCGCATAAAATAAAATTTGAAGAAGACGAGGAAAAAAAAATTTTAAACACCGCCAGAGCCAAGAGGAAATATTGTTGTTGAAGAAGCCATAAGCGTTCATGTGTTAATTTCATTTCGGCGAGAGTCGAAGGGGAAAATTATGAAATTACAAACGGCTTTTGCCGCTGTTGTAGGTCATGCAGGCGTTACACGCTCGTTAAATAATAACTTTAAATCGTGTGTAGACCTTCAAGAAAATTAAGATTGAGGATATGCAGGTGAAAGAGAAAATCCGCGATGGAGTGTTTGTTTGTAAATGGTTATTTTTTTGAAGTGTTCTTTTTTCGCGCGATTGTGGCTTGTTGTTTTGTTAAATAAGAAGTGCTCAAATTGTTTTTCAATAATTAAAAATGGACATTTAAAAAACTTTTAACGTTCTTTCGAATGAAAGTGTTCTTAAAGCGACACTTTTCAAACTAAAACTTATTTTCCACGAAACATTTTCTTCGAAGTTAAAAATTCTTAATTTGTCAAAAGAATAGTATATTCTGTAACAAGTTTGGAATGATGCATATTCCGCACAAGTGGAAGCTTGGCCATTCAAAACGTGTTGCAGACTATAGTTTTTCTACGCCTCTAATTAGTTTTTATTAATATTTTGTAAAGAAAAACGTACCTCATGTAAAGCTAATGTCAAAAATATAATGTATAAGGCACAGCAAGATATTTTAACGCTAAATAACATATTAATAGGGAGTGTTCATTCATAACAATATTGTAATTTAATAATTTGTTAATAGATGGCCGCCGCAAAATTTATTAAAAAAATGCTATTATTTTCTGCAATTTAATAATTGAATAGTTTATTTAAAGCAAAAATTTTCTAGCGGAACATCATTGATTGTTTATTATTGAAACAATCCTTTTCTTTCTTTAATTAATAATTTTTTTTTCTTTAATTAATAAATCATATTCTTGGATTACGACGAACAGATGTCGCCAATAGTAGTCATTCCATAACAAGTGAAGGAATAAATATTCCACACGGGTGTAGAATGCTGCTAATTCCGTAACTAAAAGTAATATCAGAATGCCTGTATTCTAACAGAGGCGTAGAAAAAATGTATTTTTACACCCCCGAACAGCAACTTCAAATTCCACCACTTGTAAGTTTAATTTCACAAATAATTGGAACCACGTAAGAAATCGGATCATGTGTGCGATTAGCACATTCCCACCGGGGCGTTTATTTGACATAATCCCGAAGAGGCGGATGGACCCATGTCTTTAATTTCCCCAGTGACTATTATATGTTTTTTGGAAGGTTCAGTAGTTTTTTTTAAGCGACACGACTAGAAACACAAAACAAATAATTTCTAATCTGTATTTTTTGCGAAATTGATAGCGAGTCATCATCAGTGGGTATGAAATATTGTTATTGGAGACAAGGTGGCAGTAGACAGAATTCATACATTTTTATAGAATGGTGGGATAAGCTAGGAGAGAAGTTAGTAAGCGTTAGAGGGAATGCTACAAGAATATTTCTAAAAGCTAAGCTGATCGGAAAGCAACAACTTTCTGTGAAGATTGTAAAAAAAATATCCTGGACTAATATTTTATACATAAACATAAATGGCGGTACAATCCAAAAAAGCCTTACACAACGAGCGTTTGACATCAAAATCATATCTAAAACACGTGACACAGCGAAAAACCTGTGGGCTAGTTTGCTCGGGAATATTAAAGCGGTGAGACACCAGTGGGTCGTTTTGTTTGGCGTACATTAAAGCAGAAAGATACCGATTAGTCTAGTGTACATTTAGGCATCAACAACCCAAGGTGTTTTTTGAAACCCAACCCCAAGTAAGGGAGTTGTATTCGAGGTGAGGCCGAATGTAGGATTTGTATATTAAGTACAGCACGGGCCGATGGCTGGAGGAGAAACTTGCACCTCTTAAGAAATTCCTTTGGTGTGTAATAAGCCCCCCGTCGGTAGCCTGATAATCAAAAGCTTTAGTCGAATACAGCGTTTTATATAAGGCGACTGTCTACCATTTCAGAGGTTGGGGTTCAAATCCATAGCAGCGACATGTCCTTGGTCTTTTCACTTTTCCCGCTTAAATAACATCTCTTTCTACTTGCCTTCTCTCTGTTCAGAGAAAGAGAGAGAGTTCCTTACCGAATCTTCTGCCATCGCCTGTAAAGTAGCATTCAGTTCGAACTCAAGTTCATGACAACGACTAAAGACCGGGCCACACACATCCGCACCGCATGACGGTCGTGTGTTGGACAACACACGGAGACAAATTAAACTAGTTGGGATGTGGCTTTTGACCCTTTCGGTCCACAAGATTAACTTCCCAGTATTCGTTCAAACAAAAAAACGAAAATCTTATGAAAATCTTTTCAGATCATACTTCCTTTAACACGCTTTGAACGGCATCTTAACGAAGTCGGTATCTTTTTTGGTTCGCGCGAAATCGTGCTGGTACAAAAATTACTTACGTCGTTCAAACAATAAAACGGTTCGACCGATTTTTATGAAAATCTTTTCAGATCATATGTCCTTTAACATGCTTCGAACGGCACCTTAACGAAGTCGAAATCTTTTTTGGTTCTCGCGAAATCGTGCCGGTACAAAAATCACTTAAGTCGTTCAAACAAAAAAACGGCTCGACCGATTTTTATGAAAATCTTTTCAATTCATATGTCCTTTAATACGCTTCGAACGGCACCTTAACGAAGTCGATATCTTTTTTGGTTCTCGCGAAATCGTGCTGGTACAAAAATCACTTAAGTCGTTCAAACAAAAAAACGGCTCGACCAATTTTTATGAAAATCTTTTCAGATCATATTTCCTTGAACACGCTTCGAACGGCACCTGAACGAAGTCGATATCTTTTCCGGTTCGCGCGAAATCGTGCAGGAAAAAATGACCACATACGTACGCACACACACACACATATTTCTTCTCAAATTTTTGCTTAAAATGCTATTGGGACCTTGAAACGTGTAAATACATTGAAAATTTCGAATCCGATTTTCGGACCGATTACAATAACTTCCTACTGGGAAGTTAATAAGTAAAATTTGACGCGGTGCGGACACGGAGGCGCGGAAATGTAGGGACTGACTGGTAAGATTTTACTTGTTTACTTTTTCTCCGTGTGTTGTCTAACACACGGCCGTGATGCGGTGCGGACGCGCTGCGGATATGTGTGGCCCGGGCTTTACCCATATGGAATGAACAGTGAAGACCTTGAAATTAGCCATTTTAATTGGCAGAACTGATGGCAAACAGGCCCCTGTGCTGAAAGTCGGGTCGTGTTTTGTGACAAGTCGTTTGAGTTGAAGAAAGTGACGATTCAGTCGAATTACGACTTTCAGCACAAGGGCCTAGAGTGCTAAGGCAAGTTTAATCCTCTATACTGAAAGTAGTGATTCGACTGAAACGTCATTTTCTTCAACTCAAACGACTTGCCGTGTCGTGACGACTCGACTTTCAGCACAGGGGACTCAATGTCAGTTGCTCAAGGTAAAATCGTTCAAAATGTTGTCAACTACATCAAACTTGTTTCTTTCCACTAAAAATCATATCTTCTATTTTACCCAAACAAATCAAGGAAATAATATTATGGAATGTACAGGCGCACGGTGCAAACATAAGCGACCATGCATTTCTCTTTCGATGGATACAGTGTGGGATGATTTGAGTAAAACTGAGTATTGATATTTCGGTCATCTTTTCTCCACTGTATTTCCGACGACATTGGATTCTATGACTTTTATTCTTTTACCTAAAAAGACCAGTTCCGTCAATTTCGGCAGTGTTCGTATCCTGGTAAACGGTACGAAAACCGTTTTGTCGGGATTAACACTAAGTGCCGTAAACATCATCGAGGATTACCTTAAAATGAGAGTCGAGGTTAATCTTTAGCCGAAATTTTTAAAATTATTAAACCCATAAAATACAAGAATTTTTAGGTTTGGCAATACTTTTCGAACATTTCCCATTTCCAGTTGTTGGTAGTTCATTGTAAAAGTGCTAGTTTTGACTGGTGGTGTGCTGTCAGATTTGATATTCTTCATTTGCTTGAAATTTGATATACCTTGGATTTCGAAAATGTACACATGGCAAACTAGGTGTAAAATCGTTATCTTAGCCTCACCCATAGATATTGTCTGAGATAATCTTGGTTCATTTGGGCCGGTTTACACGACCGGACACCGAACGGACAAAAGGAACGAACGAGCTGGGTTTATGGGGAAGTGAGTGAGAGAGAACGATGAGCGGACAATTTTAATGGACATTTTCAGCGGACAGCGGAGCGGACATTTTGACAGTTCCTGCGTTGTTGTTGTTCCTAGAACAAGAAAGGAAAAGAAAATTTCAAAAAAGCAACAACAAAAAGCACAAGCCCATCAAAAATGTGAAAATATTCATCGCCACTAGTCATATTGGCTTGAGTGGCGCGAATGGATAAAACCATCTGGGAGTCGGTAACTGCGACGGAAATTGAGGCAAAGAACTGTTTTAGGCGGTGCGCTCCAGCGCATGTGCCTCACGAACGTTTGGTGATGAAGGGATGAGTGGGGATGAAGAGAGGTACCACCCCACTTCTCCCTTTATCCACAAAGTTCGTGAGGCACATGCGCTGGAGCGCACCGTCTAAACCGGCTCAAAGGCTTGCATGGGAAAATAACTGAAAATTCCAAAATTTTCCAAGCTTAGGCGTCAATGCAGTCATCCTGGATGTTGTAGGAGTTCAAACCAAAGAGAAGAAATTTGCACGAAGACCACTGAACCAAAAATCAAAACAAAATATTATTATCGCAAAGTCGATATCTTCAATAGCAGCCAGAGCTGAGCCAGACATGCAGACGACGGGGTTAGCGTGAGGCAGCCTCGACGGAGTGTGCATCCTGAAACAAGTGCGAATCTTGTTAACCAGCCAAAAAAAGACAGTAGCAGAATACCAAATGAACAAGGAGCAGCACCGACCGCTAGGTGAAGATCCGACCTAAGTGGAACTTTGGTACCTTATAATTAATCGGTTAAGCCGGCGAGATGCCTTGTTAGGGCCTGTCATTAAAACGAACGGAGAGCTTGTAGAAATGTATGGCAAAATATAGTTATATACAAAAAATTAAGTAGACTACGTTGGTTTGGACACGTTGCGTTGTACGAGCTTCGGACGAAAGAATCCCAGTAGGGAAACTGGCAATAAATTACATGAAGAATTAATTCTAGAACTGCTTCATATTTCTTCCCTGCTGCATTACTTCCACATAAAAATAATGCAAGGAGTAATGATTTGAGCGTTCTATCCCGACTAGAGTTTAGCTCAGGAAAACCCTAAGCATATATCAGGTCCTGATCAGGCAATGGTAAGGCCACGCCAAGTTTTCCTAGTCGGGACCTAGTCGCGACCTAGTCAGGTCCAGATCAGGAAATCGTCATCTTACGAAAATGAGGTTTTCCTAGTCGGGACCTATACCTTGTTTATGCGTAAGTCGAATTTCGGCTTAAGATAGAAACCGGCTCCGTATAAACAGTCGTAAGTCGAAATTCGTCTCAAGCTTTATTTATTTCAGCTTAAGACGAATTATTGTGCGTAGGCGTGTGGAGTTCTTAAAATGGCTGATTACATTAAAAGAATTATCTCACTCTATTCCGGTTAGTGATTAAGGTTATGTCAATGCATAATATAGAACGTAAATTTTCAATTGTGTGAGAGAGAATCCGAATCTGTTTATACAGGCAATTTGTCTTAAGCCGATTTTAAGCTTAAAACCGTCTTACGCATAAACAAGGTGCTAGTCAGGTCCATATCATGATATCCTCATCATTACCATTACGGGTTTTGTAAGGTCGAAAATCGAAAAGTATTGAAAGTTTTTGGAGATGGAGCTTGTGTAAACCGAGAAAGAAGAAGACGTAAATTCCATTTGTTTGTTAAAATAAAAATGACAAGTGACAATCGCGAGTTTTCCCTGCTCTGAAAAGGTGTGAACAATTTGTGTTTGTGGAAAACATTGGATTTTGTGTTTTTTAATTAGTGGAAAATGCCGAAAATGTCAGGTAATCATCGAACCTTTACAATAGAGGAAAATAGGATGATATTGAGCTGTTTTTTTGGGTAGAAGGAATAAAGCTAGACTTTTCAAACTTTAGGGTATATGAATATATTTATTTAACAATACGAAAAAAAAATTTGTTTTTGATAAAAACAAAATGGTGCTGACTGCAACGACTTCCGTCAAAGACCTCCTTTTGCGTTGCGGGAAAGATAGCACCTGCTAAGTTGGTATGAAAAATATTACATTGAAAAATTCAATTTCTTTAGACAATTATCTTCGATATGAATGAAGCAGAATTTTAAAAATTTTATTTATTTTGAAATTTAGAAGAATAAAAAAAAACTTTTTTTATTTTTTTTTTAAATATGTATAACGATTTTCAGGGGTGATTTCAAAAATCCCTCCCATTCAAATAGAAAAAAATATTGTTAAGAAAATATATTCCAAATTTCATAAAGATCGATTAAGTAGTTTTTGAGTTAGATTTCCCGCAAAGTCGAAAGTAAGTATTTGGCGGATGTCGTAGCAGTCAGCGCCATCTTGTTTTTATCAAAATATTGGTGATGTGTTGTTGTTTTTTTTCGTAATGTTAAATAAATAAACCCTAAAGTTTGAAAACTCTAGCTTTATTCTTTCTACCAAAAAATACCTTAATATCATCCTATTTTCCTCTATTGTAAAGGTATCGCCGGCCTTAATCGGCAAAGAGTGCGTCGACATCGTGTACCTTTAAATGGAGAAAATAGCGAAAATTTAGGAAAATGTTATCTAGTGATCATGAAAATTACCGTATGAAAATTTCAGTTTTCTGCGCTTATTTCTTCTGAACCCTTGAGTTTTTCGAGGCAGGTGGTGAAGACCAAAATTAAAGCTCGCGATATTCTCTATCAAAAAAGGTAATAATACTTTTTCTCATAGGACTTGTAGTTTTGGCGCTATTTTGGTTAAAAGGAAGAAAATGTCAGTTTTTTGCGGTTTTTCGCGATTATCTCGGAAACCGTTAGTTTTTCGAGGCAAGTGGTAATAATCAAAATTAAAGATCGTGGTATTTCCCATAAAATGGTATAATACTTTTTTACGTAGCGCTATCGTTGCGGTAAATCAACAAACAAATCAGCATCCCTAAAAGTATGCTTACAACAAAATTAATATGCAAACCCAAGAAGGGAACCTAGAAATTAGTGTTGAGCCGGACTTACACAAGGCAGTACATTTGTCTCTTACATGATGTAAATTGTACTGAGGCCTCAGTTTTTTTAAATGTCCCGGTTCAAAAATAATGTCCTACTGGTATATGAGCGTGTATCAAGATAAATGAAGCGAGGTGTGATTGTAAATTACTTAGTGGAAAGACATTTCTCACTTCTTTTGCCACAGTAAAATTTCCAATGTGAATTTCGTCGAGGGGAGATTGTAAACACGAACTGGAGAGACATTTCTCACTTCTTTTGCGGCAGTAAAATATCCACTTTAAGCTGAGCCGTGGTGAGATTGTAAATACGAATTGGATGGAGAGACATTTCTTACATTTTTCGAGGGAGTGAGGTTTTGTCCTAAAGAGACAATTCTTACATTTTTCGAGGGAATGAGGTTTGTCCTGAAGAGACAATTCTTACATTTTTCGAGGGAGTGAGGTTTTGTCATGAAGAGACATTTCTTACATTTTTTGAGGGAGTGAAATTTTCTGCTGGAGAGACATTTCTTACTTTTTTTGCAGTAGCAGAATTTCCAACTTGAAATTAGGCGAGGTGGGATTGCAAAATATAAATATATGGCCACGGACAACTAATTAGAAACAGTTTCATAAAAATTGCATTTATACAGTTTTTATGTAGGAATCAAATTAAAGAATTCCCACCACCTTCTCTTAATTTTTTTAAATATATAATGATTGAAGGAAATCAACAATATCATATTGAATTCCTAACAGGATTGCTACATAAAAAATAAAAAATGTATAAATGCAATTTTTATGAAACTGTTTCTAATTAGTTGTCCATGGCTGTACATTGTGGAGGCATAGATTTCTTACTTACTCTAAGGCAGTTTAATGAATATTAGAATTAAGCTTGTAAAAATGCACTTCATTGGTATTTATTTTCTTTCTTTTTTTTTAATCTGCTTGTTTTTGTCATTTTGGCATTACAATAGAACCTCGCCTATGACATTGTACTGGCTCAAAAGAAAAAAGAGGCACCTCTTACAAACTCATTTTATAATCGTGTCCTACCCAACACTACTAGAAATTCAAGAATTGGAACCTAGACCAAATCCCCGCACCAGATCGCGCATAAATGAAATATAGTTCTTATTATTATTATTGAAAACTTTTCGCGAAGCCTTCAAGTCGCCATAAGATCCAAACTCATAAAGAAACAAATCAATTCATCTTATATTGAATTTATTAATTTTTTTTAAATTATCTGGTTTAACTCCATAATTTCAGATTAAAAGAGCCTAATTAATTCCAAATCAAGTAATCCTGGTCAGTTCATGGTCAGGCAAACCACATCAGTTCCTGGTCAGGCAGATCTGATCAGGCATTCCTGATCAGGTCCTTATGCATCATCTGCATTACATGCCTTACACTTTCCCGATCAGGCATGCCTGATCGGGTCCTGATCATGTTCGACAAAAAATTTCTAGTCGGGATGTAATGCAGTTTAAGAATTCTAAGTAATGCAAAATAGAGGCGATACCGCCTATGACATCGCCCCGTGCAAATAAAATGCCTTATCTCCACTTGCTGTAATCTGAACGAGAGCTAGTTGCTACTCCTTAAAACTACTTTCGGAATCGATGGGTAATCACTTGCTTTCCCTACTGGGATGCTACCCCGAATTATCAATAGTAGACCATGAGGAAAAAGAAGCTTACGACGTCAAAGAAATATGTACATGGCTGACATGATAGAAGATATATGTATATAGTTTAAAAAACTGGAGAGAAGTAGCAACACGTAGAAGAAGACACATATTAGAAGAAGGCACTTCAAGAGGCCCGAGCCCTACAAGGACTGTAGCGCCATTTAATAGGAAGATTTTAGAATTAAGAACACTAAATAAAAAAAATCATAAATTAACATCTAAATTTGAAATAACTATTTTATAAAACTTGTATTTATCTTATATTCGTTAATCGTTACGGATCAATCGTTTTAAAGTAAATTGAATTTCAGGTAAACAAATTACATAATATTATATTTCTTTTTCTTTAATAAAATTAAATCACGTTGTCAAGAATATGTTTTCAATTGTATTTTTTTATTTTAAAATTTTTGTAGTGGAACATTTGAATAATATTGCGCAATAACACTGATAACTTTACTTTACCAAGAGACGAACGAGTTTAAAGAAATAAATAAAAACAAACTAGAAAATAATATATCACAATCATAAAACACTGTTTTTATCTTATATTTATCTAATTTTCCAATTATTTTTAAGAATAATTTATAAAAACAAAAACAAAATAATTTTGTTGTAAATATTTTGACTTTTATCATTTTACACAAAAACAATTAATTTCTATATTAAGAACAGAAACGCCCCATTACTTTCAACAAACAAAAAAAACTGAGTTGTCTAAAAAAAATATTTTAATTTTTATCGTAGTTAAATTAAATTTATTAATTAAAATTACGTTCAACAAATAAAAAATTAAAAAAAAACACGTTGTGATAATTTAAGTAAATATTTGTAGAATTGTAAAAAAGAAAATGTGTGACAGACAATCTTTACTATATTTTTATTACGTCATTTTACTCACATGGCAGATATTCATAAAAATAATAATGCGTGAAAGAGAGGGAAGAAATTAAATAGAAAAAAAAATATATTCATAAGTAATAAATGAAAATTAATATTATTAACCAATAAAAATCAAATATGGCAACACACTACCGAAACATATTTTCCCGACCTAAATATTATGCCAAGTCCTGCAACGCATAGAGAAACACATTAATCACGTACGCACGTGTCCCAGCAGAAAAATATGGCATAGACTCTTCTATCTATGCCATAGAGAGAAATCATCCAACTTTTCGAATAGGTCGAATTTTTTGTTTTTTTTTGTAATGGGCCTGGAATGGTGTGGGGGTGGTGGTTTTTGGGGATAAAACGAACGTCATTACTGTCAGATGGCAAGCATATTCTAAAAAAGAAGTCCTTATGCTTCACACTCTCACAACAAACAAAAAAAAAAGAAATAACAACAACACCCCCACATGGATAAATTTTTATGTGTGCGGAGAAAGGCATAAAGGAGCATATATAGTATATAATTTCCCACTCTCGCATACACAATTTCGAAAATCGAATTCATGGATTAAGGATGCCTCAATAATATAAAATTTTCCACAAAAGAGAAAAAAAAATGGAAGGAGCAAAAAGGGGAGGAAAAAATATAATCCCCAAACTCTCCTCTTTGGGGGATCCTGTGTACATCAGATTAAAACGGCCTTGAGAGGAATGGTTTATAGGTGCCAAACAGAGATAGAGAATGAGAGAGACAGGGAGAGAGAGATATTGCAAAAAAAAAACGCGGCGCTCTCTCAGGTAGATATTTTCGTCCTGAATATTCCAAATTTTGCTTCTTCATCCTTCATCCAATTTATCATTATTATTTTCATCATTCCCATTCTTTTTTTTGTGACGTTGTTGTTGTTGCTCTTGTTATCTGCCTTTTGTTCAAACGCAAGGACATGAACGGAGCGAGAAAAAGGATATATGCATTGTTGTTGTTGTTTAAATTGGGTTAAATTAAAGTTCAAATATTGATTAGTTCTCAAAATAGTTCTGTCAATGTTTTTTTTTTATTTTTTTTTTTATTTTTTTTTTATTTTTGCAAACTACTCACCGTTTATTAAATTCCAGGCTCTAGGGTTTCTCTGTTCAGCTCCTTCTAGCACACGAAATTCATGTGTTTTTTTTGTTTTGTTGTTTGGTTGGTGTTCGGTCGGTTCGGTTTTTGGTTGGTATCAGGATGTGTGTTGTCAGTGAATTAAGAAGAGAGAATGAGTGGGTATCGCCGCGTTTGCCGTCAGGTTTGTATAGCCGCAGCAAAAACTTCGGTGTTCTGTGTACAAGGATCAAAAACCGACAATGATAACAGCCACACACTAGAACTGCTGAAATAAGGTGGGTTTTATAATAGATTTGTTGTACAGCGGGTGCGCACCACTTTTCTAAATTTTCTTCTTTTAGTTTATTTTTTTTTTATTTTTTATTTTTCCACTGCTATAGCTTGTTTGCTTCGTGCTGATACTGTTGATGATGTTGTTGGTGATGTTGCTTGCTGCTGGGTTATATATATATATATTTTTTTTAAATGGTGATGTGTTGTTGTTTTTTTTTTGTTGCTAGCTTCAGCTGCTGTTTATTGTACTTTTATATATATATATATATATATTTTCAGTTATTGTTGTTTGTTATTCTGAGATACTGTTCTCTCTTTTTCCTAATAAAAGTACACCACACGTAATGGACTTTGATATTATAGGTGACCTGAAAAAGAGCTTTTCAGTTTTCAGGGTGGTTCACTTTTTACTTTACTATATTCAACAATCAAAAAAAAAATGTTTCAACAACACTTTTCTTTTATTATTTTTTTTTGAAATAGTAGTCGGAAAGTAGTACACTATCTGTATTCTTTTTGTAGTTGTTAAATTCCTCACACTTTTTTTTTATTATTTTTAAATAAAAAAAAACAATCACCAACTTTGAATGACCGAATTGAATGTCACAAATGTCCTTTTAGTTATTATTATTATTTATTTATTTTGTTTGCTACTTTTTACAATACAACACAAACACGATTTAAGTTTATTTTTTTATATATATACATATATATCACTATTATAGCAGTTTTTTTTTTACAATTTCAATTTTTAAAGTTATACTTTAAGTCGGATTTTTTTTTAACTATTACGTATATATTAAATTTTATTATTATTTATTCTCCCCCACGATTTTTTAAGAACAAAATTATATTTATTTTGTTTTTATTATTTGTTTTATTTATAAAAGTAGAAAAATACAAAACGATTATTTATTATTTTTTTTTTATTTATTAATTTAATATTTTATTTATTTATTTTTATTATTTTGTTTCTATTCACAAGATTCTTTTTTTAAGTGCATTTGTTTTTTTATTAAATTTACTAAGAACCAAGTTCGTTTCGTTTAAATTTTTGTTTTTAATTTTTAAATTTATGTCTTAATAAACTTTAAACCGGGATATTGTGATGTTTTAAAACGTTTGTTGTTGTTTTTTATATTATTTAAATTTCAAGTCTTTAAAGATTTAATTTTTTTTTGTTTTACTGAAGGACAAAAACGAAATTTTCCGGTTCGTAAGAGCGCACAGTATTTTTTTTTATTTTTCGGGGGAAAATCGTTGATTAGATTTGATTGCTTTTAGATAATGATTTTGTTTCGAATTCAAATAACATTACTTTTTTTTTGTTTTAAATTTATTTTTTAAAGCACAAAATTTAAAATCCGCACCACTTTTTATTTTATTTAGTATATATTTTTTGGTTTGTTTTATTTGTATAAAAAAATTATATACCCAAAAAAAAAGAACTAAATAAATAAACAGCTGATCTTACTGAATGTGGAGCTATGTATATTAAAGATGGTTTTTGTTGTTTTATATTTATATGTACATATATATATTCTCAAAACAAAAATTTAACAAGATTTCGTATAGCGAGGAAATTATTATTATTATATTTCTCAAAAATTATAACTTAAAGAGAAAAACTTTTTTTTATCAATTTAATTTTACAACAAAACTATCGTTGACGAAATAATTTTGGTATTTGTTTTTAGTACGAAAAAAAAACGTTTTTTTTATTTATATATTTTAAATTAATTAATTTTGTTTTTAGTAGTACAGTTAAGGATTTTTAATAATTCTTCTTCTATTTTTACTTATTATTTTTTTTTAAATATATTAAATAACACCGAGAGAATGTGAATGGCGTGCGCTGTGTTCTGTTGACGGTATAGTATTGAAGGGAAGCTTTTCGCCGAGGAATGATGAAACTGATTTGAGATACGAAACGAACGAGCGAACGAGCAAAAAAGCTCTCAAATATAGAATGGCCTAAGCTTTTTTTTTATATCTGGATATATATGTACATAAAAATACCAATGCAATGGTATGCGGGAGAAGCTTTTATGTTATATGAAAAATTTCTATGTGTATATAAAAACGTGTGTATCCACCGGAGCTATAAGAAAAGGCACACAAAATATTGTACCCATTCACCATACTCTTTAAGAAAATTTCTTCTTTCTTTTTTTTATACTTATTTTTTTGTTGTTATTTATATATAAAAATACAATTTTTATATACACAGCTTTTTCCAAAAAAAAACAAATTTATATACATACATATATACATATGCACCTACAACCGCGTGAACATATATATATAAAAACGAAGAAATAAAAAAGCTTTTTCTATTGCCCACCCTCAAAAATATAAGTTAACATTATCGATGCAATGACGTCAAATAAGTTCTCTAGTGACGTCACTGACACGCGAAGTAATGTTTACAACTTTTGCGATATGTATGGAAAGCTTTAGTAGAGAACTCGCATGTTTGGGTGGTGTAACAAATCGGGGTCCAACCAGCTGGCATATCCCCAAAGTAGGGTAGAGATAGAACTTTTTGTTTTTGGGGAGAGGGGGATCGACTCCCGTGCGCTTGTGAATTTGTATGATGTAGCGCGCGCTTAGTGTGTTGTGGTATGATGGTATATCTTTTCAGTGCACAGGAATGGGGGGGAACCGATGAATAAGGGTGGTTAAATGTGTTTTTTTTTGGTCGTAATGTCTAGGAATGGGAGCTTTTCTGCTCCACATTTTTCGTGCCATGCCATGGGCACTGGTGCTGTGTTAACTGATGTGAGGTTGATGCTGGCCTGATTCTAGAGAGTGTTGCCATTTTTACATTGTTTTTATATAATTAACAATATTATTTATCCAAAAAAAAAATAAAATATGTGAATTTTTGTCACCATATTTCTAATTTACAAACAAGTAAACGAATACTATTTTAAACTACGTTTTTGTGTATATTTATATTTTTACCCAAGTATAGTATTTTGCATTTATATATTATTTACAATATGCAAAGAAGAATCTTATTATATATTTTCATCTTTTTTTTCCCTATTATATTTATCAGATGAAAAATAAGGGTTAACCAAACACACAACACCCCTTTATCGTCGTTGTATTTATGCTACTTTCCGAAATGAAAAAAAATAAAAATAATATTAAAATACGTGAGTCTCTCACAATACAGTACAGTAGCACTTTCTTATATTTCGTCTTTATATTTTTTTTTTCATTTGTTATTTTCTGTAACACTTTTGTATTTGCTTTATTGTGGTTTATTTTACACCTGCTTTAACAGAAAGGTTATGGACTCGTTTACGAGTAAAGATGTCATGTAAATTTTTTTAGGTCAAGGTTTCATGCCGAACAATAATAAGAACATAAGTTACAGATGGGTTAGAATACAAATATTTTTGAATAAAGAAATGGGTATGCGGTACTCGTAATGGAAGGTACTTTCGATTTTTTAAGAATGTACAAATGATTGATTTAACAAGAATTTTAGGATTTTTTTTTCGTGTGACGAGTCCGGGGAATACTGTAGCTGGAGTAATTGAACTTTTAGCAGACTCAATTTTCAGTAAGGATTTTATGACAGATCGCGTGTGAGTTGTGTCAAACTATCATGGTATTTTTGTTCAGTATTCTTTGAAATTTCATCATGGAAAGTCTTAGCCCGGCACAGTGTCTACAAATTATTCAGAAGAAGAAGAAGATTCACTGTTTTCGACAAAAATGTTCTTTAGCCAGGCCCATTTCTGGCTTGCCGTATTTGGGTTGAAGAGCAACCCGTAGTGGACAGACGCTATAATCTTCACTAGGAAGATTAAAGATCTGGATTTTCAGCCCCTCATGCTTTTTGGATCGGAAATCAAGGTGTCTGGGAAGGTCAAGTATCTGGGTGTATACTTGGATTCACGACTAACCTGGAAATACCACGTTGAGAAGATCAAGAAGGCGAAAAGGGTGCTTCACCAGTGCAGAAGAGTATGTGGACTAAGGTGGGGTATCTCACCAAGGTTAGCATACTGGACATATACCATGATGGTGAGACCCATCATAACATATGCCTCGGTGATCTGGTGGACTAAAGTCACACAGAAAACCGTCAAGAGGCATTTGGACAAGGTGCAAAGAATGGCCTGCGTGGGTGTGAGCGGTGCTTTCCGCACCACACCCGCCGCGGCATTGGAGGCGCTGTTAGGTCTGCTGCCGTTAGATCTCCAGGTGGTGAAGACTGCGGCGGCCTCAGCGATCCGGATGAGACGGGATGCCGTATGGCAGACGTCAGGAGCCTTATATGGGCGCATGAAGATCCTAGATCGTATCAAAGGGATTAGGGAGCTCATGATGCCCATGGAAGGGATCACAAAAATGAGGGTGATCGAAAGGTATCACAAAACCCTCATAGGAAATGGAACGCTCCCGGAATGGAGGCCGGAAGACATATATATCTTCACGGATGGATCCATGATTGACGGCAGAGCAGCTGCGGGAGTCTTCTCAGAGGACTTAAACCTAACCTGCTCGCTGGCTTTGGGGAATTACACCTCCGTTTACCAGGCGGAGATGCTTGCTCTGCTGTACGCGCTGGATCACATAAATGATGGTCAGGTGCAGGGAAGGAGCATCCTCATAGCGCTGAACAATCAGGCTGTGATTAAGCGCATGAATCAGACAGAGATAAATGCGTCTCTGGCGTTGGAATGTGTCCAAAAACTGAACAGGTGTGCGAAACAAAACAACGTGACGCTAGCTTGGGTTAGAGCACATTCAGGCATCGATGGGAACGAAAAGGCTGACAACCAGGCAAAACAGGGGTCAACCTCGGAATTCCGGGGACCGGAGCCATACTCTGCCATTGGCAGAGGGTTGGTAAGGAACCGCATCGAGAAATGGGTCGCTGAAGAACACCGGAGACGGTGGGACGCTATGACCACCAGACCACTATGACCAGATGGTGCTTACGTTGCCGATTGCCGCAGCCAGAAGAAGGATCCTGCATATGCAAAGGAGAACCCTCAGATGGTTGGTGGCACTGATTACAGGACACGGATGTGACACCTGTCGGATGTGCCTGGAGGAACCCGAGACGGCCACACACATAGTGTGTCACTGTCCGGCGCTGGCGAGAAAAAGGGCTGCCATAACTGGACTCCATTGGATGGAGGACATGAGGCAGATTCCCTTCAATCAGCTGCTCGCGATAACTAGGGGAGTCGAAGCAAGGGAGCAATGGGACAACCCACTGCAACCCCGATAAGATGACTCTAGGTAGAGGGACGAAAAGGGACCCGCAAACAGTGGTCTGATTCGATATCCCTCGAAAATCTATATATATAACCCGTAGTGGTTAAAGGGCATTTACAAGAGCAGTACATTTCTTCAAAAATGAGGTCGGCCGGAGCGTAACTATGAATGGCGCTCGCTATCGCACCGTGATAACGGACTATTTGCTGTTTGAAATTGAATCCCGTGATTTAATAGAGTTAAGCCTTCTAATGCAGAAGGCGCACTTCTTAGCTGGGCCAAAAAAAATTTACCAGCTCAGCACAAGGTAGCACTGAGATAGGCTCAACTAGATCATGCAAACCTATAAATTAAAACAATAAGAATTGCAGTACACAAAGAAGCGTGCAAGAAAAGTCAATCACGTGAGATTGAAAAGATTCCTTTTAAGGACGTCCTTACCAATGCTCACACTAAAAACATTAATATTTCTATTCACATTAACGCGATTAACAGGCTCGAATCTGCCGTAATTCGTGTTAGAGGAGTAGGTGTGTAAGAGAGGTGGCCCTCTCAAACTGTAACAACTCTCTCTAAACGACGCACGGCGACTTAGAAAACCTGAATCGACCTTTCCATTAAGGAACTGATGAACAAATACAACATCGGCCACCTCACGACGCCTGCAAAGAGAGCTTAAGTTGAGTAACTTAAGTCGGGATTCATATGGTGGAAGAACTAATGGGTTATTCCAAGGAAGATGATTCAGTGCGAATCGAACGAACCTCCTTTGAACCGACTAAATTCTTCCAACGTGCGAAGAGTAGTGAGGAGACCAAACCTGGGACCCATACTCGAGTAATGGTCTGACAAGAGAGATATAAAGGTGTTTAGTAATCAAGGGGTTATTGAATTCTGTACACCACCTTTTTATAAAACCCAGGACTAAACTACCTTTGGAACAATATAGTTAATGTGAGCAGAAAAATCGAGCTTGCTATCAAATCTAATTCCGAGATCTTTAACAAAATTAACACGAGCGACACTCACGTTAGAAAAGGTGTAGTTAAAAATTATAGGACTACGACTTCTCCCAAAACTCATGGTTTCACATTTACTAATATTGAGAACCAGGTTGTTGTTCGCACACCAAGAGTAAAAGGTGTCAAGGTCAGCTTGCAAAAGTTCGCAATCCTCGAAACTCGGTGCAATTTAATGTCATCAGCGTAAATCAAGATTCTACAGTGTCTTAGCAAGGGAACAATGTCATCAATTGATAGAATAAAGAGCAGGGAACCAAGATTACTTCCTTGAGGAACACCGGATGACGCTTCAATGGTTACTGATTTGGATCCACGAAAAAGAACTTGGTAGGTCCTGTCAGCTAAGTAAAGCTGGAACCATGCTAGAAGGGCTCGCAGAAAGCCTAATATCCTTAATTTAAGAAGTATAATGGAGTGGGAGAGCTTGTCAAATGCCTTACTAAAATCAGTGTAAACACAATCAGTCTGGCAACCGGAAACGAAGCCCTCGACAGCATGAGAAGTGAACTCAAGAAGATTAGTGGTAGTGGAACGAGCTGCCAGAAATCCATGTTGATTCGTTGATACCAACCTCCTGCAGATAGGCGCAATTGCAGAAGAGATAATCGATTCAGAGTTTCGGAATGACAGACAACTTCGCAACTGGTCTATAATTCGATATTTCGTTCTTGCTACCACTCTTGTGAATAGGGATTATGAACGAATTTTTCCAAAGAGTAGGGAAGAACCCTAGGGATTTTTGAAAGAGGATTTCAGACGAGACTGGAGAACCTCTGCACAGGACTTAAAGACAGCAGGAGGAATACCATCGGGCCGGGGGTGAAGTCAAATGGGAGTTCGGTAATATGTTTCACGATATCAGCACTGGTAATTGAGAGATAGAATATTAGCCTCATGGTTAGTAAATATGTGACGAAAATTATTGTCATAAGGTTGAAAGTCAGAAGGTGAGAAAGATTGACGAAAGAATGAGGCAAACATGTTGCAAATCTCGCAGGCGACTCACTACTAGACAAGTTCATGTGCTACATGGAATTAAAAGAAATTTCTAGGATCAGTAAACACTTTATCGCTCATACAGCTAAGATATTCTCGATACAGAGCAGAAGAGAGTGAGCGAAATCGGTTATAGCAATTTATAAATAAATTGAGACTCGGAGTGTCCTTTCTCTTTAAATAGGTTTTCCAGAGTCTATTCTTCTGATTTTTCAAATGCTTGAGCTCATTATTGAACCAAGGTGGAGATGGACTGGGTAATTTTTGAGGCTCGTAAGGTACACAAGAAACCAGGGCTTCACCATAAAATCGTACCTCGTCGTCATCCAACTAATTTTCATAAAGTAAGCTGTTGAAATTAATCAAGGCAAGCTCATAAAAAGTAGCCTTTTTGAAGTTAAAGGCATGGGATACCACCTCCAGACAAGGATTACTCTCAGAATTGAAGCAATAATTGAGCGAGAGGAGGATTGTGGATTTCGATGACATTTGGTTTTACAATACCGCGGTACTTTCCACACGCAGTCTGCCTGTCCAATATTTGGTGCTCAATTCTCTGTCCAAGTTGTAAGACGGCCCAAGAAAAAACCACTTGGAGTTCCCAGCCTTCAGTTCGGTGTGCTCCAAAAGGCGTTTGCGGACCATCTGCAGTCTTGTCTAGCCAAGACGTCCGTCTTTTCATTGCCATTGATAGCACAGAACCCATATAAGGGTGACCCAATTGATAGTACACGGTTCATCAAGGGCACATTGGTATTTCCAAACCAATTTGGACTTGGTCCTATGGGACTTGATCGCTCTGATTGTCGCTAGGCTGTCAGATAGGATAGCAATCCGCTTGTTAGCGAATGCTCTTTTCAAGTTTTAATCGGTACATGCCTATATGCCGTACTCCTCTGCTTGATCTGATCTCATATCCCGGGCTTTAAATATGGCTTAGGGAGAGAACGGCAAAGAATTGCCAGCAGAGATAGCAGCTACATAGCCGCGAGAAGCAATGGCGTATGCCGGCTAAGCGGGAAAATAAGAATTAAGAAGGGTTGGTTTTTTTTTGTACTGGGATAGAGATCCACAGAACCGAGAGGCAGGATCTCCTCGGTAAAATGGCGTCCACCTTCCGATGCGCCTTCGTCCATTTATGTAGCCAGTGAATTGGGTAACGATCTTCGTCGAAGTCATCTTTCCCGCAAAGAAACCAGAGGCGTCGTCCTTCTCTAGAACATCAGAATTTGGAGCAATCAGGTCAGAACGGTCTCTTTTCGGTGCCCATGATGAATGTTGATTTGCCTGATTTCAATTTACCATCCCGTCTCAGGCTGAAAACCTGATCAGAATTTGTTTTGCCTGTGTTGAAGCCACACTGGTATTGGTTCTTGATATTTTTCGCGTATGGAGTTCTCCTATTTTACAGAGTAACGAACATTGTGTTATACTATACAACGTTATACCGCGATAATTGCTGTCCACGATGATATCCCCTTTTTAGGTATAGGGCACAGGATGACCCTTTCTTCCAGTTTTTTGGTATCGGATGCTTCTATACTTGCATAATTTTAAATCGGTTTATGTCTCAGCTAACTTTTCCTAAATTTGGTACTGGTAGCTCAGAAACATCATTGGATTAGTCTCAACTGGCCATTTAGCTCGAAATTTAAGAATTCATGAACATGTTTTTCCTAAGTATGTGCAATGTTCTGCCAATTGCGTCATATGACAGACCTTTCGGTAGAACTCTCGCGTCTTCGCTCCCTGTATTATTGTAATCCACAAACGAGTTTCATCTCCCAATGTTCATCTTTCCGTCTTTGAGCTCCTTTTTTGTCTTTTCTGAACTCTGGACGTGTCAATGTTCTATGAAACTAATTGCATTGCATGGTATAGTATACTAAAGCATTCTTACATATATATGTAGTCGTCAGAAATCGACGAGACGGACGAGGGAGGAAGCCAAACCAAACAATAAACCTTTATGATGGTGATAATAATATATGTATGTATGTATACTTAGTAAAACTTATTTCCTTATACCTCAGCTATTCTATAAGACAAAAATTTTTATAACTTACTGGATAAGCCTAGGATTAGTGAACAATGTCTGCTTACATACAAAATTGGGCAAACGAATCTGATGACCCGTTAGTCCAGACTGGGTAGGGTTTTTTATTTTCAATCCTTGTTTTTTCAATTGTTACATTATCTTGGAAAACATTACACAAAATTCTGACCAGAGGTAATAAAAGGGTAATAAAAATCAGAGATAATAAAATGGTAATAAAACTAAATTTCATAAAACTTCACTTGACAGACACGTTAAGAGGTTGAGTTGACGTTTTTAATATATCTTGAAAAATAGAGAAGAGAAACAGGAATGGCGTAGAAGTTTCGCTTAAAAGCGTGTTTTCCATATGGGCAGTGAGAATGGCATATTGAAAATAGACGATAACATAAACTATCAAGAAATAAATTTTTGTTTATTATATTCTAAGTCAGTGCTCGGGGCTTCAAAGGCAATGAAAAAGCGGATGCCCTAGCTAAGCAGGGCTCTGACATTGCATTCATCGGTCCAGAGCCGGCTATCGGAGCACCTACCAGCTTGCTGCGAAAGGCCCTAGCCGATCGGAGTTTAATGAAACATACTGAACGCTGGAGGTCCGAGCCTGGATTGGCTAACTCTAAGCGGTTCCTGCCTGGGCCGTCTCCTAACACGGCCAAGAAATTGTTAGGGCGCAGTAGAAACGTTGTCAGGACACTTGTTGGCTTGATTACCGGACACTGCGCCCTAAATTACCACTTATGGAGGATAGGAAAAGTGGAGGACCCCACCTGCAGGCTTTGCCTGGAGGAGGATGAGTCTGCTCTCTCTGTGAATGCCCCGAAATAGCGAGGAGCAGGGTTTCTTTATTCGAAGAGTCCCTGCTCGATTATTCAAGTCTAAGCGACAAGCCACTAGGCAGACTCCTGAACTTGTTCAAGCGGTCTGGCTTAAAAATATGAGGTATAGGGGTGTAGTACAATAGGCCAAATGAATGGCCGCAGTACCTACGGACCCAGTACCTCACACAAGAAAAAGAAAAAAGTCAGTGCTACTGTGACTATTGTCGTCGTAAGACATTATTCTTCGAAAATGTAAGAAACATTTCTTACGTGGTTATTACCGGAGGTAATAAAAGGGTAATAAAACAAAGTTTTTTAAAAATTAACTTGACAGGCACGATAGAAGGTTGAGTTTGTGTGTCTTATTTACATATCCTAGGCCTCCTAGCTGATACCTACACTGAGATATATGGCAAAGTAATTTTGGCGAAGAAATTGGGTCACAGGCAAACAGACGAAAGACAGAGCTTTGTATAACCATTTCTTTTTCAGTAAAAAAGTTAAAACTATTTTAATCGGAAATAAAGAAGTATCAAGAATAAAAATAAAACGAAGCAGTTACAAGTCTATAGGGATATTTTACTGCGTTAGCCATGCCAATTTTTAAGCTACAAAAAATGTAACACGAATACTTTGGATGCCTCAACGACTCCACCTCCTTTTGTACAATCGAGAATTTGTAAAACGTTTTCGTGTTATTTATTGATTCTTTCTTATAAAAACTTATATAATACGAATCTTTTCCCTGTTGAGTAGTTAGTACACGGGGTTCGAAAAGTGCATTCTAATTTTGCTAACCTCTAAAACATATAAAAACAAGGTTGGAATTCTCAAAAAAAAAATGTTAACAAATTCTTCTAACAGCGCGATTTTCAGCCATGAATTTTCGGAGCATATTATGGAGACCTGCATATATACACAGCTGGAAGCCCCTTTTTGACCTCTTTCCCTAGGAAAAAGGGGAACTTAATTAGCATAAATCAGTCCATCAATGATAGCGAACTCGACTTTCAGCAGTGCCACTCGCTCTGTAGTATATAATTTCCACTCGATTGTGATACAATTATACTCGTGCCACCCTCACATAAATATAGAGCTTCTTTTTTATGTATTTAAATATGTAAATGGCAGCTACGTCCAATTCAGCAGAAGCAGCAGCAGCACCAAATCCCACCATTTCTTTCGTTTCGATTTTTTTTTTTTGGTTTTTGGGGGGTTGGAAACGCTCTACTAAGGGCGGAGGATGGGAATCGTGTAAAAGTCGTCGTCTATGTATCGACATGCTCCAGAAATTTTTTTGCACTGCTTGTACATAGTGGTACCAGATTTTAAGGTCACACAAAATCGATTCATAGATGGCATGGCTGGTTGTATAAATGGCCGAAGAGGCGTAGAGCCTCTTTTTTTCCCTCAAGAGTGTCTTAAGTGCTATTGAGGAACTGCCTTCCAAGTAGAACACTAGAACTATATACGCTAGATAACGTGCATATATGCATATATGTATATTAATTTCTTGCATCTATTCCTGCCTCATATTTTTGCACTATTCTTCGTCCTCATAACAACTGCAGTATAATAGAACACAAATTTTTTTTATGACATTGTACAAGGTCAATGAGTTATGCTCAAATGTCATCATGTATATATGGGGGACAAAAGTTTCCTATAACTTTAAAGTGGATCCACATATGCGGTGGTTGTGCGGTCGGTTTTTATGGGATTTGAAAAGAAAATCCCTGTTTTTATTACATTCTCGGTTTTTTGCTAGTGTGTACAAAGGATAAAAGATGCTCGAAATTAAAAAGTTCAGAAAACTTAAATGAATCGATAACTGCTATTTATTGAAGTGTTCGCTTCGGTTGGAGTTTGAAGGACTTTTATTTTGGTTGGGATCGAAATGTACTTTGGGAAAAAAAACGGAGATTGGAGCTCCTGTGCACTAGGGATTGCGGAGGTTCAAATTTAGAAGAGTTTTGTAGACGAACAAGCAGAGCGCTAACTCGACAGAAGTATATTTCTATACAACTGCTGGGAAAAAATGTTGCCTGCTGTATTTATAGGTGGCCGCGTCGGTTGAGAGTTTGAAATTTGAATTTCCGCTAAGTTGATTGTGGGAAAAGAGCGTTTGTTAGTGACAGATCCCATGGATTATGAACTTAATTGCTTTTTGATGTATACTAGTTGACTCAGTTGCTTAATGAGTGTACTTTGGAGCGTTATTAATTAAATGTTATTTTAACTTAAAGGAGATTTATTTTTAACAAAAGATATCAAAATAGTCAACTTCTTTTTAAGTTCAGAAACAAGTTTATAAATTTTCCAAAGTGTCTTCGAAAAACGTAAATTCTTTAGACTGAAGTTTTTTTTATCTTTGAAAAAACTTTAAAACAAATATTGAATTAACTTTCATGTCTATAAATAGAAACCATTTCTGATTTTATACAAAAAAAAATATTGAAAATTTTTTTCTCTACTTAAATTTATTGAAAGAACATGAAACTTTTTTTTACTATCTACAACTTGACTGACAGGAATCATTGCCCTGGATAAGAATCAAATGTTATGGGGACACGAAATCAAATCCAATTTCACGAATTCTGCGGACCTTCATTGAAAAGTGAATGGTACCTTCTTTTGGATACATTCGTGGTAATAGATGATCTATTTCACTTTATAAAGAGTGTTTTTTTGAAATTTTTCTTTTTGGACATTTTTAACATGGATAATATTGAACTGAAAACTTGAAATATTTGATTATTTTTTATGTGTGAAATACAAGATCTCTCGAGTAAAAATAATTGAGTTAATTTTTTGAGAAGCATATACGTGCCCGAAACTAGTTCGCATAGCGTATAAATGTGCCCGCCTTACGAGTATGCACGCTCTAGGCATGAAAATCTAAAAATGCACCCGCATCGACATCGACCATTCCAAAGGCGAGTGTAGTTTTACCAAGCGGTCCCCCAACTAAGTACTAACCACGTCCAATGCTCCTTGTCTACTAAGTATGCTAATGGGTCAATACTTTCGAAAACGCTATCCACTCGGCGTATAGGACATCCTGCCAATAAGGCGGAGCAAAAAACCTTTCCCCCCTGGTGGAATGAGGATCTCTCGAAACTGAGGAAGTTAACAAGAGAGATCTTCGATAGCTGTTACAAACAAGGCCTTTGGCAGCCTTACAAAGACTGCCTAAAATTGTACAAGAAAGGTATTGCCTCAGCCAAGAGAGATACGTGGCAATGGTATTGCCAATCTAGTCTAGGAGACTGCCAGATTATGCAAGATCCTGTCCAAAGAACACTCCAGTCCGTCGTTCATAAAAAAGGCGAACGGAGCTTGGACAGAATCGCAGGACGAGTCAATCGAGCTTTTAATGAACACACACTTTGCCGGATGCAAGGACGAAAACAAGGCCGAAGCATCAGGGAGCGGACAGAGATACTCCTGGCAGGAGATTTCCGCGATTACTACAAAGGAAGAGGTCCTCTGGGCGATTAACAGCTTCTCCCCCTTCAAAGCGCCCGGCTCGGATGGCATACTACCAGTCATGCTAAAGAAACTACTTAAGGTAGCAGTACCATGGCTGGTGGTCATGTTCAAGAGCTGCGTGGTGCTCGGGTATGTCCCCATGAGTTGGAGACGGGCGAGGGTCGTCTTCATCCCAAAGACAGGAAGAAGAGGTCACAAATCCGCAAAGGACTACAGGCCGATTAGCTTGACATCCTTCGTGCTCAAGACACTAGAAAGGGTCATCGACCAACTCAACATGCTTATCTCAGTGGTAGATCCACCGAGACAGCTCTGCACGAGGTGGTGGGAACTATCGAAAAGACTCTGTATTACATACATACAATATACTTTGGCAGCCTTTTTAGGTATAGAAGGCGACTTTAACAACGTACGTACGGGATCTATTCGAGAGCCTCTCATAGCCCTAAACCTAGAAGCAAGCCTCAGGCAATGGCTAGCAGCTATTCTGAGCTCGAGAATAATTCAAGCGGATTTGGGATCCGAGACGGTAATCAAATACGCTAATAGAGGTACACCACAAGGAGGCGTCATCTCCCCTTTACTGTGGTTAGTAACGATCAAGCGGCTGGGCGGCAGGCTGCGGTCTGGCAGTCAATTCGGGAAAAACAGAGTTTACAGGGAAAACGAAAATTCCCACCTTCAACCTCCCCCGGTTGGAGGGGCATACTCTCACCTTATCCTCCAGCGTGAAATTTCTGGGTCTAATATAAGAGCCTAAACTCAACTGGAAGATGAACATCGGCGAAAGGGTAAAGAAAGCCTGTATAACTTTCTACGCCTGTAAAAAGACTTTTGGCAAAAGATGGGGCTTAGGCCAAAGATGGTCCTGTGGATGTACACAGCTGTGGTACGCCCAATTCCCACGTGTGGGTCGCTAGTATCGTGGACAGCGCTGAGCAGGACCTATAACATCATAAAGTTGGGAAGGGTCCAGAGAACGGCAACAGTAGGGGAAACAGGCGCTATGAGGATATGTCCCACGAAAGCTCTCAACGTTCTCTTGCATATACTCCCCCCGACCTTCACATCAAACATCAAACGTTACGACGAATATTCAATATCGTAACGAGGAAAAACAAGGACGCAAATTTTACTTCGTAACGACCAAAAACTCAAATAGAGGGGTCGACAGTCGATTTCAAAAAGCTCACTTTTAGATGTTTTTCCCAGAGCCATTTTGATTTTAATTTTATTAATAAAAGAGATTACTTGTTTCCAGGTTTGCCCATTGAGAGACCGGCGGGTGGACAACAACGTAACAAGGAAATAATTTTTTTAATTTGCGTTTACTGAAATTCTGCACTACACATTATAACTGTCAAAACATAATGACGAATTTGACCGATAACGACGAATTTTATCGTGTGTCCATCCTTAAAATGGCATTCGTCGTTACGACAGATTGCACAGTGGGACAGCCGCCGAACAAAGGCAGTTATAAATATAAAATTTCTTAATTAATTTTTTTTTTCGGAGAATGTAGTTCTAATAATAACAAAAAACTCATGTGTTAATGAAATATATAGAAATTATACATAATAGTACACATTTCAAAATTTATTAGTACGAGATAAAAAAATTAAAAAAAACATGAAAACCTATAGATATTTTACATGACATTTTTGTTTGGTTTGAAGTAAGGATGGTGAAACCATGGAAAGGCACTGCGAGCAAACGCGAGCTTTTGCACAAAGTAAGATGGTAAGATATTACGTGAAGTTTTATTATTAACAAAATTTCTAATTAGTAAATATTCGTGCTTGGTCAATTTAGCTTCTACAAAACGAGATAAAACCTCGTCTGCACTAATATCTGATGTGAAGCTACTATCAGACTTGTCAGATGTGTTGAGTTGTGTTTTCACAGCAGAGTCATCTACTTGAGATAGCTGTGCCACTCGTCTACCTTTTGATCTCTTAGTAAGCTCGAAAAAATCTTTTTTAGGACGCCCGAGAGATGGTCCTGCTGCCGGTTGATCCACTTCACGAATCCAGTGTTCAACTTCTTAACTCAATACATTCAATAACATTTAGCCAATCAGAATACTTAAGTAACAACTTTGATTTAGACCTACCTACTTGTTTCCAATAATAATCAAAACTTTTACATAAACACAGTATACGATCATCTGAAACCTTAAATTTTCGACATCACTGAATGATGACAGCAAAACTTTTAATATGCTTTGGTGTTTTGTAGACATACCTCCACTCACTGTGCTCCAAACCGCAAAGATATACATCCTTCAGAAGGAACACTTGATCCATGTACCTGAAAAAAAGATTAAAATTAGTTGCGTAGGAGCAGACTGAAGCAGGTCAATGTATAATATTTATAAAAAATAAAATTACATCTACAATTTAAGATAAGTAATTATGTTTGAAAGTTAACGTAATAGCAAAAAATCTATATTAATAAAAGAAAGTTTCTGTATGTATGTACGTATGCGTGGATGTGTGCGCTATAGCGGGCGCACCAGTCATCGCAGATTTTCGAAATTCAAAATGGCCGCCGAAAAATGACCGAAATTCAAAATGGCCACCCAAATATGAATTTGCAAATTGTGTTCCGATTTCAATGAAAATCGGTATCTGGGGTTTTTTGAGGTAGCAAATAACGAATGTTTGATCAGAACTTATAAATTCAAAATGGCCGCGCCAATATGGCTGACGATTTTTCCAATTGTATTTTGATTCCAATGAAAATCGGTATCAGGGGTTTTTTGAGGTAGCAAATAACGAATGTTTAAACAAAACTTATAAATTCAAAATGGCCGCACCAATATGGCCGGCGAATTTGCCAATTGTGTTCTGATTCTAATGAAAGTGGATATCTAGAGGTTTTTAAGGTTGCAAATAACGAATTTATGATCAAAACTTATAAATTCAAAATTTGAAGTGATTTAAAGTTTGAAATCGCGCAAAAGGATGAAGACCCACTACGACCTAAGGGCGAACAGATCTAGATCTAGAGGATGGCGATCAAGCCTAGCTATAAAATCCTCTACGAATAAAAGCAAGGACTATTATTATTATTTATTTGCAACGTATGTACAAAGATAAAAATCTTATTTTAAGTACATTAATTAAAAAGAATGATACATAAAACTACGGTGACAATGTTAAATAAAAAAAAAAACAAAGCATTAAGATATGAAGTATAAAATAAAAAAAAACAAAACTACTTATATATATAAAAAAGAAAGTTACGTATTAGAAAATTAGCTAATAAAAAAAAATAGAAAAAGAAACAACAAATTCAAATATAACAGTATAATGCAAAACAAAAAAAAGAGTTATATAAAAAAAAGTCATATATTCATGCTTTAATTCGTCCTATTAGTAATTAAGTCAAAAAGACGCCTCTTGAAAATGTTCCCTGAATCGATACGTTGTAAACCGACTGGGAGGGAGTTCCATAACAGAGCTGCGGTGACAAAAAAAAGAACGCTGTCCAATTAAAGTGCGGAAACGCGGAATAATCAAATTGTTGTTTCTGACCGATTGTGACAACTGAACAAACTGGTTAAGGTACGCAGGTTTGCGTTGGTGCAGTATATCGTGAAGTAGGCGCAAAAGCCGAAATTCGCGATAATCACTAAGGGAGCAGCCCAAGACAGAATTCGAATAGGGCGAAATGTGGTCGAACCGACGTAAGTTATAAATAAAGCGTACACAATCGTTAAAGGCTACTTCGAGCTTTCGAGCGCAAGAGGAATCAAGAGAGGGGAAAATGGAGAGGCCCTGCATTAAGAGAGGCAAAAGTAAGGCTTTCACCAAATACAAACGGACAGCCCTTTTTAGTAAACCACAGTGGTATCTAAGTTTCGAAAGTAGCCCATATGTTTTGCCAATAATGAAATTGACGTGGTCGCAGCAGGTCATACTACTATTCAGGACAACTCCAAGATTTCTGACTTTAAAAACGCGAACAAGAGGAACCCCATTTAAGGAAATTTCTGAGAGGTCGGATTGAGAAATCTCAGAGTGAGTGAAAAAAATACAATGTGACTTCGATGGATTTAGCTGTAGTAAGTTTAGTGTTGACCACCTTGAAACACTGTGCAAGTCAGCCGCAATCTTCTCCACACAATTATGGATTTGATCTTTTGGCGCAGAGAAATAAAGCTGCACATCATCTGCATACATATGAACCTTAGAATGCTTTATTACTAGAGGAAGATCATTAATAAAAACGCTAAACAAAAGTGGCCCAAGAATAGAACCTTGAGGAACTCCAGAGCTAAGTAAAGAATTGGTGGAACTAGAGTCGCCGAGTTTAACTTTTTGCGAGCGGTTTGTTAAAAAGCTATGCAAAAGTTTAAGAGCAGTTGAAGACAAAGAGACTTGGGAGCAGAGTTTTTGCAAGAGCAAAGAAGGTAAATCGCCAAAACTACAAAGGAAATAGAACGGCCCCTCCACGGTCTTCACGAGGTTGAAGGGTGTCATCTATCGCATCCAAAAAGGTTCGTTTGGTAAGAGCGGCACTTGTAGGAAGCTGTGTTCGGGACGAACACTAAGTAAGAAGAAGGCAGTGTAACGGCTAACCGAAAAGAGAAAGTTAAAATACCAATTCACCGAGAAGTTTCATGTTCAGAGGCACGTACTTGAATACATACATAACGCAGTGTGATATCTCAATTTAGTACGGTTGTTCTAACTGAACCGCCAAGAGAAGGAGGGGAGAACACATATGTGCAAGAAGTTTTGTTTTGAAATTAAAGTTGTTAAACGAAAGAAATTGTTTCAATTAATGCCTGACAAATCCGAGAACGCTCAAGAAGAAATAATACAATATTTTTCATAGGTAATTCCAAAATCGTTTTTTCCAGATTTTTTGTTGTTTTCATTATAATTTTTTCCTACCGCGGACAGTGCACACATAAACTTTTTTTATTTAAAGGCGTTGCAACGACGGGGGGTTTTTTTACTAGTCTATATAAATACAATTGGAGTGTCTGTCTGTGATTTCAAAATAAATGTCATTTTCTAAGTTTATATGGTTATTTACACGATATTAACACGAAATCAAGTATTTTTAAAATTTTTGTCTGTCTGTATGTCTGTCTGTCTGTTTGTCCGGGCTAATCTCGGAAACGGCTTATCCGATTGCAATGGGACTTTCACTGGAAGATTCAGTATTTTCTTGGGCATGTTTTAGGCTATTTTTTTACTCGGTTCCGACTATCGGTTACGATTATCGAGCCCGATTACCGTGTTCGTCTATCGGATTAGACCGAAAACTTGAACCTTGCAACTTGATTTTTACCCACTTCCATATAACCGATCAACTTCAAAATTTGCACATATGTAAAGTTCGAGTGACAATGCAATCTAACCATTTTTAAAAAAAATCAAGATGGAGGTTCCAAGATGGCGGCCGAATTTTGCAATTGTGTTCCCTGACCCCCGACATGGATATCAAATGAAAGGGGAAGAAAAGTAGAATACAATTAGCTTTGTAGGGCCATTCAAAATTCAAAATGGTGGCCAACACAAAATGGCGGATTACCTTTTCTTTCGGTATGGGCATCAAATAAAATCGAGTATAGTGCAGTAAGCGGTGTGCCGTCATTTTAAATCTAATATGACAGTCACTACAAAATGGTGGAAGACATATAATAGACTAAAAAGTAGAAAATAAAAAATATAGTTTAAAATAACTAAAAAATACGCTTTTATTTTAAAATGAACTAAACAGTAAAAAATAATTTTGAATGTAAAGTTTTTATTGCTCCAGCCAGTATATAGACACAACCTACCTACCTACCTACCAACAACGGGTAATCCGATTGCGATGGGACTTTCACGGGAAGATTCAATATTTTCTTGGGCATGTTTTAGGCTTCACTCGGTGCCGATTATTGATTCAGGCGGAAAACTTGATCCGATAGTCGGAGAAAAGCGAGTGGAAACTTTTTTTATCATTCCAATTGTAAACCTCAAACCTCGGAACGGTTAATCCGATTTTAGGACTTTCGCGGGATGATTCAGAATCTTCTTAGGCGTTTAGCCTACTTTTCACTATTATCCGACTATCGGGTTAGACCGAAAACAGGACTCGATAACCGAAGGAACGCGAATGAAATGCTGTCACGGCAAGATATTGTTCTTTCAATGTGCGGAAATACTGTGAAGATTATGGTTTGCCATATCCGCAAATGATCAATGGGTCTGATGAAAATTTAAACAGAGAATATATCGAACACAATGAACAAGGGGGAACAAAATGTTGAGGACGCGATGCCATGGGGCAAGTTCTACACAGGGTGAGACACGTATTCTGAATATGATTGTTGTGCATGTATCACAAAATTTTTCGAATTGGTGGCGCTTAACATCGCATTTTAAAAAAGTTTTAACTCATTTTTTATAAGTAACTCTAAATTTTTTTTTTTAATGCGGCAGTGCCAAGCTCAGGAATCACCCTTTGTACTACCAGTCCGTTATGTCGGTTGCACATCATGATGCAAAAGCTAGCAGGGAACTTAGTAAGGAGGGAATAGGTTAAGGGTTATGGGGGTTCGGGATTAACCCTGCGTTTGAACTCTTGGATGTTGTACGAGTTCGGAAATACTGACTGTGAGAGATTATTCTATAGGCGAGTTATGTGCCCAAAATTATGTTTTGCAAATTTGTTATTTTTTTCATTATACGTTTATCCTATACCGGACTGTGCACACATAAGTTTTTTTATTAAAAGGCGTTGCAACGCACGCGGGTTTTTTTCTAGTATACAATAAATTAAATATGGATTAGCACGTAAACAGTCAAAACAATATTCTAACAATTAATTTCAAAATACGACTAAATGTGCCAAATATCTTGTTCTTGAATTTCCATTGCACAAAACACCAACACACACAACAAAATTCCGACACTTCACTTGTAATCAAATACCTTACTTAATGACTCACTTTGCAAGCGTAACGATGCGTAATAATGCGTTCATTTCCCTGACTGATAACGAAAACAATTATATGACATATTTATATCATCGGACAGCTTGTTTAATGCCCTATCGAAATATGTACCTCGATCCTGGAAATTCGAATGAGTTTTATGAATTTATGACCTATGGGCGGCACACACACGATTACGGAGGTCAAGCAGCATTGGACGTAGTACTTAGTGGGGAACTGCTTGGAAAAACGACACTCGCGCTTGGAAGAACGAAAAAACAAATGCAAATGTGAACAAAGGTAAAAGGCTTTTTGACACTGCAGCTTTTCACATATCCACAGGCGCTATAAATTGGAGGGTTAAGAAAGATTTTTTTCTTCGTGAAACGCGCTACAAACGTTCACTAGTGAAACACTTTAGGTGTTACAACGACTTTAAGTGTGTAGAAACTTAACACTCGAGTTTGCAGTGTTGTTACTTTTCATATTATGGAGGGAAAATTCGACGAGGTAAGAAATTGCAAGCATGTCAAAGTTAATAATATTGTGGTTATTGAATTTGTGACGTTCTCTGTCATCTACAAAAATCAATTGAGAAAAATTGTCACTGAATACGTCGTTTGTCGATTTGTGGCAGCCGCAATTCGCCGAAACCCACTTAAACCACAACAGCAGTAACATTTGCGTCTCATTTCGCTATTTGTCACCAAAAGTGACCACCACAATTAGATTGTATCTATACCCATAAAATATGCCATAACCGATGTGTTTAATGACGCGGTATTGCACCACGCTGCGGCGCTCAGAGCCGCTTTTTAGTGTCGACAGTTCTGCTATTGCATGCAACGTCGGACAGCAAGCTCTAGTCGGAAAGATAGTAGTGAAGAGTGAAAGAACTGAAAACGACAACACGCGGATTTATCCCATCGATTCGCCATCCAACACTTCCGTGACGTTATACAACGCTGACTTAGGCGATTGAACAGGAGATTGCTTTCTCGCGTATTATGCTTAGAGGCGACGGCAGGAGAGAGTGCAGGGCAGTTTTTATAAAGAGGGAAGACAAGAAAGAAAGAAAGTTATTTAGGTCGGAGAAATTGAAAGACGAGAGACGATGTCGCGGAGTGGATTCGAACCACGACCCTCTGAGATGGTGTTCGGGTACCTTAACCCTTAGGCTACCGAGGCCGCAAGAAGGTTATATTAAAAATGAGACACAACTTCGGAGATGTTAAATTCGACACCTTTTCTTACGACCCAGGTTAAGAATGAGTTGTATGTTCCTATTGATAAAGTTGGACATGAGATCACGATGAACAAGACAAGCTCTGGCACGTACTTGTGTTATAGTATCGAAGACCTAAGAGTAACCGCAGAGTACCGTCATCAGCAAAGTTGCGAAGGTAGTTGTAGCACAGCATACCATTTACAAAGAATAGAAAAAGAGAAGCTGATAGAATTGACCCTTGTGGAATACCAGCAGATATTTTTTTTCCAGGAGGTTGAAAAGCTTGCGCTACCGCCACGACTCATGCGCCCATTACTTGCCGATCCCGCATGACGGTTATGTCTACGCATGCTTACACACATACACACACATTTGCACATAAAAATACATGCTCATATGCATATAGGGATCTATGTACACATGAGACTAAAAAGCCTCCTCGACGTGGTCCTCCCCGCGGAACTGGCTAATAAGCATTACATCACGGGGGCCGTTCAGCTTTATTTAGCTGCTACTGCTCGTGGCATTTCTTCGCCTTTCTCTATTTCTCGCGGCTTCTTCTAGCCTTAACTTTCTGCGGATGACCTTTAGCGTTGTTTCACATTTCATCGGACGTGAGTGGCGCCTCGGCCATTTGTTCTAATTCCGCCCTCTTTCATCGGCGAATCTCGAACAGGTAAAGAAGACGTGCTCTGCGCCTTCGTCCATCGCTGGGCACACCGGACACAACGGTGAATCATCGTGCCCATAGCGGTGGAGGTATATCCTATACCCCCATGTCCACTTAGGACCGCGTGACGTCGTAACTCACTTCGCCACGTTCCCTCGTAACCCATATTTCTACATTAAGGTTAAGTCTGTGGGTCCAAGGACCCTTTACCGACTCGTCTCACTTCCCTTGCCATTCCTTTACGGACTCGCAGCGCGCAATCTGCCGCCGTACCTTTCTTGACTCCCCTCTACCATATTCTGGGTCATAGAGACGCATTCCCTCTCTCACCAGAATGTCTATGGGGATCATCCCCGCTATCACGCACGCCGTATCGTCGGACGTGGTCCTGTACGCGCAGCAAGCGCGAAGTGCACTTAGCCTGTATGCGGCCTCCATTTTCCAGGACTGAGCTAACCACCCTCCGCAAGAGGAGGCGACGACTCGGTCTAGGGCATCCAAAATTGGGCACCATTCTTGCGAGTGCTTCTGCCCGCTTTGAAGTTAAGCCTTCGGTCGATCATCACTCCCAGGTACCTTAGAGCGGGCTGTGAGTGGATGATCTGTTCCCCTACCTTGATCCTTACGGACACCAGCTTTCTCCCTTTGCTGATCAGCACCACTTCAGTTTTGTGCTCAGCAAGCTTCAGCCCAGCGTGTTCTAGCCACGCTTTTATTTCCCAGATCGCTTCGTTCGCATACAATTCGTGTATGCTTTTCTACGACAGCTACCCCGATGTCATCCGCGAACCCGATCACCACTGCTTCCTTTTGACGACGAAGCCCCAACACCTCATTGTACATTGCGATGCACAGGAGAGGGCTCAGGACGGAACCCTGCGGAACCCCGCATGTTCCGAACACCTTAGGGCCACCTTCCGAATCACAATGAAGCGACCTACCCTGAAGGTAGTCAGCTACTACTCGCACTAGGTACTTTGGTGCATGGTGTACCTAGCTTGATCAACGCCTCAACTATTTTGCTCCACCTCGCTGAGTTGAAAGCATATTTTACGTCGAGGGTTATCAATGCGCAGCAGTGATTTGCGGCTCTTGCTATGCCTACCACCACGTTGACTGCCTCAGTCGTGAACCTTGCGTTTCTGAAGCCGAATTGCCTATCTGGCAGACTACCTACCCTTTCGAGGCTAGGGAGTATCCTGTTACAGATTAACCGCTCGAAAAGTTTGCCTATGCAACTAAGAAGGCATATCGGTCTTTAGGACGATGGGTCCCCTAAAGTCTTCTTCGGCTTCGGTAGGAGCACGAGTTTGTGCTGTTTCCATTGCTCTGGGAAGATCCCCTCTCTCAGGCACGCTGTGAAGACCTCAGCGAACATGTTTGGCGCTATTGTAGCTGCTAGCTCAGCCGCTTTGTTTGGTATGCCATCCATGCCGGGGGCCTTGTTGATGTCTACCTTTTTTGCGGACTCCATAATCCCCTCTGCGGTTACCGCAGGTACCTCTTCTGGATCCACCTGAAGGGTGGGTAGATCGGCAGTGTGTACGTTCTGTGGAAACAGGACGAACACTATACTCTGGAGCAGCGCGGGTCAGGTGATCGGCGGAGAGAGTTTGCCCTTGACCGCTGACATTACCATTTTATAGGCTCCGCCCCAGGGGTCCGAGTCTGATTCTCTGCACAACCTTTTGAAGTGCTCGGATTTACTTCTAGCGATGTGTTCAGCCATTTTCTTGCTTCCTTATATCTTTCAAGGAGTTTATCGAAATCTGGACGATTCCGATTTCTCTGAGTTCTCCTTCTCTCTTTCAGGCAGTCCCTTCGGCATTCGTCGATCTCGGCGTTCCACCAAAAGTTTGGTTGATGTCGACGGTTGCCGGCACGCCGCGGGATGGACGCGTCACATGCCTGTTTTACCGAGTTTTCTATTTCCTCTGCCCAATCCCTGGCACCTCCTGCCGACCTTGCATCATGCAGGGATACTTCTTCGAACACCTCTGCGTCGAGTTTTTTAACGGCCCATCCTCTAGCCGTTCCGTACCTAGGCTTCCTCACTCCTATACCCTGACCCACCTCAAAGATGATGGCATGGTGGTCGTTGTGGATATACACATCGCTCACCCGCCACTGTAGGTCCTTCGACACCGAATCGCTCACGTACGTGATGTCGATTACAGATGTTCTCCCACCCCTTTGTAAGGTGTTTTCGCCACCGGTGTTGACTAAAGGTGCGTGTACACTTGCAATAAATATTGCGCAACTATTGCTGAAATAGTTGCATGTGTGTTTACACTACAATAAAAGTTGCGCAAGATAGTTTGCTGCAAACGGTTTTTAAATCTAGTGCAACAGAACTTGCCGCAATTTGTTGCAGCACTGTTCACACGTATACAAGTAATCTTTCGAAATTTCATTTAGTCACTTCATTACGTTTATGATTATGTTGAAAAGTTGCGTCGAGGTTGAGTTTAAATTTCGATCACCGTATATGAAGTTGAGTTGAGTTCGCTTTGGGTTGAAATAGAGTTAAACTGACATCAAAACATAACATCAAATTTTTGTGTGAAACTCTCATTTATAGATACGATAGCCTCTTTTTGTTAATTCTTTTTCTATATTTTTAAATATTTCTGATTTCAAATATCTCGAGTTTCCAACAAAACGCTGAAGGGAATTTTGTTCCTGCATTTTGCATTTGTTTTTGTTTCCTGATGCTCCCAAACATTTCTCTTAGCCATTGTCAAAATTAAATTTCCACTGTTATTATTTAGTTAATATAAAAAAATAAACGCAATACAAAAACAACGAACACAAAACTAACACCGAAGGCAGACCACACGTATGATAAACAAACAAAACAAATTTCACTTCAACCCAATTACAAGTTGAAGACTACTATTGACTCTCAGGTTTCTTGCTAAGGTAGGTACATAATAATAAAAGCAGAATTTATAAAACTTACTTGTTTTATTTTAAAAATATAAAAATTAAAATATGAAATCACTCGCGTTAAGCTATGTGCTATGCCTCCAAACAAAATTGCTTTTTTCCTTCCATCTTGCGCAAGACCGAAATAGTTTTCAAACTGATTGAAAGCCTGCAATACTATTGCGCAAGTCGGATTTCTCTTGTCCACACTGGCAACAAAATTCTTTCGCAAGAACTTTCTGCAATCTTACAGGAGTTTGCGCAAGCAGCTTGCAAGTATGTTTACACTTGCAATTTCAATTGCCGAAACTAACTTGCGCAATATTTCTTGCAAGTGTACACGCACCTTAACACCACGTTCAATCGCGAGAATACTTCTAGGAGTATGCGCCCTCTTGCATTCGTTTGTCGGCTGACCCATTCGACAGCCCAAGCATTGAAATCGCCCGCTATTATTTTCGGGCAATGGCGACTCGCGTCGGCGGCTAACCTTTCCAACATCGACTCGTACTCGTCTAGTGTCAGACTTGGCGCCACAAACAGCTGTAGACGTGCATTCCGCCTACTTTTGCCCAGCAGATATGGTGTGGGGTTTGTATTCGTCACCATGCAGTAGTACCGATGATAGTACGGTTAGAACAGTATCTCATTACAGCTTGCAAAAAACAATTTTACCAAAATAGTTTGCACTCGACCTTCAAATGTAATAACTTATGGTTAGGTTTATAATTTAATCAATCGATTACCTTAGGTTTGCTTAAAATGTAAATAATAAAAAAAAACATCCTTTAAAAAACCACCACCAATTTTACGGTTTGGTTTTCAGAATAATCCGTTAAATTTTGCAAAAGCATAAATCCTATACTAATTAAACGTACTCTTCATCTCTCGCTCAACCGCAAAATTGTGCATGTATATAAGCCATAAAATATACGAATAAATCCAAAGCATCGGAAAAGATATCCAAAATCCTATATAATTCCATTAAAGCCTAAAAACATCCTTCCTTCAAAATTATTGAGAGAAAGTCTAACACTCCTACTTCATTTTTAGCAAAGGCACTTCTAAACGAAATGAAACCTCCACTCGATACACGAGCACACTACACATGCACAACGGGAAACAGGAGCAGCAGGATTGAGGGCATCATATACAACAGTGGTGTGCGATGGTGGAGAAGGGAGACGGCGGGGGTATGGTGAGAGAGGACTAACTAAAATGAATTCACGAAATAACGGGAAAGAGTAACATAATCCCGGTGTTTTATATTTGTGCCAAAAGAGCTTTCTCTCGTCCTTTTGTATCCTGACACCAGCGAGAAGAGCTTCGTCTATTCAAGCAACTACGTAAAATGACTTTTTGTAAAAGCATGGCTACAAAGAAAAAAAGTAGGTGGAAACTGTGACTGACGTCAATGCCAACACTGACGTCATAAGCATTCGAACGCCGTGTGGTGGCAGCGGAGTGTGCTTCAAATATTTTGCTCCAGGTTCGAAATGCGACTTTTGGGGGGGAATCCCCCTTGTGTAACCATGTTCTCTGTACACTAGGTAACATTACATTTGGTGTATGTGGGTGTGTGTGTGTTTCGTATATATTTTATCCTTTATTCCAAGTGACGAGGATTTTTCAATTTCATCTCATGTTTGCATTGACTTGGATTGATGTGGGCGAGATTAAGTTCTTTTGTTACCAGAAAAAGAAAAATGTTATAAAACCAATCTTTAATAATGGAGACTGAAGCCAACAGAAATTAACTTCTGATAAATGTTTGCTTTTTCGTGTTTTTTTCTCCTTCTTAGTTTATTTTTTATCTTAATTATAAACAGAAAATAAAATAACGGAAAAGGACTTTAAACTGGGGAATTAGATTCGATGCGAGCAGTAAACAATGCAACGTAATTAAATTGGGGCTAGTATAGTTCTCTTCTGTTATGTTGACGTCATTGGGAAAAGCTTCTTTAGAGAGCTTTATACAATATCAAACCAAAAATTTGTTTATGCACAAAAAAAAAACAAACAAAAATAATCATGAAAAATCTAGCAAATGTGGCGTCATCGAGGAGAAAAATGCTTCACTGATGAATACGAAGACGTATTTTTGTTAGAAAATGCCAGTGTTTATCCTAACTATGAACGAAAATATTGCCTGTCTGCGCGGTGTGAATCATAAACTGGAAGGAAAATTGCCTTGAAAATATTTGCATAAATATATACTATATGTGGCGTAGTAATAAGTAAGCGCGGTGAATATTGGGCAGATGACACACTAATGTTATGCTGTGTAGATTGTGCGTGGTCTTCACCATAAACAATTGGTATTTTCTTTCCTTTTTCCTTGATTGCTTATCTAGAGCACTTCTTTATTCATATTATCCTAAGTCAAATTTTTTTCCATAATTTTCAGATATAGTAGACGGAAATTAAACAAAAAAAAAGCGAAGTTACTATATGATGTTGTTGGGAAGTTGGATTTTTTTGTTTTTTTTCTTTACATATGTTAAGATAAAGCGAAAAAAAAATTCTGCGAAATCGGTCCTGTGCTACACGAGAAAATTGCATAAATGTCCATTTTTTATGCATTTTGAGTGCATTGCTACACTATTTTTTTAATTTCTTCAGTTCTGTTGGTCCTAGAAAAATAAAAAAAATTGCAAAATACTCGTGAATGAATAGACTATCGAACTGATTCGGTATACGTACTTTAAAAATGAATCCTAACCTCAAAAAACCAAAATGTATGAAATTTTGTTTTTTTTTACTAAAAATGCAATAAATAACGGGAAAATAGTCGGATTTTGATAAAAATTGGAGAAATTATGTATTTTGATGCTAAAAATACGTGGTTGAAAATTCAAAAAAAAATTTTGATTTTTACGGCAACAATTGGCACTTTTCGAAAAATTTTAAAATTTCCGCCATTTTATGCAAATCATTGTACGGTAAAATTAAAAAGGCATAAAAAATGGACATTTATGCAATTTTCTCGTACAGCACAGGACCGATTTTGCAGAAATTTTTTTTTTTCGCTTTATCTTAACATATGTATAGAAAAAAAACAAAAAAATGCAACTTTCCAACTACATCACTATCATATGACAATTTCCCTCTACTAATATTACAAATCGACAGATTAGACTGAATAAAAGCCGGACAGACTTATGTGTTTAGGTGTTAGGAAATTTGTAATTGTACTTATAACATTTTCAAGTTTTAAGACAACTACACAAAAAGACAAAAAGGGAAAGGAAAATAGATTATATGTATAACAAATATTTGTCGACTTTCAACAGGCATTTGACTAGATAATAAAAAAACTAAAAAATACGCTTTTATTTTAAAATAAACTAAAAGAGAAAAAAATACTTTTGAAGCTTTTATTGCTCTACCCAGTATAGGGAACAACCTACCTTTCGAAATGAGGCAAATAATTAAATTAAAGAAATTATTGGTAAAAATTATAAATATAACTTATAAAGCGTGGGCCTCTATACCTACATATATTATTATTTTATTAACACTGGGGCTTTTCGTTAGCGGCCCACGCTTTTTTACATTTAAGTAAGTTATATTTATAATTTTTACTAATAACTTCATTAATTTAATTATTAGTCTGATTTCGAAAGGTAGGTTGTTCCCTATACTGGCTGGAGCAATAAAAGCTTCAAAATAATTTTTTTTTTTAGCTCATTTTAAAATAAAAGCGTATTTTTTAGTTTGTTTAAGCTATATATTTTTATTTTCTACTTTTTAGTCTATCATATATCTTCCGCCATTTTGTTGTGGCCGCCATATTACTTTTGCCGGTCCGATAACTTAGCAAGCACAGCTCAGTCTAAGACAAGAAAGCAATGATGAAGAAGGAAATACGGAATAGAAAAAAGCAATAAACTTAAAATCATCGAATTTGCACTTAAGCATTTCTGGCTTTTTACTGTAGATATGTGCAATATTTTTCAGTTCATTTTAGAATAAAAGCGTATTTTTTAGTTTTCTTAAACTATACATTTTTAATTTTTTACTTTTTAGCCTTACGTCTTCTTCCGTTTTGTGGTAGTCGCCATATTAGTACCACGTATACATGACCAAATCGAACGATCCAGAGATCGAAAGATTGAAAGTGAGAATCTGCGTATTTGACATTGTCGGATTGAGTAATTCTAGTTTAAATGGATTCAAACGTAATCGAAAAGCTATGAACATAACCTACAATTTATACTTTTCGTATCGTTTTACTGTTGTTTCACTTTTTCATTGAATTCCGCTCGATCCTATTTCAATTCGATCTGCGTATACATGGATTTTTCTAAGATCCAAGCTGGCTTGAACCCGGCTTCAATTTCGCATGTATACGTACTATAGGTTTAAAATGACGTCCACACGGCTTAATGTATTCTACTCGTGATACTCTTTCATTTGATACCCATATCGAGGGTGTTGTAAAGAAAAAGGTAGTCCGCCATTTTGTGTCGGCCGCCATTTTGAATTTGGAATGACGCCACACAGCTTATAGTATTCTACTTGTCAAATCCTTTCATTTGATACTCATTTTAAATGGGTTAGAAAGAAAAAGTTAATCCGCCATTTTGTGTTGGCCGCCATTTTGAATTTGGAATAACGCCATATGGCTAATTGTATTCGATTTGTCATACCCTTTCATTTGATACCCATGTCGGGGGTCGGGGAGCACAATAGCAAAATTCGGCCGCCATCTTGGAACCGCCATCTTGATTATTTCGCAAAATGGTCAGATTGCATTGTCACGCGAACTATACATATGTGCAAAATTTTAAGTTGATCGGTTATATGCAAGTGGGTGAAAATCAAGTTGCACGATAGGTCTACAAACATTCATACATACATACAGGTGAAGCTAATATAAAGCGTATAAAAAGGAAAAGGCTGTTCAAGATCTAATAGGAATTAGGTGTCCCCTAAAAGGTGGCACGACTGATCAAATACGCAACTAATAACTCACTGTCGACAAAGGATCCAAAATGCAGTAACAGAAGAGTTCGATGTACTTTTAGACAAGGGAATGGTCTGGCGCCAATGCTTTTCAAGCTCGCTCTAGATTGATAAGGAAAACGTCAGTCCAGAGAAGTGTCAATAGCTGCGTTCCATTGGGCAATATGTGCTACTCCGGAGTACTCCCGAGTACACTTAACTACTCTTGCTTTAGGGTAGTTTACTCCTAGTAGAAACGCATACAATTTTCGCCAGGTTTGCAAGCTTTAGCTACTTAAATATAGATGGCCTTTTGTTTTTTAAGGTTAAGGTAAACTGTCGATTAATTATTTTAAAGTATTTTTTTAAAGTAAATCTACAAAAACGGTATATATGTTATACAGTAAGATATAAAATTTCCTTTTATTATAAAAAAAATAATTATTTCACGTTTCTTTTAAGGACAATAAATTAATTTGAGGTTATGTTTTACTCGTATTTTCTTCTGATATCAAAAATCGCGTTCCATTGGCCATGTGCTCCGGAGTACTCGGTAGTAGAAAATTTCGCCCAATGGAGCACAGCTAATAGCAACACACTCTCTACAATTACTTGGATATACAAAGAATGTATACATCGCGGCAAATTCCCTTGTGGCAGCAAAAGAATTTTATGTCGAACTAAAAGAGGCTGCAAAGGACATAGGTTGAACATCAAAGATGAAGGTGGAACTCGAAAATATGACCCATCATATATCACAATCTTTTGTGACTAGTGCTTGTCATTGATAGTTAGGGCCTATTCTTGTGGCTAGCAGCTGTTTCGGTATTCTAAGCACCCAGTTACAGGAAACATCACAAATAATTCATCTCTCATGGTGAATTTGTAATCGTGTAATTAGTCTGGCCGACAACGTGGCCTTAACTAAGTAGGAAAATATTAAAGCAGTGAGACAGAGTGTGAATTAATGTCCAAGCACCTCTCATCGACAGACAGATGAGTCTTGTTGTAATGCAAAATAAGCCAGAAACCCGCTCTTTATATTCTTGTGACCTGCATTTATATAGTCACAATTTTGAATATCGGATTGTCAAAATTATGACTACAAAAGAAAAATACTGAGTTGAGACTCACCACATACTTGTGATTGCGTTGTGACTTATGACTGGTTTTAGAATACGGGTATTAGAATGGGGGAAAAATACAACTATTGACAAATACAGCCTTGAAGTAGTCGATAAAACAGTCTACTAATAAAAAGAAACGAAGAAAATAAAGAGATAACTAAGCGAATAATACTGGCTAATAGTGCCCATTATGCCCAAAAACAAATAGCTTCATTCCAGAATTGTGCACAGAAAAGCGAAAATCTCATTCTACAAAATAGTAATACGACCAGTCTGTACTTTGGTAGCGAGATGAGATAGGATGGAATATGGCAAATGAGATACAGCAGCAAGTTGTATGAAATTTTTGACGACCCATGACGACGAAATTTTCTCAACCTTTATAAAAATCAACAGACTAAAACTACACTGTAAAAATAACTGACCTCCGCGGAATCATTAGGAGGCCGCATGATCTCTGCTCGTTATAGCCAGGTCAAGTCTTCGAATGGAAAAGATCTCTGTTTATCATATTCAGCGACTTCTGTGCATTTTTCAGTGGTGTGTCAGGAGGAGCTGCTCCTCGTTCGCCTCGATGTTACTGTAACTCGTTACTTATTGAAAAATGATCATGTACATCAAGAAAAAGATAGACAGGCCTGTGCTTTCTTCATGAGAAAGGTTACTTCGTCGAAGCCCGCTACCCATTACACTGGCTGCAAGTGCTCGGTGCATCGGAAGATGGACAGCATTCCACCGAGAAGCTCCTGGCTAATGGTTCTCAGGATCTGTAACCCGGCCACCACCTGATTGATCTTGATGCATTGATGCTGCGCATTCAAAACGCAGTCTGACAAGTTTATTAACAAAAATTGTCAGCCAGACAAGTTGTAGTAGATAGAAGAGATTTTAAACTTTATTTTAAAAAAAATCAAGGAGGTGTTATGTATTGCACTTTTATAAAAAAAAATTTCTAACAAAAGGTCTGTCAGAAGTTAATTAACAAAAATTGTCAGCCAGACAAATTTTTTCAAAAATGGTTCATTATTTACTACAAATTGTATAAATTTCAAGAAGGTGTTTTGGAAAAAAAATCATTTTTTTTAGCTAAATTGAAAAATTCATAAATAATAACAATTAACAAATTTTTACTAGTCTGGCGGGCGTAACATGTTTTTTACATGTTTTTAAGCCATTCTCACTTTATAATTTTGAGGTGTTCGATGGGGTACCTTTTTTGTCGTGGGAGCTTAGACTATCATTTCCACCTTTCTCCACACATTCTACGGTGCCTGTTGTCTGATGTATAAATCAGCTGGCTTCGTTCTAATTTAAGATGATGAAATGATCGTACCCGAGTAGTTGTGTTGATTGAGTTAGACATATAAGTTGATGATTTTGAAGACAAGATCTCGAAATTGCTTGGCTTGCATTATTGAAGGCAGAGGGTGGCGCAAAGTACCGCCATCAGCGAAGGTGTAAAGTGGGTTGGATAGACTAAGAGAAGATCGTTTATAAAGATTTTAGGCAGGTAATAAGAATCTTGGGGAACACTTGCAGAGACAGTCTTAGTTTTGGATTTGACGGCTTTCCCTTACTGCCAGAGAGCGCTTTTCGGAAGTTAATATCAGGTGAAAGTTGAGCATTAGTGCAATAATATCCTACACATTTTACTTATGCTCCTTCAATCCCTCATGGGACATAGGGCGGAAACAGTTGCCTTCAGCGGACTCTGTTTTGTGCGACAACTCTCAACTCCGCCCAGGATCTCCCAGTTGTTGGGGCGTCTGCTAATAGGGTTCTCCTCCACGTTGTTCTAGGTATTCCAACTCAACTTGCGGATTCCAATCAAGGACCTGTTTGGAATTCTCGTTTCCGCGTCGCAAAGTTTAGCCTTTTTTTTTTTTATGTGGAAGACTAGAGCTCAGGGAAAGGCCCTTATACTGTCGACAATCTATTTTCTTCGTATAGAGTGCAATGTCAAACAGCAAGCTCTAGTCGATAGATAGTGAAGGGAAGAGAGAAGTAGGAAGGAACTGCCACAACCACCTAACCCCAACCATTTCTATCGCGACTCTGGCATCGGGGCAATGAGAAACAACTCGCTGGAGTTTAATTCCATTTCCTTCGCCTGATTTTGCTTGGCCGGGACGGCGCCATAGTTCTTTATTTGTAATTCAATCTTGCCAGCGGATTTTTAGGATACGACGTAGGCAACACTTGAAGACGCTTTGTGATGAATTGGGTGGACTAGACATATTGAGGCAAATTTATTTTGTCGTCTTCACAGTAAAAAGTACAATATAACTATACCAGCGCGTGACAATATATTTTTCGTAGGCTGACCGAGATATGACCTTGAGCTCCTTCAGCAAATTTTTTTAAGGGTCTGTGCCAAAATAGCAATTCAGACGTCAATTTGTATGGAAAACTCATTTCAAGCTACTAATTTGATTTTCGACGGTTTGCGTCTATGGAAATGAGTAAATTATTTTAACTCATTTCAGTTTTTATTAATCAAGGGTAGCCGTTAAATAAATTTGAACAAGCTAACAAGTAAATAACAATAAATAATGGAAAAAAGGAAATATGCAAAAAGATGTAACTTAAAATGACCAGTTTATTGCTTAGCTAAACGGAGATGGGTCAAACATAACGTAACTGCATACCAATAATTAAAATTCTTTGGTCTAAACACTCGCAAGCAATCATCATTTTAGTATATTTTTTTTAGTTTAGCAGGAAGAAGCTAAAAAAATAATGAAATCAAGGATAAAGCTCAATCATTTATTTATAAAAAAAAGAATAAACAATCATAATAACATAATAAAATTTTAAAAAAATTTTATAAAATGTAGCACAAATATTTATTCGTCCATTTTTACTCAAAAACTGTAACTGTCATTGAAATGTGTGAATTGGTATTTTGGCACACTTTAGAATATCGAAGTGCCCTGGGAAATGAGAAAAGTTCGAAATGGTATGTTGGCAAACGGCCTAAGGCCTTATTCTACGCGGCTAAGTCGATGTGGTAATTTTATTTTGAGAACAGCGTTACCAGGTGAGTATATTGCTTGTACGACGAATTTGGTGAAGAAATTTTATAGGCCAATTCTTAGTTGTGACAGATCATAAGACATAAGCAAATATGAAAACATTAATCTTGAAACGAATCTTTTGACAAATCAGCTATTTCCAATTCTCAGTGAAAAATCACAGCATTCATCACTAGAATTCCACCACAATTGTGGTAGAAATGTGAAATGTCAAATGTTGTGAAATTCTTATGAAAAATGTCAATCATTAAACGTGCGGCAAAATGGAAACAGGTAATTTTTTTTGTAAATAATATGAAATTTGACTGTTTATATTATTTTTAAGTCTTTACAGAAGGAAAAAAGTCATACCAGAGAACCTCTCCAGAGCAGCTTGAGTATTTCCTCGAATTTTGCCGGATCATCCAGAAATTCGACAAAATAAAAATGACCTCACAAACCTGAAGCGGATACAAAATCCCTTGGCTGATTTGGATGGAAATTTAAATGCCCTTAAAGGGCCAACTCGGACGCCTGTGTGAAAAAACCATGTTTTGTCAGTGCGGTATTCAATTTAACCTTTGAATTTTTATAGGCGTGGTTAGCAGATGTTTCTAGTACCAAGTTGCATCGTGTATGATCCCTTTACATGTGTATTATCAACCAACAAGTTTCCTCCATATAGTTGGTAAAATTAAAAAACAACGAAGCAATAATGCAATTTTAGCAATTTAGTGTAAAATAATTGAAATAAGAATCTGCTCAGCTCAATTATATACGCCACCACGAGTTTAACTCGTGATTGACTTACAAAACGGTTTTATGTGTCTCGGGTAGCCTTACTGCGACTCCTGATGCTATTTTTGTATCCAAAGAGAACTCTACATATACTTTTGAAATCTTTCTATTAAAAAGTCAAAAGATTTTATAAAATATGTTGTAATTAAAAGTACTTAGCGTCATGTTATTCGTTGTTAAATAAGTGGCTCTCTTGCATGAGAATACCTCAAGAACCATAAAACCACCATAAAAGCGGTTTATTATTCATGTAAAACATTTTCAAGCATTACAAGTGCTCACTGTCACCATAATACAAGCAATTTTAACTTCAACTCACATTTATGCATTTTAGTCCATTAATTTTATTAACTGTGAAGAAATGTGTGCTAAGTAACTATTAATTATTTAATTTCTTTTTTTAACGATTGATTGGTGCCACGCAGTAGAATGAGCATCAACATAAAGGAATAAGAAACAACATTCCCAGGAAAATAAGTGTTGGCGAAACATCTGCTGTGAACTAGAAAATATGATGAATAAAAAAACTGTAATTGAAAATGGCCCCAATCTGCTTCACCCTAGCAATTTCCACTGACCTTTACATAAAATAAAGTTCATTGGTTTTTTATCGACATGGGTGGGGGAGTAAAAACAGTGACGAGCTTTGCCCTTTTAAAGCTTTTCCCGGGGAATCAAGGGATGCAATGGGAACCTGCATGACCTGCAGGCAACAAAAAAGAGGAATAGTGGGAGTAAACCTCAATAGATTTTAGAAAACTCTGGCTAATTGCACCTTGAAACACGTGCACGAATTGTATGTAATACAAAAATAACTTTTTATTTATTTTATTTCTTAACGAAATGTTTTTAAACTTTCTACATACATTGTATTTACCACAAAAAAAAAATATATTATATATGAATATGAACGAATATAAAACAAAGAAAAATACGCATGAGTTATAAAAGAATCTCGAAATATTCTCTCCTGTTTTGTTTTGAATTTATGAAATAAAAAAATATATATATATTTAATTTGTGTGTTTGTACCTCGTTAAAACGAAGGAAATTGTGCGAATCTTATTCAAGGTGTCATAAACAATTCAACTTGTCCCGAAAATGTCTTGGAATTGTGCCAATTAAACGCAATGCGCAGGTTTTTTCTATTTCTTTAAGAGAATATTGTCGCGCTAGTTGATAATATTGTCGACGTGTCAACAAACTCATAAAACATTCATTTTATTAATATATACACATATATATTTATTTATTTATTGTAATTTACTTACTTTAAACAATTATCTTTTGTTTAGGAGAAGATCGGCGCGTCGATTGTCAAAAAGTAAAATCCCAGAAAGTTTGAAAAATCTCAACTTGTTTTACGCGCGTTCACATATGGAAAATACCGGAAGACACAAATTCATTTAATCTGGTGTTCTAGTAAAGCAATTCACCGTGATTTTTTTTCATCAACGCATCTCTTGAACATTTTCCAACTCTCATTTTGAAAATGCATTTGAATTTATGAGGTATTTTAAACGTTTAAACATCTTAAATATCTTGTTTTGAAATCTTCTTAATTTTTGACAGATCGCACGGATATAAAATGACGTTTAATTGAGTTGATATTTTTTGAATGATTCACAATGGTATTTTAAACGTACAGAATTTTGTTTCATTTTTTGTTATTGGTGTAAAAAAATACTTTTTTTTAAAAGGTAAGAATTGAAAAATTTAGTTTAGATTTTAATTTTGTCTTTTTTAGTGAAAATTTTAACTAATTAGCCGACAAGTTGAACTCCGATCCAAGGACCGATGAAGGAGTTAAGTTGGGGCAACGCTTAAAATACTAATTCCTAGTAAAATAATATATTTGGTAAACACTAGTGTTCGTGCGAATCCTGACCTTGAGAATAGGGCCTTGGTAAACCACTTTAGATTATCCAATGAAACCGAAGCTTGGAAAGATGAGATTCGAATTCACTGAAGACTGTCTAGCGAATGATGTTCCCAACACCCAAGTTAATTCTATGTTCATTGCTAAAATTGATCTCCTGCAAATATTTCTTCATCTAAACTATAAAAAGTCGTTTTGAAACACTTGCACTTGCTGGCTATAGACAAGACATATACACCACTTTGATTAACAATTCATTAAGTAACGCCCATTTACTAAGTCATTGGAAAATGACAATTCCCAAAAAAGGGTAAAGATAAAAATAACCCTACCAACCTTCGGTCAATAAGTTTACTGCCGAATATTAGCAAAGGTTTTGAAATAGTGCTTAATAGATCATTATCCAAATGCGTTGAAGAAAAGAAAATAATTCCCGATAACTATAGTTCGGGTTTTCCGCGGGGTGGGGAATGGCACTATTCATGGCGCGTCCAAACTTGTATCAGACATACACTGGAACACTATGGCCATTCTTGAGGGCCCAATACACGAGCGCTCCATCCGACCACGCCACGCCAAAACAACAACAATTTGTATGCACTCGAAATTTCTAATGCATAGAAATTGTTGTTGTTTTGGCGTGGCGTGGTCGGATGGAGCGCTCGTGTATTTCGCCCTTTACCCGAGGGACCATGGTTCTGGGAGAACGAGCTTTGCCCAAAAAAAAGTCATGCTCCCAGAACCATGGGCCCTCGTGTAGGAATGGCCTATGAACGGCAAGTGTACCGGAACTTGCCTGATTGACTATGAGAAGGCATTCGATACAGTGTGGGTCGAGGGTTTTCTCTACAAACATGTCAGATACGGGATGTTCGGACCTCAGCCATATATGATGTTAAAAAAAAGTTCGTCCTCACAAGTGGGATCTTCACATCAAGTAGGGCTTTCGACATCAAGAATGGCCTGTAGGGCGTGACAAACTCGCCGCTTTGCACTGTCGTATGTGGATGACCTGATTGTGTTTAGGACAGGGCCAGGGAATGATCCAGGCGTTGCAGTAGACGCGCGTTATAATGAATCAATCCTTTATCAGCCTCCTCTAAACAAAGCTTCTTGCGATGTGAAGAGGAACTGGAAAACCTTCCAAATTTCGAATAATGCTGGACAAACATTGCAAAATAAATTAGAAATGAAATACATTTTGCTTTGGCTGAACCAATACTTGCATTTCAATAGAAATGTAAGTTCTGCTCTTGTCAAGGCAAACAAGGGGCTTTGGGGTTTTTGAAACATAATGCTTAAGGGGTTGCTTAAGCTTGTATTCAACAATAGATTCTGGCTTCGTTTTTGTTTCATGACAATGTTCTCTACGATAAAGCTATTGTCAATAGGATCGACAGCTCCATGATCAAATTGATTCGAAGTCATGCTCTTAGAGCGATGAAGAGAGGCAATCCCATTATTACGGGAGCGTTCTACCCGAACCTGAATGACATAGAGAAGGCTGTGAAAGTGGATTTATCTTCTCATGTAATATATTTGGATACAGAAAGATTGGGCCAAAATAGATAGGTGTGCCCCTCTTTTTCCACATGCGTTGCCCCTCTTTTACGAACGCATGCGATAAAGGCTACTTGTTTAATAACAAGGATATGAAAGTTTAGGATCTTCTAAAGTTCAGTACGGGAATTTCAAAAACACACAAGAAAGACGCCTCCAATGCCAGTAATTTGTACTTCTGGCTGGAAGATCCTCCATGCTTGGGAATCTGCCCTCTCTAATTAGGTTATAGGATAGTTTTAATCGCATGTTGGTTATAAAGATTAGCTTAGGACTTAGATAGGATAGAACTCTAGATTTTAGTTTAGTAAGTAAGTAAGTAATTTAAGTAAGTTTAGGTTAGTGGTGAAAGTTCCCACGAGGTCTTAGTATTTTCCCTAACTCGAGTTCGTTAAAGCTCGCCACCTGGATGCAGTTCACCCACTGGCTTGGGCGAGAAGAAACAGTCTTGAGCGGGCTAGTCTTGTATAGCAGCAATTGCTATTGGATTAATGAGTCTATGGAGGCGCAAATGGTGGTTCCTTGGAAGAGATTTAGGTTGCAGTTTTGAGTCTTTTCGAACCACGCTAAGGCAGTTTTCGAAGCATTGGTCACAATAAACGTTGTTAGGTATTCCAGACAGTGAGCAGGTCGGGAACGTTCTTGTCTTATTTGTTTTATGTGCTAGTTCTAAGTTCAAGAATCACCCTTTGTACGGTCCGTCAAGTCGTTGGTCCAATGTCTAGTAGTAAGCTTAGTTCGAAGGATAAAAAGAATGTCAAATTACGAGGAATCAGGAGGGTGTTTAAGGAGATGGCGATGACCCAATCGGAGATGTGTTCAATGCCGCTGTGAATTGAGTTGGACATAAGTCCGTCCGTGATGTGCTTGTCTTGCACTATTAAAGACGTGTAAGTAATGCATAGTACCGTCATCAGTGAAGCTGTGAAGTGAGTTGGAAAGGATACAGAGTAGGTCATTTATGAAAATTATAAATAGAGCGGGGGATTAAAAGTGATCCATGGGGGACACAGTCAGAGGTGGTGTTGGGCTGTGATTTGACGCCGTCCAATACTGCCTCGATTGAACGGGCGAAAATGAAACTGTAGATCCAGTCGCGTTAGAGATATCCATAGCAACCAAACCGGACTCACCAAAGCAGTGCTTACTTCGATTGTTGTGTTCTGTCGGACACACTAAAAGGCCCCGGTAGACCTCTTTGACCTGAAGTCGTACTGTGGGCCTGATCATGGTTAGCGCTTGAAGTGAGAAATGGCGCGGCGACTGTAAAACGGAATCATAGTTCTCGAAAAAACTGACCTTTGTCGGAAAACGCCTTCAGGTGTATCACAGTTGGCCTTTTTACAAGACAAATTACGTTTTTCACGACTGATTTTAAATTTTTTTAATTATAAGAAACGTTCAAACATTTTCAAGCGACAACCATAAGGTTTTTATCGAAAATGGTCATGTCGCCAACTATGATACGAAAAATGACAACGACAAACGGCGCTGTCATTTTTTCGCCGCGTCAACCATGATAAGGCCCTGTTTCGTCATTTGTTGATAATCGTCTCAATGTTTTTGGAGAGCATAGAAATAATTGTTATTGGTTAGAGGGGTTGCTTGACTCACCTTTTCTCGGTATGAGTTGGACGTGAACAAGTTTCCAAGAGCCTGCAAAAATTCATGAGCAGTAGAATAGGGCAAAGAGTTTGCGTAGAGATTTAACTAATAGTGAGGCGCTTGTCTTTACGCCGGGAGGGGATATTTGTCAAGCTTTTGAGGCACCTAGTACCTCGAGTCCTGACGAAAACCATATCCATTGAGTGTGAGAAAAAGAGCGGATGAGAGAATTGAAACCTGAGGAACACCGACAGATATGGTTTGGGGGCCATCCAATACTTCCTTGATTGAACAGCCTACAGCTAAAGAGATCGAACAAGAAAGTGGTGAGAAGTATAAGTACTGTGTAAATCCGGTTTTAGTTACAAAATTTTAAGACTAACAGAGATTCTGGTAAAAAATATATTAAAAGTAATTATATTAAAGCCTAAAGAATCATTCACAATTACACTTAAAAAAATATAAAAATTTAAAGTGTTTAAAAAATCAAAAAAAATTGTCCCTTTACAGACCAGAAAAAAAATGGTTCACATTATCCCTCCACATCCTGAATGATACTTCTCATCATATAAGTGTTTGGCTGTGTGTGCGTGCGTGTACTACAAAAATAACATCTGTGCTAAATAAAATTTAACCCGAGAAAATTTTTCATTCGGAAAATAACCTTTGAATTATTTAAGCAATTTTTTTAAGCATACATGGTAAATTTGATAAATCTCCTTTTATACTTAAAAAAAAAAGAAAAAACCGAAGAAGGGTAACTCTTGTCCCCAATCCCTAACCACATAATCTTGCTCCCACTCTACCCTCTGCATCCCCACCACCCCAGCCACTTTTCATTCAAACGCCAGTATTCTTTCTTGCCTTGACATTTCCATTTTATCGATTTGCCAACCATCTAAGCCTATTGAATAACCTGATAAACACTGAAATCGTTCTCTAGACAGCTTATTTCCCAGGGTTAAAAACAGAGTGGGGTTTTCAGTGCAGGAGTGGGGAATAAGAAATTGTTACTAATTAATGCAACCTTTCCCAATTAAAAACTGTTTTCCATTCCCTCCTCTTTTAATTTTGTTTTACTTACTGATTTCACCCTCCAAAAAAATTTATGGGGAAGCAGAAGGCTACAATTTAACCGTTTTTGGAACAGTTGTAAATAAAAACATTGTGTCATTTCGCCTGTCTCGCATATAGAGCGAGATGACATTACGCTTGAAGCAAGCTAAATTCCTAGGCCCCGTTATATCTACACGACAGTGCGCTGCTGGTTCGAGAGATATTACACTTCGTGACCTTCGATATGAGGAAGCAAGCCTCTGACGCCTTCCCAAACTACCCCAATCTTTATGATGGCCGCCATCTTCATACCAATACAGGCGCATGTATGTGTGCTTTCAAAAGTAGGTCAACCGAACCCATCAGGAAAATTCGGTTGAGCAAAGCGAGAGCTTTCGAATTCCACCGTGGAATATTCAGGACCAAGTATATTGAGCAAGGGTGGCGGCTGGGGTATGCTACCCCTGTTTTTTTAGGGCGGGGTGGGGGGCTGGTTTGAGGGAATACACCTTATACCAGGGGCCAAAAGGAATTTTGAGTACGCATCACCATCGCGAGCTGAGATTTTCTTTTATGGGGATTTAAAGAAGTTGAAACTTGAAAAATTCAATGATAAAAATTCCGCCCCTCCCCCCACCACTTAGGGGCATACTTACACGGCGAAAAAAAAATTCGAAAATAAATTTCTACAAATGGATTCTCGAATAGGCTCGTTTCAATCTGGAATTGGTCGCGTTTGTCAAAATGCACAATCACAAGGCTCATCTTGCAGTTTCGCCTCCTTTTGGCATCATCTATAAATAACAGCGCCTCGATTTATACACACGTAGCCACCAAAGTTGTGAAGGATTTGAGCGAGGATCTGTGGGTGCTGGGGGTTTTCTTCTTTATTCATTCATTGTGTACGTGAGGGGGTAATTTAGGACATGATGTTGAGTGCTGAACCGTTTCTGCAATACTTACATCTGAGCCAACATGATGATTCTTCTGCTGGTGCTGCTAGAGGTCCTGTTACTGTTTGCCACTGTTTCTTGGTTTGTTTGTATTTAGACTATCGTTGTATACCATACCGTTAAGGATGCCTTTTTTTACTTCTCTCTTTTCACTCGGTCGTTGAAAGCTTTCTGTTTACGCCAGGACAAATAGAAGTGAAAAACATCTATATTTAGGGAGAAATGTATCTAAACTCGCTGCTGTACTTTAGAGAAGAGAAGTCGGGCCATGAATGCTGCTATGGTTGTATACTCGTCGTATTTTGTATACATATAGTATTACATATATATATATATTCTCGGCATATGAGAGAGCGAGTTTCAGGCACAGGGAGGTGATGAAATATTGATAGCCATTATGGCAGAGTAAAATAAGTTGAAGAAGATGAAGGAAGAGGCAGAATAAGAGGCACAACGACGAGGAAATGCTATATAGTAGGAAGGGCACACGTAGAGGGATCCTTTCTACCAACCATTATTGTGTTGAAACGGAGAACTCCATGCCCATTTAAGAAATGCAGGATCAATAAATTTAAATTGTTTCTGCATAAAATAAAGGCTGTTTTTTTTTGTTGTTTTGTTTCTATTAAATATTTATAAATCGTTTAAGGCATATTTTTATCCTTTCAATATTTTTTAATAACATTTTTGTTTTTGAATTAAGTTTATTACACAGAAAAGAGATTGACGTTTTTTTTTTGGACAGTGAAAAGACGGAAATTGGATCAATTTTGTGCAGATTATGAAGTGAAGTGGAGAATAATTGTTATTTGTGAAAATTAGTGGAAAGAATTCAGTATTGTATTTGAAGGTAACGAATAAAACGGCGTGAATAGATAATTTATAGAGGGCGGAGTTGAATTCTACTTTGAGTACGTAATTGTGTCAGATATGAAAGTTAAAATGATCAAAAATCTCATAAATAATTTGCATTGAAAGCAAAACTAAACATGTTTACTCAATTTATTCAACTTTATGTGTAGAAGTCATATTTGGTTAACACTATCAATCATATTACCTTAACTCGATAGCTACTAGGGCATCTCAAAGGGCAAATTTAAGAACATGAGCCTCATAAACACTCACGCACCTACAGAAGAGTCCCCGGAGGATGAAAAATAAGAATCCTTCGAAGTAGTTGAACGGGAACTTGATGCCTGTCCCAGGTATGGTGTAAAATTAGCCTTGGGAGATTTGAACGCCAAAATAGGTCGGAAGTCCGTATACAGCCAGAATGTCGGCACACACAGCTGGCATGAGAGCAGTAATGACAATTGGCAAAGAGTTATAGAGATTGCAGCAAGTAAGAACTTGAGCGTTGCAAGCATTCAACCAAATATGACGTGCCGTACCGTAACCGTACGTACCCTAAAGTACGAACATGAGTGTTCATAAGGCACCGACCTAAATTGACTTAATCAATTTGCCTATGTTCCTTCGTTATAGTCCAAGAGCCCAGGCCCGCCAGACCTACGTCATTTTCTTAAAGCTGATATTTTGTATACTAGGTGGGATGAAAAGTAACTTCCTTGACCGCCAGAATGCACTGCTACTGCAAAAAAGGTTATGGTGCCTTGAAGTCCGTTCATATTTAGGCAGACATGCCAAATTTCAGTGCGATACTGTCTTTAGTTTTGTTTTGACAGCTGATTGTTGTTGACGTGTTTGGCATCATGTTGAGTATGGACAAAAACGACATTATTTTTTTAGAGGCAAAACGGCGAAGGAAACAAAACAAAAGTTTGATAAATATTATGGGGGTAATGCTCCGTCAGATTACACCGTCAAATATTGGTTTCGAGAGTAGGCTTGAGTAACTCCGGACACAGTTATATCTTCGGATATGTGTCTCACTTTGGATATGAATCGTTCATTCCCTTTCTAACAAATAAATATATCCTCTATATCAGTTTCGTTCATTCGTTCGGAAGTAAGAGAGCGAGAGCGTAGGCTCGGCTCTGCACTTTTTTTCCCTAGTAATTACTCCATACTAAGCTTTAGTCCGACCACCAGTGTGACAGTTGCGTGTGCATTTCGAATCACAGGGAAAGGGAAGGGAATCGATTTGCTTCCGTGTTAATAACTGATTTGCTCCGGGGTTAGCTGCACCGCGGTCTTCTAGTGTAGTGCAGTTTTTTGTTCGTTTGAATTTAATTTTTTTTTTTAAATACTGCTGGATTAGATAGAAAATATCGCTTCTACACCGCCGCTCTACCTGTTCGCAAATTCAGACGTCAAACAAAAAAAAGCAAATTCAGACGTCAAACAAAAAAAAAACTTCTGTAAACTACTAAATCATAATTAATAATCGATTACAAATCATTGTAAATACTATTTGATTTTTAAATACCCCAATCAAATATTTATTTGGTTGACAGTCCTAAGCCTGTAGGTGTAAAGTATGAAGGGAAATCAAATAGTTTGTTCTTGGAGCGAGAGCGAGAAACTTTTGAAATCTCTCACAGCAACATAGTTCCGCGATATGGGATTTGTCTTCGCTCTCTCTCGTCATCATAACTGCGGATATGATTAGCGGACATGGATATAGTTATGGGATATGTGTCTTTGGCTGGAATGATATGTCTTATATCCAATCTTCTAGTGGAGTTACTTAACCCAAGCCTATAACTCTACTACCGATCAAGTCCGCAGCGGCAGGCCCTCCGATACGGTTACAGAGGATTGTCATGGCATACTCTTCGTGGACTACCTCGAAAAAGGAAAAACCATCAACAGCGAGTATTACTGTGCATTATTGGAGCGATTGAAGGCCGAAATCGCTGCAAAACGGCCTCACATGAAGCGAAAAAAAAATTTGTTTTTGCAAGACAATGCGCCAGCGCACAAGAGCATCGCAACCACGGCTAAAATCAATGACTCGCGGCTCTAATTGCTGTCGCATCCACCGTATTCGTCCGATTTGGCTCCCTCGGACTATTATCTCTTACCAAACCTCAAAAGATGGCTCATCAATAAAAAATTCAGCTCACGCGAGGAAATCATCGATGCCGCGGAGGAGTATTTTGCAGACCTTCCGGAAAATTACTTTTCGGACGGGATCAAGAAGTTGGAAAATCGCTGGAAAAAGCGTATCGGGACTATATTGAATAAAATAAAAAAACATTTAAAAAATTTTTTTTTTTCATTCCCAAGGAGGTTACTTTTCACCCCACCTAGTATACATAGTGTGATACGCAGTTAAGAACGTGGGCCCTTTTGTTGATAGAGGGGTTGGGGGGTATAAAAGGAGGGGCTGCATATGTAGGTTATACTAGGGCTAAATAACCGTTAAATAGTAGTAGCAGAAATTGTTGACCTTTTGCTGGGGTGTGAGGGGTGAAACGGCAACTTCAGCTAGGGATGGCTTTGGGAAGGTCCAAATGGTCGAAAAATTCCCTAATAGAGTCTACATACGCAGCGACAGAAATTTTTTTCAATTTTAACCCCTTTTATACCCACAAACCCTCTATCTACAAAAGGGCCCATTCTCCGGGCTAGCGAGTGTGCATACGTTTTTAACTGCGTATCACACTATGTATATACAAAATATCAGCTTTAACAAAATATCCATCGAACCGTCACCTCGACTTAATGCCCAGTGGATAAACAACCAACGACGGCGGCGTTAGTAGCGAGTGTGGGACACTATAATCCCGCCCACCAGCGAAAGATTAGCAATCCTCCCTGGCAATACCAATTGCTATGAACCCGCTCAGCAGAGCCTCGGGCCGGACGGATAACTCAACGACGAACTGGCAAACGGAAAAAGGACAATGATTTCGGAATATTTACATGGAACGTGCGAACTCTATACCAGCCTGGTAAGTTAAGAGTACTATTGGAACAGCTTGAAAAATACAAGGCCGATATAACGACGATTCAAGAAGTTAGATGGTTGGGGAAAGGCATAATGAAGAAAAGGAATTACACAATATACTACAGTTGCAGAGAAAAAGAGCACACGTTAGGTACGGCATTTAACGTAAGAAAAAGCTTAAAACAAGTTATAATAGGATTCGAAGCAATAAGCGAAAGAATGTGCAAGAAACGAATTAAAGGCAAATTCCAAAATTACTCCCTTATTAATATACATGCTCCAACCGAAGATAAGTCTGATGAAGAAAAGGAGGCCTTCTACGAAAACCTTGAAAGAAACCTCAGAAAATGTCCCAGGTACGATATTTTAAAAGTAATTATAGGAGACGCTAAAGCCGGAATTACACTATTGTGTTGTGGTGTGTCGTGGCGCAATCAAAAAGGCCAGATCGGAAACACAACAGAACGCGCCACACTACAACACACCATAATAATGTAATCAGCCCCATATAAAATATATGAATTAGATCACGATACAGTGTAATTCCGGCTTAACGCAAAAGTAGGGCAGGAACGAATCTATTACCCAACCATTGGAAAGCACAGTATACATCCTGAATGCAATGATAATAATGGTCGTAGACTGGTGGACTTTGCGGCTGGAGCTAACATGATAGTGGCCAGCACGAAATTCCAACACAGAAGAATACACAGAGTGACCTGAAAATCTCCTAATGAAGAGACGGTCAATGTTATTATAGACCATTATACTGATTAGTTCAAGGTACTCCTCTAGCAGGCGCGGATTCAAGGGGGAGGGGGTCACGGGGGTCATTACCCCCCAAAAGCACTGCCCCAGAGAGTCCAAAAATTTTTTTCGCCAGCTTCGCTCGCAGATTGCCCGTGCTCGTGACAAAACTATGACCCATATGCTGATTTCTGTGGCTCGTACTCATTTGTGTGGTCCATTCGATGAAGTAAATATGCAAATAATGAATTCAAATGATTTTTATTGCCAAAACAATTTTTCGCTCGCGAGGGCCCAACACACGGGGTCCTGTGCAGTTGCACACATGCCAGCAGCGGCACTGCTCAAAAGCGCTCGCTGTTTAAAAAACAAAATTGACTCAACTCAAAAAACAAAAAAAAAAATAACCAAACGCACAAAACCGACCCAACTTTTTTGCAAATTAAAAAAACAACCTTAAAAAATGACCTTCAAGGTCAACAGCAGATTAGTCCAGTAGGGATAGAAAAAAAGTTGAAATAAATTTACCCTGCGATTTTTGGACGCTATAATTAAGAAAAAAATCGTAGGAATTTCGAGCGTTTCCATATATGTCTGACAGGAAAAAATTTTGATTTCTCGAAATCTACTGAATAGAAATCCACACCATATTCCACTTCCCCTTCGCCCAAAGGTGTTTTTTCTGAAAATCAAGAAAAGAGCGTTTATGAAGTATTAAATCGAACCTCACCAACTTTTCATGAAAATGGGTTAGTAGAGTAACTCTTCGAGAATAAATAGTGCTTTTCAAAATAACTCTAGCACCACCGTGGGCCTTGTTCAAACTTTTTTCCTGAAACGGGTGTTTTTACATTTTTGAGATTTACGCGAAAAGTTATAATTATTTTTGCATGAAATTTTTATTGTAGGTAGGCACTAACAGAAGCCACAATTTCAGCCCTGAAACAAGGTTCTGCGATAATTACAGTCCCTGTAATTAAATGTCAAAAAATGGCCATATTTCGTGGTTTTTGTTTTTTTTTGCAAAAACCTGTTGACCGATTTCAATTGTCCAAAACTCATAATTTTCGTCTTTTTAAGCGCTATTACGTACTATTTTTTGTTTTCCAAAAACAAAATTTTTTCGCACCTAAAACGTTGAAAAACGTGTTTTTGCTACCATTATTAGCTTTTTTCCATCTGTTCTCCTGGACCGATTTTTTCCAAAACACATTCATTGAATTCCTACGATTTTTCTCTTAATTATAGAGTCGAAAAATCGCAGGGTAGATTTATTTCAACTTTTGAATACTTTTCCGCTATCTCTCCTGGACTAATTGATCTATACTCTTTCTATATGTTTTGATTTGCAAATCTGAAGTTAGCTGCACTCACAAGAAAGGGCGCGTCTTCCTCAAAAACACATTAGGGCACGTTTTCGTAGGGCACGTTTGTTTTTAATCCACCAGAAAATTCGGTTAGTTTTGTTCGTTTTGTTTTTGTTTTTTTAGGAGTAAAAATTTTTTTTCGCCACTTTTAATTCCGTGACCCCCCCCCCAAAACAAAATTCTAGATCCGCGCCTGTCCTCTAGCATAATACATGTGAGAACATACCGCGGAGCAAACGTGGATTCAGACCATTTTCTGGTGGGTGCTAAGATGAGAGACAGGATATCATGCGTCAGGACAGGAGGAAGGAGAGTAGAAAGCGAGTGAAAATATAATACCATGGCCATCAAAGAAGAACAAAAATTAGGGAAGAATATGTAGTAGAGCTAAATAGAAAGTTCGGTGCATCGGATAATGAAGCTGCAAGCATCAATACCAATGCTGATCAGGAGTGGGCTAAACTAAGGACCATATTAAAGGAAGCCGCAGCGAGCAAGCTAGGTTACGAAACACGAGGAAGACGCTAAGACTGGTTCGATGAAGAGTGTGCTAGAGTAAAGAAAGATAAGAATGAAGCATATGCTAATATGCTGCAAAGATACAGAACTAGAAATTCCGTAGCGACATATAAAGAAAAACGTACGCACAAAAAAAGAAGAAGACGTGACTGGAAGAACAAATTGCAGAGATAAATGAACTCGGGAATAATAACGAAGTGAGAAAGTTATATGAGAAAGTGAACAAGCAACGTAAACAGTTTAAACCCAGAGTGCGAAAGTGATGGCAACCAACCCAAAAGAACCCCAATACCCGATAATGATGGTGCTGCTAATGAAAGTCAGGTGCCGACAATGGACGACGTACAAGAAGCAATGACGAACCTTAAAAACTATGAAGCCCCAGGAAAAGATAGCATAGCAACTGAGATGTGGAAATTTTGGGCCAAGAATTAAGGAATGGATTACACAAACTTATAGAATCGATCTGGCGTCAGAAAAATATCCCACTTGAATGGACGGAAGGTGTAATAAGATGTTCCCTGCATAAAGAAGGAGATCAACTCATATCTGAGAACTATATGCCGGATCCTCACGTTTGTCAAGGCTTGTCAAGCATTCACAAATTCAAACGTGTGGATAAGGCGTTTGGCTTGGCTTGTGTAAGCTTGCCGACGCTTGTGGCCGATCCGGTCGAGTGTGGATTCTCGGCAAACCAAAGCAAACGTTTTCAATTTGCGAACGCTCACAAAGGAAGTCTGCGGCAAGCGTTTGTGATGCGACCGGTTTTCATTGGATTGCGTAGGTCAAGCAGCATTAGACGTGGTTAGTACTAAGTTGGGGGACCGCTTGGTAAAATGACACTCGCGGTTGGAAAAGTCGATTGCGAATACAGTCATATCTGTACCAGGGACGTGCATACCTCTATAACGGAAGCACTTTCCAATTTTTGTACTCGCAGCGGGAGCGTGTCATAATAGTACTGGGCGCATTTGTTTGCTATGCGTGCTAGTTACAGGCGTATAATTATATAAATACGTCTGTACTTGTTTTGCGAGTGAATATAAGAACTAATTATATATATTTACTCGGGGATCGACCAATTTCGCGACGATGACATTTGTGACATTAATTGGAAGTAAGTTATTATTTTCCTCGTCGTGGATAAAGGATATATTAGGACGATTGAAGTCTCCAAGAGCAAATATTCCGTTCTTTCAGTCGTTATCATCGCATGTTTCAATAATTTCGTTATAATATACATATGTAAAAAATTATCGTATTTGGATTCATCAGAGTTGCGAGTAGTGCTGTGTCGTTCGCGAATGATCCGTTCGTACTGAACGGAACAGTGTACTGAGCCAAATGAACTGGTTCACTACGTAGTACATATTCCGTTCACTCGTTCAATGGTACTGCACTGGTTCAGTGATACTGAACTGTGTTATGAACGATGAACGAAGAGCCAAATGTACGGGTCTCGAATGAAATGACCTGAACTTTTGAATGATTTGAAAAAAGAGCGAATGAATGAATCACAATGAATACATTAGGGGTGCGATATCTTTCTCAGAGAACTTGTTTTGGTTGTAGTATTGATTTTATGTAAGATGTGAGTTGCAATTTCTCTCTAAGCAATTCCAATTGGAAATAGACATTTTGAAATAGATGAGAGTTAAAAAAGTTTTATGAAGAACATTTAAGATTTAGGAAGAGTTCTAATTAGAATTTCACTCGTATTATTCGAGTGTAGGAGGATTACTTATAAAATGTAACGGAATAGAGATTTTAAGAGGAGATTGTTTTTAATTTATTTGAATAGAATATAGTATATCTTAAGGGGAGTCAATTAGTTCGAACTGGAAGTTTGATTTTATTAGGAAATTCATTAATTCTTATCACTAGCAAATTTTTTCAAACGTGGGTGCATGGCTTGTCTATTTTTTTTATTGAACTGTATGTGTGTTTGTAATTGTATTTAAGGGAACTCCATGTTTTGAAGTTTTCAGCAAATTTACGGGAAATGAGCCAAATGAACCGAATGAACGGATCTTTTGAATGGTTCTTTTTAGTGAGCGGAACCAAACGAACCAGGTCACTGAAAAGAGCCATTTCGCCCACCACTAGTTGCGAGGTATGTAGACTGTACCGATTTATTGATGTTTCATGCCGCAAAATAAAAGAATAAAAGGCGAGCAAAAAACAGCCATGTTTTGACATAAATTTTAATTGATCTAAAGGACAATTCTGGCATAGTGTCAACCATAGATATTACCATTCAGCGGAAAACTGTCAAATGCATATCACAAAAACAACATGCGTCATGAGATATTATGTGATGTAGTATAATAAACTTGATGGTATCGATACCATAATATTAATACCACATGCATGTCCTGTAGGTTTCTCGCTCGTTGTGCCCAGTCCTAATAAACTAACATCCAAAATATATTTCAACCCCCTTAAAATAATTCGATTTTTTATTATAAACTTTTAAGCTCTTCCATCCTATCATTGTCATGCCTGACATAATTAAGTTAAATTTGTTGTATGTGAATTATTTCTGATATGAGCTATATATACAGCATCACAGCCCACTCTAATTCCATTTAATTAGGACAATCCTAAACTCATTATTTAGTCTATTTTATACGCTAAAATATTTTTCCGCTTTAGAATCAAAATTTATTAGATTAAAATCTCTTAAATTCCTGACCTCTGAACTTTATATAAATAAGGCTTATGACGTCAATGAAGAGGTAATATAAAGGAATTTAATAACGAATAAAAAAAAACGCAAGATAATAGAGGCATTTTTTTTTGTTTGTTCTTTCTCTTCTCTACAAGACTATTTGTTAAAACAAAAAAGAAAAAGAATTTATCCTTTTTATATCCTGGATTTTGTGCGACTGCTTCAGGTGCCCTTTTATATTTAGAAGAAGAAAAAAAATAATGTTTTTTAAGCGATGTCATAATTGCTTTATTCTTAAAACTCCACCCTTCCGGAAATAAAAAGGATACCACTTTAGAAGTAGGGTAATTAAGAATTTCTAGCATCCGCCAGGACTTGAGCACAAATAATTTTAGCCCTGGAATAGTAATATGAAAAACTTGGATGCAAAAGTGGGTAATTGCCAGTAATTATGACAAAAAAATATATATAGATATATATATTAAAATCTGATGGTTGTATTAGTTCTATCTACTCCTACCCCACTTCGTGCTCATTTTTTTATAGCCCACGCATATTGGCACACACCGGCGCACTGACACAGAAAACTTTTTCGCCCCAGCAGCATTCTTATAGCATGCGATCTGTGTGCCCCAATTGTTGAAGGGAGCAGCAGCAGCAGCCATCAGCCAACCAACCAGCCATATTTGAAAAGCTCCCGGGGCTAGATATCCTGTGCGAGAGTCCTGCCTGACTGTGCTATACACATTTGAATTCATACAGGCACAGCCATAAAACCAGCATAGTATAGGAGGGTGTCTCCACCTAGTGAGAATGTAGTTTTGCAGGTCTAGGTCAAAGCTAAGCTAGGCAGATAATGAGTGCGCTGCTCCCCCACCCCGACAGGATATCCACCCGAGCTAAATATTTCTTGGTGTGCTTGTTTGTATATTTTCGGTCCTCGCCTGTTAGAGAGGGCCTGAGACATATTATTTTTTTTTGTTGCTATATATAGAGCGGTGTACTACAACACACTGTACCCCGTTTTATGTTTAACGTGCTGCTGTGGAGCTTATCAGAACTTCCGTTAACGATTTTCCCACACCCCATTAGCCGGGGAGGATGGGCCGACTACACCAGGACCTGCTGTTTTTGTTTACGTAGCAGCCAGGACTCGCATGTCATGATGAATGGCTGATTGAACTTATAATCACACGGGCGTATTTTTTAAGAATTGATTTATATTTATTTTCATCCACCATTTTTGTTGTTGTTTTTCTCTATTAAAAAAATCTCTAAACGATTTCTCAAAATGCGTTTTGTTTATTTTTCAACTTCGTCCTTTTCTCAACAAAAAAAAACAACAACAGAAAATCAACCCTCATGAGATGGGATTTTGCGTGTCACTCTATCATTTTTTTGGGGGGAAACACACACAACAAAAACAAAAAAAAAATAAGTAACATTCCGGGCTTTGTAGAAGGTCACATTCAATGTTTTCTTTTACGTCAGCAAAATGCGTTTTATTTATATGGAATTGATTTTTGTTAAAGAATATTTTAACAGGATTCCCTTCTTTCCTTTATCATGAATTAAATATAAATCCTGGCGACATTTGCTGGGTGAATTACCACTATCAGTGTTTATCTTGACTAATTTTTTTATGCATTGTTAAACTCTGTATCAAGGTCTTTTTAACTACGTACAATAAGGAGAGAGAAAAAAAGAGATTCAGTACCTAAAAAGATCAATAGATCGTCATATCCTTATTTCATATTGAAACGTATATGTAAACAAATTTTAAATTGGCTCGTATTCCCCTAAAAATATTGGTCTAGGCCCAGGATCGTAATAAGCAATCAGAGTGCTTCCTGATATATTTTCTAGGTCAATTAGGCTTATGAATATTGTAAATGAAATTAAGGATAATAGATATAATGATAAATGAGAGGGGAATTGTGATTGTTTAGATTACATAATTTATTGCATGTCAAATATTAAATTAGCATAGGATTATGATATGAGTAGGTAATGTAAATTTCAATTAGGCAGTAATGTAGTAAGTCTAGGTATATTATCAATTTTGAAACACTGTTATGCAGATATCAATGGAGGACAAGGCTAGAATTGGAGTGTAGAGCCTTCGAAGAAGAAGAACAAGCAGATATCAGGCACCTTCACAAATCAAAAGAAAAATCTTGTTAAGCTACTACATAAGCTGTAACGCTCTTATCCTACATGAAAACTATTAGCAAAAGTCCCATTCTACGTATGGGCATGCTTTTTCCTCCTTTTGATGAACTATTGGGTCCAAAAGCAACTTCGTTTGATCTATAGTACTACACCCATATACCTTATAATTAAAGGCCAGACCACTTAAAGATGTTTTTAATAACTATTCCATAATAATCTTTAATCACTTTAAAATCACTTTTTATTATATTACGACACAAATTCAACATGTTTTCCCTAAATAAACACGAAAAAACTACCGCAAATGTAAATAAAATTGCCCACCTTCACATTTAGCACACTTAATCACTCAATTTTTTTTAATTTTCTTAATTAAGTCACTAAAGCACTATTCACTGTTAATCCTATTGCAGTAAAAAATGATAAAATATATTATTTTATCACTTTTTACTGGAAAAATGTCCCGAACTCTTACATCGCGCCATATAATTTCTTTTTGATTTGACAGATGCTGGGCCTACCATCAACACAAAGAAAAACTCTACTGCCAGGCCTGTACTTGAAGGTCTTGTTTGCACACAAGCTATTTTCGGATCATAGATTTTGATCCAAATCTTGGCTGGATCAAGTTGTTTTTGGCTTACTTGATAGGTAATCATCTGATCTGGATCACGTTGTAAAAAGAACGCAGGTATTGTTTACACAGCATTGTGTAAGTAAAATTTTCAGATTTTCTAAATTCAATTTATTTTTATTTAATTTGAGATAAATCGAGAAACACTTTATTTTGTTCACAAAAACGCAACCTCAATAAATCTGACATATGGTTTTTACTTCATCTTCTCTACAACATAAAAGTCAAACTTTTGCAAAAATTATGGCACATTCACATTATAACATTACTTTTGCCCCACTTTTAGTACTAAAAATTCCGTCAAAGAAGCAGGCTATGAAGAAGAAGATAACCTGGCCACGGAAGCGCCAGAATTTTATTACAGTTTTATTGATTTTTGACAGCTGTCAAAATTTTATGATATGTATGCATATATCGTTGAATATTAACGAATTGCATTCATTCAAGGTTAGACGGCTTTTGATTTTTTCTTAACTATAAAAGATTGATTTTAATTAAATATGTAAATACTACTGCTCGATGGGAAAAAGTACCGTATACGCGAAGGAATGGCTTGATAACAGCTGGCACTATGGCACGTTTTTCAATGAGCGACACCATAATGGACACAAACTTTTGCCTTTTTGAATGAAAAAGTTCAAGCAAACATGTCCATCGAATAGTCCGGGGAAATTAGTAAAAAAAACGCACGAAAGGAGACAAAATTCGGAAATGGCTGAAAATTTGTCCACAGCTTCCTTGGGACTTTTTAAGAAAACAATTTCGGAATCACAAAAAAACAAACATGGCCGCCGGAAATATAGCGGTTTTCCGGTGTTTTCCTTATATCTCGGTGTCTATAGGTCGTACAACCCCGTACAAAGGCCCTAAATGTTGACAATGAAATTCTCTACAACTTTAGTTATTACAAAGATGTTGACCCGATTAACCCTTTCAAAGCTATTCAAGGTCAAAATTTTCAAAAATCACTTTTTGGCCAAAACATCACTCAAAAACTGGTTTTTCCGAAAAAAAATTTTGATCAGTCAATACGAAACGATATTGCCTACAAAAAACCCTCTTGTTATTTTTTCGAAAACTTAATCCTTTCGAAATTATCCAAGCTCAAAGTTTGATTTTTGCAAAAAAATTTCGAAAAGTTTTCGAAAAAATTACAAGGGTGTCATTAGGGTAGGCAATAATCTTTTGTATAAATAGAACAAAAAAATTTTCTCAAGCCAAAAAGTGATTTTTGATAACTTTGACCTTGAATAACTTTGAAAGGGTTAATCGGGTCAATTTCTTTGTAAGAACTAAAGTTGTAGAGAATTTCATTGTCAACATTTTGGGCCCTCGTACAAGGTTGTACGACCTGTAAACACCGAGATACAAGGAAAACACCAGAAAACTTTTTACGTGACCCATCACCGCAATATGGTTACATTCAAATTGACATCATAACGATTTTTTTGAACACCTTCTTTTATATAATTTATATAAAGTCGTATAAATTATTTAATGACTGGAATCTATTTAGGTTCTTAATTTTATATAATTATTTCTTTCCAACTACTTTTATACCCGTCTTTCACATAAAAAATTGTTAAAGAAACATAGATCCACAATGCATTGTAAAGTGTAATATGCCACTTAGAAAATGGGAAAGAATCAGAGTCGTGTCTTGCACGGCATGAAGAAAATATCACAGATTTGAGTTCACTCCGCATAAAATCCAAGATTGGGGTAATTTGATAACTTTACACCGCTTTCGTCGTGCGGAAGATCTCGAAACCCAATTCTTCTGTATGACCGTGGTTTTTTTGGTAAGTTGAAAATGGTGCCTTGGCTAGGCTGAAAATGAAAGAAAAAAATTCAAAGGGGATTTTCCCATATGCAATGGTGAGAATGATATACTCCAATTTTTCTTGGCTGGAATTTGAACTGTTATAAAAAGCATTGGAAAGGAATGAAATACATATTCTATGCTTTTTAAAACAGTTTGCTGCTCTAGAATTTTTAAAACAATGAGTTTGGAAGACAATTCTCGAAATCTACTGAATAGAAATCCACACCATAATCCACTTCCCCTTCGCCTAAAGGTATTTTTTCTGAAAATCAAGAAAAGTGCCTGTTTTCAAACGCGTTTATGAAGTATTAAATCGAACCTCACCAACTTTTCATGAAAATGGGTTCGTAGAGTAACTCTTCGAGAATAAATAGGGCTTTTCAAAATAACTCTAGCACCACCGTGGGCCTTGTTCAAACTTTTTTCCTGAAACGGCTGTTTTTGCATTTTTGAGATTTACGCGAAAAGTTATAATTATTTTTGCATGAAATTTTTATTGTAGGTAGGCACTAACAGAAGCCACAATTTCAGCCCTGAAACAAGGTTCTGCGATAATTACAGTCCCTGTAATTAAATGTCAAAAAATTGCCATATTTCGAGGTTTTTATTTTTTTTTTTGGAAAAACCTGTTGACCGATTTCAATTGTCCAAAACTCATAATTTTCGTCTTTTTAAGCGCTATTACGTACTATTTTTTGTTTCCCAAAAACAAAATTTTTTCGCACCTAAAACGTTGAAAAACGTGTTTTCGCTACCATTATTAGCTTTTTTCCACCTGTTCTCCTGGATCGATTTTTTCCAAAACACATTCATTGGATTCCTACGATTTTTCTCTTAATTATAGCGTCGAAAAATCGCAGGGTAGATTTATTTCAACTTTTGAATACTTTTCCGCTATTTCTCCTGGACTAATAGGCAAAGAGTTTCTTTTGAACACAAAATGAAAAAAAAACAACCCAAAAAACAAAAAAAAATTAAAAAGTACTTCTCATTGTGGCTTCTTCGAAGAGAAGCGAATGGGTTTTCGCACATATTATTTAAAGAAATTGAGGATTAGGACCGCGGGTTATACTGGAAGGCATTGAGGATGACACCAGATGTAAAAAAACACTCAGGCCAAGAAGAGATTTTTTATTGAAGATGCAGCAAATAGAAAGAAAGAGAACAAAGCATCTTAATTTACCTGATGTTGCCGATATTTGATTGTAAACACAATAACTTTATATATTATTCACTTTCAAATATTTCCCAACAACGGATTTCTTCGGAATCCATTCATAACAATCTGTTATAATAATTGTTCTTACTCTAACATGCTATCTCCATCACACAATATAACAAATTTCGGCATTTTCAGCCTAGCCAAAGAAGCATTTCCAGCCTACAAAAACAAAAAAAGAGACGATTTCGTACCTAACTTTGAAACCTCTTATTTTGCATAACCAACAAGTGTTAACAATATTGGAGCGAGCTTTACACTGAGATTGAGCTTTACATTGAAGTAGAATTAGGAGGAAGCGAGAGATCCATACGGGAAAACGTGGGCAAAAGTAGCGATACAAAATTCCAGTGGTTTTCGAAAATATTAGAAAAGAATTGCAATTAGGGTTACCATTTTCTATTTTTGAAATACCAGACATTTAACTACAAAATGCCTGATTATAGAGTAAAAAGCCTGACAAGTAATCATTGTTAATTAATGTTAAAAAAAATAATTGATCCTTAATTACTTCAAACGTGATGGACCGATCTGGCTGAAATTTTTTGTACATTATCGGGACAACAAAGACCCCATCTTCAACCCCTTTATGTTCAGCTGTTTTCAAGTAAAAAATAGTGAAAATAACGTGATTTCAAAACTTTGGAAGGTATTTGTAAGTTCACAATTGCATCTAGCGACCTCTATCGGTATTTATTTTTTAGAAAATTTCATAACTAATAACTTTCCCAATCCATATCTTTTACTAAAAGTTATCAGGAACGGAGATATTGAGAAAAGTTTAGAAAAAGTGCCTATTTTATTCACAATTTGTGGACAAACTTAGGGTGTTCAACCCTAAAATGAAGCGATTCCAACAATAATCTCCCCTATGTAGTCCAATAAATAGGTCGAAAAAAAGGCCTTCGTAATGCGAAAAATACCGCATGCGATTTTTTTACCAAATGATTTTATATATTTTTAAATGCTTAAATTCAAAATGGCGTTATCCCCACCCTCTTGCTAAACTTACAGTGAAGGGAAACACGTTTAATTGTAGGTATATCTCAAAAACTATGCATTTTACGACAAAAATGTATTATCTTTTTTGTAGATAAATAAGTGATTTGACTTTTTTGTTAAGAATTTTTTTTGTAAAGTCAATATGTACTGAGCTATGGTGCTTCAAACTTCACATATCACTTTCAGGGTTGCCACTTTGGCTCTATAGAGCCATTTGTGGCTCTTTATCAAATAAACTTTTAAAATTGGCTCTTTGGCTCTTTTTCAACATAAATGGCTCTTTTGCTGCTGCCCTGCTGGAATGTGCAGAATCCCACGCAAAAGTTGCCCCAGTGAAGAAATTAAGGTATAAGGCCCATTCAGAACCGGCAGTGACAAACTGTTCCTATTGGCTAATGACAACTGCTGCTGCTTTTTCATCTCTAATCCGAATTTTGCTTCTTGTAGTGCTGCTGCTACCGCTGCTCGAAAATTAGGTTCTGATACAGCCTATAGATTCCTTACGACATCTACGCTCAAGCTGTTGAGAAGAAGTTGGGTGCAAGCCCTGAAGAGACACGCAATTTAGCTGTGAATTAATTTTTATATAATATATTGGCTTGGGAAGAATATATGTATGTTTATATTTTGAATACACATACATATGTTTAATAAATATATGTTTATATAATCGTGTTTGACTTGGCTCTTTTTTATCAGCATTGGCTCTTTTTTTCGGAAAATTTGGCTCGAAAATGTTTTGTTGAGTGGCAACCCTGATCACTTTCTTTGCACTATGGTAAAATGGTAGAGATACCAATGGTTTTTCGAGATACCATTTTTCCCTCCATAATTTTTTTCACTCACATATTGGTATACATTTTTCAGTTAATCTTAAATCGATTGCAGAACAGAATCTATAATTGATATCACTTCTACAATGGAGGTTTTTTCTTTTTTATTTGTAAAATCTTGAAAAAGTTATGGTAAAAACAACAAAAAAACCAACTTCACATTTTTCTCAAAAAAAATACGTAATTAACCTATACTTTTTTTTCCAAAAGCTAAAATTGCCGACTCATAACTTTAATAGTTGGTAAGATAGAACCATCGAGGAATTCTGCGTTTATGGGGACCTCATAGAAATAGTTTATACGGCTACAAAAATACAGGGTGATATGTAAAACTCTATCGTTGTACAGTTCTGAACGTATTACCCAGAACGGACAAAGATTTTGAACTAGTCGCCATAGTAACTTATATTCAGCTCAAAAAAAACCTATCCAACGACGATTTACACATAGCTATTGGAGGTGGGTATCAAAATTTGCGTCCTCCTTTACCGTATTAATTTAAATTATGTTGTACATTATTCTAACCTTTTATTTGTAAACAAATGAAATAACATCAAAAATGTAAGGTAAGGTTTTACTCAAATCAGCAAATTTGGTGTTCCTTTTCTGCATTACTAAAAAGTACTAAAAAATAGAAAAGTGATATTGAGTAGATTTCATGTGAACAAACCTAACATTAAGCTGCAATTCCATTTAATTTTGCTAATGTACAATCAATCAACGCCAGTTGAGATGAAATTTTTATGATTTTTCACCAATAATATGGAAAATAAGAAAGAAAACATAATAAGAAGAAAACCCAAAAGGAAAAAAGAATGAAATTCTCAATTATAAAAAAGCCTGACATCAACTAAAGCCTGCCCTGAGCCTGACAAGACTATAAAATGCCTGACATGTCAGGCGAAATCCTGACGAATGGTAACCCTGCAATAAACCTTAAAATTCTCATATTTTACAGGATTTGTTGTTTAAGCATTTTGGGCATATCTTCGATTGTGGATAAGAGTGATCCTTGATTTTCGATTAAAGGTACTTCTCGATGATGTTTCCTGAGTGCGCAAAGCAACACTGACAGTGTTCGAGACAGTACCGACATGAAGCGAGAATACTGGAAACAAGACTTGCGCATAAATATCAAAAATTGTTATCGATATTTCTTTTATAAAAACTACATAGGAGCACTATGATGCGTCAGAAGATGATCGTAATATGCGAATATTACGTGAAAAAAAATGATCTCAGGAGCATATCATACAACTTAATTCAGTGTTTGAATAACTATAACCCCCGTTAAAGAATCATTTATCTTTGAAAATATAACATAGCCCTTCAACATTTCGAAGTCTCTAGAATTAGAATTGCTAAAAATTTTAAAAGCAAACCCCTCTAAGCTCTAATCTAGTTAATATAGTCAAGGTGTACCATTTTCTATCATAATCCTTTCAAGCTGAACCACTCTATTAAACCTTTAAGTAATTATAGATTCAAAATCATTCATTCATAACATCTCCAACTAAGAATTTTCAACAAGTCATAAATAAATGGCTTTGGTAAATTAGCACATATTCTAAGCGATCACACGATACCATTGGAAAAGTTGTGAACAAACATAAATATGTCGACATCTTCACTTTCGTTGCCGAGCTATTTTACGACAATTAGCATGTCGTTGAGGACGCGCTGATAAATAAATAAGCAACGTTTATATTAGCAACTATATTTTGCAAGACAACATCTTGTAAAACCGCTATTATACGGGAAGATAAAATTCAGAAAAATTAACTTTTACTCATTTATATTTTTAACCTATATATATAGAGAAAGACTTAAAAAAGTTCAGTTACTAAATCACAATACAGCTGCTTCATATTTAACTTTGTTCTAATTTTACATACTTGGTTATAGTAATAAAGTAGTAATAAGAGAACGAACGTATTTATGCAACACATTTTAAAATATTGAAAGGGATATTCTTTATAAAGTGCATTTTTAAAAATAAAGTTCCCAATTCTATGGACTTGATATTACGTTTACTTCATTAGGTTAAAAATGCCTTTTTTGAATTGATTTAAAATTTTATTGCAATCAGTACTTTCTAACTGGGCGTTTTATAATACGAGAATTCCATGAAAAAATCTTCATTGAACCAAAATGTCCACCACCACTAGTACGAAGTAATACCGATTACATATATATTTACCTCTGCAAGGTATGTACCTAAAAATACCTATAACGAGTTTAAGGTATAAAGAAAAAAATTCCAAATTTCTATTAATACATAAGTGCTGTTTACTTCACATAAAAGTAATACATAAAAAGATTTACAACACTATTTGCTCAGTGTGTTAGCAACAAAATTATGTGTAATTTTTAAAAGAATTCCAAAATAATTAAAAAATTATCTATATATTTTCTCGGATATAATTGATTTTTCAATTATTTACGCCAGAAGATCCCATGAACTAAAATAAAAGTATACACAGCAAAAAATTAAATACGTATATATGTATATATATAAAAGGGAGAAACCTGCACAAGTTTAGCACTTCGTAAAAGCTCAAGGTCACACAAATTGGCTGCTGAATGCCTGCCAGAAAATCGATACTACCACAACAACCGAAGAAGAAGATTCTAAGAAAATAGCCCGTTTTTCGGGGTTGGTTGTAGAAGAGAAGATTCAAGAATATCAAAAAACGAAGAAGGAAAAAAAAATAAATGTCTTAAAAGTGCGATAGAGATAAGCAAACTTCATTGGTAAGTAAAGACGTCGCCGTAAAGATAACGGACGACTTTAATCTGGGCAAAATCAACCACGTTCGGGTTAGCTCGATAAAACATAAGAGTTGTGTGTACTGCTATAGCTACCAAAACCCACGTTATCTTATGTGCATTTAAACTCTGTGGCTCTGTGTCCCTGTTTCTGGAGTTATCCCCCGTTCCAGTAACACTGTCGCAAAAGAAGAAAAAAAAACAACAAGTAAATATTATATGCGAACCACATCGAAAAGTCAGAACCCACTTTCTGGGTTAACTCCCTAGAAATCGATTCGTTGCACTCCTCAAAATCTGTGTCGAGTGGGTGTAAAAATGTGAGGTGGGTGGAATAAACACAAATACATATAAATAGCATGAGAACTAAAACGCAAGCTATAGGTACAAAGTTAACAAAAGGCCGACTGGCACATGCTCAATACACTCGGAACTTTATACAACAAAAAAACAAGAAACTCCAACCATCGCACATTTAGCATTTCCCCAGTGTTCAACGCTCTTCAGATAAACCCATTCCATCATCCAACGATCTATACTATGGAGAAGCCTTGAAAACTAGTACGCTTAGGGCATCCAGATTGGGTGTTTTGGGTGGTCCTTATGCAAAAGCTCCCCGAACAGGCAGAGCCACTCCACACCGCTGGGATTTATTTGCACGCCATTAACATAATTGTTACAAAATGCTCGCCCCTGGAAAATTTAAGAAAAATCCCAGATGATCATTATTATTACTTTTACAAAAAGAAATCGTTTTCTTACTTATACTACAAAATATAATACAAAAAAATCCTAGTTCACACCTTGAAAGGTACATAATTATTGTCCAACTAAATGATGATAGTCGTAGGAGGCGGCGGACGAGCGCGTCAATGAAACAAAACAAAAATTCTAAGGATATCTTTGAGTTTTCGTTAGACAAATTTCAGTTATTTATTTGTTATGGTATTTGTTCAGATTATTTAAGGTAATTTATATTTTAAAAAAATTCGTCCATTGGGTAATATGAACCAGGGATTTCCCCAGCAAAAGGTAACAAACTAATTAACATAATCAAAATTTAATAAAAGTTTAAAAAAAATATTATATTATTAACAGAAAAATATTTGTACTAGTTGCGGTTTACTGTCATTGAAACCAAACGAAACTGTCAACTATTTTAAGTAAGATGCTGTGACATGCATTTATAATATATTTTTAGCCATTCAAAATTCTTACATTTTCTATTTTTATATTTTCAGTGCCAATTTTCAAGAAGATTCGGATACTTCATACAATACTAAAGTAACGTCTGCTCCAACAAGAGATAACGGTAAGATAATTCCACTTCAATAACATGAAATGAAAAGCGATAGTATGAAAAAGATATTTACAAAATTTCACGGCTATTTTTGGTACCCAGACAACAGCTTTGAAGCAATGTAATGCTGTAAATTTAAAATATATCACAAGTTGTAACAGGTGATAATTATATGAACACTCGATGTTCGAAAATATCGATCTGATTCCTAGAAAATTTATCAATGACTTGATTTAATCTTACCCTATTAATACCGCCATGAGCATTGATTAACATACTAACAATTTTGGATGACGATGGTGTTAATTTTAACTATACCCTTCGAAAAGGTTTTTTGTGATTGATAATACGTTAAATTTGTAAAGAGCTCTTCAATTAGCGTAGTACAATCGGAAGTATAAGTACAACAAAAAAGATGTACACTAGGTCTATTCCTGTACTCGAATCCTGTAGCCTCTATCAAATGTCAAAAACCCTCGTCACTTTTCATTCTTAACGGAAATGGAATTTACGTTGTCGAATTTCTTTATTTTTAGATTTTTTTACAAAATTACTTCTACTATTTAAATACCTTTTAATAGGTTTTAACAGAAAAGTTTTAACACGAAAGTACGGAAGCTGATGTCATAATTTGGAATTGGAATTAATTCATTCAATTGGCATACATCGCATAGTGTATACTTTCTATTCAAGTTCCAATGCGCACTTAATTTAACAGTCAATGGCTCAGCCACTCTGTTGCATTTTTACTATAGACATATGACTTGAAGTATATCTAGACAAAAATAATTGGGCGGGACCGAATCACGAATATGGACTGATCTTCTTCCTTGTTGAGGTATTGGGTTCCAAAGTACCGTGGCCACTTCACTTAGCCTATTGAATTACACCCCAATACCTCATATTTGTAGGTCAGACCGATTGAACAAATTCAGAAAACTGCCTAGTAGCTTGTCGCTTAGGCGCCCATTACACGATAGGTTTTGCTGTCGGTTTTTCCACAGTTTTGCCTACGCCTGACGGAAAACCTAACGTCTAAGGTGATGACTGACGAAATCCTCCGTATATTTTGATTTCGATTAATCGAGACTGGTGGAATTGATTGCCGCTTGCATGAACGTGCAATGGCCGCCTTAGACTTAACTGTACGAGCTATCGCGGGGCACTCACAGAGAACATGAAAGGCAGACTCATCCTTCTCAAGGCAAGGGATTAGGTGCGCCCAATGTCCAGTGAAGATCGCTAAACGACAGTGCAAAAACTACCTCATCCAACCCTTGACACAATAACTTGACTTCTTTCCTTGGTAGACTTTGAAGGGGGTGCTCTCTCTCACCTATTGCATTCGTTCGCCTCCTTTCCTCTGGAGGTTGCCTAGCATCCATTCAGAATTAACAGCATCACCTCATCAACTGTATTGTTTAGAGCGCATTTTTTATGTGATTTCTCGTACAATCAACAATTTGTTGTGATCAATCAAGAACCGATCTCATATAATGTGTTTAATTTTTAAACGTATTTAGCTCTTCACTCTTCTAGGAAGAATATGCTTCCACAAAGCTATTTTAATATGAAAGATTACAGCTCCAAACCCAGACTCCTTTGAACTAAAGTCTATTCTGTTTAGAGCTCCAAATGGAAAGATAGTAAAGAAGAATAGAAAACTTCCAGTGGAATCTGTTTTGAGCTTTTCTGTTGGTTTCCAGGTTTTACTGGAATTGTCTGTTTCATTCATTACCGTTCTTCTCTAGATGTTTTAAGGTCCATTAATACTCCTTGCGGATTCTTTTCAAGGATACTATGTTCTTCAAGTAGGCTTCATCCAGAGCAATACCACTATGCTAGGGCGTAACCCAGCCTTCAAACATGTTTCGGAGGAAGATTAAAGTATGGTCTTCAGCGTTTAGGTCCTTTTTCGAGACCACATTCGGAAGACAGTTGGCTTGCTTGCATGTCGTACTCGTACACCCTTATCTCTTCACCAGAAATGTGGGGTTCCTTGATGGTGGGGTTCGTGGAACCACGGGAAATCATGATTTCGATGCTCTATTTGGAAAATATTGAGCTCTTGCTGAACGAGTCGTTCGGCGACGCGTTTAATACCCAAAATACCAGTCTAATATGCAGATATTTTGGCACCAGAACTTTGATATTTGATGATTTTTTCGTCGCTCATGCTTCTTGAAGGTTGATCAGAATGATGCATATCAACTACCACTACTTGACTCTTGCTATATCATTCATATGCCTGAGTTTTTGACATGCACGACAGTATTCCGCAATATTTTCAGTTCTAGGGGCGGAAATATTACTTCTTCGCTCATGAGTGTCCCAGTGTATGATCCAGTGATCCCAAAGTGTTCTTGGTACTGATCTACTTAGAGCCCTAGCTGTAATGCCGAAGAATGTGTTTTCGAAGTCTATTTTTTCAGATAGTATAATTTAACATTAAAGCATAAATTAGAGCTCAATCTTCTAATAACATAAAAATGATTTGTTAAGTTTATGGCAGTAACATTTTCTCAACTGTTTTTTCAACGTTCCACGCCATACACCACGGAAATTCAGTAGTATAATGAGAGTGAATATATGTATATATCATAAGATTTCTGTGTTTTTTATAGGATATTTTATTTATAGGAAGGGAATAACATGATCCATGATTATTGAAGACCCAACAGCATCTGTTGACGGGTTCGTTCCTTGCGCACTCGGTACGATGTCTGTATTCCCTTAGTACTTTCGTATGCCTAATACGTCGAATTTCGTCATTAAATTTGATTCTATTCGATAGAAATTCTACATTAACGTTTCGGTTAAGAACATTCAGGGTAAAGCATAATATAACAATTTTTTCCTACAAGACAGCGGCATGAAATCCAACACCTTGAGTCTGTCTGTGTAGGATGGTAGGCTGAGATAATCTTGCGGGGAGATAAGAAGCATAAGATTTCAGGTGGTCCAACGCCCTTTTCTGTACCCACGTTGTTGTTCGTAAACGATTGAGTCGATTAAAGGGGCAATCATGTCAACACCTAAATAAGCATCAGCACTTAAGCAGCGTTCACATTGGCGTGTGCTAGTGGGCTAGTGGTTAGTCCCTGGTTAGTAGGTACTGGCAAGGCTGAGGTTAGTTATAAGTGAGTAGATGTTCAGACGCAGTTCAGTGTAGACAGGTTAGTGTACTAGTTGTGGGTATCAATCAAAACAAAATTTGCTTAACCAAAGTTTCCACTGCTGCCTGCCGCTTTTGTGTATTTCTGTAATCTACAGAATCATTGTCCCACAAACACTCAAAGCCCCTATATAATTCTAAAAACTTAATTGTTTCACTTTCTGCCCACTTCATTTTCAAGTAAAAAAAAAAACAAAACAATTTTCAAAAAATCAGAAATCACTTCACAGAAAATCGTAAATTACTTGTCAAATAATCGTTTACTAACCCACGTGTCACTGTTCGCACGAGGCGAGTTAAGTGGTTAGTTTAGAGAAGTGAAGGATAGTGGGCTAGTAAATAGCCCCCTGGGCTATCTACTAGCAAGGGCACTACTCACCAGGTTAGTGAACTAACCAAGACAGTACACTAGCATAAGTGTTCTAACGAGGCGTGTACTGGCATACCAGTCACTGGCAATAACCAGTAGCCAACACGTACTAACCCTTTGTACTCGCCAATGTGAACGAGGCTTTACACTCCAAATGACACGCCACTTTTTGAATTTTTCCATGTGTGCATGAAAAACTGTAAAATTGAGTGTCAAATGGAATGCAAAAAAAATGGCGTGTAATGTTGACCACACACGATGGTATAAAACTGACAGATTGCGTGGCGCGACAATTGGCGCGGGTAAAAAACTGTTAGTGAATGGCTTACTATTATGAAATTTAGCGTAAGTCGAAAGTTCTTTGCCCGACATTACTATACCACCCCTGCCGGAAGTGTACCACACACCCGATGGACTCGAGAATATACTACCCATAGTCCTAAATAAATGAGTCCCGTCTTTATATTATCCTATGCGCAAGCTCTTCGTAGTTCGTTTTTCTCCGGAATTTATCCAGACTCTTGGAAACTCTTGCATCTTCAGCCTATACTGAAAAAATCATGGAGACGTTAATCAACAAAAAGCCTATGGGGTATCTAAAGTCGAAAGAAACCCTGAATGACAAACAATACGGATTTTATTTAGATAAAAAAAACGTCCATTGGCGACATTTAAATATTACCAAAACACCTCAACCAAAGTATGCATCTAGTCTAGTTTGATCGCTCTGGATATATCCAAGACTTTTGATAGATTACGGCGCCCTGCTCTGTCAGCTAAACTCTATTGGTTGACCCTGCTCTAAAGAACTAGAGCGAGTTTTCTTTCTGGCGGTTCAATTAAGGTAGTATTGGACAACGTCAAATCTAAACTTCACACCATTTCTGCCGGTGCCCCCAGGGATCGATTTTATCACCCGCTCTTTTCTTAATCTTATGAGTACTGTCGTATTTCAAATAAAACCTGCAATATCTCCCCATCCGGGTCAGTGGATGGTGTACAACTGTTGGCTGGACCATCCCTTTACATCGTAGACATGACAATAAGGAAAAACCTGTGATGGAAGGACTACATATTCCAAGTCTTCAAACAAGCATCCGAGTGTTTGAGATTTCTTAAGAGGTACAAGTTCCTAATCAAATCCTACAGTCGGTCTCACCTGGAATACAACTCCCTTATTTGGGGATTAAATGCAACTTTTTTGCCCTCAAACTTATTGGCCCACGCCATTTGCCTCATCATAGACCCTCTGAGTCATCGTTGGAATGTGGCAGCTTTGACCGCGTTGATGTGCAGGGACCGAAACGGCCCAAAGTACCAAAAAAGGTCCAAAACCCGCATAAACGAGGACGGGATCGAAAATGCGAGCTTTTTTTGGACCTTTTTTGGTACTTTGGACGTGTTCGGTTCCTGCACATAAACGCGGCCCTTGATAAAACTATCGCTACTATCAGCAATTGTTCCAAGGAAATAAACGCTCTACTGCCTCCACGGCAGGCAATCTTATACCCTTAACACAAGATTAGTCCGCTGGGCTCATTCCCTCTGCCTACAGCTTCCCCTTTCGCGCATGATACAAACGTGGGATTCGTTCTTAAATAGAAACACTATTGAACAATCTTTCGCATTCAATGTTTCCGAACTCTCTTCACAATTCGTTCTTCGCCATCTCCATCAACGTCCTGCCTGCTCCTCATAACCTCAAAGCTATTCTATTCCCTCTACTAAGCTTACTACTTGACATAGCTCCTCCTGAGCTTAGATCTGCCACATAAAAAAATTGGGCCGTTAATACTACTTTTAAAATATGCTCTGTGGACAATAAAAAATCACTTAATGCATGCCAGCCGAAATCGTGATATAAATAAATTAGGTTAGAGTCGGAAGATAATTACTGAACCCAAGACATCAATACTAATGTGTTATAGTGTTAATTAAAATTTCTTAAGCAAGTTCACGACATATACTACGTTTACATGATGGGTTGAATTGAGGTTGAGTTGAATTTTCGACAATCAACAAAATTCGACAAAAATCGCAAACAAAACACAGAGATGCTGCTGTCAACTAAATTCAACTACTCAACTACTGAACTCGCGTCTATCTGCATAGCTTTAACTCAACCCAGGAAGCAGAGCTGAGTCGAGTTCAGTCGACCCTATCTCAACTCGACTCGCGTCTGCATGCATTTGAACTCGGGTTCAACCTGGGTTCAACTCATCATGTATACGTAGTAATAATCTCTACTTCTCTTCTATGCTTCTCTATGAAATATTACCACTAAAGGATTCGTTGTTTTAAGATTTTGTCGATGTCACGAAATATTATAATTGTAAATATAAAAGGAGATCACCCAGCCGCCATACAATTTTGGGCTAATTCTGAAAGTGCCGGCCAACAAAAATAAACTAATTACTTTAATAGATTACAACAAAATAAACATTTTTTATTATCACACTAAAGTTCTAAGTCAAGTATCCGAGGTAATTTTCATCCTTAAAAGTCTGCGAAATAAAATGTGGTAATGTTGCAATTTAACCACCTCACCTCCGATGACCTTGAAATTTTAATATGTTGTAGAGTTCACCACCCTGATAAAGAATATATATGTTGGGCGCGGAAATAATCTCTTCACATAGTTTCCGGGCATTAAAAAATATAAAAAAAGAGGTAATTTTTATTCTCACGATATTTCAGTGCTTTAAAAATGTATTTAAAAAACCGTTTTTTATACATTTTTAAAGCACTGCAATGTCGGTAAGTATAAAAATGATCACTTCCTACCCCCTTTGGCCCAATTCAACGCCACTTTTATAATACTACTCTTATAATACTTTATAATACTAAGCTGAATAATATTTTTGAGGTTAAATATAATCTCAGAGAATTGACTTAGAACTTTGGTGTAGTAATAAAAAATGTTTATAATGCTTAGCTCTATTGAAATAATAAGTTTATTTTTGTTGGCCGGCACTTTCCGAATTAGCCCAATCTGGGTGAACTCCTTTACTTGAGCAAACTAGGAAGTCGCTACTATGCTTTAAAAAATATGCATTATATATGAGTCGAGAGAGAAACTATGTAGCCAAATACCCTTTTTTGATTATTATTTTATAACTTTGGCAATAAAAAAACTTATTCTATTTTTGACTCACCAAAAAATTCTTCATATGGCTAAGTTTGCTTGAGAAAAATGGATGTCTTCCTTTTCTACTCACATTAATCTCTTTTATTTTTTTGTCAACTTTACTTAATATTCTTGATGCTATAAAAGGAACATTGTTAAAAAATTAAAATTAATCTATAATATACTTACAACAGTTTTTCTTCATATCGCTGCAACATATTTTCGATAATTCTGTCTCTGGCAAAGTTATAGTAAGTTGGATATTCCATATTTTTAAATCTATGGCTTGCTTCCTTTTATTTACACATTGTCTTCTTAAAATATCTAGGATATGAGAATTTCTCGTCCTTAACGATCAGATTCGATCAATTTCTAACAACAAATCTGGCGGCAATAAGACTAAATCTCGGCTTGAAGATTATGCTATTTGAATGGTAATGAATCAGGTCAGATCAGATGTTCAATCACACCAAACTTTTGTCTGTCTAGTAGGCGTCACTGACGATCTAGAGAAGATATACCCTTGGCCCAGACTTGGTGTGTTGCGAACTGTTAAAAAGGAAATAGAAAATAGTAAATAATTTTTTTATTCATGGCTTCATTGTAAAGCATGCAACGATTTTCTAGTCTATTATCAAATGCTACTATTAGGCTATATGCTTACTAAGTTTAGTTTAACATGATAAACGCTATAGCAAGCATTTATCTTCAAAAGTTCATAAGATTTAGTCTAGTCTTCGATACAAAGTTTAATATTTGTCATTTAGGTCTGTTATGCACCATATGTGTTAGAAGAATTAAACATTTCCCATAAAGGAATTCATCCTTCCTGGAGGTGCAAGAAACCTCGACTGGTTCACCGATGGGTCAAAAACGGGACATGGTACAAGGACTTCAAGGTCTCAATTGCAATGGGTAGTTGGCCCCCTGTTTTCTACACTGAAGACCTGCGTTAGATTCAACCTTGAGAAAATTTTCAAAGGCGCATTTAAATTTTTTCGGACAGTCACGCTGCTATCAACGCTGTGTATTCCGTTTAACGAAAACTAGTACTTATAATGTACGTTTATTATGGGTCGACACTTCATTTTCACATTAGAGCGCTAGAAAGACCGGGATTAACGTACGTTATTTAACGTCGATTATATGTATGTAGCTCCAGCTTAAACAGGGCGGACCTTAGGCTGTTGAGGGGATATCTGACTGGCCATGTGGGTCTACGGTACCACCTCCACGACTTAGAACTGGATTAGGAGATAGAATGCCGACTCTGCATCGAAGGTAACGAGACTTCCACAAATATGTTCTCTGTACATGGCCTGCTCTAATCTGGCTTAGAAGAAGAATGATTATCAGAGAGTTTCTGAGTCGCGCTCAGTTTCGTTCTTTCTCAATTAAAGACCTTGTCTTCGTACGGAGGGCCGACGGTCTTTTCTGTTAGTAAGGTATGGGAAGAATATGTCTTAATTTGTAGCGGTGCCCACCACATGGATTGCCCCGTTCTTGAAATAATCTTAGTTTGAATGATAGAAGAGGAAAGGTTAGATTTACACGTGCCAGCAAAAGGCGAACAACTTTACGTGTGAGCTCAAGGAAAATATCGTATGTGCTGACATTGCAAACTGCAATTACAAACGAACTTCTAGACTGTAGTGTACGCGAAAAGGAGGACTGCAGGAGTGAGCCGAGCGGGTTAGACTTATGTTGGGGGAATAACATTGCGTGCATGTAAGAGGGCGTACATTTCTACAGAACTATTAAGATCATAGCGATGAAATTTTGTAAGGGCTGTTACATTCCTACGATGGGTCAATGAGCCGATGGTGGAGCATTGCAGTTTCTCCAGCCACGTTAAGGCGATTTCAAAACCCCAACCCAGATAAATGTAATGTATTCGAATCAAGGCCGAATTTAGGGGTACTAAATTGCACGCGCGCCACTTGTGGGTTCGAAAAATGTGGTCATTCCATCGCAGCTCCTCTTAATAGTGCACATATTAAGTGATAGATCAACTGTTAAATCCAGCCAGACCGTCCATAGAAATTAGAGAACACAAAAAAGTACTTCGTTTTAGATGTGTTAAATTCATTAATGCTCTGGAGGCATTAATGGAGGATGTGTTCAATGTCCCTGTTGATTGAGTTAGCGAACTTGAAGACACGATCTAGAAAGTATTTGGTTTTTTATGTGAAGCACTGGAGTTCAGAAGTAAGGGCTTTGTGTTGTCGACGAAAAGATAGAATAATGACTGAATTATCAGAGTAACGCACAGTATCGTCATCAGCGAAACTATGAAATATGTTAGCGTCACTAGTTTTTGGGTGAACATGTGCTAATTTTGAAAAGTCCACATAAATTCCCTAGCAGTACAGTAGGCGAAGAACCTCGTCGAAAAAAAAATATTTAAAGTGGATGATCTTGTTAACTAGAACGTAAAAAACATATCATACAATCGTCTGCGTTTCAATTTATTAAAAAACTCTTTACAAATTATAAATATATAATCATACATTCATTACTTTCAGCGCCATTTGAACTAGAAGCTCGTGGTCGAGATTTTTTAGCTCAAACCAAAATTAAATCTAAAAAAAGTTTAGCTAAAAATTTTTTAAAACCGATTCCTATGTTATTGGAGAATCCAGAAATGTCGGATCCTCGAATTAAGGAAAAAACATTATCGGAAATCGGTTTCAATTCAACTGAAATTACAAACTGGGATCAAATCGCTCAACCACATAAACCCGATCTACTGGTACTCCTCGATCGGATGATTAAAAATTATATAAAAACAAATGTTCGTGTTATTATAAATGACACGACATTTCACTGTCACATGATGGTGCTACAATGCTATTCCGATTTCTTTATGGAATTAAATAATGAAGAACTTGTAGTCCTACCGGCAGATATGGTAACAGCACAAGCGTTTATAATGGTTTATGATTGGATGTTATCTTCGAAACCGATGGTTCAGAGAGAAGGCATATTAGAGCTATTTAATGCTGCACAATTTTTAAAAATTAAAGGACTTGTTGATCAATGTTGGGTTTGTCTAGATGATGATGAACGATTCTGTGAAGATGCAGCATTTCTGTTATATTTGGAAGCGCGAAAGTATGGTCATGAGCTGATACAGCAGCTTATGTTGACAAGAATTTGTAAATTCTTCTTGACTTTGGTAGCATCGAAGGAGTTTTTAGAGTTGACGCCAAAGGAGATATGTACTTTGTTACAGTCCAATTCGATAGGGGTGAATTCTGAAACAGAGGTAAATAACTCTTAGACGGCTCTCACACTGAGGCAACAAGCAATAAGCAACTGGCAATAGACAACACGCAATATTATCGGGAGCGCCTACTTTACAATAAATTAAATTAGAGGTCTCATATTAGAGCAACTCGAACGAAACATGTTGCTGGTTGCGGCAACATTATTTCTGGCGATACTCAGTGCATTTTGAAAAGCGACATATATTGCTTATTGCTTGTTGCCTCAGTGTGAGAGCCGCCTTAGTGATTTTTAAATGTTTTTTCACTTTCTTTTGTCTAAAAAAGGTTTTAATGTCTGCTGTACGATGGCTTAATTTCGATTGGGAACGGCGACAGAAGCATATGCTTGAAATAATGCAATGCGTTAGATTTGGACTGATGACCCCGTGGCAACTGGTCGAGCTTAGACGGAATACAGATTCACCTGAGATTCAACAGATTGTTTCTAGTCCAGAAGTTCAAAAAATGATCGATGATGGATTATCGTGAGTTTTTAATTATTATCAATTTCTGAATAAGATCTTATCTTCATAAATTTTTCTAGTTACGTTACAACAAAGTATTGGTATGCTAATAACACTGAGAATCTATTCCATTTTATGGAGCGTCTCAATCTATCAGAGCCAGTTGAAAGACAATGGATCAGGGATAAGACATGGACCGAGCAATTTGAATGTCCAAATCAACTATACAGCTCTTATGGTTCATTTCTGCATTATTTAGAAATGATACGGAACATCGGGAAGGAGCATTGGAAATCACTTGAATGCCACGAGGGAAGCCCGAACTTGGTATTTTTAGGATATAATTTCCCAGCTTGTGGTGATCATAATAGATTAGATGAAAACCTCTCTATGTATAAATTAATGAATAAGAATGAATAATTATTTAAAAAATTATATTTTTAAGGACAGCATAAGTTTTTTTTTCTTAAAAAATTTTAGTTCAATTTCGATTTATTAATTTTGTTTTAAAGAGAAAACTTTTAGATGTTCTTTTCTTGACTAGTTAGATTTGTTATCTTTGTTCGCTACAAGCACTATGGGTTTCCAGTGCATAGGTTTGGTCTTTTTCTTAACAGCAATCAATATTTATAATTGACAACATTGGATATTTTATTTGCACAACAAGAACTTGCCTTAAACATTGGGAATCCAAGTGCAAGTATTATAATTTATACAAATAAATTTCGTATAACTAATATTTCGTTTATTTATAGAAGAAGATCTCGAGGAAAACAAATCTGGGCACACATGTAAGAAATTTGAAGAAAAGAAGCAAATCCCTACCAACTAAAATAATCAATTCAAATAGCAGCGGTAATGTTTTTGGGAATTAATTTAGTTCAATTTATTTTATGATTCTTATATAACAGAGAAAACCAATCTGAAGAATTACAACCAGTCAAACCAAGCTGATAGTAAATCAGACAATATTAAATTGGTCCGTCTTAGCTGGAAGCACCCAATTGGAAGCGATAAAACAAGAATAGTTCAGCTTAATAAGGAACATATTAAAAATGAAAATTGTGGTGATTGTAAAAAATTTTACCGGCTTAAGACTGATTCTGACAATGACAAATTAGTTGCTTCGACGATTGAATGTGAAAAGAGTACTGGTGGTAGATGGTTTAAGCCAAAAGAATATCTTCAAAGCATAATAGGGAAGAGTTATTTTGCATCGTTAACTACAAATAAGAAATTAACTGAAAATAAAGACAAGAAGTTGGACTTTTTTAATGACATTGAAAGGTAATTATAATAATCAAAGCAAATACCGACTGCGTAAGACCGTGTTATATAGTCGAGTTGTTCAATTTATCACAGAGGGTTGTAGGCAGAAGGTATTAACCGGCCGGGCTAAACTTGTGTTGCAAGTATAACATTGCCGTGGGGTTCTTCTTCTTATATGGCCCTACAGTCCTTATAGGACTAGGGCTTTTTAAAATCTCTATGTCTTGCTAGTTCTCTAAAAAATATACTAATTATATGTTTTCGTATCTCTTCTGTAACATCCATCCATCCAACTATTGCTTGGTCATCCTATGCTTCTTTTTCTGATGGTTTACCATTGAAAACCTACCCAAGCATTCTTTTATCCGAAGCTCGTCCTAATTCTTAGATGTTTGGATTTTGCACCGCCAATTGTATTCTACCTGCCATGCCCTTTCATTTGACACCCATGTCGGGGGTCGGGGAGCACAATAGCAAAATTCGCCCGCCATCTTGGAACCGACGTCTTGATTTTTTTATAAAATGGTCAGATTGCATTGTCACGCGAACTATACATATGAGCAAAATTTCAGCTCATGCGGGAACCGGAAAGTGGGTCAAATTTAACTTCAAGATTGTTTTACATAGTTAGTTACAGGTGAAGCTAATAAAAAGGGTGTACAAAATACCAATTAGCGCAAATCTTCCAGTCTGCCATCAAATTTATATTTTTTAGTATAATTTAAAACTATTAAACCTAAATTCAGAGAGTAGACTGGCCATTCAGGTAATTTGTGCTCTGGTTCGAAAATCGTAGTGTGATAATGTAGGTGATATACAAAACTATTCAATTGGGTCTGCCGGGGAAATTAACAAAAATTCCTCGGTCTGCCATTTTTAACGTTTAGTATATTCTAATAACGGAATAAGTATGAAGGAGTTGATATGAATTTCGTGTGTCATCTGAAAAATGTCTTCTTTAAAAATTACTAAAAAATACCAATTAACGTAAATCTTCCAGTCCTCCATCGAATTTATATATATAAGTATAACTTAAACCTATTAAACCTAAACTCAGGGAGTAGACCAGATACTCAGATAATTTGTCATTATGGGCTCTCGGTCTAACAGAGATGACGTCTTTTTTGCTGTTTTTGACCCAGTTTAGTTTTTTCCTTGTGTGAGGTACTGGGTCCATAGGTACTGCGGCCATTCAATTGGCATATTCTACTACACCCCCTATACATCATATTTTTAGGCCAGGCCGCTTGAACAAGTTCAGCCATCTTCAGTATGTTTCATCAAAGTCCGATCGGCTAGGGCCTTTCGCAGCAAGCTGGTAGGTGCTCCGATAGCCGACTTTGGACCGGTGAATGCAATGTCAGAGCCCTGCTTTTATACCCAAGATAGACGGCATCGATTATGCTCATAATTATTATCTTAATCTACTGGTTATGGATATAATTTTAGGGGTTGATACACGGCAAAATTAATTTGTCATAATTTTTGACAGTTTGCAGTTTAACGAATGTGGCGACAAACGTTTTTAGGAAAATGGATCTGCAACTAATATTTTATGTGTTGAAAAGAATATTGAAAATTAAAGGAAAATAAAACGTTTGCTTAAAAACAAACGAAAAATAAAATTTTTAAATGTCAAGTGCCACCAACGACAATCGAAGTGAGAGTAATAATTGGAAAGTTATTTCCAGTTTCCATTAAGAGAAATGAGCTTAAAACAACTTCATAATCAAATTTAGAACTGAAGAAACATTTTTCATTAATGGATGTAACACGGGCAAAATTTATAAACATATCTTATTTATTATAATAAGTGCTGCCGTCTATCGCCGGTAAAGGGCATCCGCTTTTTCATTGCCTTTGAAGCCCCGATGTCCCGGGACCCAGACAAGGTTAACTTGATTTAGAACGCCCAGCTCACCAAGAGCACGTTGGCAGTCCCAAACTAATTTAGACTTGGTCTTACGGGACCTTATCGCCCTAATTGTCGCTTGGATATTAGAGAAGACAAAAATCCGTTTATTTTGGTAGGCCCTTAAGTTCTCACGAGTGCATGCCAGTATAGCGTACACCTCTGCTTGGGAGACAGTTGCTAGGGTGCCTAAGCTTATCGGATTCCGACGCCCACACCTGTCTCTGTTTTGGAGCCATCCGTGTATCAAACTAGTCCACCCTGCGATATCTTAGGAACCACCCAAACTAAAGCTCCATAAGTTACCATGAGCCTAGCGATCGTACTGTATATCCAGTACACGGTTTTCGGCTGCAAACCCCATGTGGAGCCACAAGCTCTGCGGCAAGCCCGCAGGGATCTGCGCGTTCTGCTCATCAGAGTATGCATGTGCTGGTTCCAGTTGAGCTTGGCATCTAGCGTCACTCCTAAATATTTGGCTTGTTGTGAAAAGCCTATAGTTCTACCTGCGAGTGTCGGTTCCGAAAGCCCTCGTATTGATCGTTTCCTAGTAAAGGGAACGAGAATCGTCTTGTCGGGATTGACTATTAGTCCTACGCTGTCGCACCAGCTAGATACTAGATCTAGTGCCAGTTTAGTTTAGTCTATATTAAAACAACTCTTTGGACTTTATATAGTATGTTCGAAACAGAGTTGTTGGCAGTAATTATGAATCTTGGGACTTGTTTCTTGAGCGACTAGGGTAGCGGCATTTTGGATTAGATGATTACATTCTTGCAGTACCAGCTTAATACGACACGGGTTTAATAGCTTTTATATATTCTCCGTCGAACCATACATTCAGCCTAGGATTTATTAATTTCCTAGATGGAAATAAACTAACGAAATTCTGCCTGTGTAATGCGTTTCATTAAAGATACTAACTGACTGGTTTTGGATATTAAGATAGCCAGTTGTGCTGTTTTACTAATAGTGATCTAAAATATTGAAATCGCAAACAGCTTGTTTTAATCCAGTCTGTTTCGAGGCGCCTTCTAGGGTTCCCCAAAAAAGCTACATATTTAGGTCATCTATTATTTATCCTATTTGTAAATTCTGTTTCTACTCTTTTTAAGAATGCATGAGGACGATGTGAAGATTTTCGCTCCCTACTTCAGGATGAACTTAATCTATTTCAGGAATGGTCTAAGAGCATTGATCTGGACCTAAGTATTTTCTTATTTTCACTGAAAAGATCCTATAATATACCCTTACTTGCTCGATGGCTGTATACTTGCTCGTCCGATGGCTTTTAGAGATCTTGGGGTATACTTCTACCATAAGTTTCACTCTACAGTCCACGTAGAAGTGGCTTATAATAAAGCCAATCAAATGCTTTGCTTTATTAAGAGAAACGCTGTCGCTTTTAAGGACCCCTTGACACTAAAGACTCCTTTCGTTTCCCTGGGCCGGCCGATTCTTGAATATGCATGCGTTGTGTGGTCTCCATATACGAAAGTGCATGAAGATCGAATCAAGGCTGTCCTAGATATCAACTTCTTGGGCTCCAAATACTTAAATGCAGACGTATTTTGGCATCTGTTATGTTTGTGAGAGATACTCTGTGCTTCAAAGTTCGGTCATCTTCTCTTCTCGCTTTGTTCAAGATTTATGCACCTTTGTCGTTTTTACCGGAGTACAGAACTACGTATGATAGACTAATTTTTAAAAAAAACTGTAATGCTGCACTTGCAGTCTGTTCCTTACGATGGTTCCGCTTGATTTCTCTTTTACAATATATTTAATTAAGCTGTAATCAAAATAGCAGAAGTTTTTACCACTATCAGGAGTACCGAAGAATTGGTCTCTCAACCTGTCATAAAATGATCATGGCTTTTCTAACAATAGATTTAAATTTTCAATTGGAGAACGCCTATACACACTGAATGTGACGTCTTCAGTTTTAATAGCTTTCAGATATCGCCCATCGAACCATACATTCCGCCTAGGCTTTATTAATTAACTAGAATAATGCGATATTAAGTTTCTTCTAATTTGAACAACTTGACTGTGTTGATAAACAAAATAATCGAAAACATACTGTGTTTCAACTTTTTTCCATATTTTTCATTCACAGAATTCAAAATTATAAAATTTTAATATTTGGTGGCATCGACCCATATAACCAAGACGTCACAGAAGAAAAAGGTAAAGAAGTTCTACAATACAATTTCCTAAAAAACAACTGGGAAATCATAACAACAATGCCCGGTGCAAGACATCATCATTCTGCGGTCAGCTTCAACGGAAAAATCTATATAATTGGAGGCACAAGACCAACAAACAATGCTCTAAAGCCGGTAAGCATTAAAATCGAAAAAAACTAATGCAAATTAAAATAATATACAACATTTATGTTAAAGATTCTAACTAAATCAGTTTGGAGCTTCGATCCTCAAAAATTAGAATGGGAAAGCGAGAAAAGTTTACAAAATCCAAGGCGAGATTTCGGACTGGTTGCATCAAATGATGGCTTGTATTTGATTGGTGGAGAAAATGACGCTAGATGTGTTATTTCATCAACACTTTACTATGACGTTAAGAATAAAATATGGAAAAAAGTGAGATTTGTTTAGTGTGCTCACTTTTATTCTGTATTTGATTTTTAATCAACAGAAAGGTGCATTGATAACAGCCCGTGCTGGATTAATGTGCTTATGGACAGGAAAGAAGATTCTTGCTGCTGGGGGAGTTGTAAATACGAAAAATGCTAATAATATAACGAATACAGTTGAGATTTATGACCCAAAAGCAGATTATTGGGCTGAGTATGTACCACTTCGAATGCCTAGGTATGTTCTTTCTATTTACTTGGTTGTAAATAAATCAAAAAAAAATATTTGATCTTAGATGTTTTGGTAAAATATGCATAGCAAATAAATCAGAAATCTATATCCTAGGAGGTGTTGCTTTTAACATCGAAAACAAAACTTATCAATCGCTTGAATGCATTGACAAATATTATCTTGAGTCGAAAGAATGGAAAGAAGTTGGAAGACTGAAAATAGCAAGGTGAGAGATTAAACTATTATATTGGATCAGTCCATAAATAATGCGGTTTTCTGAAATGCATGAACAGAACGACGGCGGGATGTGTTAAACTACTTACATTAACTTGTTATAAATTATTATTATCCTTCTTTACTGCTATTGGAAGCATAGGGCTTCAACAAAGTCTCCATCGGACCCCGTTCTGAGCTATTCTTTTTGTATCAATCCAAGTTTTGCCATAATTTTCAATTTCTTTCATTACTGTTCTCCATGTGTTTTCCGGTCTACCAATACCTCTTAATTCCTTGCGGGTTCTATTCAAGGACTTTTTTTGTTAATGTATTAATTTCTTTTCGTAGGGTGTGCCCTATCCACGTCCATTTTCTTTCCTTTAGCTGTTTGATGATTAATTCTTGCTTTGCCAAAATTCATAATTTTATGTTTGTTATTTTTCTAGGCCAGAAAATGTGATATATGTATAATACGTAGAGATTTATTGACGAAAACTTGTATTTTATTTATATCCACCAGGTTTCAATAAACTAGAAGTGCGATAGGACTTTCTTATTCGATATCTTCTAGTCGTTCTCCATTCTCCATAGGATTCCTCTTTGCTTCTCCGCTAGATTTATTCATTATTTCGCCAAAAAAAGTAATGAAGAGTAATGGTGAAAGGGGGCAACCATGTTCCACTCCAGTTATCGTTGGTATCGGGTCATTTTCTCCTCCATTATAAAGGATTCTTGGCTCTGCATCATTGTATAGCATCTTGATTATTTTCTTCTTTTTTAAAACTTGCCAGAAACTCCCCTATGGATTGTGTCGAATGCTCGATTGAAATCTACGAAGGTAATGTATAATGAGACTGTTAATGTTCGACTATTAATCAGGGTGTTTGAGTTGTCTATATATTTTCAATTCTACAGGCCAGCATTTTTGCTAACATGTTTTGTATCATCTAGTAATTGTACCTTGTTGTTATTGTTACTGCAAAGTTTGAAGAGTGTAACGCAGTTGTATCGGTAGTTTACGCATCCACACACCTTGTCTACCCACTGTCTTCTGCGGTAAACATTTTTGTACACGATCCACTTTTCATCGCCAGTCATAAGCAAGGAAAAATGACAGCAAGGAAGACCAAGGTCAGGAGTCACTCTTTGTACTATCGTAAGCGTCATTGTGCAATTTATAGTAGTCAACTTGGCGCGAAGCAACTGAGACGTACTGCCCCATGTCCGATCAGAGGGGCCCCAAAAAAAATGAAACCCAAAAAGTAGGAGTTCACGCCAAAGAGAACAAATTTTCCTTTAACAAAAATCATAACAAATTTTTTTTGTAACGGGTCTTCGATTTCGCAAAGGTGTTATCATCAATAGTACCCTGAGTTATATTAGGAAAAAGCGAGGATAGTCGTATCTTATAAGCCCCCTTAAAAATTGAGATCTAGTTTTTCTCCAACCATAGCGTCGGCGACCCACTGATAGCTCATTCACTGATAAATCAAATCTTAAAAAGTGAAATCAGAAATGGTTTTCACGTGTTTCGAATGGTATGCACACAGTCGTCATTTTACATTTTCGTAAATGTTTTAAATAATCTCGGTCTTCCCGAAAAATGACATAAACTCGAAATCCTTGTCCGGTAGGATGATAGAACGCCAAAATAGTCGAGGATGGGAGTAGGTTGCCTTATGCTAAAAAAAGTCGCTCCTGTAGTAGGGATGGACGATATGCATCGATGTATCGAAAACACTCGATGTATTAACAAGATGCATCGAACTGAACCGATGTTTTATTAATTCTTCGATATATTCGATGCATCGATGTTTTTTATCCGATGCATCGAATGGGAATATGCTTTGACTTTGTTCAGTATTCATATACGCGAGTCGAAAATTCAACTCAAGCTCAACTCAACTTTTCAAGGTATACGTGGTAACTGCTAAAGCATAGTTTCTCAACCTGAGGGTCGCTATTAGATATAAGGGGGGTCGAAATCTGTCCAAAAAAATCATATATTTTATAAAATCGAAGAATTTAGCCATGATTTTCCGGTAATAACTCAATTTTACGACAGATGTTGACGGAAGAAGATGGAGCTCGATTAAACATGTTTGTTTCCTTGCTGTCTCCATCAGACTCAATTTTTGGTTTCTTACCGAGTAAATCGCTAAAATACTTGGAGTTTTATCTTTCAAGCAATATTATAGCGTTTCAGCTCCGGATTAGCCTTAGCTTGAGATACAATTCACTTCCACCGTCTCTGTTCATCAGCTTGTATGTCTTTTTCCACGCCAAAGATTCATCGAATTCTTTTCATTCGTCTCCCACTAAGCATGGTATTTTCACGAAAAAATGCAATTTGAGACATATTTTGCTTATATGGTCAGCCCGACGTAACCTTGAAGGAACACCTCAAACAAGGTAAGCATCGCTTTGGTGAGTCTGGTTTGGGTGGTCTGGATACCTCCAAGGCTTCTGTTGTGGTTGGCACCCAGCTCTATTTCCTAAACTCCCAGCTATTGGTGTTGACTCAGTTCTGAAGAAGTGGATTTTTCCAGCCGTTCAATCAAGGTAGTGTTGAATGTCGTCAAATCTTAGGCCCGTATCATCTCTGGCGGTGTCCCAAGGGTAAATTTTGTCATACGCCCCATCTTCATAAATGATCTACCTTCCGTCCCTTCCAACCCAATTCGCAGCTTCGCTGATGACGGTACTCTGAGTTACTATACCACTTCGATAATGCAAGACAAGCACGTGTCAAAACCTTTGCTGACGATCGCGGACTTATGTCAAACTCAATCAACAGGGACTTTAAACACATCCTCGATGGGGCCACCAGAATCGTCTTTTTTCGGATAAAACCTGCAACACGGATGGTATAGAACTAATGCCTAACCCACCCCTTTCCATCTTAGGGGTGGCATTAGCCAAGGACCTACGATTGTATGACTGCATATTCCAAACCGCCAAACAAGCGATTTCTTAAGAGGTGCAAGTTCCTCCTCCAGCGGTCGCAAAATTATTTACTTCATTTTTTGTCTTTTCAGGGGGTCGCGACACTAAAAAGGTTGAAAAACGATGTGCTAGAGTATCACGCATAAAGCTGGATACAGAATTGAGCGGTCATAAGAGCGCATCAGCACCGATAAATGCCAAATGATACAAAATGGTAAAGCGTGCATTCCGTTCAACATAATCAGGTTGCAAGGGCTGATGTACTTTCATGATCGCTCAATTTTGTTTCCAGCTTAAGTTGGAAAGTGCGCGGGAACCGTATTGCAAATACATTCACGGATTTCTTGCCACGGTCACTGTCGTAAACATGCATGAGCATGTTCATATGTCGTAAGTTTGTTTAACTGTAAGATCTGTAACTGCATAAACTTTCATATTTGCGTATTTTTTAGACATAAAATTTATTGTAATTTTGAATGAAGTTTGTGGGTACAAAACATCGATGTATTTTGCAATACATCGTCGTAACATCGATGCCACAGAACGATGCATTGCATCGAAAAAAACATCGATGTATTTTCTTAATGTCCACCCCTATCCTGTAGCTCGTGACAGCTCAGGTCACACTCAGCTCAGCTGCCCAACATGAGGGCTCTAGACCGAGTCGTCGCCTCCTGATGGCGAGGGTGGTTAACTCGGTCCTACTATACGCAGCACCAGTGTAGGCACAGCGTTGAGGGCAGGACAAATGGGTGCGTTGCGATGTCCTGGCTTATTATGCCGTGAAGCGGATTCGAACTTCGAACCCCTGGGATGGTTGTCGGGCGTCTTAACTCCTGTGCTACCTAGGCTAGCCAACCTATTTGGTCTATTGCGCCTAAACGCTTTCGAGTTAAGCCCCATTCATACGATAAGCGATATATCGCGACGATATATTGCTAGGAGGGTGCGATAAATAGGCACGACCTGGGCAATAAACATGTGGTGGCAAAGAATTGTGTTCCCACCACATTTTTATCTCGCCGATTTACCGCTGAAGCGACCGGCAAGTCGCACTTCAAGCGATATGTCACTTGCGATATGTTGTGCAATCGCCCGACTGTGAACCTTTTATATCGCCTCCCTTTAGATTTCAAGTATCTGTTTGTGCGTGTCGCGTATCGTATATCATATGAACGGCGCCTTAGGCTTTTAATGTAGCCTAGAATTGATTTAGGATTCATATCCCAAATCTCCCTAGGAGCAGGGAACCCGCAATGGAAGAGACTAAATTTCCTCCTCGCTGTAGCCTCACACTCACACAGCAAGTGGTCCACTACTTCGGGAGCGCTCCGCAGAACCGGCAGCTACAATCGATAGCTTTGTCGATTCGAATGAATCTTTTAGCTTGACGAGCGCCTTATGTCCTTGTCCAGCTGTGATGAAACAGCTGGTCGACCCAATTCCTGATGCCGATCTTACGTGACAGCTTTCTAAGCTGCGGAAAAGTACCGGACCAACTGAGTTTGCCCCTACTCTAATCAGACCATCAACAATTTCATTACCAATGTGAACTTCGTGACCGGAATCTACATCAGTGTAACATTGTTGTTCCTGCTAAGGGATAGGCGGCAGAGCAAATAACGATGTTAGAGCTCATTTGAGCGGAGTGTAGGCACATACCTCAATGGCGAATACCTCAGCTTGAAAAACAGTTGGGGTAGTGCGAAGGCCAATGATTTTTGGCACCTTTGCTCCAGGTTTAATTCCTTTAGAATCGATAAATGATCCACAAGGTGTCCTGGCTTGAAGGACTCGTCTGGAAGGTGCTAATGTTGGAAGCGATAGACCTTGCGTTTGAATTCCTGAATGTTGTAGGTGTTCACACCAAAGAAAAGAAATTTGCACGAAGCCCACTGTAATAAAAATAAAAACAAAGAATTCTTGTAACGGGGATTCGATTTCGCAAAGCTCGAATCCTCAATTGCAGCCCTCTGAGTCGAACGCGCAGCCGTCAGGGTTAGCGAGAAAAGTCTTATGTATATAGAAACAACTGAATCCCGCTAGGTAGGTAGTGCGACTGGAGACCCAATTAGCGCTTAGGGGCGCCGTTTTGTGCCACAACTTGTGTACCTGGGTTCAGTGGTTGTTTTGTCCGGTGTGACGGATGCCTAAAGCCATCCTGTGGAATTTAGAAAGCTTATCAGTGATCTGATCTCTAATCTTGAGATCTCTGTTAAGGGCCCCCGAGACGGTCAAACGATTTGACTCAAACACGTAGATTTTGGCTTGAGTCACACCAATTTGATCGTTTACCCGGTTGGTTTGACAGGTTTGATAAACATTTACGTGTTGAAGCCTGTTTGATGGAAATTCATATTTTGGTTTGTCTGAAGCGCCGTTTGATCGTCTCGGGGCCCTTTAAGTCTTCCAAAACGTAACTGCCTGATGTGCGGCAGCTGGCTTCCGCTAAAACCGGCCATTTACACACGAAGTGAAAAAATTCGTCCCCCTCGTCCCTTGCAGTTACTGCAACAGACGTACGGGATGCCCAACTTGGCAGCGTAGTTTACTATGGGCCAATGTCTCATGATGATTGCCGTGATTCTGGCAATATCTTGTCGAGGTTGTTAAGGAGACCCATTGTTTTTTTCTTTATTGTAAGTGGGCCAAGTCATCCTGAGATGTGCAGGTTACCAGTGCTCTCCGATTTTGGCTGACTAGCAGCAGGTGGTAGTCAAAAATTGCCTTTGAATCCGGCTAACCAGCTTCTTGTCGGCTGGCAAAGGTGACGCAAGCAGTACCAGACTACCAGATGAACATGGGGAGTGCCGTCCACTAGGTGAAGACCGGATCTAAGCGGAACTTTGGTAACCTATTACTAAAAGGTTAAGCCGGCGAGATGCCTTATTAGGGCTACATGCATTACACACTTCAAAACTTTGCACTAAGAATAAGAACAAGGTAAAATTACTACCTGCTTTATAACATGTTAATGCAGATAGTTTAACCCCTCTCCCGCTGACTGGTCAGTTCATGCATATAGAAAAACCGCATTACTTATGGGCTGAACAAATATTTTATCAATTGGCAATAAGCATGAAAATAATTTAGGCATGGTCATGATATTACATGCCTTGACGACAAAATATTTATAATTGGAGGAGTATCGACCTTTCAAGCGGCTGCAGTAAGCGCAGTCGAATGCTTCTCGACAAAAGATTTAACAACGCTGGAAGGGATTGCTCCTTTGCCGAAATCGGCATCGGGACTTGCAGCAATTTTAATTAATTAAAGTTCTTGTTTTTCTAAAGTTTTTTATTTGTATTACTTTTAAGATTTTTTTTCTTTTTAATTATTGTTAAATAATTGTTTTTATTTATTTAAAAAAAAATTATATTTTACCTTAAAATTAATGGAATTTTTATTAGTAAAGGATCACTTACTTGTGTTTGAGTTATTTACAGAGTTCTTAATCTTAATCAATCTTATAGTAGCACTCCTTTGCGCTTGAATCACAACCATCGTACTCTTTGAAATGACTAGCTTGTAAATCTTCAGTTCTTACACAAGCACATCGATAGGACTTTTGTCCAGGCTCAAAATACTTTCTAGGTACCCCAACCCAGTCTCGTTTTTTTCCACCGCTTTGATCTGTGCACCAAACTCTAGTGTTGGTGTCTGCAGACCATTCTATGTTACAAGGAGGGTGTTCTTCCTTATTTTGCTCCTCCAGTGATTTTTGCTCTCTAGCCAAATTCACCAAAGCTTCGAATTTTAGGTGATAATCGGTTTTCTCGCCATTTTTATCATAAAATCTAGAGAAATATTTAGAGAAGCTGAATCCTGAATGCTCCTAGAATGGAAGTGATGTGGAATCTTTACCTGCCTATTAATTTCCCTTTGTAAATATAGTCTTTATCGTAAAATGATTTCCAATTGTCTAGACTCAAGAGCTCAGATGGTTTCAGTTGCAGGACGTCATCTGATTCTGGAGTATATTCCTCAAACTTTCCTGTTATAAAAGCCGCAGATGCATCGCGACCTACACAAGAACTTTAAAGCAAAACTTTTCCTTCATTTGGAAAATATATCTTACCAGAAAAGAAGCTATATGAACATCCTCGACCATAGTGCTGTCGTCCCTTCGACACATCATAGACAGATCCTAATATACTTAAATAAACTGGAAGATCTTCACTTTCTCCATTGAAACGTGCCAACGATTCTGGAGTAAATAAATTCCTAGATTGGAGCTCCTCCGTCGATGCTGGGCTGTCTTGGTTGGATTTTGTGAACTTTTCATATTGTTCCACTATACTGGGGTAGTAAACAGCGCAAATTATGGAAATTATAACAATTATAATGTGTTTTTTTGCGATATTTGTAAGGAATGTAAACATTTTGCCGGGATTTTTGCTTATTTGGTAGTCGGGTGGAATGCGGCAAGTGTTTTTCTTTAAGATTTTGAAAAGTCAATCTACCCCCTTCACAAAATCAGCTGTTGTGTTAGTACCTTGATATCTGTGCTAAAAACTTTACTCGCTGGTACAAAAGGTGAAAAAAACTTCAAATATTAACTTCAATAGTACAAAAAATTTATTTAATAAGAGATTTAAATGTTTAAAGAGAGTAAAAATTAATAAAGAATAGTAGGCAAAACTTGTGCGACATCTATTGGGAAAAAATATTAAAAATCAAGATACCGTTTTCAAAGATTTTGAGTCTATATTAAATTTTTAACCTTTAAATGAACATTTATAGTAACACTTACCAAGTTAATTATTAAAAACAACTAATTAAAATCTTAATTTTTGCAATTTAATTATTTTAAAAAAAATCGTTTCGTTTTTGGCGCCACACAATCCGCTGTAAAATAACTAGTCCATCACCAGCTGATTGAATGACATTTCAGTGGCGTAGTAGTTTTATTTGTGAGTGATTCGTACAGATTTTCGTGTAATTAAGGAATTGAAAATAAAAAGTTAAATTTTATACATAAATGGAGGACGATGAAAGCGTCCACCGCCTTGAAGGCAGTACAGAAACAAAGGGCGGCTTAATAGTGAAAAATCCAAAATCCGGAACGGCATTTAAAATACCAAAACCATCACTTCTTGGCTTGGATAAATTGGCAGCCGAACGTCGAAAGGAGCGTGAAGATGCAAAACGTTTAATATCATTTAAAGACAATGAATATGATGATAAAGAAGGTAGTGAAACACCAAAAGATGTTGTATTTAAAACGCCAAGCACAACAAGTTTTCACAAATTAAGCCGCCACTTGCGTGAAGTTAAAGATGAGACCCCTTCATATACGGGAGGGGTGTCAGAAAAGGCTCGTGACAGATTGTTGGAACATTTAAAGCGGGACAAGACAAAAGGTGTTTATGCATCCTCGAAGGATAGAAAAAGATCTGATAGTGACAGGGATCACGGAAATTCATCTTCAAAACGAGATAAAGAACGCGACCGTGACCGTGACTATAAATATCGCGATTACGACAGATACAAAAAGGAACCTGACTCATCCAGAAGTATTAATACACCCCGCTTTAAAGATGAACCAAGAACTCCAAAGTTATCAGGGAAAGACGCTATTTCAAATTCATCTTGGGAGGATGATGATGAAAGACCCGCCGCAAAGAAGTCCTCTTGGGACTTTCCTACTCCTAAAAGTTACGCAGAAGATCGTTCAGACTGGTCTTCACGTAGTAATCGCAGAGATAGAACTTCCCGTAGAGGAGGAAGACCAGAGGATGATACTCCAAGGGCTACACCAGCACACAAGTATAATGTATGGGCAAATGACCGTAAAAGATCGGGTGCAACTCCGCAAATGTTTAGGGATGAACGCCAGCCTTGGGGTGTTAATGAAGAAGACCGAGATTTATGGGAAGAAGAACAAAAGCGACTGGATCGTGAATGGTATAATATGGATGAAGGTTATGACGATGAAAACAATCCATTTAATGGCCCCAGTGCAGAGTATTTCCGTAAAAGAGAGGAACAGCTTGAACAAAAACGTACAAAGAGGTTAAGTGCCCAGCAGAGGCAAATCAACAAAGATAATGAACTTTGGGAAAGAAATCGGATGCTTACATCTGGTGTTGTTATGTCCATTAATGTAAATGATGATTTTGATGAGGAAGCTATTGAGCGTGTCCACTTACTAGTGCACCATATTGTGCCACCCTTTCTAGATGGAAGAATTGTCTTTACCAAACAGCCAGAGCCAGTCATCCCTGTCAAGGATCCAACTTCCGACATGGCTTTAATTGCCCGGAAAGGTAGTGGGCTTGTACGAGTTTTTCGAGAGCAAAAAGAACGTAGAAAGGCCCAAAAGAAACATTGGGAACTTGGAGGAACTAAACTTGGAAACATCATGGGTATTGAAAAGAAAAAGGAAGAAGACGATGATAAATACGATCAAGATACTGACACTGCTGACTATCGTAAAGACCAGAAATTTGCTGAACATATGAAAGACAATGATTGTGGCGGAAAGAGTGACTTCTCTAGAAAGAAGACGATAGTGGAACAAAGGAGATATCTTCCTGTTTTTGCAGTACGTCAGGAATTGCTCAACGTAATTAGAGAGAATTCAGTTGTTATTATCGTTGGTGAAACTGGAAGCGGTAAAACGACACAACTAACACAATATTTACATGAGGATGGCTATAGCCGTTTTGGCATGATTGGTTGTACACAGCCAAGAAGAGTTGCTGCAATGTCTGTGGCAAAACGTGTTTCTGATGAAATGGGAACTAAACTTGGTAAATGAATCTTTGAATAATCTTTAAATCTTTTTATTAATGCTTTCGCCGTATTGTCTTACAGGTGAAGAAGTGGGGTATGCTATTCGTTTTGAAGATTGCACCTCGGAAAAGACCGTCATCAAGTACATGACCGATGGTATTTTATTGCGCGAAAGTTTAAGGGAACCAGATTTGGATAATTACTCGGCTATTATTATGGATGAAGCTCATGAACGGTCGTTGTCTACTGATGTGCTTTTCGGTTTATTGAGAGAGGTGAGTTGATTATAAAAATTTCTTTTTATCTGAATTGTTGCAATAAAAGAGGAAAATAAGTCATTGATAAAGTAAATATTGAAAAGACAGCACAAATTGTAAGACTGTGCATAATATGAGCAAGGCTCTCTGTTATGGCGCATTAATTCAATCCAAATATTTATTTACCACGTTAAAAGTGTTGATTGACAGTTAGATTAGATATTATTTTTTATTAAAGGCCGAAATTTTATTTGTTTATGGCGTATTGGAGACTTTTACAAAACTATTTTGTATGTAGTCAAGGTTTCTCCTTATGTTATAATATGAAATGTTACATACATCAATAGAAAACTGGTAAACAATCGATATTCTATTCCATCCCATCCATCGTATTTCTTTAAGTTTGACGGTCTTTGCAGCATGTCCGCAGGTCCGAATATTGAGCGTTGAGTCCGCGTCAGCCTTCACATAGTCGATCCATCTCCGCCTGGACCTGCCTAGTTGTCTATTTCCCGAAATTTCTGCTACCATGAGCCGTTTTCGGATATGGTTGTCCTCCATCCTGTTTACGTGGCCGGCTAGTCTTTGTCTGGTAATTTTAATAAAGGTTGAGAGTTCTAGGACGTCAAAATGTCAAATCACTAGCTGTTGTATCTCCTTCGCCATATTACAGCCTTTCTCCAACATTTCTCTCCTTCTTACCTTAGGTAGACTGTTTCATCGACTACTTCCAGATTGTGTTCCTCGATAGCTATATTTCTTCCCATTCTAAATCTTCTAGCTCTGGACTGTTGCATCACCTTTATTTTCTCTTCGTTGATGTTCAGGCCTATGTCCTTTGCCGCCTCTTCTAGTTAGATATAAGCTCGTTTTACTGCCAAAAAGGACCTTCCCATGATGTCACATCATCTGCATATACAAGAAATTGCACAGAGTGTGTTGCTATTGACACACTTCTCTGGACTGGCGTTTTCCTTATCATCCATTCTAGGGCGAGGTGCAAAAGCATTGGAGCCACCCCATCCCCTTGTCTAAGACCTTGTTGTTCTTTGAGCTCTTCTGTTACTGCATTTTGGATATTTACTTTCGCAAGTAAGCTACTCGTTGCGCATAGCTTTGATTGGACTCCCAATTCCGATTAGATCTTGTATAGCCTTGCTTTTTTATAGAGTCATATGCCCGTTGAAAGTCGATAAAAATATGGTATATATCTACATTGCTTTCCCAGGTTTTCTCAAGGATTTACTTTAAGGTCAGCAGCTAGTCTGGTGTTGGTCTGTTTGTCCTAAAACCAGCTTGATATCCTCTTATAAGGCTTTCCGCTATAGGTTCTAATTTTTGTTTCATAACAATTGTGAATTCTTTCTTGTATTTTGGACGTATAATTGCTTTCTTCCAGTCTTCTGATATAATTCTTCCTCCCAAATGTTGCATTTGAGCGTGTATGGTTCTTAAGAGTTGCTGTCCTCCTTCGTTTAGCAACTCAGTTGCGATTTCATCGAAACCTGGCGATTTGTTGCTTTTAAAAGCTTCACGGATCTCATCCAGTGTCGGTGGTTCTGAAATTGTCTCGCGTCAGTTGGCCTTCGTTTACTATAGGAATTAGATTCAATAAGTTTTGAAAATATTCTCTCTAAGATTTCGCTCAAGGGTTCGAGTTTAGTAAAAAACAAATGAAGTTTATTTTTGAATGTAATTCCTTTTTTAATTGCTTAATTATTTGGCTCTGTAACCGAGAATCGGTCCTGGCTTCTTTTAACTCCTCCCTCTACCGATCACGATTCCGATATTCACTTTTTCATTCTTAAGCTCTGGGTATCCTGGTATCAGGCCACCTTTTACTGGGAAAACGGGTAAGGGGGGGGGGCGGGTTGTTTACCTCGCGGCCGCATTCCAAAAATCCCACCACAGACTTTTCGAGCACCTTCATTTTTACTCATACAAGCTAGATGTGCTGCCCACCAAGAATAGTACTCTGTTATGGTAAACCCTCTGCAATCGTCGCCACATATAAATGGCAACAACTCTCCGACATAAGGTTAAAATGGACGTAAAGGTTAGACTGCATTTTGGTATCCCTGGACTTAAAGAGCCTTGACAGACTAGAGTAGGCTTTCTTGGCCGTTGTGCAACCGTGTGCGTATTTCTGGTTCTGGTGAAAACGGCCTATACAGCCTTTGATGGTCTGCTTGAGCCAATATTGCGATGAATTTGTAGATTTGTCTCTTTCTTTAAACCACGAATGGGCAATTCCAACATCAGGTTGAAGTGGAGGCAGGCCAGACCGTACCCTTTTCTGAGTTATGGTCAATCTGCTTGATCGAGTCAGTTATTAGGAAAATCGCTTTCTTTCATGGCTTTGTAGACTTCTACTCTGACTGGTGGTCAGAGTGGTCTTAAAGTCTATGGACAGGTGTTGGATTGAGCTTTAAAACTCTAATTATTAGTAAATTAGAAAAAACTATCTAGGTAGGTAAAGGCTGCAAGGACCGTGGACGGGGACAGTGTTAACTTTGTAAGGGCACGGTTTTATAATAGCACTCGCTAAAAACCTTTACGTAAGTAAATGGAATTGTGCTTGAAGTGACTACATCCATCCTGTTATGCTTATATAACTGATTATATCTCTTGTGTCTGATCCAAGAGCCGGACAATTGTAAAGAAAATATTCTGTTGTTTCTCTGGCTTGTTTCTCCTCAACCTGCATATTGCAATTGAAAGGAAATAATAATATCGATGGTACAGCTTCTGAACATTCTCCATTGGTTTATCTAGAAGATTTGCTCCTAGTCGAGCCAATTCATCTGCCTCCTCGTTTCATTACTTGTTGCTGTGATCGGGTACCTGCTGAAGAATGATCCTCTACCTCGTAGCCAAGAAAGACAGTTCCTTTCAACCAGGGGTGGGATTGCAGAAGTCGTTTCAACTCATTTGTTACGAATTTTAAATGGAAAAATGAATTGGAAAATTCGAAACAGATGACTTGAAACAACTTCTGTAATGCCACCCCAGCTCCGACGTTAAATAGACCGCGCCTTGTGCCTTTAAAGCCGCCTGGCTATCCAATAAAGGATTACCCCGGCCTCAGTCTTGGGCTGAAGATTTGTTAGCAATTCCGTCTGGAAGGCACTGGAAAAATTGTGTAGGCGAAGTTATTTTTAGAGGTTTAGCGAGGGAAAGACATCCCGGCGGCTACGTCCGACTTTTATTTGGAACTATCTGTGTATAGAGCAACTCTCGACAAATTGGAAGATTTGCCATTTCTTTTTGGTCGGGATCTTGATATCAAAAACTACCATTCCTAGTGGTAGAGATCCCAGTATATTGCTGAGTCCATACGTCTTCTCCGCTCAGCTTCTCACGTCTCATAGCCCTGGGTGTCTTTTACCTGATGTATAGATCAAATGGTACAACAACTAGAATTTTGTTCATTGCTTCAGTGGGAGTTGGACGCAAAGCTATAAGCCATAAACCTGAACTTAATATGACATACCGTAACGTACCTCTACGTAACCTTAAGTACAAACATGAGTGTTCATATGGTACCGCCCTAAATTGACTTAATAAACTTGACGAATGTTCGTTTAATTCTCGCATGTTACATACGGCGCCGTAAGAAACGCGCAAGACGCTTGCATCCATTTTATACTTTACATACTTTACATTTTCATTTAGGGTCATGTTTCAAAATGATGTAAGTCCAGTTTTCGTACGGTACGATACGTCATATTAGCTGCAGACTATATACATGGTGTACCCGCTAAGTTTACAAAGCGGCCGGCTGTTGATAGGTTTTGGTTAGACGAACAAAAGATCGTATGGGTGGGGGAAAATCGTAACGGTTTAGCCGCTAGGGCATTTTGAAATACTTTATTCGCGCGGAAATCTGAAAATATGAATTATAGCTCATATCTCTCAGCAATTTTCGAAAAAATATATAGAGACCTTTTTTGTGAAGATTTTCACGCTCTACAAGTTTGTTCTATACATTATATCGAAATTTTTAACCCCTTCCAAGTTATTGATGGAATATCAATTTTCCGAGTTTTCCCGGGAATTTTCCGAAGTTTCCCTAGGTGTTCGCGTGCAGAACAATTTTTTTTCTTAAAGCACTCTTGTCGAATGTGTGCTCACTGGCATAGAAAGCTATCCTGGCCTTTTTTGCCGTCTACATTAGTTTTTAACTAAATTCTGTTAGTAGATTTTAAAGTATTTTGAACTGTGAAACGAAATTTAAATAGGCTAGAGGCTTTTTTAAACTCGATTAAAACTCAACCACGCTTCATGGGAATATATAACTCTATTGGAGTCGTTGAGTTTAAATTGTTGTTGTATTGTATGTAGATGCGGTAAGACTTATGGGGTGCGACAGCGAGGGAGACCCAACCTCCGCTGGAAGGATGGCGTAGACCAGGACGCTCAGAGCATAGGGATGCCAAACTGGATGACATCGGCTCAGAATCGGGACCGGTGGAGAGAACAGTTGCGAGAGGCCAGGACCGGATCCCGGTTGTAGAGCCGTTAAAGAAGAAGAAGTATGTAGATGCATTAAATATTTAACGAAAACTCTTAACTCTGTGCGTGCGCTTTAACTCGAGTTGATCTCTAATGGAAACTCGATAATAGTAAAGGGGGCACATAAATTAAGAAATTTATCGCGAAACTCGGTACGATAACATGGCAAGTTAGTCAACTGAGGTTACGGCAATGAAGGTTAGGTTAGGTTAGGTTAGATATGGCTGAGCTGCTGGTGTACAGCTCAAACACTTAGGCCAAAGGAGTAGGCCCATTGTGATGCCATAGTGATCCCACTTTAAACCTGATGTTAAAGTGTCGTTTCTTCGCTAAACCATCTCGAGGAAGTAATGAACCTCCTGAGTTGCGGGATCCAAATCTTCGAGATTTTCGCAAGCGTGTTTAGAAAGGGTTCACCAAATGTGGTTAGTCTCCTTCTGTTTAGGGCTGGGCAGTGACAAAGGAGATGTACACTTTTCTCCTCGTCCAGATTTTTATAGCTTCTGCAAAAATCGTAGGTCTCAAGATCTAAGCGGGTCGCATGGGTCCCTATCATACAGTGTCCGGTCAGCACTCCCACTATAGCTGAGAGGTCTTGTTTCCCGAGGCTCATTAGTGAAGTGGTCCGCCTGAGATCATAAGAGGACCAGGTTAATTTGGCCAAGGTGCATTTATTAAGATCCCTCCAATGCTTCTTCGCTTGTTGCATTGTGTGCTGTTTGCATCGGAGTTTAACAATGGCCCAAGGCATACCAACCCTTTCCTTTGCAGGAAGGAGAGTGGCGGTCGTACCTTTCCTAGTCAGTTCGTCAGATTTACAATTTCCCTCTATATTTCGGTGACCGGGCACCCATACGAGGAGGGTCCTGAACTGCTGAGCCATCTCTTTAAGAGATCTGCGACATTCAGAGGTAGTTCTAGAGCTGTTCGTGCGAGAGCGCAGGGCTTTCAAAGCCGTCTTATTATCTGAGAAGATGTAGACAGTCCGATTCCTATTGCCTTGCTGGTTAATTAGTAGAACAGCTTCATGTATGGCTAAAACCTCCGCTTGGTATACACTGCAGTTATCGGGTAGTCGGAAGGAGACTTTAATCCCAATCTCTGTGGCAAAGACTCCTCCTCCTACTCGACCCTCGAGCTTAGAGCCATCAGTAAAGAAGTTTATGGCATTCTGAAAACTGTGTGGTTTGTTTCTCCATTCACGACGTGAAAGGATGTGGACTCCGTAGTTCCTCGTGAAGGTAGTCTCGCGTATTCAGAAGTCGGTTTTTGTGGGGACGATAACAGAGTTCAGCACCGTCGTGTGACTTCCCCTGATTCCGGTCCAAAATCCAGATTCTTTTATTCTAAGGGCTGCGATGGTTGCGCTTTCCCTTGCCACAAGATTCAAAGGAGGGAGGTATAACATAATATTTAGGGCATCTGTAGGTGTGGAGCGAAGTGCTCCTGTTATGCATAACTTTGCTCCTTCTGCAGTTTGTTTAGCACGGTGGACCTACTCAAGGTTGGCCATCATACTAAGACCCCGTACAGGAGCATTGGGCGGAATATCGCTGTGTAGATCCATCGTACTATGTTAGGGGAGAAGTCCCATTTCTTCCCAATGGATTTTTTGTAAGAGAAAAGCGCTATGTTCGCTTTTTAAATGCAGCAGCAATGAAACATGTTTGAATTTTATTTACGTTTTCTATGTGTTCTACAAAGAGCATTTAGATCTGCTGAAATCTTGAAGATATTTTGCCTCTGACGGGGTTTCTCTATTCTATTAATTCCTTTTAAAATACATGACGCAGACAACCAATGCCCCGCAGAACACAACAATTCAATATCATTCTTATCTAATTAACTCCACAAATAAAAAAACAGACTGAAATCAGACCCACATATCCATTTTTATTATCTTATCTAGAAAGCAAAAAATGATATCCATCTGGTGCAATTTAAATAAACGGAGAACTGTGATGTTAAACAATTGTAAAATTCTAGGTAAATTGAAAATTGCATTCACATAAATAAGGGATTGTATTTTGTTTCATTATTGTAAAATTGTAGTGTTATCTTCTTTTTAGTTTAAATTATAGTCTTAATTTCTATTAGGTTTATTCAAATCAATTTTGTTTGAAATAAACAAAATAGTTTTTTAATGATTTAAAATATTTAAATTTATTTTATTATTTGTTTCTTTTTATACAAAAAAAATTATACATTGCATTTTCTTAAAAACTAATTTTCTTATAATACTACGGTCCATAAGTCTTTTCACAAATAAAATTTGCCTTAAATATAAGACAATATTTAAAATAATAATAATAATAAGTAAATAATTATTTACAATTATACAATTATAATTATCGAAATAAATGATATAAATAATTTGCACAGGTGAAGATCTTTAGAAAAGCGTAATTTCTTTTTTTTTTTTAAAAAAAATATAGTATAATAATAAAATTATTATTTACAAAGAATAGATTTAAAAATGAAGAAAAGAAATGAAATCGGAATTTGTGTGTGAATTCATTTGGATGTTGAAAATGATTTTTGTCTGTTATTCATAACTAGAAGCATTCCGGCGTTCATTCCGACTGTTCCCCATTTTACACATTCAGACATCTAAAATATATTTAAAAAAAGGAAATAATTAAGATAAAAATATGAGGAAAAGTTTTTTTTGTTTTAAATAATGAGTGTTTTTAAAGAGGGGATTTTTCCAATAAATAAAAACTCGAGTGACAGTTTTCTTTTTTTTCATTAAAACGAGACAATTTCTGTCTCATTGTTTATTAATTTAAAAAAAAGTAAAGAACTTTACGAAAAAATTCAGAGAAAATTTAAGAATCGAGATTGTAATTGCGTAGCGGATTTATCTAGTAGGTCGAATTCGAAATTATCTTAGAATGGAAAGTTTTATAAGGAAAAAGATTATAATTTATAAAATAAAATTTAGGAAAGAAAATTCACGTGACAAAATTAATTTGCGCTGTTTTATAATGTCAATTAATGTTTGATAAGATTTTATCGAACTCATATACAATATAAGGAATTTCTTTTCCATTTTTTTTATTCTTATAATTCCTTTTTGCGCATTTGCTATTTGAATAAGTAATAAAACATCGTTTTATCAGAAGTGTTAAGCAATTAAGTTTGATATCACAATTTTTCAATTGTTTTTTTTTCGCTGAATAAAAATTTCAGAATGCTGATATCATTTTGGTTTCTATAACACATTTTTTTGTGATTCATTCTTAAGGGGCGCCTTAGCAGGCACTGCGACGTATTTTATTTGGTGTATTATGTCAACCATGTATTTAAAAACCTTGCAGGATAAGGCTTTTGATAGGATTCATATCGGAATCGATATAGCCTAAAATTGATTCGGGAGTCTTCCCAAATCTCCCTGGGAGCAAGTTAGTCACGGTGAAGGAGGCTCAGTCTCCTCCTCGCTGTAGCCTCACAGCCGTACAGCAAATGCCTCGCAGTTTCAGGCTTTTGATATAGCCTAAATTTATGATTTGCGATACAAAACCCAAACCAAATCTCCCTCGGAGCAGGAAAGTCGCGATGGAGGAGACTCAATCTCCTCTTCGCTGTAGCCTTTGTTTCACAGCAAGTGGTCCGCAGTTTCGGGAAATGAACCGACAGTTACAATCAACTAACAGCCCCATTCTGCTTAGGTGTTGAGCGAACAGTGGCCCGTCTGCAGCTCTCTTATTATTTTTAGCTCATACCTGTTGAAATTTAAAAGTTTGCTCTCTTTAGCTTTGTCGATTTGAATGAATTTTTTAGCTTGATGAGCGCCTTGGGTCCGTGCCCAGGTATGAGGATTCTTAATGGCCGATGTTAACGTGGCAGCTTGCTAACCTGCAGAAAGATTTCGGGCAAAAAAGTGATGAGTTTGGCGCTACTATAGCCCAGCCATCGGAAATGTCTTTACTAATATGGATTTCGTGACCCCAAATCTACATCAGCGTAACATTGTTGTTCCCGCTGAGGGATTTCAGAGATAATAGACAATCCAAAACAGTCTTTGATGACACCCTGTGGGATTTAATGGCCAGGAGGGCAGCTTGAGTGTTCCAGAAAATTACGATACTAGAGCTATTTGGAGCTCTATTAATACGAGTCTGGGCACACACCCGAATGGTGAGTATCTCAGCTTGAAAACCAGTAGGGCTAGTACCCAGAGCCATGGATAACGAACAAATGCGCCTGCCACACAGGTATGAAAATCTAAAAATAAGCCTGCCAGAGGGCCTCTGTTGAAGATATGAATTTATTCGTAATCGACTATTCCAAACACGAGTGTCGTTTTACTAAGCGGTCCCCCAAATATGTACTAACCACGTCCAATGCTGCTTGACCTTCTCAATTGATCAAGAACCGGTCTATTGAGTATGATAATGGTACTCTTTATGGTCACAAAGATAATTGCCCGTTTTCTTCGTCCTATACAATTTCTTAAAGCTCCAATTTTGCTCCCTTTAGTCTAGAAAAAAGTGTGAGCGTACGGTGTTTTACTATACTATTTGGTACATCTTTTATTGATAGTGCCTGTAGCGGGCTGCATTTGAAAAAGTATAATTTTTACCCTGGCGTACCGTGCCTGTTTTAGGTGCCATGGAGGAGGAAGGTTCAGTACGGCCTGCATAAACGCAGTCAGACAGGTGCTTTTAACTACTATGATACCAAGACAGGTCAGTTTTTCCACCTTGGCAAGTTTAATCATAGCACCATTTTGTTTGGTCTTGATCCACCATGCAATGGATGCATACTTGGGTTATATGACCAAAATATTAACCTCGTGGTTTGAAAGCGCGGCCGAAATATGTATATGCGTTAGTTTTCATCCAGGCAATTTCTGGCTGAAAATTCTTTCGTTAAAGTTTCGTCATGTGTGTCCTTCTTTCCCTCCACTTCTCTCGTTTCTTTCCAATAATGTCGGGTTTTGCGTACTTCGTGAGTCTTCGTGTATCACCCCACAATGACAGATTTTTGTGGGTTAATACCCAAGTTCTTGCTCCGATACCACCTATGCACACATATTATAGAGCTCGCGCCATAAAAGGAGGGAAATGAGCGCCCATGTGGAATTCCGATTAAGAAATTTAAATGAGTCGGTTATTTGCGTTTTTAAATAAACAGTGTGACGTTGCTCGCATGTGGGGACTTGAGACTTTCACTGCGTGAAATGGCGTGAGCTCCAGAACGAATTGCATGAAGTCTGATATGGTGCCATCATGACCGCGGCTGATCGTTACGACGATATATTTTTTTGTGCTTAGTCTTGTCCGACGGAGAGAAAAATTTCAAAAAAAAATTATTTTACCTGGCGCCTTCTGATATCTTGTTGTCGGTTTCCATATCTGCACCAATACGCAAAGTGTTTTGTGTTATGCCATAGACTTTGTTTGGCTTTACGAGCGAAGGATACCTTTTCAATTAGAAAAAATTTGCATAATACATTATTAAAAAGGACTTCTTTTAAAAACTAAAAAAAAAATATATCCTTACTTGATTCTTAATATCCTTTTCACAATGCGCTGGCTTATCCTTATCAGCGAAATTATTAATGCGAATTTTCCAATCGTGCTTCCAAATATCCTCCAATGTCATTTTATAAATTTTCAAGCCATTTTCGCGTATTTTCACTGAAAATATTTCAATTGTATCTGGATTGGGCTTCTTATCTGTAAATATTATCAAATTAAATATTTGTTTTAGAATTAATACTTCAACAAATTTATTGTTTATATTGTTTTGTTTGATTGATTTTTATTTTTTGGTTTTTTGTGATATTTGATTTTTCGTGCGAAAATCATGATGAAGTAAAATTATAATCTTTGGTTGAGATCTCTTGTTACATTTTTCTGAAAAACCGAGGAGGATTACGTTAACGATAAAAGAATTATATTTAATTAATAATAATAATAATAATATTTAAAAAAATATTTAAAATATTCCTTTTTATATAAAAAGTTATTCTAGAAGAAAATTGTAAAAAAAAAACAAATAGATTTATTTTTTTTGTTCATAATGCGTAATTAATTCACCTATTTCAAAAAAAAAAAATGATTAATAAATTTTTCATCTAATATCTATCTAATCACAAAAAACATGCTTTTACGAGAAATTACTATAATAATTAAAAGATTTTTTGTTTACTTACTATTAGCAAAAACCCGTTTTGGATTATAATGAATTAATAAAGTGTGAACAACAACAATATAAGAAAGAAAATAAATTAAAATAAAATTCGATGACTAAATTAAAAAAAAGGAGACAACTTCTTTATCAGAAAAATGATACTTGAGAAAAATTTATGTTTATCTTCTTAAACACATGCAAAGTTTATTATTTATTAGTTTTATTTTTGGTGCATGCATACCACGATATAATGTAGTTTAGTCATAAATTATAGTGGATATTAAATGAGATATTTGATGGTTGATTGGTGTTAAATATTAGTCATTCCTTATATTATTTTTGTCAATTTTTTTTTGGTGACATTGTTATCACGAAACTTGAACGTAAGTGGGAAAATATGTACTTGTGTGTATAGCTTTTGTTTTTATTGTAAAAAATTGGATGACACGATGTCAATGTGATAAAATTACAGTTTTATTAGAGATGCAGTATTTTTATGTGCATTTTTAGATAATCAAGTCAATATTTAATTATTAGCAACATTATTAAGAAGGGAAAAATTGAAAAGATGTTGATCTATTTTATTGTGTTAGGGTCTCTTATATTTTGATATGTTCTGCTTATCATCATCACTCTGTGAGCCTTGACCTCCTCAAGAATCATCTTCCATCATTCTCGGTCTTGTGCCTTACTCTTTTAGTTGGTAGTCCCAATTGTGCGTAAGTCTATTGTCTATTTCGTCATTATATATCTTCCTAGGTCTTCCTTGTGGCCATCTTCCGTCTGGCGTTTGTAGGCAAAGGACTTTTGAGGGCGCATGTTCAGGCATTCTTCTCATTACATGTCCTATCTAGCGTTGGCGTGAGATATTGATATTTTTGGTTATGTGAGATTCTTTGTATCGGGTTTTCCACATTGAGGCGGATTTTCCGTAAAGATTTTGGCTTACACCCTTACAAGATCATATTAACTTAAAAACTGTAGCCTATTGATCATTTGAAGCGCCGAAACATCTCCGATTGGGATCTGGTAAAGTTTCAAGAAAATCCTGAATTTCATTGAAAAATCACCCTCAGCGATGAAACTTATTTTTGGCTTAATGGCTTTGATCTATTGAAGGGGAAGTTAGCCAACCGTCTAATCTCGATAATTGGTCTGGTCGAATGGCCACCTAACTCATGCGATTTAACGCCGTTGGATTTCTTTTTATGGAATTACGTTGTCGTTGGTTTATGCCAACAAGCCAACAACGTTAGAGGAGCCTGGGGCCAATATCGAACGCGAAATTGCCAATGTTCCGGCCGATATGTGTGAAAGAGTGGTGGTAAATTGGCTGCAAAGAATCGATCGCTGCAAAAGTTCTCGCAGTGGTCATATATGAACGAGATCGAATTCCATAGTTAAATTTTAGCCCAATATCTCAATTATTCTGGGTTTTATTTAAGTTGGTCTGGTTTCAGTACATGCCTCTCGGACCGCGTTTTTTCTAATACAACGTTAAATAGTAAGCAGGATTGTTAGTCTCCTTGATTGAGGCCTCTGTTCGTTTCAAAGGGCACTGATACGTTGTTCTGAATTCTTACTTTGTTTATCACTCGACTCAGTGAGGTTCTAGTTTCAAAGGATTGCTCAGCCGCATTCGGCTCCGGGTTTCATCACACACGAGCAAGCCAATAAATGGCTCTTCGATGGCACGGTCTCATGGATTTTGAAGCCATTATGAATCCAATTGGGTAGTTCTAGACCAAGAGAACATCCGAGTTTCCTTAAACACGTTGAGGTCCATTTGGACTAATGGAATTCACTAGAGCTCAATTACAGCACCAATACCTGGCCGCGGCTCCAAAATTAGGGCTACACACACGATGGAGCCGCCCAATCGGTGAATTTAGACCACGAGTACATCCGATATTCCCCACACGAGGTGAGGATTTAGTTGTGCCCTACGTCATTTGGATGGAGGAATAGCTCGTGTTTTAGGGGGCCTTGAAGGAGCAAATCACACCATCAACAATGAGTTTGATAGCGCGGTTTTATACCTTGTTCTCCAACGACGTTAAGGTTGATTTCGATGTCCCAGCAAAGATAAGCGAGTTGTATTCAAGACACGATCGAACGCAAGACTTGTATATTATAGCTTGGGCCGTCGCGTCGGCTGAAGGAAAAATTTTAATTTGTCATCGTTCTAATTCTTGTGTTAATTGGAAGACTACACCTCAGAACTAAACTTCTTTTGTAATGTCGACGATTCTATTATAGAGTTCAAGGTCTTATGTATTATAAAAAGCAAGCTCCAGTAGGAAATATAGTGAAAAGAAAAATAAGAAATGTCAACGCCGTCATAACCCAGTAGGAAAGTGAAGTATAGTTTCTAAGGAGGGAGTAGTAGTTCTCAGTTGGATACCTTATACATGAAAACAACCCACTACTTTTGTACAGCGTTGTCCTACGATTGTGTCAATTGCCCCCCTCTGCATTACTTCGAAATACTTCGAGAACTAATTCATTTTGAACTACTTCGAGATCTAATTCATTTTGAAGTACATCGATAACTAATTCATTTGAAAGTTCTTGGAGAACTAATTCATTTTGAAGTACTTGGAGAACTAATTAATTTTTAAGTGCTTGGAGAACTAATTCTTTTTGAACTAACAGGAGAACTAATTTATTTTGAAGTTCTTGGAGAACTAATTCATTTTGAAATTTTTGTTTTATGTGGAAGACTAGAGCTCAGGAAGAACCTTTTGTACTGTCGACAGTTCTTGGAGAAGTAATTCATTTTGAACTAACTGGAGAACTAATTCATTTTGAACTACTTGGATTCATTTTAAAGTTCTTGGAGAACTAATTCACTTTGAACTAACAAAACTACTAACTAAAGAACTAATTCTTTAGAAAAATTTTGTGGGCTTACCACTGATATCGTGATTTGAACTAGCTCCTCTCAGGATAACTTTGACACCAGTGCTAGAACTAGCCACTTTCCCACTAGTACTAAAATTATTTCTATTTTCTAAGTAGGCAGTTTATTCCGATTGGGAAGGTTTGACTTCACCGAGTCCCATCTAATACTATTACTCACTAATAATCGAGCACGAGTTCGGTTTCTTTGCTATGAAGTAAATGTAGGTGATGACGGAAGACAACAGGGAAATTTCTACGAAGAGCGAAGATTTTTGATGCTATTGGTTGACAAAGTGATTTTTAGAGGAGGTTTTGAAAGCACCTTATTACTTATAATTAGCTGTTATCTATTTTATGTGAAGATTGAAACACTGGCGGTATTACGTTTTGGGCTATATGGTAGATGAATCAGGAATTCCCAACCAAGCTCTATCAATTTTTGTCGAATATTTAAAGTGTATTTCTGTTGGAAAAAGTTCTTTCTTTTCTTAATGCTTTCATTTAATTTAATTCTATATCTGAAATTTCGAGGATAATAAAATTAGTCCTACTTCTTAAGACTGGATGGCTTGTTATAGATTAATTTTTTAAAAACTTAGTTAAGTCTCGAAGCAGCAATATTATTAGTCAACCACAAATTTGGCTCTAATAATCTAGAAACAACCAATTTGAAATGGCGTACACCCATCGAATATTTCATTTAAAGTATAACTTGCTTTGTTTATTTATAATAAATACTAAATTGTTTAATTATTGCAAACGTGTTTAACAAAAAATGTAAACAAATAAATAAATAATCTGTTATAAAAGTAGTACGGACATTACAGACCACAAAAAACAAAGTTTCTCACTTTGTGCGAATTTAATTAAAAAAAAGGTGTGAAAGCATTTTTTTGCAATGCCCAAACTGGGTCATCTTGTGTATTAACCTTGATTTAAAAAAATACTTATAATAAAATGTCACATGTTACTTCAGTCTTGTTTATATTTACTTTTATAAATGCTGTAGTATGTATGTATTACTCGAATTTGTAAAATCTTATCAAGTGACAATAAATTTAATAATAGTAATAACAGTGTAAGTCATTTAAAAAAATGTGATTATTGATTTGTCATAACTTATAGTGTGATATTTGTGTTAAAAAAATTTTTAAATTTAAATTGATAAATATCAAAACAAATATTTGTAAAATATGATATCAAACTTTGATATCGAATAAAGCGAATAATGATGATAGCTATCAGTTCAAAAGATTACTAATCAGATTAGATAAACTGTCCCGGTTATTGTTGTAGGTCTAGTATTTTGGATCAAGGAGCATGTCCGAATGTTCACGATAATTTTTTTAGTAGTTTTTTTTTCAAATTAACAATGTAGATTTTAATGATAATTTGAAAGATTTTTATTGTAAGTTACGAGTACCTACTCAATGAGGAGGGCGCATGCGTAACTTCCTATTCTGCTTGTGGCAAATAAAGTATGTAATTCCTGCTGATGGTGAAAGGCAGATAGGTTTACATTCAAGTGTTTATTATGAAGGATTGTTGAGATATTAAAGAGGAAAGTAGTCATAGGATAATAAGTGGTTAGTGTTTGTTAAGATAAAGCTACAATTTTGTTAATCCTAAAAGGATAAAATATTTTTGCAATATTTCCTGCATTGCAGAATGATAAAGGGCATAAATATTACATAACAGATTTTCGTTTAAGGTTTCTTTTTCGATGGAACCTTGAACTTTTGATTGCAAATACATGCGTGTTTTACTTTTCTTTTTCCTGAAAAAAAAGATAGTTCTGATAGCGTGCCTCACTTTCATCTCTGAACCCACTGTAGCTAAAGATACATACTATATCTTTGATTGTAGCTCTTGGCCAGGAGATGTAAAACAGAAACGGAAATTCCACCTAAAAATACCGTAAGTATCACTTAGGTCCTAGGTGTCTATACAGGGTTTTAACGTGTAAGTTTACAGAGGAGTGTTAGGCCCTCCGCACACGAGTCGACTGATTTGCAATACCAGTTTCAACTATTTCGCGACCTTGTCCATGTTCGGATATCATCATCTTATTTAAGCGTTTTCGGACGCCATTGGTCTCTTGATTTCTTGGTCGCAAGGAACTGCCGCTATTACGCATGAGAATTGCATTCAAAATTGGCACTTGTTTCTATCTGATCTATATGTATTAATTCTGTCCAATGCAAGCTCATCGCCTTCGTGTATCTCACAGTTCCTCCTGATTCGAAAGTATGATGTAAAGGCGAATATTATTTTCATCCTCAATGTCAAAGGCTATGTTTCCGGTATATACAAGGTGCGCCATCTTTTATGTTGGCATGTAAGCATTGAATAACTTTGCAAAAAAAAAACAACCGATTTCTATATTATGAGGTATTTTTATTCAATTTGGTCCTTTGCAATTTATTTGGACTATTTTTTTAATTCAAGATCAATCAAGTGGCCGCCTTCATTGGACGCTACTTGTCCAACGTGTGGATCGAGAAATTTGCATTGGCGTCAGCATTGGGGATTGGCCGTCGCGTGTCGGAATCTGCGCCAACGTTCGCTGGTACCTGCGTTGGTGCCAACGTGTGGAGCCGGTGTCATGGATCTTCTACACGTTGGCCAATGTGCTTGCGGCAAATACCTTGGCCATCGTGTAGAGCGGGGGTTTTTGCTTACGTTTGTATGTATTGGAATAATGGGGAGTGATGGCCAACACGTTGGCGCGAGATCCGTATGGTGGGGTTTTTTCACCAATGTGTTGCGTTGGCGCGAGATCCGTGCCCATACGTTCGGCCACAACCATTGGCACACTTATTGGCCAACGTGTAGAGGAGCCATCAGACGGTGCCTGTTGGCCACGATATTTTCGACCATATGCGCGTTGAGTTAACACAACTAAACGACTATTTTCAATGTACAGCGTCACTATTTCTGCGAGTTTTTTCGGTGTGAATCGATTAATGGTTAAAATTGTACTGAAAACATGTCGAATCAAGTCAATTGGTTAACAAATGTCAAAGTTATTCAATGCTTACATACCGACATAAAAGATGGCGCACCCTGTACTGTAATGAGAACTAGCCTGATCATGATCTTAAAGAACTTAAGAGTGAAAGATCTTCATATGAGTTTAGATTTCAATAACTTGATGGGCACAAAGTAACATATGTTTGTAGCTTTTTTACTTTCATGTATGCTTTTATGTATGGAGCAGCGGGCTGTTTAAAATTCTTGCGACTAATTAGGGAACTTTTTTAACTCGTTCGAACTCTTTTTAAATAACCTTTCCTTTCGTGTTACTCTCCTGGGATATTCTGATGTTGAACTACTTTGTTTTAGTTATTATCCTTCTTTACTCCTCTTGGGATCATAGGGCTTCTCCTGGTTTCCATCCAGATTTTGTCACAATTTTCGATTTCTTTCATTACTGTTCTTTTCCAGGTATTTTTTGGTCTACCAACGCCTCTACTTTCTTGCGGATCGCTTTCAAGGATTCTCTTGGTAAACGCATTATTTTCTTTTCTTTATCTGTTTTACTTTCCAGTATCGAAGAGTGTAAAACGTTTTCACATTAAAATTAAGATATTCTTAGCGTATACGCATATTTGATATGATTTATTTAGTATATGTGTAAAGTTGAGGTTTTTCGGTGGTCGAAAACGGTAGGTTAGTATAAGTAGAACCCCATTGTAAAAAATACAGCGAAGCTGCATTATGAACACATGGTACCAAATTAAATTTCTAATGCACAGTATTAATTAAGAAAAAGGTCAACGAAACTTTATCAGTCCTTGGTACCCACCGTCGAAATTCCATATTTTACGGAACTGTTCGATTATTATTGATCGATTGAAAAATAATCGATTCACATTCGGAATAAATCGATTTTTTAATTAATGGTATTTAAGCTTTAGTTACTTGAAAATGTTTTACTTGAAATTATCATGATTTATTTGACTTCATTTTTTTTACTTTATGAAAAATGTAAAAACGTGATTTTTTAATCTTGAATTCATTAAATAAAAATTTCAAACCTTTTAATAACTTGGTTAAAAAAAATCATGTAAATCACGTGCAAAATAACATTTCTTTTTCCTAATTTACTTTCTAAATCAATTATTAAAACAATGCCATTGGGTAAACGGCACCATAAATATAGATTAGATTTTTATATTGACGCAGCCGGCAGACAATTTAAAATCAATAATTTTCTCTCTTTAAATATTTTTAGTTAATAAATTGATAAATTTAAATTTTCAAGTGTTATTCAACTTGAAGAAATTTTGAGAGATTTGAAAACATGATAAAGTTTGACTTGGTTTTGATTTTTTTTTGGGTGTCTTTATTACATTAAAGTGTAGACACGAGAAAAATATTGAAAATTAAGTTATCTCGATTGGTTGAAATCAATACCTGATTGAGTGACATATTGTCGTAAAATAAGGTATTGTTTTATTTAAATGAAACCAGGTCGTGAATTTGGTAGAAATAAATATAATACGATCGATCTTATCCAAAATGATCATTATAGTAATTTTAGTAATTTTCTGAAGTTAAGTTATATTTTCTTAATTTCTGCAATTACCAAAATACTGTTTCAATTACTACCTCTAAGTGTGTTAGACACATGGTAGAGATCAGACTTTATATTGTGCAAATAGTCGATGCTTTTACAAAACGATCGTGTATAAGCTTTTTATTCAGGACGATCGACAAATTCTTATTCCTTAGGGCTTAGGTCATAGGGTAAGATCAACAGTTTTGTTTATAATTAATTAATTCGAAATTCTTTTTGTATTATTTTAATTCTAGACTAAAGAAGGCATATCCTTTCAATATGTGACAATTGATCGTTTTGTCGAAAATGATCAACAAATAAAAGGTTCATTGGCTTTTTTAGAATGTATTCGATCAAGAAATTACAAACCCACATATTAAGTTAGCGCAAAAGAAATTGTTGAAGCATAATTGGGATATTGCATACCTACAGGTGGAGTTTTCTGCAAATCCGATCTTCCAAAGGTGTAAATTAGGACGGTAGTCGGTAATCAATCAGCCCTTAGTCCCTTCCTAATGCCGCCGAATATCTGGCGACGTTACGAGGCGCAAAATAAAACACACTTGCAATATGCCGTGGGCCTCTAGGTTCGGTGGTGGGGGATCGGTTCCTAAAATCCTGATACAATACTTTTAGTACAAGCGAATTGGTGAATTTATTCCTAAGTGGCATCGCATTTTTTCCTTACTGGCTTTCTGTAATCCATGCATTCTTCTACGGTCGATCGTCGCTAGTCGATCTCTCCCGATTAGCATTTTGAGGGAGTGCAGATGGGGTCCATATGAGGCCCCATGTGGCCTCCGTAAGAAAAAATGATTTCTACCCGAGTGGAAAAAAGAGGCTGAACAATTTGAGAATTTCAGTGTGGATATGTGAGCAATAACTGCAGCTGTGTCGAAAGCTTTATATTTTTAAACGCGAGTGTCGTTTTAGTAATCGGTTCCCCAACTGAGTACTAATCACGTCCAAGCTGCTCGACCTCCATAATCGATCTAGAACCGGTCTATTGAGTATGCTTAATGTCACCCTTCACGGTTACCAACATAATTGCATAAAATATGAAGCAAGGAAACAACAAAAACTAAAGCTTTATTTGAGTAAAAATAAAGCTTAAGCTTAAAGCTTTTTAAAAAGCTTTCCCAATACGTAAGGCAGATCTGCCGTGCAAAGGGCAAAAGACCTATCTAAAGCTCGTTTTGAGAAAAATGCGATCAAAGTTTTCAAAATACATGAAACCGAAGCAAACAAAGTAAATGTTCAAAGTGATAACTTTTTATTAAAAAGTACAATCAGTCTGAAATTTTTTTTAAGGATAAATATGAATAATTTATATCAAAAAATGCATAAAAAGCCATTTTGACCTATAATGCATATAGGTAATTTGTCCTTTGCACGGCAGAGATGTAGAGATTGCCCCATTTCATTTGTAATGAGGTTTATCTTATAGGGCCCTTATGAGAAACTGATAGGGCATACCTCACTTCAGTATCGCTGTTTTTCTTTCTGTGGTGCTCATGAGGAATCTAAAGGTAAAGCCCTCTTTCGACATGCCCCTTATTTGCTCATAAGGAATTTACGGGGAAGTTCTTCTTTCGGCATGCCCTCATTTGGGTTTGAATATATATTTGTGGTTGAAAAACGCTTCTACAGATATAAGAGTTATTAAAGACAACAGAATTCCGCAAAGTATTCAACTTTCTCGTTTATTGTAATGACAAGTCTTTTCTTTCCAATTATACTTCTAAAATTTTTAGTTTTTGCTATCAATTTTAGCATGTCCAATCTACGACCGCTATTTACAGCTTATAGAATCCAATTAAACTTTTATGGCAACAGTAACCACACATAATGACGTCACTAGCTGATAATTGCGCAATATGGCAAAATTCATATTTCTGCAATATTTCGAAATTCATAATTGCGCAATATTGCGAAATTCGAATGAAAAGTTTGGTGAAAGCAACCAAAATAAAAATGTAGCCAGAATTCCTCTTGCTATACATACGACGACTAAGTTTATATACAAAAATTCAGTAGACTCTAGAGTTGAGCCAGTAGACTCTAGAGTTGAGTGCTTGGTATACACTACATTTGTCTCTTACACTATGGTAAATTGTACTGAGGCCTAAATTTTTTGAAATGTCCCGGTTCAAAAATAATGTCCTACTACTCTTGGTATGAGCGTGTATCGAGATAAATCCATTTTTGATTTTCGATTTTTAATATATACTGAATTTCCATGAGAGTCGAATTGAGTTGTCGAGTTGAACTCTACTGGAAACTCGGTAATACAATAAAGGAAATGAGGCGAGGTGTGATTGTAAATACATAGTGGTGGGTTTCTTCTCTCTTATTTCTTTTGGGGCAAAATTTCCAACTTGAAATTAGGCGAGATGAGATTGTAAAATACATATTAAATATACATCGTGGAGGCATAGGGTTCTTACTCTGAGGCAGTTTAATGCATATTAGAATCAAACTCGTAAAAAAAGTCTTTTTTCTTTAATTGGCCTGTTTTTGTCAATGGCACCTCGCCATTGTCAATGGCATTACAATGGCACCTCGCCTCATTTGAATTGTCATTGTACTAACTCATAAGAAAAAAAAGAGGCACCTCTTACAAACTCATTTTATAATCATGTCCTACTCAACAATGTAGACTACAGTTCGAAGTTCAATAGTTACAAAAAGTTGTTATATATTTAATCGATGCACGTAACGATATGATTGCTGTTTTTATTTTTTTAAAAAAAAGAAACAAATCAAGAGAAAAAAATGTCGTCAATTAAATTTTTGTTCTACTTTGTATCTAGAAGAATGCAAGTTGAACAAAATTTACATAAAATCAGCACGGAAAATATTCTTTCATGTTTTACATATAATTTGAATAAGGAAGATTAAATGCCGCTCAAAGTAATTCGTTCAGTTAACAACAAATGAATACATAAAGACCTAAATTTATCCAATTACAACTCGATGTATATGTCATGTTAAACATGCATAGTCAATTTCAACTGGCTTATAAACCATATATCTACACTGGCTGTGATATAATACAATACTACTTAATAATAAAAAAACCTGAATCCAACAATAACAAAAATTGTGAAAGTTTTTATTATTTGCATAAAAAAAGGAATTACCTGCCCATAAACAAATACTATGCCAAGAGAGACAAGAAGGGAAAAAGTAACTACATTTTGTAAATTTTTAATTAAATACACGGGGAGACAAACTAGCTAAGATTATTGATTATTATTGACATTTTTGTTTTGTTTCTTTTTTAATTAAAATACGAGAAGCTCTTGTAGATGAATATTTTTTTGGGAAGTGTTAAATTAAATAAAATAAAACAGCTTCAATTTTTTATGACTGAAGGTTGTCTTATTTTTTTTTCTTTATTTTTTTTTAAATGGATAAAAATGCATGAAAATTATTTTCATGGTTTTTGTTGTTTTTCTCCACAATTTACACCGTTTTATTATGTTGTATTTTTATATGCATTAATTTTTTTATTGTCGTATGTTCTAGTTTATATAAAAAGCTATAAAAAAATTGAATCACTCAATAAATACTATTATTCACGGATTAAGTAACATAAAACTGCTCTCAAGTTTCTTTTGCGGTTATAAAATCATTTAAGAATTTTCATGCAAATTTTTTTATTCATAAATAAATAAAGAAGAAAGCGGCGCACCAACGTCATCGCTATATACACATACATTTAGTTCTTGCAAATATTCTACTAAAAAAAATTAATTCACAATGAAAGCTATCACCCCGAAAAAAAATTGTACATAATATAATGCAATAATGTTCAATAAAGCATGCAATGTAAAAGAAATGAAAATTATGTGCGGTAAAAGTGTTTTTTTTGTGCACTTAAACTTAATTTTTTTTAGAAATATATAGGAAAAAAGAGCATTCAACAAGGAAAAAGATAAATGAAAAATATATAACCAAAAAAATAAATAGTTAATAAAAAATGTAAAAGAAAAAGGTTTTTTTTTAAAAAAAAACAGCTTTGCATACCTTTAGCAGTTTTGCACATAACAACTCCGAACCAACTATCGTTTTCTTGCTCTCCTCGGACTTCGACAATAAATCCGCATTCGACAACTGCACAAAAAATTCTTTGCTCGTCCGGACCAAACCATTTGGATTCTCGTAATTTCTGTACGGCTACTGTGCTTCCAAACGTTGTAGATTTGTTGCTGTTGTTGTTGTTGCTCTGCAGCGGCCACCATTTCAGTGCATTCACAAAGCTATTGGACCGATTCATATTTGGATCTTGCAATTTATAAAAATTTTAAAATAAAAAAATTACTTGGGACCGTATATGGTATTTTTGATAAAGGTACGCAGCTCTTGATTGGTACGCGTTACAAGTGGAATATGGATGCAGAAAATAGTAGTATGTATATATTTTCCCCCCCAAAAATGTATTTTTATTTTTTTATTTTTGATTAATACAGAAGAAAAACTCTCTTTAAAAGGAAGAACACCTTCTTTTTTTCGTAGCAAGTTTTTTTCTCAGATTTTTCTGTTTTAAATCACAATTTTTAATAATTTTAAAATAATTTGACTAAACTTTTTTTTACTTTAAAACAAAAAAAAATATAATAAGCCCCGAGGGCATTCACTTCAAAACAAATGTTCCACACTACAAAATTATAACAGCTCTCATCTGCGAAACTATCTTCTTCTCCTCTCCTCAATTATAACTCCTACTATATCTCCTGTTTATTTTTTGATGAAGTATTGCAAAAAAAAAGAAATACTTTCACAAATATACAACGTTAAAAAAAAATAAAACAAAATCTTTCAAGATTTTCCTTCTACTTCGTTAATTTTTCTTTCAACTCTTTTAATAATCGCTTGCTTCTTGCTATCCGTTCCTTAACCATCGGAAACTCAAAAACAAATGCCACCAGAGTAAACACGGTCGTGTGCTTATAAAAGCCGGCTCTTGTGCCTGTTATATATATATAGTATTATACTTGTACACCGTTCAATATCGACCAATACCACCAGCAAAGTCTCTACAAAAAAAAAACCGAAACAACCACCCATACATGCTAAAAATGCCATCAGCATATGATAATCGAGCATATGATAAGGCCCCGAATATTATTATATTATATACGACGCGGCTACGTGAGCTGAGGGTCGTTTATTTTGCTGACCAACTTTAACCACTTTACTTCTAGAGTCTAGGTTCGAAAATCATTACGTTTTCTAGTATAAATCTAGCCGTAAGAGCTATGTGCAGTCTCCTCTCCTCTTTCACACCCATCGTTTGAGAGATTACACATTTTGCCCGCTATAGACCGAGCAGAGTATTAAACCCTATAAGCATTTTCACAAGCTCAATAAAATCTAAGAGCTGTTTAAAGAGAAACTCTTTTGTGTATTGTGTCTCTAGCTATAACTATAATAAAATTTACTATAGTTAAACATACGTGCATATTTTCATATCTATCTAAAAGGAGCTTAAGTAAAAACCCCCCTTCGACTCTCGGTGGTACCCTTGCACCACGCTGCTAATTATACTTGAAAATTGCGAGAGCTTTTGCGTCTTTTTCGTGCGATCAAAAGACATCAGATCGACAGAGAGAGATCAGTGGCTTGAAACCTTGAACAATAATATACACGGGGATTATATTCAAAGGTGTGACTTTTATCTCATCTATGCCAATTTTATAATTCTTTAATTAGATTTCATCACTTGTGACTTATTTATTATCTTGACTAAAATAATTTATGATTTTTTTACCTTATCGATATTTACAGTCAGTCCAGATGAGTCAGTTGATCGAGTGATCAAATGATCGCTGGGAAGATCGAAATTGATTGGAGACTTTTTTTTGTAATTGCACTTTGTTGCTGCTTGCCCAGACAGGGATGCTATGCAGAATTATGTTTTTTTAATAGATCCTGTTAAAGTGATCATATTGTGGTGTATGATAATGTGTTTGATCGATTATCAGTAGTTTCTAGTCGATCTTTTGGTGTTAGATAAATTCGGTAATATTTACTCAAGCATAATATGCTGGCTGCTTTTATGGAAGTTAATCGGCGGACACGATCGATCTTCACGATCGCACCGTCGGATACTCCCTACAATACAAAAATTTTACCCTCGAAGCTTTCCTCGATATAGAAGGGACTTCTTTAACAATATCAGCACCTTAGCCAGTGATAAAGTTGACACCGCGTGGCACACCTTAGGGTGCAGTCCTCTCGCCCTTGCTATGGCTCATGGCTATGGACAAGATCCTAAAGATATCCCAGAGTACCACAGAATAAAGCCTGTTGCCTATGCGGACAACATGGTGATGTTAGTATCTGGAAAATTCCTCCACATACAATCAGTGAGATTTTGGGGATGGTTCTTGGAAAGGTTAGATTAATGGTCCAATCGCTGCCAGTTATCCGTCAACAGGACTAAAATACTTGCTTTTAGTCTAACTTCAATTAACGGTCGAGTACTGAGCATATTCCAGTCAGCTAAGTTCTTGGGTCTTATTTTGTTCCTAAAGCTAGATTAGTGGTTGAATATCGAAGAAAGGGCAAGGAAGGCCAGTAAAACTTCCTATCTCTGTATGCAGTCTTTCGGCAAGTAGTCCAGTCCCCAACCGTAAAAATGGGGTATTACCTCTACTTTTTTTCGGCGGCCACCGATTTTGATGAAATTTTGGATTTAGGCTCTACTTACCACCCTTTTCAAAGGCTACCCTGTGCCAAAGTGTGGTTTTTATTTTTAGGGGTGAAAACTACCCCTTATCGTAAAAAATCTATATATGTATTAATACGCAAGCACTTTTTTTGTACAGCACTTTATCCGACTTCCACTAAACCGATTTTGCTCAAACTGGTTTTATATGGAAGTCGGAGTCGTAATGGTGTGAACAAAACAATAATTACGCATTTATCTCATTTCTGTCACTCAGAAATGAGTATTGCATTTCCCAATATAAAATGATAAAATGACAACAACAATATAAGATAGAAATTACGGTTAGCATATAAACAGGCGAATATAAAAATTTATTATTAAGGTTTATGAATCGACTAAATTTCATGAGCCTAAATTGCTTAGCGGAAGTTCGCCGTGCCTGCTTTTCACTTCGCTTTAAACAAATCAAATTGACATTTCGAAATTTTGTTTGTTTTTTTCAACAAATTAGATTAGAAATAAATGCATATACATCGCAATACGGCAAGAAAAGTGACACATCAGGAGAGCTGCAAACATAATTTAATGCCAACAGTCACCTGGCGGCAATAACTCAAAACAGCCAATTTTAGAGTTGTGCCATTTTTCTTGCCATAGTGCGATATACATATCGCTGGTTTGCGAGAATAACGACGCAATTCAAAATTCTGTAAAATTACCCTAAATATGCCAAATGACCAACAATCTTTTTATAATTTATAGTAAACAGACACGCAACGCCAATTTCGCGTCAACTATCGTTAGAAAGATATATCGTCATTATTCATTTGAGACAAAACATTCTCGAGTAATTTATAAAAAAATAAAATTTAAAAACGTCATTCTCTAAAATCAATCATTTTTAGTTGCGTCACTATTCTCGCAAACCAGCGATATGTATGTCAGCGACATTCGGCTTATGTTGAAAAGGTTTTTCTTTCTGTGGAGATTTTTACTTTCCTGGAAAATTTTAATTAAAAAAAATAATAAAGCAAAGTGGAAATTATTATCCAAATATAGCACGGTAAGCGATGGTGTTTTTTAAATAAAGAAAGTTTTTTCAAAGATGCGATTTTAGATGGTAATGTAGTTTTTAATTACACTTTTCTAATTAAAACAAATTTTTTTTGTTTTTTTTTGGACTGATAGAGAAACTAAAAAGTGGTAATAGTTCAATTAAATTAGTACTGAGTTATTGAGACGACACGGATTGAGAGAAGGGTAGGGAGAGAGGGTCGAATTTCGACCAATGGGCGATACTAGTTAATATAACTCAATAAATGGGTAATAAAAACGCTTAGTAGGCCTATATATCACCTCTTAGACCTATGTACTATTGAAATAATTTTTTAAGAAATTTTTCAACCCCTAAAAACTACCCTTAGAGAAATAGTCCAGTCCCCAACCGTAAAAATGGGGTATTACCTCTACTTTTTTTCGGAGGCCACCGATTTTGATGAAATTTTGGATTTAGGCTCTACTTACCACCCTTTTCAAAGGCTTCCATTTTTGAGACACACAAATTTAGTTATAAGTTCAGAAAGTATTTTAGTAAATTTTTTAGTGGGTTTGTGTATGTGTGCGTGTGCGTGAATGTATATATATACTGGCGGGGTACCAACACCCGAACACTCGAATCACCTATGCTCTAAAAAAGATTGAAAATCGTCAATTTTTTTCATTTTATTTAATTGCACATCTTTAGCAGCTGCGTACAAAAGTATTGCGCAATACCTTTCAGCTTCTAGAGTATCTTCTATTTTGGAGGTACTGTTGTAAAATGTATACATATATATATTAAACCTGTATACCAAATGTAGCATGTATTTATACGTTAAATACCGTAATGTGCTCACAAGAGCTCCGAAAAACATTTGCTCCGAAAACCAAAAAAAACAGTCGTTCGGTTTTTTTACTGTAGCGGGGTCACTTTTCAAGCTACAGTGTCCATTCAAAAACCATTTTGTAGGTAATTTCACTGGCTATAAAACTGTGTTAATTGTATTAAATTAAAACCCTTAATTTTCAAAACGTGAAGGGTCAGGCTAAGCAAAGGTGGTACTTACACTATAGAGCAAACTTCAATCCGCTATATCTCCGTCAGTTTTTAAGCTACAATAGATACATACATACATAAAAAACCAAAATTTTTGTTGAAGAAACTTGTTGACTTTCCGCAGCTCCTGAGTGGACATGGAGGATATGGGAAAAACCTCCTTCGTTTCGGGCACGATGACTCATTAGTCTATCATGCAGAGAGATGCAGAGCACATCTTCTTTTATTGTGCAAGATTCGCCGAATGCAGGGCGGAACTGGAAGCGATTAATACCAAAGAACATCCTAGGGCAGCTGATGCGGTCCGAGGAGATATGGAGGGAAGTAAACGCAATCCTGAAGGCCATACGCCGTAAGTTGAAGCTGGAACAAGCCGAAAGAAGTAGAGAAAGGCACAGAAACGCCTGGAGTATTAGCAGCTAGATAAAAGCTGATCCATCCCCGCGACGTAATGGTAAAAAGCCAATCTCGTGAGCAGAGTGGAAGACCAGGAAGTGTTCTTAGGCAAATTAGAGCCTCGGCATAGCCGGCATGCAGCAACGTGTCGTCCGAGTAAAACAAGACTCCCCCGTTTTTAGCCTGAAACAGGTATGCAGAGTTTCTAAAAGCCTGTATGGCACTCAAGTAAGGCACGGCACGCCTGAGTAAAAATTCAAATTTTCCAAATTCAGCCGCTACAGGCACGTAGCGCAATTAAAGGCGCAAGAAGTGGAATAGTCCAACCGAAGCATGGTACGCTCACATTCTTTATATACGGGAAATTTTCTTGGTGAACATAAAGGGTATTATTAGACCGGTCAAGCAGCATTGAACGTGGTTAGTACTTAGTTGGGGGACCACTTTGTTTTTTTACATTTTTGTGCCTGTAGCGAGAGCGTGTATGTCCGTGTGGTAGGTGTATTTTTCAATATTTTCTTTAAAAAATATCTATAACCCTACTAAATATACTGAATGTGAATTGGGCCAGCATGCGAATAGCAAAAGTTCGTAAATGCTCTTTTGAAGTTAGATGAAAAGGTTTTTGCACTGCCGAACTTTTAGCTCCAACCACTATATGACAAAATTTATTGACTTGTTGTTGTTTTAGAAATCATCTTTTTCTTTCTTGTCTTAGCAAAAAAGAATTATAAAAAAACGCTGCTGCTTGTCAACGAATTCAATATGGACAAGCTAATTACTGCATGTACCACTGCTTTGCGATCTGTGAGTGCTTTCCCAAAAACAAACAAAAATTCATTTCCAAAAACAGCGCCGCTATGATAAGTAAAAGAACTAAACTTCTTGCAAAAAGAATTCCACATCTCTAGCAAAAGAACTAAACAACATTCGATTATATCATTCGTTTATTCGTCGTTTCTTTTTGATATTGACAAAACTTTAAATGCTCATTTACAGCGCAGCGTAGTCATGACCTACGATTAAAACTTTGCCATGCGAAATTTTTATGTTCTACTTAAACAAGAACGTAAACATTCAACAGAAAATCAATAGAAAACCTGAAAGCCTGATGCTTTTAGCGCAAACCTCTTAACAAGTTCTCAACGTTTGAAAAAATGAAATAAATATCCAATGCCATATAACTTGGATGGAAAAAGATGAAGTACGATTTGCATAATCAATAATACAAAATTCGCCTGTTTGCTTGCTTATTGTCACGGCAATACTCCTCTGTGCCAATCTCCTTTTTCGCAAAACAAAAAAAAAGTTTTACGAAAATAACTATCTACACAAAAAAAAACACGTATACTTTAAAAGTACGAAGAACTGGATCGCATTTCGAAATAAAATAACGCATTTTCTATTTAACAATTGCTCCATCACGTCTGTGTTAATTTTTAAGATAAATTTTTTAGTATCAGTCGGGGAATTTGGCATATGTCGAAAAATTCACCATGTCTAGATTGGCAACTGGTGAGGTCACACACAGTGGACCAAAGACCATTCTATACCGACCGCGAACTGCCATGACTTGAAAGAGGTTGGTCAATGGCAATCTGCAAAAGCTCTGTCCATTAGTTATAGGTGACACAGACACAAGGTTGACGGTGCATGGACTATAGCTTTGCGGACGCATATCTAGGTCTCGTGAGATTTTTAACAATTGTATCTATTTTTAACTGTGTGAAGAAAAAAGAAGAAATAAACAAAAACAATAATTTTGCGCGGCACGGTGGGTGATAGAGAGACGCAAAGAGAGAATGAGAGAGGGAGAGACAAGTCGCACAAAATGTAAACAATTCTAGGGCGAACTTGCACTTTCGTCGTACGCTAATAAGATGTCGACAGGTTTATTTACATGTAAGTGCGGTCTTTCGTACAGAAAGTTTATAAACAAAATAAAACAAGCGAAATTCTCTGCTTTTTTTTATTATATTTTTTTTTAATAAATTTAAAAAAATCTCTCGTCTCTTTTACCTTGAAATATTTTCATCGTTGGCTTTTCTTCATAGCTGAAATGCCTCATCCCGTGCCGGTGGTACACACCCACTTTTAACAGGATGATATGTTTTTTTACACCGGATTTGATCTGGATATATCTTGTTATTAAAATCCTAACAACAACACACACACATTATAGGTTTGCCGATAATGTAGTGTTCGTCTATTTTTAGGGGAGGCGAATAAATTTGAGGTTAATCATCAGAATATTGTGCTTATCACATACGATTAAAGAATTAAAGTTAAGTGCGTCATTTGTAGGATTCCGAGCTTCCAGCGGCAGCAGCAAATCGGTGTAAGAAATTGAACAAGTCACAGTCTTTTATTAATTTTCACACCTGAGTTTCCGTGCATATATGCACACGATAAAGCAATAAAGTACAACCCTAGTATTAAAAGATAGGAATGTTTTATCAGCGACCTTGAGAAGGTTATCAGAGAGCTCGCACAAATGTGTAGTGTAGTGAGTCTCGAAATTAGCCGAGGGATAATAATTAACATTTCTTTTTTTTCAAACTTAGTTACATCACAGTAAATAAGAGTATAATAATAAACCGAAAAAAAAACTCACACTTATTTCTCTGGTCTTATCTAAATTTTTTTAACCTCTGGAAAAATTCTAACCCCTCTCTGCACCGCTTTGGGAGTATATTCAAATATTTACACCAGATTCGCGATTGCACTTCCTTTTAAAAAAAATAAACACGAAGATTTTGTGAATATATTTATTAAAGTTGTAAAGCTTTTTATTAATTCGTTTTTTTATTGCTTGTTTATATTTGTAGAATAGTAAAGTAATATATAAACGTTTATTTATAAAATTATAGGAGTTGTAAAATTATCTTTTCTACTTACAAAGTAGCAATTTTCTGGATCACTCTACTTCACTTGGATATACTCATCAATAGCCTTGATTATTTTTTTTTTATTAATATTCATTGCGTCGCATATCCGAGACTACTAAAATAGTTGAGAATATAATGTTATTGTTTATTTAATTTTTTTTATTGCTATTCTTTTGCGTTACAAATAAAAAATTGGTTTCGTTTTATGGCCACCACTCGCGGGGGACAGGTGGAACGAGAAAAGTTAATACTTTTTTTTTATGATTATAGATTGTTACGGTGAAACTTAGAGTTACTAGAATTTTCTCTCGATTTTTTATCGAATTTTGTTTATGTTATTATAATATTTATATTTTTAGCTTTTTTTATATTTAGAAATTGAATTTTACTTAATTCGAATTACGATTATAAATTGTATATTGAACTTGTAAACAGTCTCATTAATCTTCTTCGGCATTTATAAATAACAAAAAAATATTTACTTCGACTTGAGAAACTGGGGCAATCAGGGCAAGATTTTGAAGATTGTTTAAAAAGGAATTTAATATTGGAATGTTAAATCTGGATGAAAATAAGAAGGTATAAGAAAAGCGATCTATGTGTAGGTGGCCAAATAGAGGGAGTTTTGTTGTACCTATAACAGTAGAAAGATGCAGAACTTAGAAATAATGAAGAGAGTTTGTGGGAACTTGCGCATCGAGCTTCATATCGAAGCTATGCAAATCGACAGAACCAAAAATCTTTAAATCTCTGTACACTCCCCGCACGATCAATTCATATCGATCTATCGATGCTGCAGAATTTGCACACAGGACAGAAAACCTTCCGATTAAATGCAATGCGCAACACCACATTTTTATTGATGTGCAGCTTCCTTTTGTTATGGGACGGCGACTCCATCTAGAGAAGCTTAACATGGCGAAACTAGAATTTGACTATATGGTTCAACTGAATCTACAGAGATCTTGCCATCGTTGTATTGGGAAAGTTTAAGTTGACCATTACAGAGGTCATGAGAACAGCACCTCAAGAAGTTCAAAGAGTGTGTATCACGGCACGGACGGCCTATCAATCAATCGAAATAAGGTCGCCCTGGTGGCTGGTGGCTGGTGCCTTTTCCAAACGACGTGACAAATTGGATATACATATGTAGTCAAATATCTGTGTTATGAACAAAAACCACCTAAAAATCCCTTTAAGAATTTGACAATAACTCCAATATTCCAAAAATCTAAATTCCCTTTTTATTTCCAAAATTCAAATATGTATATTCGAACAAAAATATAAAATATTTCATTTCAGTTCGATTATATTACAAAACTTTAAAAAAGAACACCCATTCAAATTCTAAACCATCTTAGAAAAATCATCCCATGGGAAAAGTAATTGCAATATTTTCTTAAAAATTCAACATAAAATTAACGGCAAAACTACCAGCGATCAAATCTTATCAGACGTAGGTGTCGGGTTTCGTCTGGGTTTTCTGCTCGTATCTTGTCTTCGCGCTACTGATGATTCTCAACTAATATTTCCCATAATTATAATTTTACAAAGTTGTTAAATAGCTAAAAATTCGTAAACCTCTCGGTTGAACATTTGACCCGTGTGTCGCGGACATAAAACGACATGGAGTTTCGACCAATACCTCGTTGGAAAGATATTTTCATTGCCCGCATTCCTGCCATTTACTAGTTTTCCATAGGAGCAACCGTTGACGAAATATTAAAAAAAAAATGGCGTTATCAGTTATTTCAGGCACGCCCAGTGCGAACTTTGGCGTTGGATTGCTCGCAAACTGGATAAGTGATAACGACGATTAAGGGCTCATTCTAAAGGTAATTACTAGGATTTTAAATTTGTTAATGGGCATTAAGCCAAAAAAATTAACATTTTGCGAGTTAATTGCAAAAAACTGCATTTAACCCTCACCACACGATCATGGTTGAACTTTGACCGGCCATTACTTTGAGCAAAATCAACTTACAGAGCTCGTTGAGGGCTCTTTTTTTAGATAATTTTATTCTCCGCAACTTGATAATTATCAGCTATCATTGCATGCAAACGAGCTATTTAATATAAACAAGCTCTACCTGTTTTTCAAGATGGCGGCTTTTCCCAAGCCACTGCGACCCCACAAACTTGGTTTTATCATTGTCAGATGTACCCGAACAAATGCCAAAAAAAATTCCGTACCTCTTAAAATGCAATTTCATTTACTAATTTGACTGGACTTCTAGTAAAGCCGCGTAAATCGTACATAAGATTTCCACCTCGTAAATGAACTGTCAAAATTTGTATGGAAAGTGAAATACGCTCACTAGATAAGCTTACGCTAAAGTTTTGCTGTGTAAACTGCATAACTGATATGTGTAAAATAAAAATGGGCATAAAATTATTAGTAGTCCAGGCAAAATGGTTCAAAAAATGATCATCTGACGATTTTTGGTAAGGTACTTAATTCGTTCTGCTCATTGTTGAGGAGGTTCAAGCGAAGTAAAGACTCGATTCGCGAGACTGGGATCGCCGCCATCTTGACAAGAAGTCCAACTTTCTGCCGTTTGGTATATATAGGTACAGTGAGCGTCAAAAGTGAGTCAACACCTAAAAATTTTATATTTCAACATCAGACGCTGTCGTGCACCCCCAAACCATGACCATGACAGCTGGTAGAGTTCCTCGAAAGATACCTCTTAATTCAAAAGTAAAAAACAAAACGTCTGCAAGTCGCCAAAAACTACAAAAACGTTTGTATTTTATTTTGGAAATTTTTAGGTGTTGACTCACTTTTGACGCTCACTGTATTAACTTTTTAAGTAATTTCGATCATTTTTTATAATATGACTTTTTTTACGGGAAGTGGACCCATCCCCAAATTTGGGGGTGGGGGTAAAAAAGGGGTTAAAATTGAAAAAAAGTTCTGCGTATGTAGGCTAAATGGGTCATTCCATGGAAAATGACACCAAGCTAATGAAAAAAAAGTGACGGAAATCACACAAATTTTAGGCTTTAAGTATTGTTAAAGCTCCATAGTATTCGGAAATATGCGTGTAATAAAAAATAAAATTATTACGTTTGGTATTTTTCCAGTTGAATATTGATTTTTCCATTCAATTAAAAAAAAAGTGCGATTAGGTGAAGAATGCAAGCTCAAATATTCACTTATATACTTCTAGCGAAAGTGACGTTGATTTAAAACCATCAGCTGAGCTATAAAGCGAAAGAGATGTAGAACATGAATTCCCTACACCAAGCCCAAAAAATAACTAAATAATTAATAAAATATGCCTAAATTAATGTGTTTTGTGTGTATATTATTTTACTCGTCCCACCCGTCACGGATCCCTGTCCCACCCGTCACAACATTTTAAGCTTCATAAAAAAAGTTCGTATTGCTTTTTCACTTAGCTACCTCTTTTTAGAAAACAATTAGCGATATAACTCAAATAGCATACTACAATAAAATTAGGGCTCCATATGAACTATTTGATCTGAATTTCAACGTCAAGTGAAAGTATCTAAAGAAAGAAGGGTTTTGCGTGTCCACCCGTCACATATGTAATTCTACGAATTTAACAATGTTAGAATATACATTTATGTTGTTTTCTTTTATCATATCTTAAAAAATATATCTAAGAATGCTATCATAAATACAGTATGTATTATGTGCTTTGTTTGCACTTTAAAATAACTGAATGTACATCAAAAAATGTGTTAAAATGTCCCACCCGTCACCATGGAATGACCCAAATAACCGTTAAATACTAGTGGCAGACATTTTTGACCATTTGCTGGGGTATGGGGGGTGAAATGGCAACTTCAGCTAGGGGTGGCTTGGGGGTGGTGCTCGAAATTACTTGAAAAGCTTATATACCAAGCGGCAGAAAGTTGGAACGGCATGATTTTTTCACACATCCGCTCCCCTATCTACAAGCCCTTAATTTCGAAATTTATGTGAAAAATGTACCAAATAAAGCCAATTTTAACATCAAAAATTGGTAATATCTTTAAAAATAAAGACCGTGACATAAAAATTGTTTTAACATTATTTATAGGAAATTGTTCAAACTTTCCGAGTTTGGAAAAAAAAAAATAGTGACTAACTACGTATTTTTTGGAGAAAAAAGTAGTTGAAGTGGAAATTTTTGTTAAAAAAACAAAAGTTTGACTTTGATGACTCATTGGTCTGGAAGTTGGTAGGGTAAAGCCTTTACTTTTACAGTTTTAGATAGGTGGGAGTATTCTGCGTGCAGTGCTACCTTATTCAGGAATGGGACCCTAGTATTTACAACTTACAGACGAAAAACACTTTCACCCTTCTTTTCAAGATGGCGGCGATTCCACAACCCCCTGTGCCCCGCAAATCGAGTTTTTACTTCGCTTGAACCTAAACAATGAGCAAAACGAATTAAGTACCTTAACAAAAATCGTTAGATTTTTGCTATTTTGTCTGTACTATAGCTGTTTTGATTTTTTAAGTGCAAGATAAATGAGGTAGTTTATTTTTCGCACCTTCTTTTGCCATATTTCAGTTTAGTAATTTACATCCACGTCCAGTTGAACAGTTGATCAATTATATCGTTTACATACATCGTTTCATCATAGGTGCGTTCATCAAACAAACCTCGTAAAAATACGCATTATACCAATGTATAAACTTACACGTTTTCATGAATACCCTTAATATACTAGAACATTTTTCAAAATGTGTAATCTATAATCATGTTATAATTTCACCTTCTTTTATCAAGTTTTTACTCTAATATAAATCTATAATTTGGGGATTCCCCGTACAACATATAAGTATATAGTAATACTCATACAATGGTTTCTAGATTGCGTTGTACACCAACCAATAACTTTTGTTTGCATTATGGTTTAAAGTCGCATGACTAAGAAAATATTAATTTCATCGGGCAATAATAATATTTTGATTTAGCTGGCGATAATACTTGAACCTTTTTTTGCAAACAAATCGTTTTGATATCGTATGCGATAAATTTTAACCTCAATATAATAAACTTAGTTATGCCTCTTAGATTTAATTCCGGAAGCACATATAAAGTTTGGAATTTCCCCAATTTTAAAGGGAAAGTTTGGGTTTTCCACAGCTCTGATAAAAACCAAGATTAGATACTTATTAAATTCCCCAATTTGCGTGCAATTTTAATATTAATCATTTTGTGTGATCACAAAACATGGCATGATAATATAGAATAATATATTTCTGCAACTTCTTGTTTTTTTTATAAAAGCAATGTAATCTGATTACAATTACACAAAATAAACTTGAAAATCCTCGATCAGGACAGGATCTTTTGCGTTTTTTATTTATTATGTAAAATAAAATAATTCACGGATGATGTCAGTGAAAAAACTCTCGAAGACAATATTTTTTAAAATTAATTTTTTTAAATTTTGCTGCTTTTATTAATTTTAGCTCAACCGTTTACCGAATTAAATTTTTTTTATAGATATCCTTTTTTTTAAAGTAGTTTTACATTTCTCGAATGTTTATGAAAATTTCCACTGGTCCGAAGCGTTAGAGAAATCTGAAAAGAAACAAATCGTAATGGGCTAAAGTGGCCCCTAGACTATTAATAATATTGAGCAAAATATTGAAGGTATCCTTCTTTGACTATCAATATTATTGTACAATAAATCTAATTCTAATTAAAGAATAAAAATTTACAAATTTAAGTTATGTACATAATTTAAATTCAAGAATAAAAATTAGTTACATAATTTCAATTCAAAACTTTTAATTCAAGAATTTTAATTTAGATGTCTTAATTCTTGCCATAACAATACGAGTTTGATTTTTTTATCTATCGAACAACGATGTTTACGGCACGACATCTAATTAAACATGAGAAATAGTGCGCAGTATTAACTACAGACTTCAGTACTGTTATATTGCACAAAAAATATCACATCCATTTTGATCCGCTCAATATATTGTACAATCTTTCAATATTACCCACAGACCGTCAATACTGTTGAGTAAATCTAAATATTGCACAATATTATTGATAGTCTAGGGGCCCCATTAGCCTAAACTATTACCATCTCATAGGTCGTGGATCCAATTCCCACTGAGAAGGACATATTTCCCATTTAGTTTCTATCTCTGAGTAAATCTCAATCTTCTTCACAAAAAATTCAACTCATTCTCTGCATAGCGAGGAAACTGGGTTCCCATATTCATCGAAGTTCATTGAAGTCAAGCAGCATTTGCCGGGGAAGTACTTGAACGGGGAATGCTTACGAAAATCATGCGACAACGAAGCGATTTAAACAATTTTTATCAAGGAAAAAACGAGAAAATTAAACGGCAACAAAAATTACTTGTATTCAAGATATCATCATACATCTGCAACAACTTCCTCAATATGGTACAACTGATGTGTAAAACAAGCAAGCATTAATCACCATTCGCGCGGTGCCGTTATCATGTTCCTGTCTTAATTTAATTTTAAAATTCATTTCGTGTTTTCAGAGGTCTTTTTTTGTTTACAAATTCTCCTGACAGCTCATTGTAATCAGTTCTTGCCAAAAAATTAAAACAAAAAAACCAAAAGAAAAACACGAAAAAAATTCTTTCTTTTGTTTATAAAAACAATCATATTTCATTGTCAAAATATTTAAGAGAAATCAAAAGAATATACCAAAAAAAATTAAAATCTTAATTTTGCGCACAATTTTCAAAAATTTTCATTACATCACAGAATTTCACATTGAAGCTGTGCACGCAGTCTTGAGACCATGCCCTTAACTCATTTCAAGATCAATCTTCACCTTGGTTTATTTTAGAAAATTTTCTATATAAAACTGAATTTCAATAAAAAAAATGGTTGCTTCCTTTCCGTTTCCCCCAATGAACTCTGGTGTGAGCTAATTTTGGATTCATCTATTTCCAGATTCAATACAGGAAAAAAAATCCGCACTTACGTTTGCATTTAAAAAAAAATCTTGTCATGTGATTAATAAAATAAATTCCATTAAGTAGACGCACGAATATTATTTTCAGGGGATTTTTTTTTATTAAATTAAATTTTAATTTTAGTTTTTGATTTATTGATTTTTTTTTGGTTTTTTAATTGGTCAAAAAGGGGTGGGTGGATTTTTTGATCATCTATGAATATAAAACTGTAATGAGGCTGTTTTGCAATTGATAAGTTTTGGTTGAATTGAGATGATGTGATTTTAAAAATAAAGGGTCATACCTGACGCCTAGATGTCAGCACTATAATAATGTTTACACGTGACATCTTTCCAAATGACATAAGCCGTTTTGTTTTAGTAAAAAAGATAGTACAATTTCAACCATGGACAGGTATACATTGCAACAACGCATTTGCATTATTCAAACTTATTACGAAAATGGGCGTTTTTTTAAAAATACATACTTATGTATTTATCGCAAAATTCGTGATTTTTTCGGCGTAAATAATCGGCCAAAGATTTCAATTGACTTCTAAGGTCATGTGATCTAACACCATTCGATTTTTTAGTGGTTTTTTTTTGAAAAGTCGAGTGTGCGGCAAACTATTCACAAACAATTAATTATCTAAAGATCTAGTTACAATTCGTGAAGTATAAGTCGAAAAGGCATTGAAAATTTCGATATTTGAATTGATGCCTGCACGCACAGGAGTGGACATTTGAATGAAATTCTGTTCCACATATAATTGTACATAATGGATCATACTTTCAATGAAAAAATTGCAAACTGTTTGTGTTTTATTAAAAATACATATGGTCGCTTTTTTTGGATGATACTTTATTGGTGGAAATTCGTTGCATACTGCGGAACCGCCGAACGCAACGCTACCAAAGCATAAATCTGTTTCCAGCTTTCCCGGTTAAGGCATAAATTCCTCGAGGAAAATTGGCTTCGGGCTGTGGAGTTATTTTCTTGCATACGTACTCTATTTCATCTGAGGTTAAAGATGAGAATCCTTTCGGCTACCTGGGGATGGCCTCTTTCAAAGCTTCAAACCACCGTACGTAAAGGACCTCTGTAACGAAACAGGTCGCTGTAAACAAAAAACACAACAGCACCACCGCTGTTAGCACAAAGACAAAACCGCTGTAAAGACATTACGAAACAGAACAACGACGCGCAGCAAGGCACCAATATAAAAGGCCGGTGCATGCCTGCGAAAGTCAGTCGTTATCAGACAGTGGAAGAGTTGATTCCTATGCCTGATAAATGGACGGAACCATAGGAGCGTTGATCGTATGGTTTACAGACAGACAAAACAGACAAGCCACGGGGAGTTGACCAGTGGCGCCGACCGACTAATAAATTTACAAGCTACGGAGAGTTGATCCAGTGGCGCCGACCGACCAATCAATTTACAATCACGGAGAGTTGATCCAGTGATACCGAACGACCGATACATTCACAAGCTACGGTGAGTTGATCCAGTGGTACCGAACGACCGATACACCAACAAGCCACGGAGAGTTGATTCAGTGACAGCGACCAACCGATAAACCGACTGTAATGTTAGGTGTTTGGGTTTACCTAGGCTAGAGACCAGCCTTTGTGCTTGGGGTCTATTGTTGCCTTCTTTAGTGTAGAAATAACTAAAGTACGTTATTAAATTATAAAATATTTATTAATATACAACTTGTATTCCCGCTGGGCAAGTTAATGCCACGTTCACTCGGACTGAGTACTGGGAATTTAATGATTATTCACAAAATCCTTACAACTATTTATACCCCCCCCCCTTCCCCTAACTTATCCTACTTAGCTTATGAAATTTAAGTTACATAATTATTCCCCTATGAAATCAACTTGTAATAGAGTGTTTTTCATAGTGTGCTCTTAAATACACCACACGACAAAACCCGGAGAGTTGTTCCGGGAGGATCCGACGTAAATAGACCCAACCGGCTTGATCCAGAGGTAACCCGCTCACCCTTTATTTCCTCTCTTTCCCTCTTCTCGATAGTTGTGTATTATAGAACTTCTAAAAATAAAAAGAACATAAACGTAACAGGAGTTTTTTATTTGAACCTTGGGCATCTCAGAGCTGACCCGCTACTCCCGACGTTACATCTCAATCTCTGATCCATTTGAAATAGATCACACATCGACTTATGGTGGGTCTGCACGAAACAAACTTCTGTCAAACTGCCGTTGAATTTTGTTTGTGCAAACTTTCTAAGCATCAACATTTCTTTGCACAAGTCGTGTGGACCCACCACAAGCTCTATTACACAGAAAAAGATCGAAGCTGTCGGGTGTGTGCTTGGTGTGTGCTCGGGTGTTTGCTTGGCGCAATTCCTCAACTGAAGCATGCACAGCACCGGTAAGTCGGGTCTGGATGCACCAGATACAGGGTGCGGGCATTGAGTTAACGACGGAGCCAAAAGTCGTGTCAAAAACAACGCCGATAAGAAATTCTGATGGATTGCAAAAGCTATTTAAAATAAATAAAGTAAAAAGTTTTAAATTGTATTAAACATATTTTAGGTATGGCTAGATTCTAAATATAACACAAAAAGAAAATTAGTGGCAAATAAGAAGTCAATTGCCAAGAGTGGGGGTTTATTGAATGAAGCTTTTCATATAACGCGACTAGAAGAAATTGTTTCAGATGAGATCGAAGCAAATTACATTAGCTTATTAAAAGATTCAAATTCTGAGGTTCATTTTCATTCCACCTAAACCTACAGAGGAAGCAACTACTGCAAGAGTAGGTAACGCTTCAATTGGGCAACAACAGAGAAATCAACATTTGTTTCCTGAAACATACAATGTGAAACTTACAATGCATTGGCGAGCGGAAAGAGATAGAAATTATATTAAATCGTTTGAAAATAAAAACAAATTTATAACATTTGAAAATCTTAACTCTACATTTATTTTCCTACATTGTGGTATAATTCTTTCTACTCTTGCAGTTCTTCTTTACTGCAGAAAAATAAATGTAGAGTTAAGATTTTCAAATGTTATTATAAATTTGTTTTTATTTTCAAACGATTTTATATAATTTCTATCTCTTTCCGCTCGCCAATGTCAAAAGTAACAATTTTATTACAGCGGTTCCATTAAATTTCGCATATTTTTTACCTGCGGTTATTTTGAGAAGACGACATTCGACACGTCAACTTACGTCAACCTAAATTAATAGGCCAATTCTTACTTGTGACGGTTCATAAGTCATAAGCAAATATGAAAACATTAATCTTGAGACGAATCTTGTGACAAATCAGCTATTTCCGATTCTCCGTGAAAAATCACAGCATTCATCACTAGAATTCCACCACAATTGTGGTGGAAATGTAAAATGTCAAATGTTGTGAAATTCTTATGAGAAATGTCAATCATTAAACGTGCGGCAAAATGGAAACATGTAAATTTTTTGTAAATAATATGAAATTTGACTGTTTATAATATTTTTAAGTCTTTACAGAAGGAAAAAAGTCGTACCAGAGAACCTCTCCAGAGCAGCTTGAGTATTTCCTCGAATTTTGCCGGAATCATCCAGAAATTCGACAAAATAAAAATGAGCTCACCAACCTGAATCGGATACAAAATCTCTTGGCTGATTTGGCTGGAAATTTAAATGCCCTTAAAGGGCCAACTCGGACGCCTGTGTGAAAAAACCATGTTTTGTTAGTTTGCTGTGAACGTATATTTAATTTTGAATTTTGTACTTACTTTAAGCCTTCGATTGTCATAACTTGAGACTGGCGCACAATAGTACGAAAAAGTCACAACTGCCACTCACCACGCCTTTATGACTTTGTTGTGATTTGTGATATGTCACTGATGATTCGAGAATTGGCCTATAAAAGTCGGTTTTACAAGTGTCGCAGCAACATGTCGTTTTCACAAAGCGTCGATGTCGAATGGCGAATTTTGCCAACTGGCCCCAGATGTCGATCCTGTCAACTGTCCCAATTCCAGTTCATGTCACTTAGGTCATGGGGCAATGTATATCAGGCTGATCATACACAAATCAATGCACTGCTCAAGCCCGCAAACTTCACTCTGATCTGATAAAGAGAGCTTTATTAACATATAAACTGACAATTTGACAGTTCGAATCGATCAATGCGTTGAGTCGTGTATCTTCGCCTTTAGTAAACTTAGTTTGAAGGATGTCAGATGACGATGAACCTTAAGTTGAAATTCTAGACTATTGTACGAATTCATAAATACTGCCTGTGATGATTGGTTAGAACTGAGTCCGATAACAATAGTTTGACGTGTTGTCAGCAGAACGGTTTATGCCATACTCGTTCAAGAGCTTTGAAAACATCTAAAGCAATCACACCAGACTCAGACTCGCCGAACGGGTGTATTCTTTAGTTGAGGTGCTCTGTTAGATATACAAAAAGGTATCCAGTTGATCTTGTCGACCTTAACAGTACTGCTTGCTGTCTTCATGAAATTTGATCGATAAAACGTCATTAACACAAATCTTGTTAAAAATTTTGCGATACATCCATATAAACTTACAAACAACAAGAGATAAAGATACAACTCAAATTGCTCCCAGAATTGCCCATTCATCTAGTTCTTCCGCAATAATAAATGTCTGTTAACGAACAAAAATTGTCTTAGGTTGAATAACAACAATAAGCCCACGACATTTCTCATTCACTGCTTTCAAACAAAATAGCTGAAGCACAATATATGCATAACAAAACCACTGCAAAAACTGCCTATTATGAATAAAACAGTGATTCATAAACGTTTTTGCGCAATTTTCAATTTCGTAACCAGACGAAGTCAACTTTTAATGTAATCTATAACAAAAAAAAAGTACCTCACCAAAAAAAACCATAATCGAGGGCAATAAAATTTTCTAATTGTGGCCTGAACCGGAAAATCTTGAAAAACTCCCACTCGACGTCTTTCCCGTGTTTTTCTCCCTGCATTCTCTCAATAATACGCGCGGCTACGAAAGACAAAATTTTGCCGCGATTAAAATCTTCTGGCTAGCAGACGATGAGATAACGTCAGCCGAACTTTAAAGAAGTAAACAAACACAAAAGTTTGTTTACAAATTTTCATAAATGCTTCCGAATTAAATCATAACCAAAACACACCACCCAACCACCAAACGGATGAACCATATGTATGATTATAGTATGGTTTTTTTTAGAGTAAAGTAGCTGACGCATGCGATTACGAGCCGTTCTTCACGTACGCACTAGAATTTGAATTAGCCCATATGTGAAAGGGCCCAGATCACGTTTTAATCACACCTAAATATTATGCTCTTTCACGTTTTTTTTGTTTGGTTTGATAAGAGACAGCCTCAAAAGCTTTCAGGTGTTACAAAATATTAGTACGTAGCAAGATTTGTTTACCTGTGTTTATATAGCGTGATCATTTTTGAAGCTGTTTACGAATGTGTTGAAAATTTCTCTTTGAAGAAGTGGCGGACCTACTGAAGAGTGTCGACTCTCTTCATGTAATCTCTTATGTTTAAAATTATTACCGTGAGTATCACATGTTTCTATATGACCACGAAAATAACCAGAAAAATATTCTCAACCCCTGGACGATTGCCATAAACGTTTTAAGAATGCGCGCCAGAATTTTATGAAGATTTTTGCTTCTTCTTTTGCCCTCGTTGAAGATGGTAAAAAAGACAAAAAAAACCACTTAGCCGACAACAACAATAGACAGGCGCCAGAGATGTGAATTAAGCTCACAATAATATGGCAGAGTCTGAGAATATTATATTTATTATATGGTCAGACTACCCTCTAGAAAACGTTTCTCTTCTCTCTGCTTTCTTCTTTTCTTTTCGCTACTAAAAATAGTTAATCTTCTTATATGTAGATAAACGCGTATTTGGACATATCATGTTTCTGTATGAATATTTCGAACGGACTAGAACTGATCACATATTGCATGCACTAAATAAAATTCTGTCACTGTTTCAAGGTCATTTCGTGTCTTCGTCAAAAAATTATATTTAAAAATAAACGTTATTTACTGCTTAACCCCATCAAAATATTTTGTACAAGAAAATTCTGCAATTTCTTAATCGCCAAAAAATGTAAAATATTTTGTTTTTATTTTTACAACAATAATAATCCTCGAGATGTGATGGTGATGATGATGTTGATCATCTTATCTTATTTATTTTTTCTTATTGACATTGAACGATTTGTTGCCTCTTAAATAATGTAACAGAAGTATTTGGATCGAAGCCAGGTGGCTTGCGGTTTTTGTTATTAAAATGCTTTTAGAATAGACCGAGCACTTACCTGTCCTTCATTGATGGCATTTGAGGAAGCTTCGCGCGTTGTGTTTATATAAAAAAATTGATCATTACAGGGTTTTTGAACTACATTATGTGTTTACAGTATTTAATGGCGGAATTTTTATGGAATTTGATGATGTTTTTATGTGTTTTTAGAAGGGTGCCTTCAAGGATTAGATATATATGTTGTAATTACTCAGAATAATTTGTACCATATTAAAATTATATCTGTATCTAAAGGAATAGGCACAAGCAGCTTTCAGTAGGGGCAAGGGTGAATGAACTCTTCTTAAAATGTAACAGATTCGTTGGACTGTCATAGAATGGGTTCACATATATAAAACATAAAATATTGTTACGTTTTTACGGCTTAAGAGATTCGTAGGATTAGTTAAGGAATACAATTTTAAAAGTTCAGACAAAACTTCTCTATTAATAATTGAATGACTACAAACACAATTCTTAAAGTTCACTTATTAACACTTGCAATTCAATAGCTTTCACTACTAATAGTACAGTCATTTGGTTCTAAAAAAAAAGGTTACCTGGAAAGTTTTCCGGGAGTTTTGAAAATTTGTAATTTTATAGATTTCGATGTGCTCTTTCCGAATTTCAACTTTGCCACCTCGTATCTTTGCCGCTCGCGCCGCCATGTTGGAAAAATGGCGCCAAAAAGCAGTTTTTTGACAATATCTCCTTTCCGGCTCACTTTACGATAAAAACACTTATATACAAAATGAAACTAGAGAAAATTTCCTACAATTTATGTCGCCGCAAAGTGTAGTTCAACACGCGTTTTGGCCAAAAAACTCATTTCCACACCACCTTGAGGTAGAGTAAGCAGCGCGTTTTTTTATCGTGGTATCCCCAGTAGGCCTAATCCACATGCAATTCGTTGTTCCAAAATTTAGCGCATTCTCCTTCGCTTCGCTGTTTTTGATGGACCAGGTGTTACGAGTTCATTGTGTTTACCTATCGAAACCGAAATTTTTTCCACATCATCCGCGATCGGATTACCAGTTTCATCTTCGTTCTCAATTTTATCGAAAGTTTGCCCGAAAATAGTCTCCGTTTCTTCCTCTTCATCGCTATCTTGTAATGGAACTTGCGAGTTATCACAGGTACCACTACAATTCGTGCATATAACGGAGCACTTTAACCCAGCCTTTCTGAATTATAAAATTAACTTAAATCTAAAAACTAGGAATGCGTCGCCTTTGTGCCGAGTCCCCTTCAATAAAATAATATTTAATTTGAGTTTGCATTTATAGAGCCATGGCTTCTAATGAAGTAAACTGCTTCATTTGTGGAAATCAATTACAAGAAAGTGTAGTGATAGAGGTTATCCAGGTATTCAAAAATCCAAATTCTGATCCAGAGATCATTGCTAAAGCTGGAGAACGCTTCCTTCTAGAATTATATAGTTACAGTAATGTTAAAAGTAAGAAAAGTATGTCTTTAAACAACTATAGATATGCATGCTTCACAACTAGTGTTCGACCGAAGGTCAGTTTTAGGCCGAAGCCGATGCCGAATGTTCGGCTTTTGCCATAACCTTCGGCCGAAACCGAAGCCGAAGCCGAAGGTTTAATCATACACAGAAATCTTGGTATACTGACTGAAAAATATACATAATAATGAAAATTCTTCACTGTTATTTTGTTTTATAGTCATAGTGCCGAAAATGATTGCAATATGCATTTTAAATAACTAAATTGCGGCTTTCCAAAAATAATAAACTAAGATTTATTTTTATTTGAGGAATACCATACGTTTCAATGTCACATTCACATCACACTCTCAATTCTTTTCGTTTTCAGCGACTTTCCTGGCTGGATATAAAAACTTCGGCTTCGGCTAACCTTCGGCTCCTTTGGCCGAAGCCGAATGTGCGGCCGAAGGTGTTTTTTTGGCCGAAGTTGGCCGAAGCCGAAGCCGAAGCCGAACCTTCGGTCGGACACTATTCACAACATCAGCATATAAAAGTAAATTTAATATTGCGTCACTACCACCAACAGAAGCCGCAGCACGACAACGTTCGTTCCGAACCTATCACCAGGTTCAGCAGTGGTATGGGAATGCGCAAAATGCAGAGCAATGGGGATGGAAAAGAAATAAGAACGGGCTAATTCCTGTCACCACACCCGAGCTCCCAGCTCCGGAACGCTTGTTAAAACTTATTTCTTGCAAATGCAAGAAGAGATGTCAGAAAGCCTGTGGATGCAGAAAGGTTGGGTTACAGTGCTCCGTTATATGCACGAATTGTAGTGGTACCTGTGATAACTCGCAAGTTCCATTACAAGATAGCGATGAAGAGGAAGAAACGGAGACTATTTTCGGGCAAACTTTCGATAAAATTGAGAACGAAGATGAAACTGGTAATCCGATCGCGGATGATGTGGAAAAAATTTCGGTTTCGATAGGTAAACACAATGAACTCGTAACACCTGGTCCATCAAAAACAGCGAAGCGAAGGAGAATGCGCTAAATTTTGGAACAACGAATTGCATGTGGATTAGGCCTACTGGGGATACCACGATAAAAAAACGCGCTGCTTACTCTACCTCAAGGTGGTGTGGAAATGAGTTTTTTGGCCAAAACGCGTGTTGAACTACACTTTGCGGCGACATAAATTGTAGGAAATTTTCTCTAGTTTCATTTTGTATATAAGTGTTTTTATCGTAAAGTGAGCCGGAAAGGAGATATTGTCAAAAAACTGCTTTTTGGCGCCATTTTTCCAACATGGCGGCGCGAGCGGCAAAGATACGAGGTGGCAAAGTTGAAATTCGGAAAGAGCACCTCGAAATCTATAAAATTACACATTTTCAAAACTCCCGGAAAACTTTCCAGATACCTATACGTATTTTTTGGAGAAAAGAGTGGTTTTAGTTGAAATTTTGGTTAAAAAACCGAAATTTTAACTTTGATGACTCATTACTCTGGAAGTTGATAGAGTAGAACCTTGACTTTTACAGTTTTAGATAGGTGGGAGTATTCTACGTAGACTGATACTTTACTCATGAAAATAGGCCATAGGGTTACAAAAATGCAGGGTGATATGTAAACCTCTAAAAAAAAAACTGCAAAACACCCTAGCGGCTAAACCGTTACGACTTCCTCCTCCCACCCATACGATTTTTTGTTCGTCTATTCATAACCTATCCACAGCCTGCCTCTTTGTAACTTTTCGTAGTACACCCTGTAGATTTCAGGTAAAATTAAATGTGACGGGTTGGCGTAGATGTATAAGGGTTTGCGGCGCTCGTACGCCAAAACTATTGACTTTACGAAAAAAAGGTTATTACATAAATTGTAGGAAATTTTCTCTAGTTTCATTTTGTATATAAGTGTTTTTATCGTAAAGTGAGCCGGAAAGGAGATATTGTCAAAAAACTGCTTTTTGGCGCCATTTTTCCAACATGGCGGCGCGAGCGGCAAAGATACGAGGTGGCAAAGTTGAAATTCGGAAAGAGCACATCGAAATCTATAAAATTACAAATTTTCAAAACTCCCGGAAAACTTTCCAGGTAAAACTACCAAATGACTGTACTATAAGGCCTATTTATCGTCTTTTAATTCACTATTTAATTCCACTTTTTCGCTTCAGGTCACTTTTATCACTTAGAGCACTTTTATCGTTTTTCAAATCAAAGCCGACTCTAAATGTCGCGGCCACTACATTTATATACACCAGCTCCTTCCTTATCCAAGTTCTAGTCCTTTCCACCATAGTCTGGAGGCCCTCTATTACTAGAACATTCGAGACTTTTTGCACTCTCTAGGAACTTTGAGAAGCTTAAGGTTTTCAATTGCCATTCGTTCAACATCTGACTAATATATGGCGCGATGTTAACTGACTGGATAAATAGTTACAAATCGTTCGTTCAACTTCTAATAGATGGCACATAAATCATCACAATATGATTTCAAAAAAGATTTTAGTTGTAACTACACTTACATACAGAAATGCGTTTCTTCATTCGTCATTCTACCAAATCTATAAAGCCTAGGCCGAATATATGGTTTAATGTGGAATGTATGAACGCAACTAAAGCTAAAGAAGTCTCCTGTAAACCGTACAGACATTCGCCAAATGAGTCACTTCGTCATGACTATATTAAGTTGAGAAATTCCTGTAATTCCCTATCATCAGGAAGGTCCAAATCATCACTTGACGACAGGTTGAAAAGTAAGACCAAAGACGGTGATTAGACTGTTCGTTCCTACGTACGTTCCTCACGAGCTTTTAGATGAACGGGGAAGTGGAGATGACGCCCTTCATCATCTCCACTTCCCCGTTCATCTAAAAAGCTCGTGAGGAACGTACGTAGGAACGAACAGTGTAATCACCGTCAAAGAAGCATCCACAAGTATCTGGTCTACAAGCTGCAGTATTGCTCGACCATGTGCAGTTCTTGCAATTTACTCCAAGTATAAAATTAACGTTTTCGACATTTTCATATTGCTGAAGAAATCGGTAGAATTATACCTTTGACACACTATACTTTCATTATGATGGTAACTTTCATTATGATGGTCAAGAAAATTATGGGGTGACACATTACACTTTACTTTCAATTGCATTTGGCATATCAAGTAAAGATATAAACCTGCGTGTTTTTTGCTTTAATTTTAAGTTGTTTTAATTTGGAATATTTAAAAAAATATTTTTTAAAGTATTAAAGAAAACATCCTTGCAAATTGTTGCTTAACTAACGTCAAATCAAATTATTTTATTTTAAAATGTAGTTTCCATTTTTCCAACAGATGTCACTTAATCGAAATTGGAGTCCAAATGAAGGTAAAATACTTTCATTTTGGACTCTCATTATGGTGGGTTTTTTGCCACGATAATGAAGGTTACTTTGATTATGATGATATATGTGTCACAGGTATCATTCTACTCTATCCTTATGTTCATCCAACAACACATTAGAGAGTATTCGTTGAGAAATTTTGAGCTACTCATTCGGAATATTCAGAAATTTTGGTTTGGTTGAATTCTTATAACTGTTCATCAGGGTTTTCGAGGCAAGTGGTTATTCAAAATTAAAATTTTCCCATCAAGCCAAGTAATAATTTTTTCGTGGGACTTTTAGGGACTTGCAATTAACGAAATATGCAAACTCCATTAAAAATTGGAACCCAAATCAAATCCCCCATTGGATCCCCATCCAAGATTTCCAGCGCAAAAGCTCATTCGAGACACAGCGAAGTTCCCAAAAGCTCACACCACAGACCACATCCACCCCGGAGACCGCACCCGATGACGTCACTGGACCAGAAACGGCTAAGCTATACTACTTACTTCATCCACAACCCTTCTTTGCATTTATGAGAAGGAATTGATAACTGAAACAAATTCAAGGCCTATTTATTGTCATCTCTGTTCGTCTCAAATTTTTCTTTACCCGAAACTGCTATGTCACCCCCTTCTCGAGTACAACGCTCATTCAATGGACGGAGTTTTTTTCAAGATCGCGATGTGTATAAATGTCTCAAAGAGCTTAACGTCAATAATTGCAATGACCCTGACAATATTCCCTCTACGGTATTTAAGAAATGAGCCTCATCTTTGGCTAAACATCTGCACAAATATTTGCGTCCAGTCATATCTCTCCGAAGTTTATCCTAAGTCTTGAAAACTAACTAGGTCAACCCATTCTGAAAAAAATGTGAAGCCAACGAGCCTGCTAACTACCACAATTACTTCTGTTCTCTCCAAAATCATGTCGACAATAATCAATAGAAAGCTGATGGGCTATCTTGAATCTAACAAAACCCCTGCACGACCGTCAAGATGGGTTCAGACCCAAAATATCTACTGGCGAGCTTCTCGTGTCCCATCTCAACAATATCATTCATCGCTTTGGCGAGCCTGGTCTTGCTGTTCTAGATATTTCCAAGGCTTTTTTGACAGAGTATGGCACCCGCTCTGCTTACTAAACTCTAAACTATTGGCGGCGACTCAGTTCTAAGGAACTGCATTAAGGGCTTCCTTTCTTTCCGTTCAATCAAAGTAGTTTTAAATGGCGTCGAATCTAATCCCCATGCCATCCGGCCGGTGTTGCCCAAGGCTCAATTATTTCACCCGCTTTCTTTCTAATATTCCTAAATGATCTACTCTCAATCCTCTCCAACCCACTTCACAGGTTCCGTCAATTTCAGTCAATCTAGCTCGTCTGAGCGAAGATGAACCTGTTCGGAAAGTTGTCTGCACCAGCGAGGGAGATCCAAACTCCATGGCATAGACAAAGCCACTCACACTTTAGTGATGCCAAACTGGATGACATCCGAGGAGAAAACCGTTTCGAGAGGCCAAGACCGAATCCCGGTTGTAGAGCCGTTAAAGAAGAAGAAGTATGTCGTTACCATTCGGTTCTTCTATTTGCTCTATTCGTACTTTTTGATATTATTGCGTAAGACAAAATGTTACACCTATGAAATATTTATTGCCTATGTTAGAAGAGTTGCTATAGTCTTTTACTGGCAGTAAAAAACTAACTGGCAGTTAAACACGGATTGTATGTTGAACACAAGAAATAGCTACAAAATAGCTCTATTCGCTGGAAAGCTAGTCTTAAAACTATTGTTAATACTAAAAATCAATGTTCACTTCAATATGAATAATATTTTATTAACAAACGATGATAAACTTATCTAAATTCACTTCTTCAATTTCAAAACATTTGTTTCATAATTGCTCCACAGCTAATACCCCATAAAACCCCAAAAAAATAGATTATTGCAACAATTAAAATTTCTCTTTAATTAACATTTTATTACTCAACGAATTACTAATTAAAACATTTTGATTATTTCTTTTTAGATAGTCGCCCGCCGGCATGACTTGAAGCTAATCGTAACATCTGCTACAATGGATTCGACAAAGTTTGCAACATTTTTTGGCAATGTACCAACTTTCACTATACCAGGACGAACATTTCCAGTGGAAATATTTTTTAGCAAAAACACCTGTGAAGATTATGTAGATTCGGCTGTAAAACAGGCCTTACAGATTCATCTACAGCCAACGGACGGTGATATTCTAATTTTTATGCCTGGCCAAGAAGATATTGAAGTGACTTGCGAAGTTATTGCTGAAAGATTAAGCGAAATTGATAATGCACCGCAATTGTCCATTTTACCCATTTATTCACAGCTGCCTTCCGATTTACAAGCGAAAATTTTTCAAAAATCACCAGATGGTTTAAGGAAGTGCGTAGTAGCGACAAATATTGCTGAGACATCTTTAACTGTTGACGGAATCATATTTGTCATTGATTCTGGATATTGCAAGCTGAAAGTTTATAATCCTCGCATTGGTATGGATGCCCTGCAGATTTATCCAATTTCTCAGGCAAATGCTAATCAAAGGGCAGGACGTGCCGGAAGAACTGGTCCAGGACAATCGTTCAGACTCTATACTGAAAGACAGTACAAGGATGAGCTGCTGCCATTGACAGTACCTGAAATACAGCGGACCAATTTGGCTAATACTGTTCTGTTGTTGAAATCGTTAGGAGTTGTTGATTTGCTACAATTCCACTTTATGGATCCACCTCCACAGGATAACATTTTGAATTCCTTGTATCAGTTATGGATTTTGGGTGCATTGGATCACACAGGAGCGCTAACGCCTCTTGGCAGGCAAATGGCTGAGTTTCCGCTCGATCCTCCACAGTGCCAAATGTTGATCGTTTCATGCCAAATGGAATGCAGTGCTGAGGTTTTAATTATAGGTGGGTTCTTACTTTTTTTTAACAGGAACACTCCCTACAATATTGATCTTGACCTTTTCGTTATTTGTTTTTATTAAATTTTCCTCTAAAGCTATCATGAAGGTTATTTCTGTATACAAGGTTCAAGTAAACAAAACAAAGACCATCTGTGCTAATTCCAGAAAAATCCGAATAGGATTCCAAAAGTCAATCAATTCGGATATTATGAATTGATGCTTAATTGATCAATCGTTGATTTTTCGCTTCTTTTATTAATTCGATCGGTAGTTGCTTCTCTTCTATCGATAAATTGTCAATAAATTCGCCGTCGTCGTTTTGTGCTGCTGAGAGGCAATGAATGATTTCAGTTGGAAATTTCTATTTTTAACCTTGCATAAGTTTTGTTTGTTTAGTTTATTTCTTTTTCTCTTTTTATTTCTTGTCTTTCAAAAAGAAAGTAAAACAATGTCAATATTAATAAGGGATTGGACTAGTTTCTTTCAATTGAGTTTCTTGCTCTTATTTATCTCGTTAATTTAATGGAATGTTATATCTATCGATGAATTTTGTTGTTCAGCAATCAATAGGAGGTGTATTTGCATCTTTATTTCTTTGTTGATTCCTTGTTATTCAGTAAATTTTAATCAAGGTTTTATTTTTAGCTCTAGGTTATATGTATGTATATATTTTTAGATTAAAATTGACACATTTCTCGAGTACCAAACGATCACCTATGATTTTGTTCTTCATCAATCAGAATATAATTGTATATGTTCAATGCAAAAACATTGCAAAAAAAATCTTCTAATCATATCTATTTCAAATTATTGTTATTTTGTTTTGGGGTAAGCATGGTGAACCCATCGAAAGGCAAACGCGGGTTTTTTCACACAGTAGTGTGGGTCTTTAATCCACTAAAACACAAAACCCGGGCTGGCTTCATGTAAGGTGATCTGTGATTATCACCAATCACTTATACAGATTTCAGTTCATGGATGGCGATTGTCACCTGCCAGAATCACCAAATTGGTGGTGACAAGAAATTGTTGTCACTGAAGTATTTTTTAATGTTTCAGTTGGAAGTTAATGAAACTAATAAATATTGTTGAATATATTAGAATATATTGAAATGATGGTACAATTTATGGAGCAAAACTCCGATGTAGCGAAGGTCCAAAAGATAAATGGAAAGAAAAATTAAATAATTTGTGCCCAAGGGCTGAGAAAAAGATTTTAGTTTTACATACAAGTATAACGTTCACCGAGTTTACCAATGCTAAGATTTTCAGGCCAAAATTGTCTTATTAGGGAAATGATCGCAATTTATGTTATAGTATATGTATGTAAAACTAAAAGTTTCAATCCTCGATATCTCAAAAACTAAGCGAAATTAAATCGCGGCGCCTCGGATATCGTAATTATGCCAAGAAAATGCACACAATTCCCACTTTTTAGTCTGAAGTTAGCTTCAGTTGATTTTCGGTGATTAATTTTAAATGATAGCTTTATATGAATAATCACTTTGTAGTGATCACTCCAGGCAATCACCGGAATGATAATCACCTATCACCTTACATGAAGCCAGCCCTGTTTTAAATAATTAAAACTTGTCAAAGGCCCAACCATTAACTTTATTGAACGTTGATCTAGGAAAATTTTCAACGCTTCGTTGGAAGTGCTGCAGAAATGTCACGCTACTTCAAGAGGCTTTGTTCTTTTAAGCCTCCTAGCGGAACTAGGAGAATATATCAGCTGACGGGTTCAAGGTTAAGATGATCTAGGATCTAGACGAGCTTTCTGCATTCCCACGTACCTTTTTATTTCATCTATAATTGAAAGGATTTTTAAATCTCTGTGCAAGTCGTTATTGCGCACATACCAGGGAGCACTTACCAAGTTCATCAAAACTTTGTTCTGAAACTTTTATTTGGCCATCTATCCTCGAGGAACATCCAACCCCTTTTAGGTTTACTGTTGGTGGATTTCCTAATTTTTTATTAGTGAAATTAACTATTGCCATTACCGCAGTATCGCCAGCGAATGTAGTGTGTATTTTATATTTGCGGTAGATCAAGTATAGTATAGGCCCCATAGTACTCCCTTGTGGCACACCCGCTTTAATTTCCCTCAGTGTAGAATACTCCTCGTCTTGTTTAATTGAGGAGCATCTGTTCAAAAGATCGTATTTCCATCATAAACCAACTTTACAAAAATCGAAAAACACTGCCTGTTCCTATTAATAAAATGCTAAAATATATTTAAATGCACATTCATGTGAAGGTTAAGACTACAATATGATATGGGTTTTTTATTTAAAAAAATACACATTGAAACTATATTTTTTTTAATTATTTGTTTAGAAATACGGCTCTTTGATCGGAATTGTAAGAAATACGACCGTTTTCATTGGTCAATTCAAGATATAAGGCTTTTTGAATAGACTTTTTGGAAATACTTGCAGTGAAGTTTTTTGGGGTTCTGTCAAAAGCAAAAATCCTTTTAGCAAGATTTTTATGTCCACCTATCCACTCCTACTATAACTTTGAGCTAAAATTAAATTTTCTATTGTGTTAGGGCTCTAATACCAAAGTACCAGAGTACAAAAGTACCAAATAAAGCCAATTTTAACATCAAAATTTGCTAATATCTTCGAAAATAAAGGCCGTAACACAAAAATTTTTGGACATTATTTATAGAAAATTGTCCATGCTTTCCAATTTTGGAAAAAAATATTGACTAACTATACATAGTTTTGGGGAAAAGGGTAGTTGAAGTTGATAGTTTTGTTAAAAAACAAAATTTTGACTTTGATGACTCATTACTCTGGAAGGTGGTAGGTTAAAACCTTCACTTTTACAGTTTTGCATAGGTGGGAGTATTCTGCGTGCAGCGCAGTTTGTAGTTTTTTTAAATAAAATATTCTAGTACGGTGAATGTATTTTTTCTAAAAAAACACTCTTCCTTATAATTCATTAACTAAAGCTAATATAAAAAAACTGATAATATATTTGAAATCATGCTGTTGAGCAGTGTTATAACTGGCCTTCCTGTCACTTACAGTCACAATTATATGAAACGAAAATTAAGATCGTATTTTGAAGTAAACCTTCTTTTGCTGAGGGGATTCCGGTTATCCGATCATGCTGAAATTTTGCATACAGCTTCAGTTTCGATGACAATATAATATAGTATATTTGGCCACCAAAAAAATGGCAGATTACCGTTTCCTTCACAAGATGCAGAGTACGCTCCATTTGAATAAGTTTTTAGGCTCATTCGATGGACTTTTATGCCATATTTTCAAAATAGTTTTAAAATAAAAAAAGTTGAAAACGGAAATACGACCTTTTGAACAGATGCTCCTCAATTCTAAATAGTCTGTTTTTTAAATACCATGAGAGTATGTCTACATACTGTCTGAGAAACACCTGACTCATTTTATGTCTGCCTTCATGCCATATCATATCAAATGCTTGAGCTACGTTTAGGAATATGTATTGTGGTGCATATTTGCTTTTCTTCTAGCGTTTTTTCGATTTAATTATTTATTATCCTGTTTTACCCCTCTCGGGAGCATAGCGCTTCCACAAAGCTTCTCCATTTGACTCTGTTTTGAGCTATCCTCTTGGTTTCAATCAAGGTTTTGTCAACATTTTTGATTTCTTTCATTACTACTATTTACTACTTCTCCATATATGTATTTTTGGGTCTACCGATACCTATACTTCCTTGCGGATTCCATTTAAGTGCTTTTTTCGTTAAAGCATTATTTTCTTTTCGTAGGGTGTGCCCTATCCACGTCCATTTTCTTTTCTTTATCTATTTGATAATTAGTTCTTGTTTTGTCAAATTCCATAATTCTAACTTTGATATTTGCCTGGGCCAGAAAATTTGACATATAATGCGTAGAAATTTATTGACGAAAACTTCTATTTCGTTTATACCCGCTTGGTATATGAGCCAGGTTTCACTACCATAAAGTAGGATTTCATGCAGGAGTTGAAAATACTTAATTTTAGATTTCTAGATAGTTGTGGCCATTTCCACACTTTCCATAATCTGTTGAATGTACCTCTAGCTTTTTTAATCCTATTCAAAATATCTTTCCTTGCACCTCCTTGTGTAGTAATTATACTACCGAGATAATTGAACTCCTTTACGTTTTCTATTGTACTGTCTTTTATTATTAATGTTATTGTAGCAATAACTATTTGTAGTATTAATTCTCATTGATTTTGTTTTTTGTACATTTATTCTAAGACCTGCTTCCAATGCACATATTTCTAAGTTGTCTGTCTTTCTTTGCATGTCTTCTCTTGTATGAGCTAGAAGTGTGATATCATCTGCGTATTCGAGGTCTTATAGCCGTTCTACCAATCCCCAACGAATTCCTCTTGATTCTCTGCTGGCTTTCTTCATTATTTCGTCAAGTACAGCAATGAAGAGTAATTGTGAAAGGGGCAACCTTGTTTCACTACAGTTGTCGTTGTTATTGGATCACTTAGTTGTCCATTATGAAGGATTCCTGGTTCTGCTTCGTCGTATAGCATTATGATCATTTGAATTATTTTTGTTGGTACTGCCTTCTTTTTCAAAGCTTCCCAAATAGCTCCCCTATGGATTGTGTCAAATGCTCGCTCGAAATCCACGAAGGTAATGTATAATGATGACTTCCATTCTAAAGATTGCTCGACTATTAATCTAAGGTGTTTGAGTTGTCTATACATCTTCGACATTTCCTAAATCCTACTTGTTGGTCTCTTAGCTGGCAGTCTATTTTATCTTCAATTCTACAAAGTATTATGGAGGCCAGTATTTTTGCTACCATATTTTGTATTGTTATACCTCTGCAGATTCCGCCTTCTTTTAGATATCCTTTTCTTGGTAAGTTAATTATTATTGCCTCCTTTCATTTATTTGGCAATATTTCTTCGTTCCATATCTGTTCTAAAATAGGATGAAATATCGCTGATATTACTTCAATGTTTGCTTTGAGCAGTTCAGCTAGAACTCCATCTGGGCCCTCAGATTTCTTATTTTCCAGCTTCACCATTGCTTCTTTCACTTCGAGCAGCGTTGGCGGATTTATATTGAATGATGCCCTGGTCCGATGTGTTGTTTCTTCTGTCCATATTGACTGTCATTCACTAATCTCTCTCTGTGGGTTTCGCTGGGTATAGTATTGACGCCATCTTCGTATCTGATCTTCCGTATATGAAAGTAACCTTTTGAGTTCAACAAGGGCTGTCTGCGTCTCAATCCATTATTTGATAATTTCCTGACGAGGTCGTATAACTGATGCATATTGCTGTTGTTTGCTGCTACTTCTTCTTCCCTAAATATTAACCATATCACCGTCGTCACAGAAAACTACCACGTCGTTTTTGGACTTCGGCTCGTTTTCTACGCACCATTCTGAAGACTGTTTGCTTTTTTGCGTTTATGATGGGTTTATTTTAGGTGGGGTCATTAGAAGCTCAGAAAATCATATCTTCAGCGACTTACTTTCAAAACTCTTTCACACATTTCAACACATTGAGCTCTTGCGGAACTAGTCGTGCGGCGACGCGTGTCATGCCCACAATACGATATGTTCAGCTTTTCAGAATTCTTTAAAATCCATTGATTTTTGACCATCACCTTCTTGATTTACTTAAGTTTTAGTCGCTCATAGACGGTGAAGATCAACCATAATGAAGGCAAATTAACTTCTCGGCTCTCTTGGACGGTGATTACACTGTTCGTTCCTATGTACGTTCCTCACGAGCTTTTAGATGAAAGGGGAAGTGGAGATGACGCCCTTCATCATCTCCGCTTCCCCGTTCATCTAAAAAGCTCGTGAGGAACGTACGTTGGAACGAACAGTGTAATCACCGTCTTTGAATGCTTTGTATCATTATATGCCTATGTTTTAACGTGTTCCATTTACCGTCACATTTTCATCGATTTGGCACTCGTAATTTCGTTTGAAATTATCCATAATTTTCCCATTGGAAAAATTTACGAGGCCTTAAAAGTGTGATCAATATAAACAATAGCTGTGAACACACTAAGTGACAGGTCGGACTCAAATTCGGCATGGTCACTCGGTTCAATGTTAATACAGAAATACAGAATATCTTTCATGTGCATCTTTCAGTGTATGCACTTAAGCAAGCGATTTAAATGGGCCGGGCCGGTGTGGATGACATTATTCTCGTAGTGGATATCTTACCCATTGCTAACTCTTGCCTCCGCCATCATGCAGATAGTCAAACTATATGAATTAAATTTCGATTAAACAAATCATAATTAAACAATAAAAATCTATTTAATTTCAGTTTCTATGTTATCTGTCCCATCGATATTCTACCGTCCAAAAGGCCGAGAAGAAGAAGCTGACGGAGTTCGTGAAAAGTTTCAAGTACCTGAGTCTGATCACTTAACATATCTAAACGTCTATTTACAATGGAAGCAAAACAAGTATATAAAATTAAACATTTTATATTTCTAAACCTTAACTAAAAACACATTGTCCTTACAGCTACTCATCAAATTGGTGTAATGAACATTTTATACACATAAAAGCTATGCGTAAAGTACGTGAAGTACGACAACAACTAAAGGATATTTTAGTCCAACAGAAACTGCCAGTCAAGTCCTGCGGCACAGACTGGGACATTGTCCGAAAATGCATTTGTTCAGGTATAATTTTAGAACTTTTACAAATATGCAGTTTTTAGAATTTAATTTTATTTTTCAGCCTATTTCTACCAAGCAGCTAGACTGAAAGGTATTGGAGAGTACGTTAATTTACGTACCGGTATGCCATGCCATTTACATCCTACTTCTGCCTTGTATGGTCTTGGAACAACACCCGATTATGTGGTTTATCATGAGCTAGTTATGACAGCAAAGGAATACATGCAGTGTGCAACTGCTGTCGATGGTTACTGGCTAGCTGAATTAGGGCCGATGTTCTTTTCAGTTAAGGAAACAGGACGAAGTGGTAAGGAGAAGAAAAAGCAAGCGGCTGAACATTTAAAGGAAATGGAACAACAAATGCAGCGTGCTCAGGAGCAAATGGAAAATGATAAATTACAGGCAGCCCAGAGAGAAGAAGCATTAATGCCGAAGCAGGAAATTGTTACGCCTGGAGCGACTCCAAGGAGAACTCCAGCCAGAATTGGCCTATAAAGTTATATATGAGAAAATGTAGTTTTAAGCCTTAATTACCGATATATTTTCTGTTCCTTTTCTTTTATTTTTCGTTTATTGGTCTGTAATGAGGACTAGATTAGATAATTAATACTTTTAGATGGAAATTGTATTTTTATTTTTAAATTTCTGTAGGTGTTCATTTCCGTAATTGATAAGATCATTCTAGAGGCATTTTTTGTTTTTGCACGGTAAAAATACGAACGATAGCTGATAAATCAGTAGGCATGCTCCTTCTAGTTCTTAGTATTAATCAAATATTTCTGTGTAGTTGAAGCGGTATTGAAAGCGAATTAATTATCAAAGGAGAAATATTCCCAAAATCATAAATGCGCAGCTGTTCGAATTTTAACCGATTTATTTTCCTATTATTAATTTACTATATGCATTATTGTTAATTAATTATTTTTATTCATGGTTTAAAGGATACAATTTCAGTTTAGTAATTGTTGTTACATTAAACCTGAATAATTTTTTTTCAGTTTCTTTATGTTCAAAAAAATTTTAAGATCACAAAATAAGACAACAAGAAAATAATTACCAGCGACATCTAGCTCTGAAATGAGCGCACCTATTGAAACTTTACATATTTTACCTATGAGCTTTTCTTTTATATAGAAATTTCCTTCTCAACTACATTTTATGGTTGTGATATGAGATTGGGATATTTTAAGAAATTCAAACCATTAAAAAAATACAACTTTACAAATACCTTTTTACTACTTTGATTTATTTGAAGGATAAAACATTATTTGCAAAATAGATAAAACATTTTTTTATAATTACCGCTATCCTGATACCTCTTCTTCCTTTTATTAATTCATATTGTCATCAACCCATTGCCGGAGGGCACTAACCGAAGTAAATACTCCAGGATATTCAGGAAGGGCGCATTCGATTCCAAAGGATACGATTCCAAATAATTTATTATTTGCAACTAAAGGACCACCTGAATCACCACTGCAGGCATCCTTAGTTCCATCTCCTGTTCCAGCGCAGAACATTACATCAGCAATAGGTGTAACACCCATGTATTTATCTACACACGTCCTTTGATCCATTATTGGTAAGTAAACCTTCTGTAGGATTCTCGGGAATGATCCATCATACTAGAAATGTTAACTTTAGCAACTGCTATTTTCTAAATACAGTAAATCTTACACTTAACTTTCCCCATCCTGAAACTAATCCCAACTGTCCAACGGGTAATGGCTCGTTTGCTTCTGGCAGTTCAACAGGACCAACGCGATCAGAATAATTTAATTTCTTAACCAATTTCACAATAGCGATATCGTAGTGATAAGTAGTGTAGTTGAAACGTGGATGGAGAATTATTTCCTTTACGTCATACACTTCTCCTCCTACAGACCTCAAATCATTGCCGACGCGAACCCTAAAGGATTTCGGTGAAAAATCATACACTTGGAAGCAATGAGCAGCGGTCAAGATTGTGTCCTCATTAATAATCGATCCTCCACAATGCGTAATTGGATGGTAAAGGATTGTTGCTTGCCACGGAATATCCTTTGTCGTTGCATTTCGCCCGCCAACAATACGAATTTTGCTGAAGATATCGTCGAAATCTAATGGAACTTTAACATTTTTGTTTTAATTGAAACTTATAAAACTATCACTAATATTTTAAGTAGTATATCAACCTGCAATTGCAGCTCCAACTAGCAACAATACAGACAGCACTGAACACTTCATCTTAACTAAAAGATCTCAGTGTCTTCGGCGCTTTTATTCCATTGATGAAGTCAGTCGTTATCAGAACAAGAAATTATGATTAAGAAACAATAGATAAAATCAGTCAGTGATATTGATTTTGTCTCGAATGAAGAGAAATTTAATTGCGGTAATTGATATATTGCCACTTAAGTTTCAGTATGTTTACCTGTAAATCGGCAAGGTGGGGGATAAAATATGTTTGATGAAATGTTTACAATTTTTAATTTCTAATTGCGGATGCTTGTTTTATTGAAGAAACTATGCCCATGAAAACTAGTTCTTTGGTTGATAGTCATCTTATTAGGATATTTTTAAGAGATCAGCATTTATCATAACTGTTGAGTTAAATGTCGAACAACGGTTTTTTCAATTCACTTTCAACAAAAGAGATGTCTACTGAGATAAAGCCCTTTGTATTGCCGTGTCTTTCATAAAATACAATGTCGATAACAAGCTCCTATCGGGTAGGAATGAAACAATGCCAACGCCAGTACGCGGGTTTACTCCACACATCAAATACTATCGCGACAAAACGCTGACTTCGTCAATCAAACAGGAAATGGCATCCTCGTTTATGTCTGTTAGTAAGTGTGGTTGGCAAATTGAGGGATGACAAGAAAGGAATGTGCTTGGGTCAAGGTATTATTTACAGGGAGTTGGAGGCTTAGTTGTGCCGTGTCCGAACGTGACCCAACTCGGCACAATCAGGGAACCTTCACTTCAAGACCGAGTGTAGGTGGCCCTCAGGCACCATTCTGTTCGAGGTGCCTCTGAACTGCTGCGTGGAAAGATCAGGGGTCATCAAGGTGACCGTCCTTTCTCGCGCAACATGTGGGATCAATACTGATTCATATTACGAAGTGCTGGAGACAGTCTAAGGCGGTCTTTATTCCCAATAGAAATAATAGGTCGCAGTGCCTGCAAAGACGAAGGAAGAAGAAGAGGAAAAAAGTCTTTTCTACCATGATGCTGTGAGGAACCGAATCAAAACCTCTGGGATGGTAGTGGGAGACATACCGTTGGAATACTTTCAGCAATTTAATCAAATGCCAACCTAGCTGAATATGTAGTATCCTCAGAAACCACTCTTGAAATCGACATCAATTTTCATACATGGTGTTTTACGCATAAAAACTTAGAAGCTAGTAAAACATAAGCGAATGCTCCGGCTTATATTTAGATGATTCCAGTCCAACTCTGCCGTGCAAAGGACAAATGACCTATATATTTGCATATGCATTTGATATAAAATTTTCATATTTATCCTTAAAAAAAATTTCAGACTGATTGCACTTTTTAATTAAAAGTGATCACTTTGAACAGTTACTTTATTTGCTTCAGTTTCATGTATTTTGAAAACTTTGAACGCGTTTTTCTCGAAACGAGCTTTTTGCATATAGGTCTTTTGGCCTTTGCACGGCAGAACTGTTGGCCATTAAGCCTGAATTAAAAGATAATCAAGAATTCATCAAAGTTCGCATCCATTAACCATGCCTTAGCAAGCAGCATCTTCTAACGTGATTGGTATTTATGTGGGAGCTAATTTGTTAACATAAGGCAATCTTTACTTATATTTTTTTCCTTGTTGATACATTTTTGTAATATAGCTTGCTGCTTTAGAACTAGTCGTAATATATAAGAATCACGTGTCACGATGTTCTTATCCGCGAATCAGGCTCAAATCAACACAGCTGCCCAACGCAATGGAATGCCCAGAAACACCTACGGTCATGCGTTAGAACTCGCGCTCAGTGACCGAAGAGTAACTGTCTATTCCCAATGAGCCCGCCACCAATACCTTCCATATAAATTGTTGTTGTTCTGCCGTTGACGGTGAATTACTGCCGGGGCTCAATGAATCCGTCAACGTTATTTTCCATAAAAATTGTTGTTGCTTTTGCTGATGCCGGAGACTTGGATTTAATTTTAATTTTGCCGGTCTACCCTAGGGATGGACGATATGCATCGATGTTTCGGAAACATTCGATGTATAAACCCGATGCATCGAACTGAACCGATGTTTTATTAATGCTTCGATATATTCGATGCATCGATGTTTTTTATCCGATGCATCGAATTGGAAATATGCTTTGCTTTTGTTCAGTATTCTTATACGCGAATCGAAAATTCAACTCAATCTCAACTCAACTTTTCAAGGTCCACGTGGTAACTGCTAGAGTATCACACATAAAACTGAATACAGAATTGAGCGGTCATAAGCACCGATAAATGCCAAATGATACAAAATGGTAAAGCTTGCATTCTGTTCAGAATAATCAGGTTGTGTGTAATCTTATTAATTTTGACGTTTATCAGCGCTGGTGTACTTACATGACCGCTCAATTCTGTTTCCAGTTTAAGTTGGAAGGTGCGTGGGAACTGTATTTCAAATACACTCACGGATTTCTTGTCACAGTCATTGCATTTTCTTAATGTCCACCCCTAGTCTACCCCTCCACGAACAAAAGCTCTCTCATTTTTTCGCTCATTTTTTGATGGTTCTGCCATCTGTTTACAAAAAGTAAACCCTAATTAAACAAGCTTTTACATCTATGCTGCTACTAGCAACCCGCCGTCAATTTTCTTGAACAGAAAGTGCGGGAAAATGTATTTGATGAAGCAGAAAATTTTAAACAAGTACTTTTATTTCATTAAAATCAAAACAAAATAAGCAAACAGCAATGTTCCCCCTAATTTTTTCACTTACTGCGCGGTACAAAATTTATGCGAGCAAAAATATTCAAAACGTATGTAAGGGAAGGTCCTGTATCTGTGTTTGAAGTGATTTTTTTAATAATACTCTTGAAAATTACATTTTAAAGAATTTTAATAACACACAAACAAAACAGGAATTTTATATTACTGTTCATATCTTTGTTTATATTCTTTCTTTATTAGGGCAAGATCTACTATGATTGAAAGACAAACTAAGAGAAGTATAAAAACAAGAGAAGTATAAAAACAGGGACTAGTCATATGTTACGCTCGGTGACTTTATCAACTACGTGACTACAAGAGCTTTCCCCGAGAGACCACTAGATTCGACTTTAAAACCCGCCAGAAAACCACTAAAATATTTTCCTCCTCACCAAAACTAACTAGATACTCCACTAAATGTAAAGTTCTTCAAACTTGCCTTGCCTTTAAACTTATACAACATCCAAGAATTCAAACGCCAGGTTTACCGCCACCTCGTCGTGTAACCCTAGACTTCCTTTAAACTATCCTATTTTTTTTTCTATTCTTTGAACTATCTACTTTTCATGCGTCTTTAAACTGCTGAACTTCAGACGAAAATTGGTTGGCATTTTTGATTTCATTCCACTTCAAAAGATGGGTTTGACACCATTGTTCATCAACTTTGGCAATAAACTCTCGATTTTTATTTAAGTGAATCATTAGGTCAGTAGCAATAGATGTCTTGTTATGGTTTAGTTTACTGCATGGCCAACACTAATTTTGAATACTTGTGTAGTTTCCTCTTACCACAAAAAAAACCCACTACCCACTAGATACGACTTTTTCCCACTAAAGGCAAGTCTAAGCCACCAGTTCTAATGATAAAACCACTAAGATGGTGACGCTGGACTGCAGGAATGCACGCTATGGGCCCTTTTACACGACCGGACACCGAACAGACAAAACGAACGAACAAACTGGGGTTTATGGGGAAGAGGGTGAGAGAGGACGATGGAAAACCGGCCCCTCTCTCACCCTCTTTCCTATAAACCCCAGTTTGTTCGTTGGTTTTGTCTGTTCGGTGTCCGGTCGTGTAAAAGGCCCCTATGCTGTATACAAAACTTACACAATAACGAACTGCCCTCTCTTAATATAATGCAAAACAAGCAAATGTTACTTTTTTTGTGAAAATTGGACTTTTGTCATTTTTAGATGCAAATCTAATATATCAAAATGAATACCGTGCGTTAGTCCCGCAAAAACTCGAAAATGGCTCGACCGATTTCAATAATTTTTTTTTTGTTTTGTTCGCCTCAATACAGGGGTGGTTTTAGAAAAAAAACCATTTCAAAAAACCAAAAGGAACAGCTGCAAAACCAAAAAAATTGGTAATTTTGGGATTTTTCACCTCACATTAGTTTCAATAGCTTAATGGCCTACCCATATATTGTTTGACAGCTGCGTAAATGTGAAATTGTCATTAAATTAAATCGGTTATTTCTCAAAAATCCCAATTTAATGACAATTTCACATTTACGCAGCTGTCAAACAATATATGGGTAGGCCATGAAGCTATTAAAACTAATATGCAGTGAAAACTCCCAAAATGACAAATTTTTTAGATTTTTCAGTAGTTCCTTTGGGTTTTTCTTATTTTTTTTAACCACCCCTTAATTGAGGCGAGCCATTTTCGAGTTTTTGTAAGACTACGCACGGCAATTGATTTTTATATATGTAGATAATTAAAAATTACACTTACAACATTATCTTATTAACATCTTTAAGGTGCAAGATCATATTCTCCATTATTCTCATCTGGATTACCTTCAACATTTGTAGTATTTGTGATGAACATTGGGAAACCTGTAAAATATTAGCATCCATTGTTCTTTATATACTTCCACCGAAAAATGCGTAAAAGCTTTTAATTGGTGCGATTAAATAAAGTGTTAATAAGAAAATGTATATAAATGTCGAGTTTTTGCATTATGCCTCAGATTGCGGTACACCTGGAAAACGGTCAACGTGTATATTTCACTGAATAAAATGCTCTCCAACGGGCTTTAAAGCCACCAAAAACTACACTTACTGAATTTTTCACACTGTGCCAAAAACCTGATACTTTCGGACAATTCGCAACAACATTGTTATATACCGACGTCCCTCGCTATTATACATGGAACAAATCAGGTAAAAAATGGAATCCACGTAGACAAGGCGAACCACATCCAACTATAGCACGCGTATTGAAAGCAAAGACATTGGGACGACTTGACACAGTACATCCAAAACAACGTGAATGTTTCTTTTTGAGTTTGTTGTTGCTGAATGTTCCAGGACCAACGTCTTTCGAATTGTGAGTTGCAATTGCTGGAAGACGACAATCATTGGGATCTGACACTTACTGATACGGCATTTGCATCCACGCCGAATAACATTCGTCAACTGTTCACAATTATATTGATACCCAACAGAACCCTCGGTTTTGTGGGAAAAATACAAGTACGGCATGACTGAAGACATACTTCGCAGAATTAGACAAACAAACCAATATCCAAACTCTCGAACTGTTATAGGAATAATTGGTTTTTCGTTAATGGTTATAAATATTTGTTGAAGAGTTGAATTTTGAAGATTTGGATTAATTTTAAATGTCTTAGGGTTGGGTGCAGCGAGTCGGAAAGGCATCATCTTTGTTTATTTACGCGCCGGGAAACAAAACCAAAAACATAGTTTACCAGCAAGTTTTGTAAAAGAATGCATACATAGATAATTTTGGTCCCAGCACCGGGTCCCAGCTATCCAAAATACAGAAAGTAAGTGGTTCATTGAGATACTTCATCTGTGTATGAAAATTCATATATCGAAAAATACCGTGTCAATGGATGGTTTTTATTGTCTCGATCAAAATGCCAGATCCCTAATAGTTTCACATTTTGTTATTTGGAATCAAAAATACCAAAAAATTGCCCTTTTCAAACTTTCCTACTGTATATTAAAATTCACATCACCTGATTACTACTATATTGGCTTATGGGAGCAGCAAAGGCGCGCCGGGTCCCAACTAGTCTTTTATAAAATGAAATAAAAAAATTGTGAACAAGCCCATTGTGCGCAGAATTCAAAAACGGCTGCGCAACTCTCGAAAACTTAGTGCGCGGCCGCGCATCTGCGCAGCTTAGAGGGAACATTGGCAAACAGCCAATGCAATCACTACAGAAAATGACATTTGCCAACGAAAAGCTACGCTGACGGTGCCGGTTTCATTGGGCGAGCTCTCACCGACAGTGGTAGGAGAAAATCACGTTGACGGATTCATTGGGCCCGGCAGTTAGAGCCGGTTTAGACGGTGCGCTCCAGCGCATGTGCCTCACGAACTTTGTGGATTTTTTTTTTATGTGGAAGACTAGAGCTCAGGGAAAGCCCTTTGTACAGTCGACAATCTATTTTCTTCGTATAGAGTGCAATGTCGAACAGCAAGCTCTAGTCGATAGATAGTGAAGGGGAAGAGAGAAGTAGGAAGGAACTGCCACAACCACCTACTCCAACCATTTCTATCGCGACTCTGGCATCGGGGCAATGAGAAACAACTCGCTGGAGTGATGCCTCCTGAAACAAGTTGAATCCCATCAATCAACCGATGACATGCGCTTGCGGGAGCGGCGCAGTGCTAGCGGAAGGCTATGACAGGAGGGAAGTTGGGAAAGGCGAAGGGCCGTGGGGCTCTGCCGGGACTCGAACCCGGGACCTCTGGGATAGTAGCCAGGATCCTTACTCCCTAGACTACGGAGGCCCCCAAAGGAAAAAGTGAGGTGGAACCTCTCTTCATCTCCACTCCTCCCTTCATCGCTAAACGTTCGTGAGGCACATGCGCTAGAGCGCACCGTCTAAAACAGCTCTAGATTTAATTTTAATGCTGTCGGTATAACCCCTCCATCAGTAAAAGCTCTCTCATTTTTTCGCTCAATTTTCTATGTACCTGCCACCTAGTTATCGATTATAGTTGAGTTACGTGTGCCTTCTTATTTTTTTTGTTGCTTTCTGTGCTTTTTTTATGTTTTTTATATTTACTTTTTTTTAATTTTTTGTGTTTAATTATTGTTATTTTACGCTACACAATTTTCTTGCACAGAAAATTACTTCTGTCAAAAAAAATTTACGGTGACGGTATCACTGGAAATGCTCTCACCGTGCGTTGAGGGGAAATAATCGTTGACGGCCTCATTGGGAACAGGCAGTAAGTCCTGAAGTTGAAATGCCGGGCGTCAACGAGAGTTGGACACGCCTTAAAAATAATACTCATTAGTGTTGCTGACTCCATTGGAACGGCTGGTGCGATAATGAATGCAAGCTGGCAACTGACTGCCTGTTCCCAATGAGCCCGCCACCGATATTTTCCATATAAATTGTTGTTGTTCTGTCGTTGGCGGTGAATTAGATTTAATTGTAATGCTGTCGGTATTACCCCGTCCATGAGCAAAAGCTCTCTCATGTTTTCGCTCAATTTTCTATCTATCTGCCACCTAGCTGTCGATTATAGTTGAGTCACATGAGCTTTCTTATGTTTTTTTTGTTGTTTTCTGTGCTTTTTTATGCTTTTGAATTCATTTTATTTAAATTTTTTGTGTTTAATCACAGGCCCACAAAAAAAAGTCTTTTAGTTTGAACTTGAGGTATGTTACATTAGCTGTTTTCGAATTGCCCCATTTATCTGATATTCATCCCATAATCCTCACATGTCAAATCTCGTACTCACTTTTGCCTCACTTTTGTTCTGTCAAATTGTAACTGATTGCAAAAAGCAAATCGAACAGTCACTTATGTGATAAATAATAAAAATTTTATAAATTAATTTTCCATACACCGAGATCAAAGAAATTATCTCTTCATAATACCTCCCCGCTGCTGAATATGAAATTATTACAAAATAAGATATTCAACACAATAAATACATCAGTGCATAACTTCAAAATCACTTACTCAACTGATGTGATGAAAAAATATTTTTATCACATCACTTGGTTTTGTATCAGTTGGAAGCTGTCGCCATCTGTTGTAAAATAGGAACTGAACCGCCAAATCGAACAGCCATTTTCAGTGAAACTGAGGAAAATGTGAGGCATATCAGATAAATGTGGCAAATCGAAAACAGCTCTTATGTTTTTCGGTGTGCTGAAAACGAATCCGAGGTCAGCATTTGGCCATCACCCTCAGATTTTGCCCCACAAGCCCCCCACACCCCCAAAATGGACCAAAATTTGAGCAGCATAAAAATTCAAAATCAGCATGTTATTGCCCGTTTTTGGATGTGCAGAACAGATGATTTGCTCTGAGAAGAATAGATGATTTGCTCTGAGAAGAACAGTTGAGTTTGTTCTGAGAAGAACAGATGATTTGCTCTGAGAAGAATAAGGTGCAAAATCTGGGGGTGATGGGCAACGACTGACTCCAGATTCGTTTCTAGCACAGCAAAGAACGGAGTGTAACAAGCTGTTTCCCACTTTCATGTTTCTCGAATTTTGTTCAAGTTCGGGGTGGGGGGGGTTTGTGGGGCAAAATCTGGGGGTGATGGAGAACGGCTGGTCCGGATTCGTTCCCAATATACCCAAAGACGGAGAACAACATGCTGGGCTGAATTCCTGAGCCCCTGAATTTTCGGGTCAAGTTCGGGCTGGGGAGAGGGCTTGTCGGGCAAAATGTGAGGGTGATGGCCAAATTCTGACCTCGGATTCGTTTTCAGCACACCGAAAAACATAAGGTAGCATACCTCAAGTTCAAACTAAGACTTTTTTTTGTGGGCCTGTGTATTGTTATTTTACGGCGACAGCTAATTTTATAAACTCCAATTTTTATTTGAATAATAAAAAATGGTACACAATTTTCTTGCACAGAAAATGGCCTCTGTCAATAATAATTTACGGTGGCGGTGTCGGTATCACTGTTAATGCTCTCACCGTGTGTTGAGGGGAAATTATCGTTGACGGCCTCATTGGGAACAGGCAGTGAAAGTAAGAACGCTGCGTACCGACCAATGCAGCAGTCTCAGAGAGCGCGGGCACGCGAAGAGAAATACACAGAGCTCAGAAAAGAAACAAAGAGTTCACGGGCGGAAAAAGGTAACCTAGAAAAAAAACCTCGTTCGCTAATTAGAATAGTACAGAGACATAACCTGACAGAGAACAAAGGCCGCACCAAGCGTGGGAGTTCTTCTGAAGAGTCCGTTCTATGACGCGATTCACACCACGTACTGCACATAGAGAAGAATCATATACTAATAGAGGATAATCTGATCACCGATCCAAAAGGCATTATGGAGCGATGGGAAGAGAACTTTCATGAATTGCTGGCGAGCTAACTGAAGAACTCAAGACAATTTCCAAAACAATTTTTTACATTAATAAAAACTTTTTTTAACCCCATTTCTATAATAAAAATTACGTCTTAAGCCTAGTATGGAGTTCGAACGGAATTCCGTTCCCCATATAAAATACACGTAAAAAGATGCACGGAATTCCGTTCACCAAATTTTTCCGTGCCCTTTTTGTTTTATGAGTACGCAGTTCGAACGGAAAACTATTGGTAATATTTAGCTTCCCAACTAACAATTTAGAAGAGTAGACTCTTGGAAAAATTGAAGTTGGGCTTATAAAGCTCTCATTAGATTTTTCACAAAGATGTGATTCTTTTAAATTGTTTATTAAGGGTTTTCCTAAAAATCGCTTCTAATAGCGAATTTAGATCCGACTATATCAAGAATTGGGTTTTATATGAATTATAAAGTCTTTCACGAAGAGTGCAGCCTTATTTAAACCCCTTAACAGTAAGTTTGTCTTTTCAGAAGGTATTTTACTCTGATTACAGTCTTGAAATAGTTTTGTGCAAGTACATTATAAGAAGAGTAAGAATGGATTTTTTTAAGAGTTATGCTTAAGAATTTTTTAAGAACAAACTGCTAGAAGCTGTGGCGCATGATCTTATAAGAACATTATAAAAGTAAAGTCTAATAAATACTTTTGTAAAAACTCTATAAGCATGTAATTTTTTATGAAGTTTTAATAAGAGAGTTATAAATATTAAGTCTTATTTAAAGGTATTATAGAGAAGCTTTTTTAAGAGATTATTTCAAAAGCATTATGACAGTTCAGTCATTTAGGAAATCGACCATTAGTACATGTAGCGCAAAAATTTTCTGAAGATTGTCTGTAAATTTGTATAGTTTATTCAGGGTGTATACAAGTTTAAAAGCGGCCGGCTTTTGATAGGTTTTGATCAGACAAACAAAAAATTGTATAATAGTGCGAGGGGAATCGTAACGATTTAGCAGCTAGTGCCCGTTGAAACTGCATTCTCAACTGTCAAAACTGGAGGTTCCGTTAACACTCTTCTAGCAGCTTTATGCCGGAGCATATTTTAGTCATTCACTTGTAATAGTTTTACTTAGGAACTCTTTATCACCTGTTCTAATAAATACTCTTATAATCATATTTATTAAGAGTAAACTTCATAAATTCCCATAATATTCTTGTGGAAACTTTAGCCAAGAATTAATTTCAGTTAAACGCTTATAAAAGCTTCATTTAAGAACTCTTTATGGTTAAGCTTGATAGTAATAACCTTAGCCAAGAACAATACAAGATTAAATTCTTAAAAAAGTTGAATTAAGGTAAAAGCGAAGTAGCTCTTTCTACAATAGCCTTGAAACAGAATTTAATAAGAATATGCTATTTTAGTCGACTGATAAGGGTCTCAATTACAATGAGTTCGTGAAATAGACTTGTAAAGACTTTAACCAAAAACAAAGAAATCGGCCATATTTTACCTTTAATTAGAAAAAAGGAAAATGCATCCGGAATGAATAATAAAGTTTCTTTTTTTAAATCCGGTATTCTGTGATTTCAAATAATTTTATTGAAACATTATATGGCACGGACAACATTTTGAACATATTCCTACATTTTTCTAACGAGTAAATAAAAAATAATTTATTTTTGCCTATTGTTTCTTGTTGATTTAACCGTAAAATTTTGAGGGCGATAAGAATTTTTTGGAGGTATCATACCTTATTTTATCAATGCAATTTCTTTCGCAGCAAAATTTCCATTATCAATCGATAAAATTCAAGTCAAAATCACGACTCTGCTCATTTTATTAAAATATGAATATAATGGAGACATTATTTTATTGCTTTAACTTTTTTTAAATCTCTTTAGAGGATTTTATAAGTACAAATTAATACATAAAGGAAAACAAATATCCCAAGACACACACAATCTTATTTGAACTTGAACATTTTTCTAAAATGTTGTGTAATGCTCTTATGCAAGAATATTATAAAAATATTTTATTTAGGGTTGTGTAACACTCTTAATTAAAACTATTATAGGAGATCAAGCTTATATCTGCTTTTAACACTATCTTTTAAGTGGCTTCAAGAACTCTTCCAGAAATCTGCAAGGCTGTTATAAGATTATTTTCATACGCCACTTTCTGGCTAGTAACGATCTTCAAGAATTCTTAACGAATAATTTGTCAAAGTTATCCATCTTAGCTAAAGCTTAATTTAGTTCTTATAAAATTCTTGGAGGGCTTTATAAGAGAGAAATTGTTTGTTGGTGTGCAATTCTCTAACAGGTGGCTTGTAGGGAATTGGAGACTTTTTTCCGTTCATGTTGGAACGGAATAAATGTTAGACAATTATTCCGTGTTGTGTGTTAGGTAATTTTGACAGGACGACTGAAAAGCAGCTATTGCCGTCAGTTCGTGGATTTATATGTGGATTTTTAACAGTCAGCTGTTCGCTTTTTCTCAACTGTTAGCTTTTCTCCACGGTATTCTACAAGCAATTTTTCCGTGTAGAAATATTTACCAAAAATGCTGAACGGAATTCCGTGCGAACTCCATACTAGGCTTATACCCTCGACATACCGGCGTTGTTACGACGAGAAATCGTTGTTAACACGCATATTTGCTTTGTAACGAAGAAACGTAACAAAGCAATTTTTGCCTTGTTAAGCCTAGAATGGAGCTCGAACGGAATTCCGTTCCCCATATAAAATACACGTAAAAAGATGCACCGAATTCCGTTCACCAAATTTTTCCGTGCTCTTTTTGTTTTATGAGTACGCAGTTCGAACGGAAAACTATTGGTAATATTTAGCTTGTGCAATTCTCTAACAGGGGGCTTGCAGGGAATTGGAGACTTTTTTCCGTTCATGTGGGAACAGAATAAATGTTAGACAATTATTCCGTGTTGTGTGTTAGGTAATTTTGACAGGACGAATGAAAAACAGCTATCGCCGTCAGTTCGCGGATCTATATGTGATTTTTAACAGTCAGCTGTTCGCTTTTTCTCAACTGTTAGCTTTTCTCCACGGTGTTCTACACGCAATTTTTCCGTGTAGAAATATTTACCAAAAATGCTGAACGGAATTCCGTGCGAACTCCATACTAAGGCCAGTATGCAGATCGAGTGAAATTTCACTTACCATCTTAAATGCGTGTAAAAAAAGGTTAGTGAAATGAGAGCGAACTTTTTTTTGCTAGCGTTTCGCTTACTAGTATCCAGTTTCGAGGGAAATTTCACAGGTTAAAAATTTGATGAACAGGTGTCGCTGTTTCAATATTTCGCAGCGAAATGACCACGAACCCTCACTTCACGACTGTCTATCATGTTTGACTTTATAGTTGCTAGGCAACAACGGTTATTTAAAAAAAACTAAATTTAAACATGGAAAATATCGAAATTGTAGTGTTTTTTCAATTCCATTCATCGTCTTTTTATGAAGGAAGTTTTGAATTCAATTATTGACTGTGAGTCACAATCACAGGATTTATTTGATTTGTCTTGCGGAGCTGTAAGCAATTCAAAGCAGAGGAAGAAACATAGATTAAACCTGTGAAATCGTGCCATTTTGAATGATAAATATCCTCGAGTGTCAGTTACATATAACATTTATCATAATGACATCTTGTTGTCAGAATACCGAACTAATCCTATGCGAGTGCAAAGTGAAATGACGAAAGTGAAAAGTAAGTGAAATTTCAATCGATCTGGATACTAGGCTGTAGGCTTTAACAACGATAAGTCAAAAAGCTCTGAGAAAGAGAAACCTATCGGTTGGTAGATTATTTAAAAAAACCCATTTTGTTGTGCTTATGTCAAATTTATTTCACATCATTTCGTTGTTTTATAATGGGAAGCGGTTTTTAAGGCTGTAATTGTGAAATATACCTCTTTAATAAATTGAGGAAATTTTTTTATCACGAAAGAAATAGATTCCTTTTTATTTTTATTCATAATATATTTTTTATGAGCTTTTTCACGACACTTGCGCAGTTTTCACAGTTAAAATTATAGGTAACGAAGCAATTTATAGTGTGTCACCCTCTTTTTGGGGTTTCGTCGTAACAAGGATTTTTCGTCGTAAAACGCTGTCGTGTGTCGAGGGTATTATTGTATTTCACAAATATAACCTTAAAACCGCTTTCCATTTTAAAACAACGAAATGATGTGAAATAAATTTGACATAAGCACAATAAAATGGATTTTTTTTAATAATCTACCAACCGATAGGTGGCTCTTTCTCAGAGCTTTTTGAGTTATCGCTGTTAAGCAAAAATTGCTTTTACGTGTCTTCGTTATAAAGCAAATATGCGTGTTAACAACGATTTCTCGTCGTAACAACGCCCGTGTGTCGAGCGTATTAATTTATTTTTTTATATATTGTGTTACCAGCTTTGCGAGTCCCCACATAGCCATGCTTTTAGCTAGTTTTAATGTACTCGTGATCACCGAAACCTGGTTAAATGAAACATTTGTAAATGAGATCTTAAACTGCAACTGGACCATAGATGTGATAAAGACTACAACTCCACCGGTTACTCAAGAGGAGGAGGGGTTCTTATAGCAGCAAAAGACTCCGTAAATATCGAACTACTCACGACCAATCGCTCGCTTTCTTTTGAGCATGATTTCATTCGAGTCAAATCGGGCAAGAAATATTCTATATACTCCAAAATCTGAAGAATATAACTATAATGATTTATTTCATATATTAGATGAGGCCAATGAATTACTTTGCGATAACATTTATATTTGATATTTATTCTACAGGGGCTTCAATCGCTCCAAATATATCCTTTATACCTCACGAGGAAGATAATTAACTTACTTCCGATTAATGTCATAAATGCCATCGATATAAAGATTATCGACATTTCTTATGACAATTATTAGACTCCTAAAGCTTGAAGTAAATGATTAGATCTAATTTTCACAAACTCACACGAGGAGCTGAACATCATACCCGCTTCCAAAGAGCAGAACCTTTTCACCAATTCTATTCACGACTCCGCATTGATTCTTGATCTTAACTCCACAATCTCTAATCATTGTACTTCCTACAATAATTCAATTACACACCTAGGCTCGTGCCCCCAAACCTGTTTGCTGATAAGATCAGTAAAGTTTTTTGCCCCAAGTTTATTTCAATGCACACTAATCTAACTGATAGGCACACTGATTCTCAATTCCTATATCTAATCTACGTACCTCTGTTCGTTGACGATTTACTGACCGGTTTTAATAATCTTGAAATTAATGAAGGTCACGGTCCAGTCAATGATTTTGCATTTTTTGCAGAGCTGCTCAAAACAGGTCTTGTTTCCCCTCCATTTCATCTTTGATAAATCAGTATCGCTAGGGATGTTTCCTAAAATATGGAAGAAACCCTATCTCACACTAATTTATAAAGCTTATATAAGCAGTCGATGGACAACTACAACTACATCATTAAAGTTTTCGAGTACCAGTTTAATCGATCCTCGCCTTAACGAACAGCAGCATGGTTTCAGAATAGGGCGTTCGACCACTTCTGACCTTATAGTTCTAATCTCTGAAGTGCTAGTTGGGGTGGAGAACGATCGTCAAATTAAAGCTATTCATATCTATCTATAATAATTTGGAATTTCAGGACCTTCGCTGGAATGGATAAAATCATATTTTCACGGAAGATCACAGGTTAACAGATTCCAAGAATTTCTGTCAAATGAAATTGACATAACTTCCAGTGTTCCTCAGGATAGTCATCCAGGCCTTCTTTGCAATATTTTCATTTCGATTTAGCCTAGTACTAAGTCCCCGCTAAATGAAATTTCCATACAAAATTTAGCGCGAAAATTTATCAAGCTAAATTTTAGCAACATCTTTAGCGCCGGCAGTACTAAGTTCGCCGCTAAAATGCTCGCTAAATCCACGTTTCTTTTTCTTTAAAACAGATGGCAGCAATGTTAGTCTCCACATTTTTAGCTGCATTTTTATCGTGCAGGCACGTTGAAAAAAAACCAGTGATATAAAAAAACAGAAAAATAAGCTAATTTACGGTTGTGGAAGTTTCAAGTGCGGAAATAAAACTAAAATAACAGTTTTTGCATGAAAAAATAGTAAAAATAATAAATAATTCTGCGTGTTTAGAATATTTTGAAACACGGTTTAATAATTCTATATTTCCAGTGGATTTTGATGTTTTATTTCGAAGAAGACTTTGAAATTTAACCCAAAAAAACGATAATATGAACTTTCTCTACAATTCTACATTGTCAAATTTCATCTTGCTAAAAAAGGGTACAAGTTTGGAGACGCGCTAAAATTTAGTTTAGCGCTGAACTTAGTACTAGGCTTATCTGAAAAATTTATCTTTACTGCAAACTCAAGTGTTTAGTTTCTCCGTTTAGCGGAGTTTAATGAAAGTAAACACTTAAAGTGTTTTACTAGTAAACGTTTGTAGCGTCTTTTAAGGCCCGTCTTCACTACGCGGACTTAGATCCCACGCGCTTTTGGCGGAAAGGCCTTTTAATTTTCTGAATCATGAGTTTTGGATCCAAAAATAAGAATTAATCTGAAATAAAATAATTATTTAATGAATATTGATTAATCTGCATTGAGAAAAAAATCAATTTTCATTTAAAAATCCCGTATTGTGTGGAAGTATAATGTACCCTTGTAAGCACAGCCTTTTGTTTGCGCAGTTCGGCCGTACTGCCTTTGCCATTAAAAACTCTATATGAAAAAAAAGGTAAAAGCGCGTATCAGATAAGTCCGCGTAGTGTGGATCCACCATTAGGTAGAAGAAAGCTTTCTAAACACTCCAATTTATAGCGCCTATGGATATTTGTAAAAGCTGCTGTGTCGAAAAGCTTTATTTTTTTGTTCACTCTTTACAATCGTCATTCCAAGCGCGAGTGTCGTTTGTCCAAGTGGTCTCCCCACTAAGTACTAACCACGTCCAATATGCTTGACCTCCGTGATCGAACGAGAACAGATCTATTGCGTACGCTAAATGACACCATTTGTGCCAACATAATTGCAAATACATCTGGTATACTGCGTGGTATTTGAATACCATGGTATCGATATCGATACCACGTGTCTGTCCATAGGATAAGATGAAATTAGAATTGAAGAACTGTGGCGCCATGCCGGTCAAGAAAAGATAGACAACGAAATGAGGTGAAGGAAATGGAATTGGATTGGTCACACCTTGCTACGGGAAAATCAGAATGTAGCCAAACCTTCTCTTGACTCGAATCCACAAGGAGGAGATTCCTACTATCAAAGGGCGCATTAATTCGGAAATCCTGGTCAGAGCTGAGAGGTATCGCCCAAAAGAGAGTCCGCTGGCTGGTGGGCAAGTGTTTCTGCCCTATGTCCCATGAGGGAGTAAAGGAGCAGAAGTAAGTAAGTAAGAAGTATGGTGAGTTTGTCCATGCAACCAAGAGAAGATCACTTGATGTTATAAGCTATTTAGGGCCACGTGAAGTGGTGGAAAATGTACTTTATGGCCCAGAAGTTTCATATAATTTATTATCTAAAAGAAAAAATTCAAACCGGTTTGTGTCTTTATTCTGATAAGAATGGACTTTAAAGCTTATCTTGACAGGTAAGCTGCTAAAGAATTTGTTTGTATTCATTCTGTGGAAAATGCAAATAGCATGGGTATTCATGATCTGTGTTATTTGTGTTAAATTCAGAAAAAAGTTAAACAAATCGAGAAACTTTCCTTAGTAAATGACATTTGTTTCGATTTTAACAAATAACATCTGAAAAGGCGTGTTAATTCAACAACTCGAAATCGAGATCGAAAATGGCACGTAATTTTTTTTCTTTTACTGTCAACAGCTGTTCAGAATTTATTTTGATTGATAGTTTTATTTGAAAAGTGCAAATTAATATAAAAAATAACATTTTCACATGGAAATTTAATGCCGGATCCACACGTTTGTCAAGGCTTGGCAAGCATTCGCAAATTCAAACGTGTGGATAAGGCGATTGGCTTGGCTTGTGTAAGCTTGCCGACGCTTGTGGCCGATCCGGTCGAGTGTGGATTATCGGCAAACCAAAGCAAACGTGCGAACGCTTGCAAAGGAAGTTTGCGGCAAGCGTTTGTGATTCGTCCACACGTTTGTTTTAAAAAAGCTTTTTCAATTTGCGAACGCTTGCCAAGCCTTGACAAACGTGTGGATCCGGCATAAATGGGTCGCTCACGATCGTGTCTATTTCGAAGATAACATTTTACGATTTCCCGACGTTTAACACAAATCATGAATACCCCTAGCGTATCAGTAAAACAATGCCTATCAGTAAAACAGAAAATAAATTATAACATCGACGATTAGGTCATATAAATAAAAAAAATTTAAAACGTAAAAATAATATTTTAATAAGATCTAGATCAAATTAGTCATACGATTTTGTGAGCTAAACGTTAATGGTAAAAGAAGCGCGTTGAAAAAAATAAAGATAAGAATTAAATCCGAAGGCCAATTATTAATACTATATATCTACGCCCGGTGATCAGAATTCGACGACAAAATAATAATTGAACTTTATTTGAACAGAAAATAATAGAATTTTTATCAAACTTATTTATGCATAAATAATAAAATGCAAAAAATATAATTTATTTTTTTTCCTTGCCTTTTTTGTCTTGCTCTTCGATTTTCGTTTGTAATTGTAGATCTAGGTATTGTCCTGGACAAAAAATTAAATTTTAATTTGCACTACGATAATATTATTGCCAGAGCTAGCAGACTTCTAGGCTTTATAAAGAGAAGAGCCAAGGAATTTGACAACGCACGAGTTACAAAAACCCTTTTCTGTTCGCTAGTCCGCCCCATTTTAGAATACGCGTGCCCGATCTGGGATCCTATATACCAGGTAAGCAGTAGTAGGTTTGAATCAGTGCAGAAGAAATTTCTACTCTTTGCTCTGAGAAATCTATACGATCCACGTGATTTTCAAAGCCTACCGCCCTACATGGACAGGCTTAAAGTGTTGGATCTCATGCCGCTGTTTCATAGGCGTAAGTTGCTTATTTCATGCTTTACTTTGAACGTATTAAACGATAAGATCAAAGTTCAGTTTCTGTCAGACAGGATCAAACTCAACGACGAAGTCCGTCACAATAGGCATACGAAAATGCTTAGGGAATATTCTCATCGGACCGAATATGCAAAGAACGAGCCTGTAAACAGATTTTGTATGATTTTTAATGGCCACAGTTCCTGCTTCTCCCCTGGAATTAGCAAATTATCCTTCAAAAAAAATTGATATCCTTCCTGTCACCCGAATTACATAACTAACTAACTAACACTATAACTAAGTTGAATCTCCCTTTGTACTCTTTTGTTATCACTTTGTGTGGCAAAAAAATAAATTAGATGCCAAAGTTGACTAATATGAATAAGACTGCAACCTGTTACTTTATCTGATATTTATAAGTTATCCCTGTGTGATATAGTTTAAGTTGCCTTGTTTGGCGTAATAATAAATAAATAAATAAATAAATAAATAATTGATTTATATGAGTCACGATTGCGTGATCTCTCTGTATGGAGAGTGTTGTTGTTGTAATTCACATGATACTTCTACTTAATTTTTACACGTGTTAAACATAGCATACAGGGTGTATACGTTAGGTTTACAAAGCGGCCGGGTGTGGATAGGTTTTTGCTAGACGAACGAAAAATCGTTTGGGAGGGGGAATCGTAACGGTTTAGCCTCTTTTGCATATCACCCTTTTTTGTAACCCTATGTCCTATTTTCATGAATAAGATAGCACTGCACGCAGAAAACTTCCACCTATCTAAAACTGTAAAAGTGAAGGTTCTACCCTATCAACTTCAAGAGTTATGAGTCATCAAAATCAAAATTTTGGTTTTTTTAACAAAAATGTCAACTTCAACTACCTTTTTCTCCAAAAAAATACATAGTTAATCAATTTATTTTTCCCAAAATTGGAAAGCTTGGACAATTAAATAATGCCCAAACAATTTTTGTGTTACGGCCTTTATTTTTGAAGATATTAGTAAATTTTGATGTTAAAGTTGGCTTTATTTGGTACTTTTCGTCATAAGCTTATTATAGGAAATCGACTGAAAATAAAAATAATGGAAAATTGTTCTTTGATGAATTCACTCATTATTGTTGAAGCGAGGCGCACTTTAATGATGAGCAACGGTAGCTTTTTGTTTACTTCACACGGAATCCCGGATTCTTTTTCTGTAAAGCTGAATAATGGGTATAAAAATGGCAAAGTAAGAAAACGCTTCCTGGGATGGTTCGTGCAAATCAAGAAGAATATAACTTCATTTGTGTCCTTAATATAATGACATAAAATTATTGAAATTATTAAATTATTTATGAAATTATTCAAATTATTGTAGTAAAGTAATCGTTTTGATTTGACATGCCAAGTGACAGTTGCTTTTGACATTTCAAATTAGCACTACAGAATGGCTGGAATAGAGAAGAGAAGGGAGCGCAATTAATTAAAATCGGGGAAGCATTTCGGCAACACATATTCACAGCACTCCCATAGTAGTTGTGCAGTTCCCGGACAGTGGCGGTATCACATTTAGTCAAAAACCGGGAGGGGATTGCGTTTCTCAGCAACCATCCAAATGAGAACACATCACTTGGCTGAAAATGTTTGGAGAAAACGCGAACGAATTTCGGTACGCCTCTGTCCGGGAACTGCATGAAACCTATGAACATACGGTTGTTTCTTTTCTTTTAGAGCGAGAGGTTCTTTAATTTAAGTGCTTCCCTCCAATCCGTATACATGTACGCTATTTTCGGTTCCTTATCTTCTCTATTCTAAGCTGGATATACGATAAAAATAATCCGGAATAAATGAGCTTTTATGGTGGAGGGGGTAATTTTTTCTGTTCTCGTTTAAATTTGCGATTGGCAAATACTTATGATATGTATGAATGAAATTACTCATTAAATACAGGTTTAGTTTTTGGTGACATTATAGCTAATGTTATCTTAATTAACTATATATTAATTAACATTATTTCTACTATCATTAAAAGTAGCAGCAGCAACAATTATCTGCAAAAGGTACTTGCACTATCACCACTTTGTTCATGCACGGTGTCCGTGGCAGATTTAAAATTCGAATAGTTTTAAAATCGTTGCGCGGAGGAGCGGGAGATGGATAGATTGGCGTGGCATGCGTGAGGATTAGCCACGATGTCGCCGCTTAGCATGCGATAGTAAGAATAATCACCATCAGGCCCGCCATATAGGGGGGGGGCAACTGGGACAAATTGCCCCGGGCCCCAGGCGAGAGGGGGCCCCAAGAATAGATTGAAACCCAAAAAGTAAAAACCACCATATCCCTGCGTTCTAATGTCAAGCAAGCACTAATCTAGATCCTGAAACCCAAGCATGCAGCACTCTAAAATATATTTTATGTTCGTATGGATATGGATTCTTCTACTTTTCATATTTAAATAGTAAACGCTATTTTTCTTGCTTTAATTTCCACAAAGTCGTCGATGACATCGTCATATTCTATATTTTTTGCCAGCTCTCGTTCTATTGCAATGATTTAAACGTGACTGACCCATACATGATCTTAGATAATTTTATATCATTTTTGATTTACTGAAACCGCGTTCACCAGTTGCAACACCAATTGTTGTCACAAAAAAAGACATGAACAAGTCCATAATTGAGGAAAAACAGATTAAAGACCTTTATCAAAGATTAGATTGGGAGATTTGGCTTGCCCTTAAGTAGTCTCTTTACAAGTACTGAAGTAGTATAAGCTCGAATTGAATATTAAGAAAAAGAGAAAACTTACCCAGCGGGAAATGAAGCTAGGACACTTTAAAAAAGCTTGGGGCGTTCTCCTTCCCATCCCAGTTCTATATCTTTTTTAACATTGCATGAGCGCAGTGAGGAACACTCCTTTTACTGCTGCTTTTTTAGAAGCGTTTTTGAGCAGTTACAAAAGTAGAAAAAAATTTCTAACCCTCCAATTTATGTTATATCGCCTGTGGATATGAGAAACAACTTCAGTGTCGAAAGCTTTATATTGTTGTTCACCTTGTGCAATTGCCTTTTCGTCCTTCCAAACGCAAGTGTCGACAGCGGTTTTACCAAGCTGTCGCCCAACTAAGTACTAACCGCATTCAATATGATGCTTGAGCAACGCATTGTACCGGCACAATGGAGCTCCTTGCTGGTGACAGCCAGGCTACTACCATCGTGCTTGGGTAAACATAAAAAAATTTTGAAAAACCACATCCTCCCTAGTTGCCTAAATTGTTATAGGGGATGCTAAACCGGCCACACGGTTTACGCTAGCTCGCCGGTGGGGGCGTGGGGTTGTGTGACCGGAACTCGACACTCATGATTCACCACTTACCTATTAGTTAAAAGGGAGATCTCTTCATACCGTTCTTGTCCTAGGTTAGGCCACAGGTATTCATCGCTGGAAGTTCTCAACGAACTGGTGGACCTGTAAATGTTCAACGCGACTTCGAGATGACCCTGGAGAGAAAGCAAAACCCGACCATCCTGGATAAATTACCCCCTTAGGCTGTCATGCCTAGTAATACTATTGGAGTTAAAGAATTTGACAACAACTATATTATATAATAATGACAACTCAATACAATGTTTTTAATTTAACACCAAAATAAAAGGTAAGTTTGAATTAACTAGTAAATAAGTGTAAAGCAAAAAAAATAGGTATAGGTAATGTGGATGCAACCATTTATTACCATTAAACAACACGGTCCAGCCAATACCGGAAAGGAAAAATACAAATCGTCGCTCTGGTACCAGTCGAGGATTCCTGTTCTTCTTACAACAACTCAAATCACTCAATAATATTTAAGTGATATCGAATTAATTTAAGACATTAATAGGATTATTAACGGGGGGTAATATACGTAACAACAAATGTAACGATTTCAATTATAAGTGGATAAAGTAATTTTCTTTTGTGTTGATTATTTAGTGTATATGAATAATTATTTGGGGGGTTTATACATATAGTTAAAAGTTTGAATATATATGGTTAAAATAGGCAATATGATTTAGTTTTAAAGGGTGAAGATAATTTAGAGAAAAACCATATAGTCATAATAATTTGTAACTATATATATACATACATATAATGATGGAATCATGGGATTGTAAATATGTTTGGTAGTATAATATAAATAATATAATATATAATTAAATTGGTAATATAATTAGTGTTTAATATAATAGCACGTAATATAGGTAGTCAAGCAACAGTATAATCAAAATGCTAAATAATTGTTAATTGATATGATAATCCCCAAATTGAAAAGTTAATTAAAGTTAGTAAAATCCAAGGAAACTTAAGCGTTTATATGAATAATCAATCCAGTAATTCGCTGGGCGACTCCAAAACCAGTGCTATTCTTCGCTCTGGGATGTTATAATAGAATTTGTAAATTGTTTAGAGAATTACTTTTTGGTTTGTTAGTTTATATAGAAATTAATATTAATGCGAAGTGCAGTCCTGGACCTGGTTATTGCTGAGTTTGCCTCATTATGATTCGGTAGGCAATATCTTGATACCAGATAGAAAAAACTCACAATATTTCTACTCCAATTTGTAGCTAGCCAGTGTTAGAAGCAAATTTTGATTCAAAACTAACTGACTCCACAGTTACACAGACAGCTCTCTGGTTTGACGCACTAAAACGCACGTTTGTTATTTTTTTCTTTCCTGCCACAGTTACAATGTCCTTTAAACTTGCTTTACAGACCGCCTCTAAATGAACAAGACGAAGTAAATGTCTACGTAATTGGATCTTCTTCTAATGAATTTCACACATGACGTAATTCTACAGGATCGTATCGAGTCGGGGTTTTTGGTTAAACACCCAATCACTACCCTTATCTACAACAACAAAAAACGATACTTATCGGTAATTGAATTCTTGGTGGCATTAAGGTCTCGATGCCAGGTCAACAATGTGGAACGCTTCTGTCTGCGTCAGGATCAGGTGATTCTGGATACCAGTTGTGGTATGTCCATACAATTCAGCTGCACAATGATGCCAGCTCTGGTAGCCTTCCTGGAGCTAACCTCCTTCACGTACAACCTGGAGGGCGTCTGCCTCGGCCCAATTAAAAAAAGAGATTCTTCCAACAACAATATCTATTTGGGGAACGACTATGTTCCTCAATAACTCAGATTCGACTTGGTGCCGACCAATCAAGACTGTTATGCCTATCGACCCAATAACGACTCTCTTTCATCCAGCATTCAACCAGACTTTTTTTTTTTCCAAAATTTTCATTTTTTTTCTCCGAACAAAAACTATTTTTTTTCTTCGCTTACTTGAATTTTTTTAAAAAAGTTTTCCCCAATTTTTTGTCAAGTAATTTTATTCATGAAGCCTGAAATTTCCGATAGATGGGGGACCATCAACAGGGAGAAACTTTCAGTAAATAACCGACCGTTACAGCATCGAACGAGAACCGGTCTCTGTTTGCAGTTTTCTTCGTTCCATCCAATTCCTTAAACATCCAATCGGAGAATATTAACAGCGCTACGAATTCGCTTCCCTTAGTAGTGCTTCGAATTTTTCCCTCTGGGATAGCTTCTAGATTCTGCCAAAAGAAAGATGAGTGCTGAGCCCCAGAGCTAAGCACAAGGGCCTGTCTACATAAACTTGTTCCATTCTAGGTTAAACTATGTAACTTTAGGTTCACCCGCGATTAAAGCGGGGTTTTCACTTAGCTGGCTACCAGCGTTGGTTGTACTGGTGGTGTGTTGTAGCTGGCACCCATCTGGAATTTGGAAGTTTCTGATTATTCTCGAGCTGGTTGAGCCACTAGCTGGAAATGTTCGGGGAACCAGCGGAAGATACAACCAGCGCTGGTAGTCAGCTAAGTGAAAACCCCGCTTTAAAAAACGACTGTTCGGTATCTATATTCAATGCCCTGAATGAACTTATTCTTAAGTTACCACAATTTTTTTAGTCAAAGATTTTTTGGAATTTCAAAATCCTTAAAGGGCCCCCAAACATACTTTAGCCCCGGGTCCCCCAAGGTGATGTGGCGGGCCTGATCACCATCAACAGTGGCGTTATTACCACAAGAATTTTCAAAAAAAAACTTGGACTTATGACGTGAAAAAGCATAAAATAAAAGGGCGGTATGTCTAAATAAAACATATTCCCGTACAATTCTCTGCACATTAATGTTAACCTTTGCCATGAACAAAGACTGTTCTTTGGGTAAATAGCAACTTATTTCAAATCGAAACCGCACATTGGGCTCCTTTTTAAATAAGAAATTTTCAGAATAAAACATAACATAAAGCCCTTTACACTAAAAATCAGGGCATCTAAAAATATTTTTACATTCAAAAATTAATTTTGACGTTTGCATAAAATTTAAAAACAAACAGTTTTTGTGTACACATTCCATTCTTTAGTCTGTGTGGGTAAAGCTCACAATTTTGGAATGGCGTACCGTTTATACGAAGAATGAGTTTATCCCCAATTTCAAAATAAAATAAGGTGTAGTACATTGATTATCAATGTGTAGTATTGATAATCAATGTGTAGTATAAACCGCCTAGAGTCGCCGGCCGGGAGTCAAACCTCGGGAACTTCTGTGCATGAAGGGAAGTGATAGAGGAAGTAAAGCTACGGTTTCCTAAGAAAGCGGTGCCGTTATCTAGCGGCCTTATAATAGCGGTGCGTGACGTCACAAAAACTTTGTCTATAAGCTCAGTAGGCTTTGGTTTCCTAGAGAGCGTTGACCGTAAAATAGCGGTGCCCTCATTTGAATGACGTCCGACACAGCGGTGGCAAACAATCTATTGAACGTTTTTTAGCGTTGACGGTGAACGGTTTTTTAAAGATAGTATACATAACTAAAAAAGTAGTAAACATAACTTTTCTTCTGGACATATTGGCTTTTTGTGTCTAGTATAATATGGTTTTGAAGTTAAAACATCTCTTATGTGATTTAGCACATAATCAAAAAACACTGGGGTTAAACGAAAGTATTTCTTCGTTGCAGTGCAAATTTCAAATGCACCCTCTGTAGCACGATTTTTAAATATTGCACTTACTTCCAAACTACAATTTTCGTCATCCGATGACTCCTCATCTTCCAAATATATTATTAAGGCTATATCGTTCATTCTCCACGTCTTATTGCGGCCGCTTGATAACGGCACGGCTTTCTTAGGAAACCGTAGCTTAAGAAAACGCAAATTGGGAACTTTTTTGCGAGCGAGGGATCCCGTGTGGATTAAACAAACAAAGCTACTATCTTGCTTGTGAGCGAGAGGGATATCGGGAAAAGCTTTGAGTTACATGAGTTCGAGTGAGAAGATATAAAAAAGTGTTTAAAAAGCTTTTAAGTCTGGTGCTCTGGACAGGCGCGGATTCAAGGGGGGGGGGGTCACGGGGGTCATGACCCCCCCCAAAAGTAGTGCCGCGGGCAGACAATTGAGAGGCTCTGTGCAATTGAGAGTCCAAAAAATTTTTTCGCTCGCTTCACTCGCGGCTTCTCCTTCACAGCGATCCCTCCCCGTGGCAGAATTATGGCCCATATACTGATTTTTGTGGCTCATACTCATTTATATGGTCCATTCGATGAAGTAAAAATGCAAATAATTTTTATTGCCAAAGCAATTTTTCACTCGCAAGGCCCCAAACACGCGGGCCCTGTGAAGTTGCACACCTTGCACATATGTCAGGAACGGCTCTGCCCAAAAGCGCTCGCTGTTTAAAAAACAAAATTGACCCAACTCAAAAAACAAAAACCAAAAATAACCAAACGCCCAAAACCGAGGCAACTTTTTTGCAAATTAAAAAAACCACCTTAAAAAATGACCTTCAAGGTCAACAACCTTCAAGGTCAAGTTAGCTGCACTCACAATAAAGGGCGCGTCTTCCTCAAAAACACATTAGGGCACGTTTTCGTAGGGCACGTTTGTTTTTAATCCACCAGAAAATTCGGTAAGTTTTGTTCGTTTTGTTAATTTTGTTTTTGTTTTTTTAGGAGTAGAAATTTTTTTCCGCCATTTTTAATTCCGTGACCCCCTCCAAATCAAAATTCTAGATCCGCGCCTGGCTCTGGAAAAGTCAGCTGTTGCCCAATACTAGTAATTCCCTTTTAAAATTCGATGAAAAGTCAATGGTATCGAGTGCAAAATTGAATCAAGTTTTCTGACGTGGATCAGCTCTTATTGCAACATATTTTATTAATTTGTCACCTACTGAAGCTTTGAAGATAATTAAAACGCCATACGAAATGTGGCATAATAAAAAGCCGCAATTAAAAGACGAGTTTTTGGTTTGACTGTAGTGGTAGGGAGCGTCGCTCCTGGTAGCCATACGAGCTGCCAAGGCAGTTTCAGAACTCTCCTATCCTGCCTGTGAGTTCGAATGAGAAAGGTATAGGACTTTCTATAGTTCTCTCTTTCTTTCAACCCAAGGAAGACAGATGGCCCACCATGACAAAGACAAAATATTTGATGACGTAATATTTGATGAGATTAATTTTATGGTCTTGCAATTTACATTGAAGGGACTGAAATTGAACAATCTCAAGATGAAACTGATGAATCTGAAATCAGTAGTTAAGGTGAAACCACAATGAACGCTTACTTGCTTGAACTTGGTGAGCTTTTCAGATTTAAAGGTGAAACCTCAATGTACGCTTGCTTGCTTGAACTGGCTTGAACTTGGTGAACTTTTCAGAGTTTTTCAGATTTTATATGTGAAACTTGGGCCTTACTCGCTTGGGCATTGGGTTTTGCTTCATAAAGAAAGCATTGGTGTATTTGATATGTCAAAGCAAAGCAAAGCACAAAGCGTACATTGTGGTTTCACCTTTAGAGCAGGAATCTGATAAGAATAAATCAAAAGAATTTGAACCTAGAAGGAAAAATGCCAGAGTAAATGTAGAAACAAACAAATCTGGAATAGATATATATAAAAGCTTTTAGAGCACAAGTAGTAAGGAGTATTCGCACTTTCTATAAAGAAATAGAAAGTAGATAAGATAAAGTTCAATGAAAAGACATAATAACAGCTGAAATTAATTCAATTGATTAAAAATCAATACAACTTGGAATTAGTAACGAAACTTATGAATAAAAAATATTGACTAAATATAAGGCAAAGCTTGTAGCTTGTGGTTTTAGTCAGGAATATTTAACTTCTTCTTTTGCTTCTGCTCCTTTGCTGCCTCGTGGGACATCCCCGAGTAAAAATAAATGATGGCCTTAGAACGGGCAAATACCGACTGTGATTGAAACATAGTCCTCGGCCATCTGGCGGTTAACAGAAGGCCCGTTGCAGGACAGTACGGCCGTACAGGGGACGACTGACGCCCGAATAAAAATAAAAAACGGCCTTAAAAAGGGCGAACACCGGCCGCTTGGCTTTTTAAGGGGCATATGATGGCCGTAGAGTGTTTAACCATTTTTATTGGGAACACAAACGGCCTTACGACGGCCAAATTTGACCAAAAGATATAAAAGGCCAAGTACTGAACTGTAGAAACGGGCATTCGACAGGAAATTTGAGCCAAAAAAAGAATCTGCACCAAATGTATTGTTGAATGTGTTTTATGGGAACTTCGTCATTTTCGTTATGTACAATGGTTCTTTCGATTTATCCTACTTAAAGATATCGATGCACAAGAGAAACGAGCTCGCCACTCGTCGGTTTGTTGTACGTGAAGTGTGTGCTGCGTGTTGATTTATATTTTAGTGGGAAATTTTGTTATTTAACGGCTTGAAAAAAAAGCACAACCGAAAAAAAATCAAACATTTAATTGCAGTGAAATATATTTTGTTATAGGAGGGCGAATATCCACGTTGCTGCCACTGTGCCACCGTCGAATACCCTTAATAGCAACTATACGGCCGCCGTACCACCGTCGTATGGCCGTTATTGGAACTGTAAGGCCGTTGTATCGCCGCCAATCGCCCCCCGTACGGCCGTACTGTCCTTCAACGAGCCTTCTGTTAACCGCCAGATGGCCGAGGACTATGTTTCAATCACAGTCGTCATTTGTCCGTTCTAAGGCCATCATTTATTTTTACTCGGGCGGTGATACAACGGCCTTACAGTTCCAATAACTGCCATACGACGGTGGTACGGCGGCCGTATGGTTGCTATTAAGGGTATTCGACGGTGGCACAGTGGCAGCAACGTGGATATTCGCCCTCCTATAACAAAATATATTTCACTGCAATTAAATGTTTGATTTTTTTTCGGTTGTGCTTTTTTTTCAAGCCGTTAAATAACAAAATTTCCCACTAAAATATAAATCAACACGCAGCACACACTTCACGTTCGTTTCTCTTGTGCATCGATATCTTTAAGTAGGATAAATCGAAAGAACCATTGTACATAAAAAAAATGATGAATTTCCCATACAACACATTCAACAATACATTTGGTGCAGATTCTTTTTTTGGCTCAGCTTTTCCGTCGAATGCCCGTTTCTACAGCTCAGTACTTGGCCTTTTAAATCTTTTGGTCAAATTTGGCCGTCGTAAGGCCGTATGTGCTCCCATTAAAAATAGTTAAAAACTCTACGTCCATCATATGCCCCTTAAAAATCCAAGCGGCCGGTGTTCGCCCTTTGTAAGGCCGGTTTTTATTCTTACTCAGGATAGCGGAAACAATTGCCCTCCAGCGGACTCTGTTTTGTACGACTGCGATAAGCTGCGTCCAGAATCTCCCAGTTGTTGTGACATCTACTAATAAAGTTCTCCTAAAAATTGTTGTAGGTCTTCCAACTCGACTGTTTCCTTGCGTATTCCAGTTAAGAGGTGTTTGGCTATATTCTCGCTCTTACGTCGGAATGTGTGACCAATCTAAAACCATTTCGTTCGCCTTATGTCGTCGTCTATCATTTCTTGACCGGCACGGCGCCATAGTTCTTCAGTTGTAATTTTATTTTACCAGCGGATTTTTAGGATACGACGCGACGTAGACATCTGTTGATGAAAGTCGCCCAATCACAAAGCGCCTTCAAGAGTAAACGGCGCTTTCCGCTTTATAATTTCAAATTTGTCAGAAAGAAAGCCCCTTTTCTGAAGCCTACACACTATCCTCGTTTAACCCACGCTGCAGACCAAGGGTACCATCTCCTTGATCATTCCCTTACCTATCTACGTCTCATCCAACTTAGTAATCCGTCGAAATTAACTCACCTCTAGGCAACTCGGACCACTCGGAGTGTATGAACGCAATGGAAGTCAAAGAAACCGCCTCTGGAGATCATCTCCAAAGTCCGCTATCAGGAAAGTTATTTCTGTTTTCCTAAAATTCTTCCTTATCCATGCCACACCCCTTCCCCACAACCTCTCTTCGAGTGCCTCGATCAGAGATATTTTTTGGGAAGTAAAATTTTTATTCTAATCTAATCTCAAGCAAAAACCTGAAACTCTTCAGAATTTGTGAACTTGTTTTCCTTATCGACTTGATACAAAGTGGAAAGATTTCATGATTGCGTAAATTGATCATGTGCATGTTATTCAAAAAAGGAATTTGCACGCATCATTTGATTAAAATTGCAACCTGCTCTGCAAGTCTGCGCAAATCTTGCAACTATTTTTGTATGAATGCTTATGTGATTAACGAAAAAGAAGAATTAATGTGTGGAAATTGAAATGCAGTTCCAGATTCTCAGTTTTTTTTGTTAATTTATTAGGCAAAAGTTTCTAGGTTGCGCAACGGATTTACCTGACAGTTTGCTCTCTTGCAAACATTCTTGCAATCAGGCAATTTGCTTCGAAAAAAAAACTGAGTGACGTCACGCTAAAAGCTCTTTTCCCGATATGAGATTGGAATATTTTAAGAATTTGAAACCATCAAAAAAATGCAATTAATTTATTGGAAGGAAAAAAAACATTAATTGTAGAACAGATTAGACTATCTTTTTATAATAAGCAGTCTCTTGTCATCCCTTCGTGCTTTTATTAATTCATATTGTCATCAACCCAATGGCGAAGTGCACTAACCGACGTAAACACTCCAGGATATTCTGGAAGGGCGCACTTGATTCCAAAGGATACAATTCCAAATAATTTATTATCTGCAACTAAAGGACCACCTGAATCACCTCTGCAGGCGTCCTTCGTTCCATCTTCTGTTCCAGCGCAGAACATTACATTAGTAATGGGTGTAACATCCTTGTATTTATCCACGCACGTCTTTTGATCCATTATTGGCAAGTAAACCTTCTGCATCATTTTCGGGGATGATCCATGATACTAGAAAAGTTAACTTTAATAACTATTATTTACTAAATACAATAAATCTTACACTTAACTTTCCCCATCCTGAAACTAATCCCAACTGTCCAACCGGTAATGGCTCGTTTGCTTCTGGCAGTTCAACAGGACCAACGCGATCAGAATAATTCAATTTCTTAACCAATTTCACAATAGCGATATCGTAGTGATAATTATTGTAGTTAAACCGTGGATGAACATTTATTTCTCTTACGTCATACACTTCTCCTCCTACAGACCTCATATCATTGCCGACGCGAACCCTGAAGGATTTCGGTGAAAAATCATACACTTGGAAGCAATGAGCAGCGGTCAAGATCGTGTCCTCATTAATAATCGATCCTCCACATTGCGTAGTTGAATGGTAAAGGACTGTTGCTTGCCACGGAATATCCTTTGTCGTTACATTTAGCCCTCCAACAATAAAACTTTTGCTGATATCCTCGAAATCTAATGGAACTTTAACATTGTTTTTAGAATTAAAACTTTAATTATTTTAAGAAACAAATAAAATTAATTTTAAGCAGTATATTCACCTGCAACTGCAGCTACAACTACCGACAATAAAAACAACACTGACGACAACTTCATTTTAATGAACTAAAAGAACTTATTGCTTTCGTCACTTTTATTTGAATGATGAGAAATCAATTAATCAAAAGAAATTATTTTAAAGTAACAATCAAATTATCTGCAGTTTTGAAGAGAGGACTCTCCATATCGATATCGTGGGCGTGCGGCAACGGTAAAAAAACGGAAGTGGGATTAGAAGGGGTAAGGCTCAAACATATTGGCGCGGTGGAGGGAGGCGGAGGCGGCGACGGTGACGGGAAAAACGTTTAAAATACACAGCCACACAATATAGTATGTGCTAACACAAAGGCAGGCGGCGCGGAGAAATTAAATGTATAGGGAATTCTCCCGCAGGACGCCGCCGTCACCGCGGCGGCGCCAATCTGTTTGTGCCTTTAGTGGCGGTAGAATTAAAATGAGAGAGAATTAAAATGAGCCGCGGCAGTCCAAATGCCGGTTAAAGCTGGTGACATATACAAGCGTACATGCATTGCATTCAGCGGCTCCCTGATATGCGGAGATTTTTCACTGACACATAATTGCATGGTTGCGTTCCGTCCCGGCTCTCACAGATAGCCCAAAAATCTGAGTAACGAGTCGCATGTGTTTGTTGTGTATGCTTGTGTGTCCTATGTCGGATGCGGCAATGCAGAAAAAGTTGAAAGTAGCCCGACCTTTGCGTGGCATGCGGAACTTTCACGGAATATTTCGTCAGGTCGCATTTGAATACACACACTTCTATAATATCTGTCAACGAATGCAACGCATGTACGCTTGGATATGTCACCAGCTTAAGACGCGTACAGCGCATGTGCTTCAAGAACTTTTGTTTATGAAGGGAAGTGGGGATGATAAGAAGTATAGATGTTTTCAAACTCCGTGACACAAAAAATTTGAACAGTTCTGCGCACCTCGTTGCCAAATTTTATATATGTTGTTCTATCATTTCCCCTCTTTTCATTTAAAAAGGCAGCAAACGCAGAAAAAACTCAACAAAACAATTTGGGAAGGGATGCGCGCATGCCGAATGAATAAAGTTAAGTTAAATTTATATGTATTGAGCAGAGCTTTTAAATACATGTAAAAACCCTGCTCAACCAAGTAAATCTATTCTTCATAATAAGCATAATTTTATTATAATTATGCGAAATATTTCTAATCTCTACATTTAAAATAATAAAAAAAAGATGCTGAAAATCGTATTTTTAAATTCATGAGCATTTTCATTCATAAATTAAGAATTCTCCGCAGCCGCAAGCAACACAACCTCCCCTGGCAGAAGCGCGCATGCGACTGACGGAAAACGTCAACAATCCTAGTATCAAAGTATTAAAAACACAAATTGCGTATTTTTTAATGGGAATTGCTACAAATTATTTCTGTAGCAAATGTATAAAAGCCTGAAAATTAGAAAATATATAAAAAAGGACGTTTTTCATTCATAATTTGTAAAATTTTTAAATAATGATTAACCCGCAGTCGCGATTGATTAAATGACAGCAAGTGATTTGATAAGAAGGAGGAGGAGCCAATTCTCCGCTCACTTTTTAAAATATACAATGGGTTACGAAATTAAGCAAAGATTAACAATTAAATTGAAAATATGCAAAAGCAACATTGTTTTCTGTTTCTTTAAAAAGTCAGTTTATTCATCATCAATTTTAGGCCAGGTTATCACAGCCTATCTTGCGGGAAGAATACTTGTTGTTGTATTTGTATATAATCTTTCCGATACCTGAAGCAGAAAATCTTAGTTTTTCCACGTTACCTAAGAAACGTTTTTCAAAAACCAAAACATTTTTAAAACAATAAAATTTTATTATTCTTGTAAAATGAAAAAATTAAGACATTTTATAAAAAAGGTTTGCAAAACAATTCCTTTAGTTATAAATTTACCTGTCGGTGGGCGTTTATTTCGAAGGGGTATTCAATTTTTATGGGAGCGTATGGTTTTCCAAGAATATCGTTAACGACTGCTTAAAAAAAGTGAGGGATTTTGCAAAAATGTAGTATATATAACTCTGCAAAATTAATCTACTTCATTGTTATTTTATTATTCTTGTAACATGAAAAAATTAAGACATTTTATAAAAAAGGTTTGCAAAAAAATTTCCTTTAGTCATAAATTCACCTGCGTTTATTACAAAGGGTTTTATAATTTTTATGTGAGCTTATTATTTTCCAAGAATATCGTTATCCACTTCTTAAAAAAGTGAGGGATTTTGCAAATATATAACTCTGCAAAATCAATTTACTTCATTGTTATTTTGTTATTCGTGGAGTAAATATGGAAAAAAAGAGCAAAGAACGTGAATTAATTTTTCGTGCGTTTTGTTTTTTGAAAAAAATTCAAACGGGCGAAATAAAGGTTAAAGATTGTTCGGAACAAACATTGCTAGATCATACTGCATGGATGACAGGTATGTTTATTCTAAAACTTTTTGTGTTTTATATTAATTAAAATTTTTATTTACAGCTTCCAGTGTTAGTACAGTGAGAAGAATCGTCAAAGAAGCTTCCGATCTTAGAAGAGGTAACCCATTTAATGTCGCTGCACAATTTACTACTGGAGCAGGACAGGTAAGTCTTTTTTTTTAAGTAAACTTAAGTTTTAATATAAATATAAAATTGCAGGGTTCCCAGAATGTTGTACGAATACGCACGCCTTCTCCACAGCCAAGTACGTCAAGAGCAGATTTCGTATCACCAAGGAGAAAAAGTGCCAAACGTAGGCCTTCAGGAAGTGAAATGGATGATTTCAATTCTGATGTTGTAAGAAGAATAATAGATTCATTTCATCTTAGTGAAGGACGACTATGCACTATTCACCTGTTACGAGAAAAGCTCAGACAGCTTAGTTATGAAGGCAGTGATACTTCTTTGTGGAGATTGAAAAAAAGACTGGGATATCAGTGGAAAAGTATGCCGGACAATACAGAGGTGTTAACAGAAACCAATAGGATTCGTCTTTTGCGGTTGAAATATCTATGGGGAGTAAAAAAATATCGAGAAGATAATCGTCCCATAGTATATATTGGTAAGTAAGCGTTTTTGTTGACCATAATTATAATATAATATGCATCTCCATTTTCTATTTGTGTTATTATATTAACTATAACGACATATTTTATTTCCAGATGAAACTTACATCCATACAACGCATGCTGCAGCAAAAGTGTGGATTTCACAAAATCTGAAGGACAGACCCAAGAAAGCGCTATCAAAAGGCGCCCGCTTCATAATTGTTCACGGAGGAACCGCAAATGGGTTTATCCATAACGCACTCCTGATTTTCAACATGACATCAACGACATGAATGCGGAAAACTTCAAAAAATGGCTGACGGAGAAACTACTGCCAAATTTGCCTATGCATTCAGTTGTTGTTTTGGATAACGCTGCATATCACAATGTCAAATCAAGCAAAATTCCTACCTCTGCAAGTCTCAAGAGCGAGATGATATCTTGGCTTACAGAGAAAGGAATTTCGTTTGAAAACAATTCTACAAAAAAGGATTTGTACGACGTTATATGCAGACATCGAGAGCAACATCTTGAATATAGTATAGATGCAGTTTTGGAAAGTCATGGCCATTCCGTTTTGAGGTATGAATTAAAAAGATAAAATCATATTTTCCAATCTTTTACTAGCTTTTCCTGTTCCAGGCTGCCACCTTATCATCCCCAATTAAATCCCATTGAATTGATCTGGGGTATATTAAAGAGACGAGTTGCTGCACAAAATATCGAGTACAAAGAAGCTAAGCTTTTAGAAATAGTACATAAGGAGTTTTCAGCTATAACGGAGGGGGACTGGCGAAGTAGCTGCAGGCATGTTCAGGACATCGAGGAGGATTATTTGCGAAAAGAGGGTATGTTTTTCAATTCAAATAGAATAATAATTAATTTAGGAGAGGACTCTGATGACACCGATGGAGATGAAGAATGGTAAAAACCCACAAAATTTTAAAAATTTGTACTTATATTAACAATTTTAATAAAATTTAAGAAAAATATTTAAATTATGTATTATTTGTTTTCCCTTTTCTTATAAGAAAAATAAAATGTCAATTTTATTAAAAAAAACTGTTACCTTTTAAATAAATAATGTTTAAAATATTTCCTTCGCAGTTTTATTTCATTTACTGTTAAAACTTCAAATTTCTACCAATTATTCAAATGGAAAAATATAGATTTCGTTTTTCAGTTGAGATTTTTTAAGCCACTGTGGTATATACAGAAGCTCTAATAAAAAAACAGAGTCGTCGTAATATTTCCAACAAGTTGTCAGAAATTATATGTGAATTGCTGAGAATTCTTTTGCGCGCGCCATTGGCCTTCTTTTTTGGAGCTTTTTTTTCAATTAGAGAGGAAGAAAATTGCTCTCGAGCTTTTAAACATTTTTAAGAGCTTTTTACCCCAACCTGCGCCAAATGTCACAGCATTTGAAAACATCTATACCATCCCACTTCTCTCCTAATCCTCTCTTGTATGCGTCAAAAACAAAAAAAATCACTCTTTTCTTTAATTGTATTGTTTCAAAAATATTTAGATTTTAAATTATATAAAAGCTCGTGTGTTGAATGAAAAAATGCTCATATGACTCATGATATTAGGGTGTATTAAGTCGCATTTTTTCAATAAAATACGATTTTTATAATAATTCCATTATGTATTTAGTCTAGTGCAATTAGTTATTATAAATGAAAAATAACGGAACCCATTTATAATGAATAGATTTAAATGATTTTTTTTGTTGGATTTCTAATACCATAAACTGAAAAATTTACCCATTAAAAATTACCGCAATTTGGTACTTAGATATTAATCGTGCTTTAATGGTTTTCGCATCTGGAATGTATTCTGATGTTAGAACATTTTTCAATTCCTGCATAGAAAACTGGCAGTCTTCATTATTTTCTATATACTGATATATTTGCTTCATTGCTGTGTCCACCAATAATACTTGTAGATGAATCTTTTTTCTTCTTTAGATATAGTAGGGGAGTTGGCACTTGAAAAAATCGTGTCGTCCCAACCTTCTGCCGTTTGGTATATAAGCTTTTCCAGTAATTTCAAGCATTTTTTGTAATATGACATTTTTGCCGGAAGTGGACCCATCTCGAGTTAGGGGGTTGGGGGGGGTAAAAAAGGGGTTAATATTGAGAAAAAATCCTGCCGTTGCGTATGTAGATTCTATTAGGGGTAAAACACCGTTAAATACTAGTGGCAGAAATTTTTGACCATTTGAGAAATCTATATATATAAAAATGAATGTGTGTATGTATGTATGTTCGCTATAGGCTCCTACACCGTGCAACCGGTCTTAATGAAATTTTAACCAGGTGCTATTTACATTAAAACTAAGAACATAGGCTATTTTATTACTTTCTAAAGCCACTCCTAGATGGCGCTGTCATGGAGAGCTTCGATGAAAATCATCACAGAGCTTTGAATTTTTGCATGAAGGTCCGTGGAGGTCTCCCATGACGCACCTCGAAGCCCGATTTTCGAGATTCAAAATGGCCGCCGAAATATGACCGAAATTCAAAATTGCCGCAGAAATATGGTTGAATTTGCCAATTTTATTCCGATTCCAATGGAAGGGGGTATCTAGGGGTTTTTAAGGTCGCAAATAACTAATTTGTGGCCAACACTTATAAATTCAAAATGGCCGACGAATTTGCAAATTTTGTTCTGTTTTGTTTTGTTTCTGTTATTTTAAATGTTTTAACGTTCGAGGTTTTAACAAAACACATATAGGTAATTTTTTTCACACTTCAAATAAATGGATTTTGAATCTAATGCCTCGAACGTTTATAGGAATACTTCGTTTTTCGTTATTGATTATGAAGAACTTAATTTTGGAGATCATATAATTAAACGGCAAGCACTTATTTTGTGGCACCATTTTACAAAGTTTAAACTCTCCAACAATATTGAAAACTGTTTCACCGTGTAGCCCTGAGCTCAAAGAAGTGCAGAATCGCAATTTTATTTATACACTGCACAAAAGAAGGCTAAACATTAGAAAATAATTGTACAATTAATTCCCCTATGAAACGTATCTCCATCCAATCCATCCAATGGCGCTACAGCCCAAATCGAGCCTTGGCCTCCTCTAGGGCATTTCTCCATGTTTGACGGTCCCTTGCAGCATGTCTCCAGTTCCGGATGTTCAGCATTGTCTCTGCGTCAGCCGTCACAGAGTCTATCCATCTCCTCCTGGGTCTACCTACTGGCCTATTTCCCGAAATTTCTGATATCATAAGCCGTTTTGGGATGCGATTGTCTTCCATCCTGACTACGTGACCGGCTAGTCTTAATCTGTTAATTTTTATTAAAATTGAGAGTTCTGGGTCGTCAAAAATTTCGTACAACTCGCTGTTGTATCTCCTTCTCCATATTCCATCCTCTCTGGTTGGGCCTATTATGCACCTGAGGACTTTTCTCTCAAACCTGTTGACTCGTTCCTCTATGTCCTGGGTCATAGTCCAAGTCTCGCTGCCATAGCAAAGTACTGGTCGTATTACTGTTTTGTAGAGTGAGAGTTTGGTTTTTCTGTGCACAAATCTGGAGTGCAGTATTTTTTTTTGGGCATAAAAGGCTCTATTAGCCAGTAGTATTCGTCTAGTTATTTCTTCTTTTTCTTCGTTTCTTTTTGTGATTGTAGACCCAAGGTAGACTGTTTTATCGACTACTTCTAGGTTATGTTCGTCGATAGTTATATTTCTCCCCATTCTAAATCTTCCAGCTCTGGATTGTTGCATCACCTTAGTTTTTTCTTCATTGATCTTCAGGCCTATGTCCTTTGCCGCCTCTTTTAATTCGACATAAGCTTCCTTTGCTGCCAAAAAGGACCTTCCCACGATGTTAACGTCATCCGCATAACCAAGTAATTGTACCGACTGTGTTGCTATTGATGCTCTTCTCTGGACTGACGTTTGCCTTATCACCCATTCTAGGGCGAGGTTGAAGAGCATTGGGGCCAGCCCATCCCCTTGTCTAAGTCCTTGTCGAACTTCGAACTCTTCTGTTATAACATTTTGGATCCTTACCTTCGCCAATGAGCTATTTGTTGCGCATTTGATCAGTTGTACCAGCTTTGAGGGGACTCCTAATTCCGATAGGATCTCGTACAGCCTCTGTCTGTTTATTGAGTCATATGCCTGTTGAAAATCGACAAATATCTGGTATATATCTACATTCCTTTCCCAGGTTTTCTCCAGAATTTGCTTTAAGGTCAGCAGCTGGTCCGATGTTGACCTGTTTGCCCTGAAACCAGCTTGATATTCTCCTATAAGGCTTTCCGCTATAGGTTCTAGTTTTTGTTTCACAAGGATTGTGAAGGTTTTGTAGCTGGTGCTGAGGAGTGAGATGCCTCTGTAATTTTTGCAGGTTAATTTATCTCCTTTCTTATATATTGGGCATATAATCGCTTTCTTCCAATCATCTGGAATGACTTCCTCCTCCCAGATGCTGCATATGAGTTGGTGTAAGGTACGCAAGAGTTGCGGCCCTCCTTCCTTTAGCAACTCAGCTGTTATTCCGTCGACGCCCGGCGACTTGTTGCCTTTTTGCCTTTTTACAGCTTCACGTATCTCATCGAGTGTTGGTGGTTCTATTGAGATGTTATCTTGAGGAATCACAAATGCCTCTGTCTGTGGATCCTCGTTTAGTGTGGGAGTAGGATTCAATAGGTTTTGAAAATATTCTTTCCACCTTTCTTTTATCTTATCAGGGTCTGCTAATAGGTTCCCATCTATGTCTTTGCAGATGTCCGTCCTTGGCTGAAATTTATTGGTGATCTGGCGAGTTCCTTTGTACGCTTGTCTAATTCTCCCCTCATCGAAGTCTTCCTGTATTTGTAAGATCCTCCTGTTTAGATACTCTCTCTTCTTCTTTCTGCAGAGCTTGTCTGCGATTCTTCTTTTTTGCTTGAAAACTTCCATCCTTGCTCTTGTTGTCCTTGCGATGTACTCCCGGTGGCTCTGGTTTCTCTCTTCAATTGCGGCTCTACACTCCTGGTCAAACCAGTCAACTCTAGTCTGTCTGGGGGCCCAGCCTAGTGCCTCTTCTGCCGCCCCCTTTATGCTGCTTTTAATTTGCTCCCATTTGTCGTTGATGTTGGGCGGTTCTTCTGCCTCTCTCAGATTTTGTTCGACAGCTTGCTGGTAAGCATCTCTTCTTTCTTCCAGTTTTAGTTTATCTATATCGTATTTTGGATGAGTTTGCCCCCTATGCGTTTTGATTGTTATCCGGGTTCTCAATTTCACCTTGACTAGATAGTGGTCTGAGCCGCAGCACGCTCCTCTCATTGTTCTAACGTCCAATATACTCGTGGCCCCTCTTCTCTCAATTAGGACATGGTCAATTTGATTATTTGTTACCCCGTCTGGTGACTGCCATGTCATCTTATGAATATTTTTGTGCGGGAACATTGTTGAACTGACTACCATTGAGTTTGAGCTTGCGAGATCGATCAATCTACTACCATTGTCATTGGTAGCGTTGTGTAGACTATGCCTTCCTATGACTCCTAGGAACTCCTCTTCTTTTCCTACTTTGGCATTCATATCTCCAAGCACGATTTTAATATCATTTGAAGGTATTAACCTGATGGCGTTTGTTAGCTCTTGGTAGAATTCCTCTTTTTCTTCATCTGACTTCTCTTCTGTGGGAGCATGGGCGTTTATCAGACTAATGTTATGTAGCCTTGTTTTGATGCGAAGCGTGCATATTCTATTGCTTACTGGCTTGAAGTCCAGAATCAGTGATTTCAATTCCTTCTCTACGATAAATGCCACTCCAAACTCTCTTCTTCCATTCGGTGATCCACTGGAGAGTACCGTGTGGGTTTTAAGATCCATTATATCACTATGGGTCCATTTGGTTTCTTGAAGAGCTGTGATCTTTATGTCATATTTTTTTAGTACTAATAAAAGCGAATGCAAAGCGCCTGTTCTGTTGAGCGTCCTGACGTTCCATGTTCCAAGATCGAATTCCATATTCCGTTGCCTGAGTCGTTGCCGTTGAGTCCGTCCTGTCCGAGGCCTGCCTTGAGGATTCGTGACGGGTGGGTTTTTACGGTGGAAGGTTGTCAGCCTGCCGCCCAACCCCCAACCTGGAGGACCAGTCCGGTATTTGCTTCGTTTTGAGGCGCGAAACACTCGCCTTTCACCCTCCTCCGTCTGTTACTCTTGTATAGACAAGAGCATCCAGGGGCCACCCGATGTAAAGTCAACATCTTCGTGGAGGTGGAGGTAGGATTCGGTAGCATATCGGAAGATCTTAGATCACGTAGACTTCAGATCGCAGATGGCGTTTCTCAGGATTTATCTCTTTGATGTACCGGCACCAACAAAGGTCTCTGAGGCCGTTACTACCATTTGACCCCCATGTACGTATCTGTTACATTTAAATCGAATATATGAAAGCAATTTTGCAATATGTGATATTTAGAGATAATAAAAGTTGGTTTTTTGGCATTGCTTTTCCAATTATAAAAAATTTGTTTCATTTTTCAATTTAGTTTTATTGTTCTCGAAAAATTTTGTTATTGCAGACTTCTAGATTTAAATTAAAAAAAGCTATAGAAAACAGCCCTCGATTTTCGAGTGCTGGATGCTGCTATTTGCATTAATTTTAAATCTTTTAACGTTCATGGTTTTAACAGAATACACAGGCAATTTTGGTCATTGTTGTGGAAATTCGTCTAACAAGATCCACGGATAGATTATCTTCAAGACTGGATTAAATTTTCTTCAAAAACATTCTCCGTTTCTCACTAGAAAAAACAATTTTATTTCATGAACCACAAATACAACCGTTCTCCCAGCAAAAAGCAATAAAAAAACAATAAACCCTTTGTCAAATGAAAAACCCTACTTTTTTACAAAATCTCACAAAACTCACAAGTGTACAAAGTGCAGAAAGTGTTTTAACATACAAATAACAAATTATTTCTAACAGTCATAGTTCAAATAAATGTATTTTGAATCTAATGACTCCAACTTTTATAGGAATAGTTGGTTTTTCGTTAATGGTTAATAAGAGTTGAATTTTGACGGTTTGGATTTGGATTGATTTTAAATGTTTTAACGTTGGGTGCAGCGAGGCGCACCGGGTCCCACCTATCCAAAATACAGAAAATAAGCGGTTCAATGAGACACTTTATCTGTGTATGAAAATTCATATCTCGAAAAATGCCATGTCAGTGGGTTTTTATTGTCTCGATCAAAATGTCAGATCCCTAATGGTTTCACATTTTGTTATTTGGAATCAAAAATACCAAAAAATTACCTTTTTCAAGCTCTCCTACTGTATATTAAAATTCATATCACCTGATTACTACTATTGGCTTATGGGAGCAGCATAGGCGCACCGGGTCCCAGCTAGTATATCATAAAAAATTGATTGTAGAAGTTGTGTAATAATCTGCTTTATGTGTGGAATGCACACAAAATTGGAAGGCCTCCATATCCTATAGACCAAGGGTGGGCAACCTGGGCCAGAATAAATTTTACGTGTTTTCCGCGCGCGGTAGTAGCCAATTGACACCTTTTTGTGACCTGTGATTTTTATAGAGTTGAGCCGGACTTAGGCGAGGCAGTACATTTGTCCCTTACAATAAGGTAAATTGTATTGAGGCCTCAATTTTTTTAAATGTTCCGAGGCGAGGCGAGGTGTGATTGTAAATACGTAGTAGACTTCTTCTTTTTTACTTCTTTTGCGGGAGTAAAATATCCAATTTGAGCTGGGGCGAGGTGAGTTTGTAAATACGAACATTGAGAGACATTTCTTACTTCTTTTGCGGTAGCAGCGACCTGTGCTTGAAATTAGGTGAGGGATACGTATTCGAGGATTTTTGTTTTTTTCAATATTTTGGAAAATGGAGGGGTGCGAAAATTTGAGAATTTGGTGAATTTGGGTTTGAAGATTCATTTTAAAAAATTCTAGAAAGTTAATTTTTTGTCATGTTGAAGCTAAAAGAAGGACTTTTTTTTTAAAAAAAATTGTTACAAAAAAAATATAAACAAAACCATATTGTTATAAACAATTAAAATTTTTAAATCGATTTTTAACAATTGCCCCACCTCGTAGCGAGTTTTTAGTATAACCATCGTATTCTATGTCAAATTTTCAATCAAAAACGCATTTTTAATTGATGGAGAAATTATTAATACTATTGGAAAAAAAATAATTTATCTAGCGAAGAACCGGAGTTATGAATTTTTAAAAATGATCGAAAATTTAAGAATTCGGTGATTGTTGGCTTGGAGACAACAATCACCGAATTCTTAAATTTTCGATCCTCTATTAAATCCTCGAATACGTATCTTTTTTTTCGATGTAGAACCCTTAAAAAAAATTCAAAGTGCTGGTCAATTTTTGTCCAAATCTGTCCGTTTTGTAAAAGAATGACCCATATACATTGTGGAGGCATAGGTTTCTTACTTGGTCTGAGGCAGTTTAATGCATATTAGAATCAAACTCCTAAAAAAGCTCTTCATTGTTATGTTCGTTCTTTCTTTAATTTGCTTGTTTTTGTCATTTTGGCATTACAATGGCACCTCGCCTCATTTGAAGTACAATATTGTATTGGCTCAAAAGAAAAAAGAGGCACCTCTTACATACTCATTTTATAATCGTGTCCTACCGAATACTAAATGTTTAGTCTGCATTTGAAGTGAAAGAAGCTTTGACCCCACTATCCATCACTCGGTCCACAATGTACGTATTACACTATATATTCATTTTTCTGTCTATTTTTCGATTGTGATGCCTAGTTGTACAATTAACGCGAATGAGAAGGGGAAATTCACATGGTTTCCGCAGACCCCCGAGAACGATGTTATAATTGTGTTAGTGTGATGGATGGGTGAGTCTGATAAATTTTCTGACTCTGAGACTTCCCTGCAACCTCTTGTCTATAAAACCGGTTTGTGTATGGGCATAATAAAAGAAATGATGCATAGTATAACTAACCTCAATGGATGTAAGTTTTATCATTAGTACTAAATTATGCTGCTATGTGCGTTTAATATATTTAAACTAGACGAATCAGACCGAAAAATACTTTTTTATAATTTCTTCTAAATATATCGCGGGCCGGATAGAAACTTTTCGCGGGCCGTAGATGGCCCGCGGGCAGGAGGTTGCCCACCGTTGCTATAGACAAATGTCTTTATTTAACACTATGGAAACTAGCCAACCAATGTAGTTTTCGGGAAATCTCCGACCATTTTGGTATAGGACGAGGGTTTACTTACCTAATATTTAAAAAAACAGTCCTTGGGTTGTCTAAATTGAAGAAAAGTGTCATAAAATGGCCAACCAATGAAATATACCTAAAAAAATCAGTGAAGAATTTGAATCAAATCGTAAACACGCATTTCCCCAAGTGATAGGTTGTATTGATGGTACCAATTTTAATATCCGACGTCCAAATAAAAGTTCCGAGAGCTATTATAATAGAAAAGGAAATATTCTATTATATAATGCAAGTATGATGTCTAATATATTAACAAATTTAAAATTGTATGAAGTACCTATATTCCTTTATCATTCTAGGGTTTTTGTGGGTTATCCTGGTAGATGCCACGACGCCTATGTTTTTAGGGATAGTCCCATATACAAGGCAATTTCAACGGGGTTGGTATTTAAACGATAGAGGTCAAAACCTCTATGATATTCTTATATCTTCCATTAATCATATCCAGGATATGATGGACTCTAAAGACGAACCCTTACTTTTAGGAGATTTTAACTTACCCAATGTTCTATGGGTATCTTCCGATGAGGACGACAACTACCTACCTGAAAACAACCTTAATGATAGGGAATCCGACTTTCTGATTTCCTTATTCTCATGCGGTTTGAACCAAATGAGCGGTGTGAATAATACTTTAGGAAGGTGGTTAGATCTTATATTCTTTTCCGACTCAGACAACATGTATGTTGAGCCTAGCTCAATTGTCTTGTCGCCTGTTGATAATTATCACCCTCCTCTCCTACTCAGCTATTGTTTTGCCTTTAACAATAAGCTAATCCCGGAGGAGTCAACCTTTACTTTTAACTTTAAAAAGGCCAACCTTGAAGTACTGTCATCCAAGCTCACTTCGATTGATTTCAATACCTTGCTTTCCTCTAATGAGTTGGATGACGACGTAACAAGATTTTACTCCGTCCTGTATGAAACCTTCGCATCCTGTGTACCTATTGAGCCTCTAAAGTTGACCAGATCATCTCCACGCTGGTACAATAATGAGTTGAGACACACCAAAAACCGGAAGAATAAACTCTGGAAAACCTACCTGAAGAGAAAAGACACTCCGAGTTTCTATGCATTTCTCAATTGCTATGACCAATTCCATGCTCTCTCCGAGGCTCTCTATAAGGAGTACCTTAGTAACATGGAAGGTAAACTGTATGGCGATCCCAGAGCATTCTTTCAATTTATCAACTCTAAGAAAAAAGTCGATAATTACCCTAACACCATGCAATACGAGAACTCTGTTAGTTCTAATTCATCCGAGATTTGCGACAAGTTCGCATCGTTCTTCCTCAAATCTTTCTCGTCTCCTGTCTTCCAACCTCATGAAGACAATTTTCGACATATCAACGCAATACAAACGGCTCTAAATTTATCTCTGTCTATAGCCAGGGAAGATATCTCGAAACATATAAATGATCTTCCACAAGATTTTTCGTCCGGCCCTGATGGTGTCCCTCCTGCTGTTCTAAAATCCTGTGCAGGGGCCCTACTGTCTCCTATCCTATGTTTATTTCAGAAATCCCTCAATACAGGGCGCTTCCCAACCTTATGGAAGAACTCTTTTATAATCCCTGTTCATAAAAAGGGTTGTAAGAACGAAATATCTAATTATAGACCGATTACGAAGTTATCATGTATACCAAAACTTTTCGAATCCATTATTTATTCTGCTATTGCCCCTATCTGCAAGAGACTTATCTCAACTAACCAACATGGCTTTCTTGCAGCTCGTTCCACTACTACTAATTTACTAGAGTTCTCTTCTTACACTGTTCGAGGCTTTGTCACTGGCTGTCAAACTGACTGTGTTTATACAGACTTCAGTAAAGCTTTCGACATGCTCTCTCACTCTATTATAGTTCTAAAACTAAAAAAATTAGGCTTTCCGCATGCCCTGGTTATGTGGTTCCAGTCGTACTTAGCCGACAGAACCTACCAGGTTCTATTCCGCGGAGCCAAATCTAAAAACATCGAGGCGTCCTCTGGTGTCCCGCAAGGAAGTCATCTTGGTCCTCTTCTTTTTATTTTGTCAATCGATGACATTGTTACCCTGCTGAGGCACTGTAAAATCCTTATTTATGCCGATGACATCAAACTGTACCGCCACATAAGGAGTATCGAGGATTGCAAACTTCTGCAAGCAGACCTAAACACCTTCTATTCTTGGTGTTCCAACAACAACCTGGTCCTTAACATTAGTAAACGTGAGGTCATGACTTTTTGTAGAAAACGTGGCGTTATAACTTACGACTATACTTTTCTCGATAACAAGATCTCCCGCACTAACTCTGTTATCGATCTTGGGGTTAGGTTAGAAAGTAAGTTGGATTTCTCCACCCACATCAATTATATCTCTTCCAAGGGCAATTCAGTCCTGGGATTTATAAAAAGATGGTCCAAGGAATTCAACAACCCCCTTATCACAAAGCACTTGTACATATCTTTAGTTAGGCCTTTACTTGAATACGCCTCCCAGGTATGGTCTCCTTACTACTCCTCCCATGTCGATAAAATCGAATCGGTTCAAAGGAAGTTCGTCCGTTTTGCACTCAGTCACCTCCCGTGGGATGACCCACTTATTCTTCCGCCTTATGTGAACAGACTTAGATTGCTCAACTTGAGCTCTCTCCATAAGCGTCGCGAGGTCGCTGACGTTATATTCGTTCATCGTTTGTTGAATGACAAAGTTGACTCAGGCTTCCTACGAACCCGTACGTCATTTAGAGTGAACAACTACAACCTGAGAGGTCAACCTCTCTTGTACATTAATTCCTCTAATACCAATTATGGGATGTACGAACCAGTTAACCGCATGCTTATAAATGTTAACAAAAATGCGAGTGCTTTTAGCATGCAAGTTAGCGAAGATGTCCTTAAAAGGACTCTTTTTAATGTGGCGTGACTCCTTGTGTGTCCCACGTTTTCATTGTTTTTGCACGCTTCTCTGTTTGATGTTTTGTGCTCTTAAATGTTGCATTGTTTTTTGTTTTGTGTTTGCATGTCTTAGCCGAGCCACTGTGCAGTGGTAAATGTGACCGCGTTTGTGTGCAGGGACCGGACCGGCTCGGTACAGGAGTGCCGGGGATGGTTGAGAAGGAACCCGCATTTTCGGTCGCATGCTCGTTTTGCGGTGTTTTTTCTTCTTATACCTTTTTTGGTGCTTTCGGCCAGATTCGGTCCCTGCACATAAGCGTGGCCCGTTTCTCAGCCCAGCTGAGAAGTGTACTTCTGAGCTAGAAGATTTACTCGATATATTATATTATAAAAAAAAGTTTAGAATTCTGACCTGCTTGCCCATTCAGAAAATTTCTTTAACCAAACACATAATTATGGCCTGTGTTGTGCTTCATAATTTTATTATCAATGAGGAATGTGCTACCGTGGATATTCAGATACCTGATGTAGATGTGAACCAGGAAGAATTTACCAAGTCTTTAGTAAATGACAGCGATGAAGCGAAAAGAAAAAGAGAACGCCTGACCATGCTATTTTCAGCATAAGAATTGGGCGCAAGTTTTATTAATAAAGGATTCATTCAATGAAATTAAATTCAATAGTTTTCGTTTTTATTTGCCATAAATACAAAAAATTTTAAAAAAATAACAAAAACATTAACAATTCATTTGAATAAACTAAATAAAAAAATACGTATAAGAGGTTTGTTCCCGTACTTTCTGCATTCTGCCACTTATACTGCAAGTTGCTTATTGAGAGGTGGGGATGAAGTACAGAAAGTACAGGAACATGTTTCTGCAGGTTTCTGTAGTTTTAACACGGGCATGACAGTTCTGACATTGCCATATTTCAAATATCTAAGCTGCAGCAGGTTACAGAAGCTCGTAGCTACTGCAGGTTTCTGCTTCTTACTGCAGGGTGGGGAAATGAGTATGGCGGCTGCAGTAAAAGTACGGGAACAGAATTCTGTTAAGTAATTCGAAGCAACTGACAGATTCTGTACTTTCTGCAGGTACGGGAACAGACCTTATGTATCAACACTTAACAAATCCTTAAGTTCTTTTAATTCTAGTATTTTTTCGCGTTCCAATTGTACTTTTTCTTTCTCTATATTGACAAGTTCTCTCCAAGCTTCTTTGTCTTCTTTAGCTTCTTGCTTCAAGAAATCCAGAACTTCATTAGCTTTATTTTTATTTTTTGGTGGCTCTTGAAAATCGGAATTAACCTCTTCTGATGTTGATAAAGCACTCCTATCACAATTTTCTACAGTAAATGAAGAATATATATGTATTTTCTAAAGGGGGAACAATATGGTCCTTTGTACCATATACTAGATCAAAATCTTCAAAATACTCCCAAGACGTCGCGTCGCTCCCCTGCCTGTAGAGGAATTCCTTTTTTTTATTCTTTTAAAGGTAATCATAAGATAGGAGAATTTCCTTATTAAATCCTCAACCGCAAAAGGAAATTCTGGATCCGCTTCTTTTATTTTCCTCATTATTTCTTTCCATAAAATGCTTTTCTTTTTTTTCCTGAATGGAACTCATTCTCAAATGAGACGCGAACCGTGATTAAAAATTTTTTCATCTCATGTGTCCAGATTTGATTATTTCCTCTGATATTATGGAATAATTGGTAATTAAAGTAAAGAATTTTAAAAAAATTAAAATTTTTAAACGTTTTGCTCAATACCTAGGTTTCTTCAACCATTTTCTTAATTTAGAAAGCCAAACTGGAAGTTGATGTGTCAAAATCACTCATCACATTAAATTATCTTGCACAGTTTGCTTAAATTTACAATGCATAAAAATTGAAAATGCGTTATAGAACTCTATGCATTGTCACTACAGTAAATGTTTGACATTTTAGAACTTTAAACATTGCATAAAAACAGTCATGATGCATTTTAGAACTCAGCCTTATTCTCGGGAGAAAAAATAAATATAGCTGTAAAAGGAATGTACTATACTAGAAGTAGCATCATTTTCATGGGACAGGTCTTAAAAGAAAAAAAACATTAGCGGAAGGTTTCAAAAGATAAACTTTTTACTTTTTAGTATAAGACATTCAAAAAATCCAGAAACATCTAAGTCCATTCATTATAGCTGGGTTACGAGGTATAAACCTAATTGCACTGGACTAATTTGTATATTATACATACATAGTCGTCTTATATTGATGTTATTTTTTAAACTTAAACTATAAATATTTTATGTGTGTTATAAAAACCAAAAATAAAAGTTACAAAAAGAAATACAGTTTAGTATCATGATAGATGTTGATCGGTTAATCTTGACCTTTCTAAATTAAAGAAAATAGTGGGCCTTATTCTCGTTGTCGAGTGCCGTGGCAGATGTCACTTCGACTCTCAATTGGTATTCTCATTGTCAATGTAAGTGACACCTGGCGACTAGATCGACAAACGTCGAATTCTAATTGTCACTAGGTGGAAGTATCAAGTGACATTTTCCTCGATACCTTTGTACGTATCGACAGTTCTATTTTTAGCAAAATGGAAGCAGAAAAAACTGTAAACAAAAATTCTTTTGATAGTATATTCCTTAAAAAATTATAGGAAATTAAAATAAATATATAAATTTTAATATTTTTAGTGTAAAAATAACAACAAGAAAACAATTCAAAGTGATGGTGGAGTTTATGCTGCAAAATTCGGAATCCGAAAACTAAAACGCAAATGAACTTTTTTATTTCTGTTTTATTTATTTATTTTTACAAATTTGTATGCTTTTTTCACAACAAACATCGCACTGTTAAATTTGTCAAACTCATTTTACAAATGAAAATGTGTTTCATTTCACAACGTTCCTCGTAGCCCCGTCACTCGCCAACGAGAATACCACATTCAAAGTGGCGTGACACCGCCTAAGACAAATCTCACTTAGGTGATTCGACAACGAGAATAAGGCCCAGTTACTCGCATAAATAAGTGCTTCCGAACATAGCCATTTTTTATATTTCTTGTTGAGGGGCGCCTTGGTGGGCACTGCGACCTATTTTATTTGGTCTATTGTGCCATCCCCATCTTTAAAAACTATCTAGGTTAAGGCTTTTAATATAGCCAAAAACTGGTTTAGGGTTCCTGTCTCGAATCTCCCTGAGAGTAGGGAAGTCGCGATGGAGGAGGCTCAATCTGTTCCTCGCTGTAGCCTTACAGTCGCACCGCAAGTTATCCAAACCACATTATTTACCGGCATATTTAAAATGGTATCAGCTGCATTCAAGCAACTTTATACAATTCATGGTCACATTAAAATGAATGACAGATTCTTGGCCAGGCCACTTGTATACATTTTAATGTCTCTTAAATCCCAAGAAGCCTACTCCAAGGCGTTAAGCCTCAATTATACTGGACGCAACGGAACGCAACGGACCGGATTGAAATGTCAAAATGAGTTTCATTACAGAGAAATTATATTTGGGTGGTGCTACACGGAGACTCGAGAAGTCGGCCGAAATCAGATTTGAGTCTCGTTATTTAAACCGGAAGGGTCCCGGCGCACAAAAGTGATGATATAGTAAAAAAAAAATACGATTATAAAGATCTTAATTTGCTCCGTTTATTTATGCTATTTTTTTAATTTGATCCCAATTGGAAGACGAAAAAAAATTGTTTAAAATGTGATATATAGATTCGCGCATATTTACTACAAAAAAGCTTTTATGCTAAAGGCTGGAGTACAATCATTCCGTTCCGTACCGTTTCGTAAAAATGTCAAAAGTCGGATTGTTAGAATTTTCATTGGAAGTGTTCGTGAAAACGGAATGGTGACTACAATGGACGGTTCGGAACGGTGCGGAATGGAAAAGATGAGCAAATTCCATCTTTTTACGAAAAGGTCGGAAGAAATAACCTCATTTGGTGTGATTTGGTGGTCGGTAATTTAAAACATAAATATGGAAGACGAAAAATTAATTGAATTAGTAAAAACATATCCTGAAATTTTTAATAAAAAAAATTAATTCTATTTGGACACAACATTTTATTATTTCTGCACTCACTTCTTTTTAACTTAATAGTTGTCAAAAACGGAATGAATAGGCTGTATTGTAGCCAGTTATCCAACTCCACGGAACGGTACGCTTACGGTGCGGTTCGGAACGGAATCATTGTACTTCAGCCTTAATGCTGAATACACCAGTAATTTGCTCCGGGGTTAATTCAATTTGCTCCGTTCAGAAAATTGCAAATTTCCAAATAATTCATATTAAATCTTAAAATTTTTAGTTTTCTCGTATTAGTCCAATCAATCTACGGATTCACAATGTTAATTTCCAGACAATTGAAGGCAGGAAACAAAAAATATGAGCGTGAAGAACAATTCATTTTAAGAAAGATAGCGTTGTTTTTTCCGGAATTTCATTGGCGAACCTAACCTTAAAAATTCGCGAAAGTCAAAAAACCGCTTTTTTGCGAATAACAAAAAAACTTGAGTTCGGATCGAAAAAATATTCAAATTATCTTTCGATTGATATATATTTAGTTATAGGTTAGGGCACAAAACATAGAGAAAAATGGAAAAAACTGTTAAAAATCACGTTTTTTTTATTTGTTAATAACTTTTGTTTAGCTCAACTTAGATATTTGTTATTTGGCAAAAATATTGCTTCTTGCTAGCTGAAAAAATAGTTTTATTTCTGTTGCGAAATATTGAACAGTTTCCTTGAAATTTCACTTTTTGTAAAAAAAGGCGTTCTTCTAAAAACGCTTCTCTTGGTCTGCGGATTATTCTAGAGTACCGTTCCAGAGCTTACAATTTTCTTCAAAACTTGTATTATTACGTACAAGTAACAGAAAGTCTCTTTAAAGGTTTTCCAGTGCTTAAAATGACTCTCAAAAACATATTTGATTTTTTTCGATCCGAACTCAAGTTTTTTTGTTATTCGCAAAAGAGCGATTTTTTGACTTTCGCGAATTTTTTAGGCTTCCGGTTTATTTAATGCTACACTAGGCTGCCTTCGGCTTAGAATAATTCTTTATCCTACATGAAAGCTTTGATTGTGTGTGTTTACTGCGGTCATTGTTTACATCTAAGAAGGGAGAAGAGAAAGAAATGTGCGTATGAGTTAGTTTTCACCCCGGAAGTTTTTGGGTGAAAATTCTTTCGTTAAAGTTTCGTCATGTGCGGGTCCTTCTTTCTCTCCTCTCCTTCGTGTGTTTCCTATAAAACCGGGTTTTTCGTACGTCTTGAGTCTCCGCGTAGCACCCCACATTGAAGTGGTTATACTGGACGCAATGGAACGGAACAGATCGGATTAAACTTTCAAAACTTTCGAACTTGAAGGAAACGACGGATTGAAGTGTTAAAAGCAGCATTACAAACAGCTGATTTTGTCATTTATTATTTAGCCTAAAATGTTGTCAGAGTTTGTTGAAAAATGAATATCTGAAGTGGAAGAAAATAAAATTCTATATAATAGAAAATTGCACGGTTATAAAAAATTCCAAAAGTCCAAAATTTGGCAAAACATTGCTGAAAAATTAGAAAGTGCTGGTTTCTTTAAAATTTTATACATATCACAAAGCATTCTAAACATTAAAATAACTTTTTGAAACTCGCCCATTTTTAAATAACTTTTATCACCTTATTTAAAATATATTTGATAGATGAGCAAATGACGTGTTTTTTTAATGAACTATATAGTTCTTCCCCATACAAATCTGAAAACCCAGGTTTTATCGAGGTTTTTATCCAGGTCTTGGGACATTTCAAAATTTCCCTTCCTTTTCGGAATGTAGCATACTTAGCGGCTGTCGGAAAAACGTCATTTAAAATAAAAACAACATAGAAGTGACGAGAGCAAATTTGAAGGCATGAGGAAACAAATACTTTATTTTTTAGAAACTTATTCATTATTTTCTAGAGGGGAATTCGTGTAACAGTTGTTTACTGACACGCAACTTCGGATTAATTTTAATATATTTAAAGCACTGAAGATGGCGCTTAGTGAAATTTCCCTTGTCGTTTTTTTAATGAACTGGATCGAAGACCTATATAGTTCATTAAAAAAACACGGCTAGTATAACCAGCAAAATTCCATTCCGTTGAAGGGCCTGTTACATAGTCGCGTTGCGTTGCTTAGCTCCTGTCAAACTTAAAACAATGGAATTAAATGGAGCTTGCTACATTGGAAAGCAAAGCAACGCAAGGCAAAGCGAGAGTTGGCCAACTTTCAACTTTTCTGCTTAGCTAAGTGAGACATAACCTAAAATATGGTCGTTTCAGTTGGCGCTAAAAATAATTAACGCTTTAAAGGTTAAAAACTATTGAATAACTTGGTTAGATCTTAAAAATTAATCATTCTGAATACTCACTATCAGTGAAAACACATTTTTCATACATTTTGTCAAATAACTCAACGCAAAGCTAAGCTGCTATGTGACTAGCCTGCGTAACCGCGAGGAAAAGTCATGCTCAGTTAAACAGCGCAACGCAACGCAACGCTGCTATGTAACTGGGCCTTGACTCTCCGTTCCGTTGCGCTGGTTGCGTCCAGTATAATTGAGGCTTTAGAAGCCATCTCAGATTTTGCAGCTGAACAGAACTTAAACCTTGAGCCATCAATAATTGTCATCACTGATTTTGAGTTAGCAGCCCTTAATGAAGCGACACAAGAGTTTCCAAGAGCCAAATTACACGGCCTATCACTTTCACAGACTCATTTTCCAATCACTTCCAATAAACCGGTTTTTTAGACAAGGAAGCGCAGGGAAGTTTATGTGTTGGGCTCACTTGTGAATCCAAAAAAAAACATTTTTTTCGGTTTTTCTTTTGGTATTTTGACTTTTTGGTATTTTGATTTTTCGGTAATTTGTCTTTTCGGTGTTTTAACCTTTCGGGATTATGTCTTTCGGTATGTTGTCTTTTTGGTATTGCGGGTTTCGGGATTTTGTCTTTCGGGATTTCGACCGACATCCTCATTATACCGATAGAATGCAAACCCAGCAGTAATACTTAGAGCTTGCGCACTCTGCTGCACATTTCTTTTTAGAATATCAATCTAAACCATTGTATCCATTGTTCCTCGGATGAACTCTAGGTTGCCAGTACCATTTGCCACCATACACCTCCATACCATACCAAACAACCGAGTATTGCAATTCGTTTTTTATTAGTCTCTCATTATAAGGCGAGCAAAAGTCAGAGAGAAATAGCAGAGATTGTTGATATTTAAAATTTTTTAAAAAGTCCCGGGTCGAAACCTATGTAGTGATTTGACATGCCTGGCTTACGCCAACAAAATGTTTTACTTTGCAATTGAACAGAAGATGGGTTCCTTCGTTGATGCCTGTAACAAGAGTCGATGATTGAAGGGCGAACTATAATGAACGTAAGAAACGCACGTTAGCCGATGTGCGAAAACTTTTTCGTCAAATGTTAAACCGACCATAATAGACGAAACCATTTAGTGTATACGGAAAGTTTTCAAAAGTTAAAAATTATTAAAAATGTAAAAATATTATTCATTGACTATTCAAATTTCCCTATTAAGCATTGCCTATTAAAAATAATTGTATTTATTTTCAATTTTAATAAGTTTCTCATCAAATTCGCTCCTAATTTGAAGCTCAAAATTTGCCATACCCTTTTTTTCTTTAAAAGCCACAAAACAACATAAAAGAATCAGCTCTCATCAATGTAACTGCAAATCATCTCACAAAACGTACGTTGGGGGTGGTTCTGAACCTAATATGACGTACCGCAACGTAACCGTACGTAATAAAATACGAACATGAGTGTTCATATGGTAACGCGCCAAATTAACTTAATAAACTTGACGAATGATGGTTAAATTCTCGCATTTTACGTACTGTGCCGTAAGAAGGGCACCAGCCGCTAGCATTCGTAAGTGGTATCAGTCCGCAAACAGTTTTTCGGTTAACTTTTTTCTTTTATTTTGCTTAGCACTTCTAAACTGTTTATATTTCTCCCACAACTCAAATAAATCGTTTAAGCATTTACGGAATCCATTTTATGCTTGTCACTTTACATTTTCATTTAGGGTCCAGTTTTGTTACGGTACGGTACGTCATATTATTTTCAAGCTTTACATTTAACGAAAATTAACGAAACAATAACATGAACAACGTACGTCCATTATGGCCGACACCAATGCAGAGGCGTTTCCAGCGAACTGGTTTAGGGGGAGTAATTTCAAAAAAAGAAAAAACTTAAATATCTTTTTTATTCCATAAATACCATTTGCACACTCCCTAAACCACCCCTAGCTGAAGTTGCCATTTCACCCCGCCTCCCCCTACATACAGCAAATGGTCAACAATTTCTGGCACTAGTATTAAACGGTTATTTAGCCCTAATAGAACCAGGCGCGGATCTAGAATTTTATTTTGGGGGGGGGGTCACGGAATTAAAAGTGGCGTGAAAAAATTTCTACTCTTAAGGGCCTATTTAGACGGTTCGCTCCCAGAAGCATTCCTCACGAACTTTGTGGATGAAGGAGGTAGTGGGGCAATGCCGCGGCTGGCATATGTGCAGGATGTGCAGCTGCACAGGGCTCCGTGATTTTGGGGCCCGCTAGCGAAGCGAGTGAAAAAATTTTTTGCAATAAAAATCATTTGAATTCATTATTTGCATTTTTACCTCATTGAGAATGGACCACACAAATGAGTATGGAGCACAGAAATCAGCATATGGGTCATTATTCTGTCGCGGGGACGGGTTTGTATGAAGAAAAATGCGCGAGCGAAGCGAGCGAATTATTTTTGGACTCTCCCCAAATCCCCCAAATTGTCTGGCCACGGCACTGTAGTGGGGTTGATGAGAGGTACCACCCACCTCTCCCTTCATCCACAAAGTTCGTGATGAACGTACCTGGGAGCGAAGCGTCTAAACAGGCTTTTTTAGGGACAAACACAAAATTAACAAAACGAACAAAACTAACCGAATTTTCTCGTGGATTAAAAACAAACGTAGTCCGCTCAAATTAGTCAAAAAATCGCTGCTTTTAGGAAATTTTTCCCACAACTATGAGACCGGTGCCAAGTGAAGGATTCACAACCCGCAGTTCGAAAAAAGGGTTGTTTTTTGAGAAATATGTGAATTTTAGAGTTTTTTCGCCTTTTTCTCTATTTTGTGGAGAATGCATTTTGGTGAAAGTATCAAAGTTGGAGAGCATAAAATTACCTACAAATTTTACTTTTACAATTTTTCCCAACTCCGCATATTTTCGCCGATGGAGGTCGTTTTGCGCCATTTTTAGATTTTGAGCCAAAATTATGCATTTGTATGAAAAATTAAATGAGATCAAAGTAGTAGTTGTAGTTTTTCAACGGCCTTTCTTTGGACGCTTTGATTATCAACAGAGTCCGAAAAAAGGCGCAAAACGAGCTCTACAGTGAAGGCAAAATTTGCAGGAAATTTTATGCCTTATAACTTTGCTCTTTTGATATTTTGACCGAAAAAACTATAAAATTCACATATTTCTCAAAAACAACCCTTTTTTCAACTGCGGGTTGTGAAAATCACCTTGGCACCGGTCTCACAGCTGTGGGAAAAATTTCTTTAATTGTCCCTAATTTGTGCGGAGTAGGGCAGAAAACGTTCCCTAATGTGTTTTTGATGAAGGCGCGCCCTTTCTTGTGAGTGCAGCTAACTTCAGAGTTTACAAATCAAAATACAATAGAAAGAGTATAGATCAATCTGTAGTTGACCTTGAAGGTCATTTTTTAAGGTCGTTGCTTTAATTTGTAAAAAAGTTGGTTCGGTTTTGGAAGTTTGGTTAGTTTTTGTTTTTGTTTTTTTAGTTGGATCAATTTTGTTTTTTAAACAGCGAGCGCTTTTGGGGGGTCATGACCCCCGTGACCCCCCCCTTAAATCCGCGCCTGAATAGAACCTACATACGCAGCGGCAGATTTTTTTTCAATTTTAGCCCTTTTTTACTTAAGATCGCCGACTAAATTCACCATAACTTAACTTGTTTTTTTTTGAAATATTGGTAATTTTTAAGAATAAAAACAAATAAGCTAACGAAAATTCTTAGGGGGGTAATTACCCAATTACCCCCTCTGAAACCGCCACTGCACCAATGATTTCCACGAGAGCGCACAGATGACGTGCATTTCTTACGTGCATTATAAGTTGGCCCCTTGAGAGTTTTCTTTCTGATCATGCAAATCTATGAATTGCCTATTGATAGGCAAAAAAATATTTTACGACCTTCGAAGAAAATTAGCAGCTATAGATAGGCAGAGTTAATCGAAATTTTTGGTTTTTTCGGTCAATTTGTCGCATGTTTCCAATGAAGTAGCAAAGTGCGCACAAAAAACAACTATTAGCACAACTCTTCTAAACCCAAAAACATTTCTGTAGAATGGCTCTGAGCTAATCGAATTCGACAACAGGGTCTTTTTTTTGTTTTTTTTTCAAAAAAACCGTATTTTGCAAAAACTATTTATTATTTTGCAAATTTTCAAAAACGCTTTTATTACATTCCACAAGAACTATACTCTCCGCGAGTTTCATTACAAAATCGTTTTGTTTGTAAAAGATATGAGCATTTAAAAAAAATTGATTTTTAGCGTTTTTTTTTGCAATAATTCCTTTATTTGTTTATGTATTGACATCGAACGGGCTTAATTTTGTTAGTACTGAAAAGTTCTACAAAATTTAAATAAACTTTCTTTTTGAACAAAGTCTAGTTTCTTTTTAAAACACGAAAAACTGCTTTTCGACTATTTGACTCTGCTACAAGGTTCATCGCCTCCTCCTCATGCATCCCTCCAGACTATCCTCACCATCAAATTTAAAGGATACAATTTCAGTTTAGTAATAGTTTCCACATTAAGCCTGGATACTACTTTTTCCGTTTCTTTTGGTTAAAATAATTTTAAGATCACAAAATAAGACCAGAAAAAGAGTACCAGCGACATCTAGCTCTGAAATGAGCGCAGCTTTTCTTTTATATAGAAATTTCCTTCTCAAATACATTTTATGGTTGTGATATGAGATTGGGATATTTTAAGAAATACAAAACATTAAAAAAAAATACAACTTTACAAATACCTTTTTAGTTCTAGTTTTGATTTATTTGAAGATAAAACAGTTATTTGCAAAAGATTTTAAATTTTTTCTTATTATTACCGATATCCTATAATCTCTTCGCCCTTTTATTGATTCATATTGTCATCATCCTATTGCCGGAGCGCACCAACCGACGTAAACAAACACCAGGATATTCAGGACGGGCGCACTCGATTCCAAAGGATACAATTCCAAATAATTTATTATTTGCGACTAAAGGACCACCTGAATCACCACTGCAGGCATCCTCAGTTCCATCTCCTGTTCCAGCGCAGAACATTACATCAGCAATTGGTGCAACATCCTTGTATTTATCCACGCACGTCCTTTGATCCATTATTGGTAAGTAAACCTTTTGCAGCAATTTCGGGAATAATGGACCATAATACTAGAAACGTTAACTTTAACAACTATAATTTACTAAATTCATACAGCAAATCTTACACTTAACTTTCCCCAACATGAAACTAATCCCAACTGTCCAACAGGTAATGGCCCGTTTGCTTCTGGCAGTTCAACAGGACCAACGCGATCAGAATAACTCAATTTCTTAACCAATTTCAGAATAGCGACATCGTAGTGATAATTATTGTAGTTAAAACGTGGATGGAGAATTATTTCCTTTACGTCATACACTTCTCTTCCTACATACCTTACATTATTGCCAACACGAACCCTGAACGATTTCGGTGAAAAATGTTTCAAATGTTTAATTGCAGATGCTTGTTTGATTGGAGAAATTAGGCACCGAATATTTTTTAGAGATCTGCGTGTGTTCATAGATAAAGCCTCATTCCATTGCCGACATAGGGCCTGTTCACACGGTTCGCTCCCAGGAACGTTTGTCACGAACTTTTTGGATGAAGGGAGAAGTGGAGTCGAACCTCTCGTCATCCCCACTTCCCCCTTCATCCAAAAAGTTCGTGAGGAACGCTCCTGGAAGCGAACCGTGTGAACAGGCCCATAGAATACAATGTGGAGCAGCAAGCTCCTGTCGGAAAAGAATGAAATAATGCCTACGCCAGTAAAGGAGACGGCTTCTTTCGTTTATGCCTGTAACTAAGGAGGTGGCAAAGTGTGGAATCTTTTCTAAATGGGTGAACTGGAAAGACGGTGTATCGCGCCGCTGCAATGAATCGAATCCCAACCTCTGTAATGGTAGTCGGTGGTCTTTACCCCCAGTCCTTCGTTGGAATATTTTTCTGTTTTTAAGCACTTATGTTATCTAACCAAATGCGAACCTAAATAATATCAAGTGCCTTTCATATTCATTAGAGCACGTACTGCGGAGTAGTTGGGCGCACATCGGCGTAGTTGCAGTTGCAGCCAGCGTTGCCAACAAAAATTTTGGAATTCCGCTAAGTGTGTTGTAAAATTCCGTCAAATTTCCGTTGAAATAATAAATCGCTTTACTATTTAAATCAAACATTTCCAAATCATCTTCATTTTCTTCTGGTTGTGTTGCCAATGTTGCCGTTGCAGCTGCAGAGGTCGAAAGTTGCATTGTACCTATTTTATTGATCACTTTGTCAGGTAAATTGTACGTGAAGCAGGTTTTGTCATGTCGTTTTAATCCTGTGCGTATGTTCAAAACTGCATTAACCATACAAGTCGTCATTTTATTTCTTAGTTTGGATTTTACTCCGTTCATGACACTAAAAACCCGTCCCACCTCTGCATTTGAATATGGAAATAACAAAACTGAAAAGGCAAAATCACATAACTCTTTGAATGGATGTTGAGTTTAAACAATCAGTACTAAAATTTTGATAGAGATATGCGGGGAAGTCCCTTCGAATTACTAAATTTGGTAAAGAGCTAACTTCATGGTAAGTTATTACCACATAGCATACCTAGCGCCACCGTTTGGCTACGAAATGAAAATAACACTTTTTCGTCATATTTTCGTTACCAAATTTCCACATGTTTCCATAGGAGGCGCGTTCTCCTTGTCTCTAGTCTCCATGGTTGGGTTAAATAATCAATCCGTTAAAAAATCCGTCAGCCGTTAGCATAAAATTTGTTCCGTTTTCTCTCATTCCAATCCGCTAGATATGACGGGAAATCCGTCAATTTGGCAACGCCGGTTGCAGCTACCCCAGCCCATACTGTGGTGTAGCAGCATTTATGCCGATGTGCGCCCAACTAAGCTGGCGTACTTACTCCAATGAAACTGAAACGCGCCTATAGTTGGTTCTGCCGGTTCTGTCTTGACTTGTGGGCTTCATTGTTTTCTATATTACTTTTGCTTTACTTACATTTCTGTTGAAATATAGCCATTAATCTGGCCAATTTGCAAATTCGACTTAGAGGAGTTTGGAAAATACTTAATTCTCATTTGCTTGAGATGGATTTTCTACTTTGCAATCCATCCTTCAATTAATGGTCAATTGAAATGTAGGATCTTCACTAACGCGTCCGTGTATATGACTTAAATCCTTTTTATAATCGCTAGGCATAGAGCTGTTTTAGACGGTGTGCTCCAGCGCATGTGCCTCACGAACGTTTGGTGATGAAGGGCGGAGTGGAGATGAAGAGAGGTTCCACCCCACTTCTCCCTTTATCCACAAAGTTCGTGAGGCACATTCGCTGGAGCGCACCGTCTAAACCGGCTCATAGATGGAATTTAGACCAAGCTACTGAAGGGCGGAAGGCAAGAATTTTAAGAACATCTGTACGAAGTTATACATAAGTATATGAGATTTGTGAAGCATGTTGGTTTTTGGTTGATACCAAAGCCAGCGAACAATAATAATAAGAGTGATGAGCTAGAACAAATTTTTAAAAATATTTCAATGCCCAGGTCAGCTGATTAAAACTTCAATGGGAGTGAAAAAGTCAAAATATCAAAGAAGTAATGTCTATGATTAAAGGAGGCAGAATTACAATGCAATGTGGGTGAAAAAAAGAAAAAAAAATTAAGGGGAAGTGACTTCCTCACCTTGCAAGATTCCCGCATTTTTTAACGGACAATACAAGTGGAAATCCATTCCTAATATTGTGTACCAATACGAAATTTTACGCATGCATACAATCCGTCCAAACCCAATTTACACGTGCTCTGTTCCATTGTTGCTTCCATTTGAATGTAAACATTCGAATAGGGGAAACAAGGAACATCTTCTGTTTCTTTCATATTCTTGTGTTTTTTGCATAATATGTATATCCATCGCGCGTTTGTTAATATTTTTTTGGACTTTTTGCTTAATGTTATTGCTAATCTCTTCTTTCATATCTTTAACTCTTTTACTTGTCCTTGAGCTACGCCTAATCACTCTTGTTATTATTGGGCCTATTCACACAGTGCATATTCATAGCGCCTAAAACCGGTTTTATAGATGAGAGAGGAAAGGGAACGGAAGAATTTAACGAAACATTTTTCACGCAAAACCAAACGCGTGAAAACTAGCACACTTAGAAAAAGTTACTTCTATCTCTTGCATTCTTTAGCTCTGTTTTTCTCTAACAAGTAAATTTCATCTGCAATACATTTAAATAGCATTCTAATTTACGCCCCGTGTAAGTTGCTAGGAGTTGAATAAAACCGGTTTTACTCACCACACTTATGGCAACGAGTGAATATGCGCTCGCTGTTTGAAGTCCTATTCAGGGGAAATTGGCTCTCAATATTTTTCTAGTGCATGGCTTGTAAGTTGATACAGTTGGCTTTGGTTGATACAACATACTACGTATACATGATGAGGTGAATAGTTGAGTTGAGGTTGAGTTGAATTTCCGACAATCGACAAAAATCAGAAACAAAACACAGAGATGCTGCTGTCAACTAAATTCAACCACTCAACTACTAAACTTTCGTCTATATACATAATTTCAACTCAACCCAGGTAGCAGAGCTGAGTCGAGTTCAGTCGACCCTATCTCAACTCGACTCGCGTCTACATGCATTTGAACTTGGGTTCAACCTGGGTTCAACTCATCATGTATACGTAGTAATAGTTCCCTCAGAAGCTGAAGTAAACGCAGCTTCTCGGAGCCGAATAGCCGGATATGGACAAGCCGAACATAGACAAATTTTCTCTTTCCACCATATTCTCTTTGTTTTATTGGTTTTTTTTCTGGTACTCTGTTCTGGTTTCGCCTGCTGTGGAGTTGCTCTTGAAAATTTTGCTTCGAGATTTGTTTTGACTCTTACTAAAATATGAATTTTCGCTTGAGTCAAGAAAAAAAGAGATCGATGATGGGTGAACTGTCTCTTTATCTATTGCTTATTCTAGCAGGAGGTGTGTATTGAATAAGCTGAAAATTTGTAGCTTCCATTTGTTTTTTATGGTTCTCTTTAATGATGATTTAAAGGGATAGAGAGAGATTATTTTTTTGAATATGTTATACATTGGGTGCGTTTAGGCCTGAATTATTTTAACTTAGCACCGTTTGTAGCATCCCATTTGGCAGTTCTCATTTTACAACTAATAACACCCACAAATAATAACATTTCTCATTTTAGAAATAATAACAAGCAAGAAAGTTAATAATAATATTAATATCTTCATGCTGTATTGATTTCAACAAACATTTACAAGTAAACATCAATCCCTTTTGAGAGTTATAAGCTGCGCTACATTTTAGCTAAGCCAAAAAGCAGAAATAAGTTAGCTAACAGCGCTAATGCCGTTGTTAACATGCCTAGCTCAGTTAAAGCAACTTCGGGCAAAACGTGCCCATTGGCGAACAAAAGTCAACGTACACCATATAAAATAGCGAAATTTCGTTAAGTATAAAAAAAATTGTGATATTACAAAATAAATAAGTACAATCCTTTGTACAAAAACATTTATATTGAAATTGCACACTGAAATTGTTTCTACAAAAAATAATTATTAAAAAATTTTAAGTGTAGACTTTTGTTATTTGTGAATTCTGTATATTTCACTTTTTTGTTATTTTTTTGTAGAAATAATTTATTATGAAATTTCAATAAAATGTTTTGATACGTATATTGTGATATCCCATTTTTTTAAATTTTTTAAAATAAAATAAAAATACGAATTTTCGCTATTTTATATGGTGTACATATGGTGTACGTTGACTTCTGTTCGCCACTGTATGTATATCTTACTATATTATTTTTTACTAGAATATTATTATTATATTAAAATAAAACAAAATAGATTGGTAATACGGTTTTCTACTTTTTGCATGGGGTTAATTACTTAATTCGTTTTCATATTTGTTATTTTTCTGTTTTTTTAATTAAAGCCGCCAATACCTTTGCTTTTATCGCTCGCGGCGTCCATTATCTTTGACGCCCTACGCATTGCTTCCCTTATCCTGAACCTTACGAACCGCCACTGGCACATATGAATGTATCTTCCCGTATTTCGTCGGGGTGGAATCCATCACTTATGAGGGTTTTATGATAGGTACCTCTCGACCACTCTCATTTTTAGGTAACCCTTCCATAGGCATCATGAGCTCAGGATCCTAATACCTTCATACTGGGTTCCCTCCACAGCTAGCTGGTAAATTGACTTGACTACACCTAACAGAATTATCTTTATTTACCTCGTCACGTATTTTGACCTTGCATAATCATACATAACGTCGCATTACTGATTTTCAAATTCATCAGAAAGAAAGCCCATTTTTAATGCATGACTCCCACTGAAGATGATTACTAACAATACAAACAATTTCCATTCTAAAATACATGAAGGCGGGAACGGGTTACAAATGGTGGTTTTATAGATTTCAATGAAAAGAAAAAAATTTATCGTCATATCACCAAGATCGACAATGAGTCACGGTTCAATGCGAATTTAAATGTTCAATGGCGAAAATATTATGCAAATTTTCTTTCCGATCTTTCTCTGCATGTTGTGATCGTCACTTTTAGTTATGATGAAGACAAGTGATCCTTGATTTTTTCTTTCAAAATTTTATGCCTTCCCAAACTTTATTCACCCATTTACACGCGTTGCTAGTACGCATGCCCAGAAATCTCGTAAAAAAAATCGTTTTTTTCCTTTCTTCACCCAACTGTATAAACCACTCATCATCCACAATCCCGCTCTGCCTCCTCTCTTCGTTGTGGATTATTGTTGTGTTTACGTTTCACTTTTCGTCTGTGTTCTTCTCTTTGCCCCCGGCGATCATTCCTGGAGACACAAATCCACAACCGCTGATCGCACGTGGAAAATCAGCTTCAGTAAAGTTCGTGTGCGCGCGCAGTTCAAACGCGGTTCTGTGGTTGCCGCCGGTGTAAAAGCGATTAAGTCGCTCATAGTTGAAAAAAAATATTGTTTCCCTTTCGTCGACAGTTTTAAGAACTAGAGGTAATTAAGACGCAGAATTACCTGTGAATTGCCGTGTTAAAAACGTGTGACGAATTCGTTTCGTTTTCTTCTTTATTTCTTGTATATTTGTGTGCTCTGCGACCTCAGCCATAAAAAAAACTAACGGCTCAATTGTGTTTTCGTTCAAGTTCATATCATTTTGAATGAGTTTTTTTATTTATTTTTTAAAAAGTGGAAATTTTTTTAGTTTTTAAAATACGAAAATTGCAAAATATTAAAATATTTCGGGTTTTCGGCACTGCCTGCGGCCGCGGTGGTTAAATGGTAAAGCGCTAAACGAGATCAGGGATTACAGTTCGTGTATCAAGGCAGACCAGCAATGCAAAGAAGAAAAAACTGGATCCAGTCTAGGACAGGTCAACTGTAGATCAGCGACTGTGGTTTGATAACTCATTGCCTTTGGGTCAATCGGGTTTCATTCAGGTGAGCCAGAGTCAGAGACGGACTAGAGTCAATTAAGTTAATTTAAGGCAGATGTCAGGAGGTTAAGCTTTTAATTATTGCACAAACTGCACTTTATTGAGAGATCGGCTTTGAAGTTGCATTGACTTCTGCTTCTGAATACAGAATAACAAGAGTTTTACTTTAGGAGAATAAATGCAACTTTGAGAGATCGTTTTGAGGACAGTTTGCAATATTAGTTTTCAATTGAGGACAATGTCATTTATTGTGGCATAAAAGTTGGCGGATTGTTGATGGATGACTGGGTGATCACTCCCACGCATTTTATAAACAATATTTCTGTATGTTCTGTGCTGGCCGGACATGCTGATAATAGTGCTATTCTGGTGTGGTAAATGCGACGTTACACGCCGATTATAAAAAAAAGATACTGCGATCAGTAAAAGATCAGAAAATTCCACGTTAGTAACGATATTTATCATAAAATTATTTCAATGCGTTTGCGTGTGAAAAAATAAGTGTGAATTCGCTTTTTATTGAATTTTCTACAATCCTATAATACTTAAAAATTTCTAAAAATCAATTTAACGCATTGGTGACCGAAGATCGTGATTAACGCCTGCATTGATATCGTGATTCAATTAAATTAAATAGTGCAATAAATTTTTCGTTATCAGGAAGATTTAAAACCCTCAGTTTTAAAATCCATTCTCACTTAATCGTAGAAAGTTTTTGGATATATTTTAGCCGAAATGTGATGATAAATGATTTTACTCATGCTTGGCATTTATGTGGTAGAAATCGAAATTTAGAGATCAATTTTTTTGCGATTACATAGAGATATTTAGAGATCACATTAAAACGAAAATCTTGCAAAATCTTGATTTGGAGGTATAATTCGTGTCTTTTTATCTAAGAAGTAACCTATGTTGACTATATTGCACTGCACTAGGTTTTAGATGTGATGGTCGGGGGGAGTAAGTGCAGGAGAACATCAAGGGCGTTTGCAAGGCATGTTCTCGTGCGTGAAAATTTGGCGTTCCACGGCTGTGTAGGTAGATTGACATTAGCACATTATCTTTAGTTTAAGATCCCATCTCTTGTCGAAAGTATTTTTACAGGCAGACGTTCTTTACTCTTTCCTCGATGATCGACTTCCAGTTGAGTTTTGGGTCCAGAATAAAGCCGCATTTACATCCCAAAGTCAACGCGAAAGTACACTTTGCAGCTCTTTTATCGCACAGAAATTTGTATGCTTCTTTCTCTGTTGCACGAAAGTTTTAGAAAAAAACACAGTGCACTTTCACGTTGACTTTGGGATGTAAATACGGCTTTAGACCCACAAATTTCATCCTGGGCAATAAAGTGAGGGTGTGTCCTTCCAACCTGGGTAATAGCCTCGACACACGCAAGCATTTATGACGAAAATTCATCATTAATTAGGAATATGAACCTCATCAATTAGGAAAACCGATTAGGCAAATTTTGGTTAATCTAGTACGAAATCTCAAAAGAGAGCCATCTGTCGGACGATAGATCATGTTAAAAAGCCCGCTTTTAGGCGTTTTTCCAGAGTCAGCTGATTTTTTTTTTATTTTTACTTGAAAATTAATAAAAAATATTACTTTTTTCCATATTCAAAAATTAAATATTACTTGTTTCTCTTCCATTGGGGCAACAACGTACCAAAGATATAATTTTTTTTTATTTTTCGTTCTCTGACATTTTTCACTACATCACAACTGTCATAATATAATGAGGTATTTTAACGTGTGTCACCCCGTAAGGGCGTTCGTCATAAATTAGGAATTTTCGTCATATTTTGATTGCCGTGTGTCGAGGCTATAAGATGGGAATTTTCGTTCTTCCTGTGAATATCATCAACTCATTTTTTCCCAAATTGACTGCCAGACCGGTCTTTGCTGCCCAGCTGCTAAGTTTTTTTATGCGTCTTTGCATAATTTCGCTAATCACGGTTGGAAACATTCCTGCCACCATTATCACTAGGTCTACTTCTACTCCTACTACATTCGCTCCGCTTCTGTCTAGCTTTTGTAGTGTGCTATTTATCGTTACTAACCACAGTAAAGGAGACATCACGCCTCCTTGTGGTGCACCTCTGTTGGCTTATTTGATTATCGTTTCGGTTCCCGCCAGCCATTGCCTAAAGCTTGCTTCCACGTTTAGGGTTATGAGAGGTTCTCAAATAAATTCAGTACGTAACTTGTTAAAGGGCACACATACTGTTTGTAATGTAGGGTCTTTTCGATAGTTCCACCGCCTCGTGCAAAGCTGTCTCAGTGGATGGACCTCGGAGATAAGCATGCTGAGCTGGAGACAGTAAAGTCACATCTACCGATTGGCGGATGTGAGAATCGATGTTGCTTTCCAGTGTCTTAAGTGGGAACTACAATTTGGCGCTGGCGCGTGGTGCTAGCGCTCTTCTTGGTGCTGGCGCGTTCTCTGGCGCGCCATGTAGCTGAGTGCAAATATAATGCCGTGGCGCTAAGTCATGTCAAAATTTAAAAACGGACGGAGCGCATTAGTTCTGTTTCAGGAAAATCCAAAAATTGATTAAATACGAATGTTTTTTGGGGTGCTTTTGACTTCAGCGCCCTCATTTATTAAAATTCCCAACTGGCTGGTGTAGTGGCGCACACCAAAAGTAGAAAGTTGGCAAAAGTGAGCGCCAGCACCACGCGCCAGCGTCATCTACACATTGTAGCTGCACTTCGGGTGGGCTACGCTTTTTTACTTTTGCCAGCTTGCGCTACAGCACCAGCACCACGCGCCAGCGCCAGATTGTAGTTCCCACTCTAAGCACGAAGGATGGTAGGCTAATCGGCCTATAGTCCTTTGCGGATTCGTGATCTATTTTCCCTGTCTTTAGGTTGAAGATGTCTCTCGCCCGTCTCCAATTCATGGGGACGTAACTGAGCCACACGCAATTCTTGAACATGATAACAAAGCATGGTATTACTACCTCAGGTAATTTCTGCAGCATTACTGGTAGTATGCCGTGTTGTGCGAGAGGGAGAAGCTATTAATAGCCCCGAGAACCTTCTCTTTTGTAATTATAGCGGAAATCTCTTCCATAGAGTGTCTCTGCTCATTCCTTGATGCTTCGATCTCATTTTTGCAACCGGAAAAGTGTGTGTTCATTAGTAGCTCTATAGACTCCGCCTGCGTTTCCGTGCATGCTCTGCTCCTCTTTTTATATAGGACGGACTAGAGTGTTCTTTGGAGAGGATCTTGCATAGTCTGGCAGAGTCTTTTAGACTCTCTTGGGTGAGGCACAGGCTGAGGTACAGCTTTAGTAAAGATATCTCTTGTTCTGGCAATAAAGCCAGCTCCGTCTTGTTGATACCAAATGTTGTCGAGATCACCAGCTTCAATTTCAGGCAGTAAATAGTCTGTAAGTATGATACTCATACTGGGGTCATTCACAGTTACTTTCCGGCCGCCAACATTTTTAAAGACCCACGATTCCATCAGGTCATAAACCACACTAAACTGTTGTTTTGTCTGGATGTAATGGCAACTCTTGAACCTCTTCGGGTTGCTCTTCAGCCCAAATACAGCAATTGTGTTTATTGACCTAGCGATTAACCCGGAAATCGACCTCATCGCCGAACAAAATGTTGGTCGAGAACGATACACTGTTTCTTTTCAAAAGCCCAAACACTGAAACTGTGACGCTTCGGAAGATCGACCGGCTTCAATTCCTGCACGAGTTCAATTTTGTACGCTTTTTAACCAACATCGGAACTTTTCGTAAACGTCAAAGCAATAGAGCAACTAAGCAACAACGCATCGGCAACAAAGCAGCGCAAACTTCTTTTCGCATACGTGTGCAAGTACATTAATGCGTTCCTAAACGCAAAGTTTTTAATAGGAGTGAAAATGAATGGAAAAATCTTTGGTTTAAGATATTAATGGAAGAAGGTGGAGAGAGGAGTAAAAGGGCGATATAAAAACCATTTAAAAATCGGTTATTATGGAATTAATAAAAAAAACAAAAAATAATAAAGAGACAATTTGCAAAAAATTTGTTAAATCTTTTTTTCTGTTTTTTTTCAGCCAAAAATAAATTATTTTCAAACCTAAGGGGCAAAACTACCCCTTGATTAAATTTGTGTTTGAATAAAAATTAAATTTTTTTTTAAATTTAAATTTTATTTTCATCTACGAAAATAATTTTTTTTCAATGTATTTTTTATTCTGTTTCGATTTAAAGGTTGTTTAACGAAATTTACCAAATTTTTTATTATATAATAGTTCGTCAAAAATAAAATTTAAGTGTAAAAAAAAATTTCAATATTTTCTCAAATTCAACTTTAATCTAGGGGTAGTTTTGCCCCCTTAACAAAAATGAATCTAGCCCGCAGCTAGCCTGCATCAGGTACGCACTAGCACGCACGGGACGCGCATAGCGAACAAATGCGGACGGCGAATTTTTACTCGGCAATGGTAGAAAATAATTTATTTTTGGCTGACAACACGCATCCAATCGAATTTGAAGCATAAAAATGGAAAATCGATTTTTTACATTTTTTTTATTTTGTCGATTTAGGGGTGGTTTTATCCCCTATCTTAAAATTTGGGTTGGTTTGGTATAAATCAACCATCTTTGCAAATAAATATTGAAAAAGTGTATTTCATTGGATTATTTTTGATTATTATTGAAATTATCGCGAAAAACCCTTAAAAAGGGGTGTTTTTTGCATTTTTAAGGGTGACGCCCATATTTTACGACTGTGGGACCTCGATTTTCGTGATCAGCGACCCAAAAACCATGTAGGGGACGATTTTCATACACCCAAAACGCGTGTTTTGAATGGACGACTCAAAGGCATAAATTCGAAAATGCCTGCGCGGTTGCTTTGACAGTTGCGCTGCAAACTTGAATCAAGTACGTTTCCGAACGAATGACTTTGGATCATCTACTACCCCCGCTATGTTTTCTTCACTACGTGCTGGATGTGGTCTATTTGGTGGCATATTATCCAATAATTAAAATCAAATTTTTCGATGATTTCAAATTTTTCGATGGTATAGCGAATTGTGCGGTCGGTAGGCCGATAATGTGGGCCCTAAGTTGCAGGAAAAACATTCCTCGTAGAAAACCGATTTTCGTAATGCAACTCAATAATTTTTAGACGCTGTGGCAGGCTAAATTGTTTCATGAAATGTCAAACAATACTGAAAAAATGTACCATGACAGAATGATACGCGTGATTTGTTATAAAATTCCTACTGAAAAAAAGTACCTCTAAATGGATCATCCTTTACTTTAGATAGAACTAGTAAGACCCGCACGGCGTTGCCCGACACACATGAAATATCTTTAAAAATGTAACCACCCCAATAAAAATAAATATTAGTGGAAGACTATTTAAAAATAGGCTTTTGTCAGCAACTATTAGGCACATAGTATAATCTCAAGAAAATATGTCAGTTCCACAGTGTTATTCATGCTATCATCTTTTTTGGGGGAGGCAGGCATTCGTATGAACTTTTAGTTAAATTAAACATTCAATAATCAAAAAATATTATAACATCGTGAAAGAAAAAAGAATAATAAGGTTATATTTACTCATTTGAGATATAAAAATGGGATTTTGACAGTGATGGACAGTATACATACGCTTGGAGTCACGTACTCAGGGAGTGTGAGTTCAAAAGGATATTGCCCATTATCAGATATGTAAAGGGCCCAATACACGAACGCTCCATCCGATCACGCCACCCCAAAACAACAACAATTTGTATGCAGTCGAAATTTCGAGTGCATACAAATTGTTGTTGTTTTGGCGTGGCGTGGTCGAATGGAGCGCTCGTGTATTGAGCCCTTAATAGATACTAGTAGGGACGCCCGTTACCGAAATTCGGTCACCAAAAAATTACTAAATAAAATTCACCCTTTGTTCGAATTTAAATTGGGCTATGTCCACGCCACGCCGTTGACGCAAAAAAAAAATACAAACAAATTATTAATAAGCAATAAAAACAAAAAACTACAAAATAAAATTAAAAGAAAATCACTTAAAGCATCAAAATTAAAATATTGAAAAAAATAACGTCGCAACTTGCCTCTTTAAATTCAATTCAAATAATAAATGTATTCTATTACTTTGCACTTGTTTTCACTCGCCAAAAAACGAACGGCAGCACCTTACAAAAATACTATACACAAAAGAGTATAAAAAAAATGCACGCACAAAGTGACCGAGTTTTTTTATGTCAGTTATGCCGCCAAAAATCCACACAAACGCTTGTTTTCTCTGTTTCTCATTCGCTTCACTGAAACGGCATTTGTGTCAATCGTAGGCTACTCAGCTCTACGTTGATGCTCACAAAAAAATTCAAATTTTCCAACGGCTTTTTAAAATTCGAAAAATTAAAATCGCTATAACTTTTTTATTCGTGAATCGATTTCGTTGAAATTCCTTATTACAAAACTATGCCATAAAAAGAACATTTTCTGAAAATTTAAACGAAATCGGTCCACGAACAAAAAAGCCTCAGCGTGTACAAACTTTTTGTTTGCCTATTAATATATAAGATAATGCAGAAAAATTACATGTCTGACAATTACCTGGCCCTGGGGTTTCTTCTACAATGTCACTGACCCAGGTTTTATTTGTTTACCTTCCCGTATTGCAGAATCGTAGACTTACACTTAAAATTTCAGGGGTGATCATAAATTCGTTATTTGCTACCTTAAAAACCCCTAGATATCCACTTTCATTGCAATCGGAGTACAATTGACAAAATTCGTCCGCGATATAGGCGCGGCCATTTTGAATTTATAAGTTCTGATCATAAATTCGTTATTATACTACCTTAAAAAACCCCAGATACCGATTTTCATTGAATTTGGAACACAATTGGAAAATTTGACCTTCATTTTAAATTTCGGTCATATTTTGGCGGCCATTTTGAATTTCGAAAATTGGGGTTCGAGGTCTAATCGCTTCCTCATGCCGAAAAACCTCTACGTACAAAGTTTCAGCATCATAGAATATACATATTTACTACGCTTTGCAGCAAATTTTCAACGAAACTCTCCATGACAGCGCCTTATAGGAGTGGCTTCAGAAAGTAATAGAAGAACATAGGTTCTTTCTTTTAATGTAAATAGCACATGGTAAAAATTTCATTAAGATCGGTGGCATGGTATAGGAGCCATTAACGATTTGCGCAGCACACGCCAAGGAAGTTCTTTGGAGGGACAATGAAGTCACAAATACCATCATACTGGTGGCTTATTTTCGCAAAATGTTCATATATTAGCCTTCCTAGATAATCCCTCTTTCTATTGGTGAAAACCGTATGAAAATCCATACAGTAGTTTCTGAGATTAGCCCGAACATACACAAAGTGAGCGCGACGGGGGACTTAAATTTATAATATGTAAGGATAGTCTATAGTTCAAAGAGACTTACTTCTGTTCTCCCGTTCTGGATACAAAAATAATATTTTCGCAAATAAAAAAGAATGAACAGTGAAAGTCAAAAGAAATGAAGAAATTGGTCATCGAATTGACTCACAAACCAGTAGTGATTAAATATGAATCAGAACTTTGACCTTGACAAGCAACAATCTTCAACTTTTTCTGGAATGCAGTCAAACCAATTTTATGATATTCTTATATAAGATCAGGAATATATACGATTGTGATAAATTTGATAAATAACTTGCTTGGAATACTAATAGATAGTATTAGCAAGTTAATGGCTGTATGGAAGAACACTAATTGAAGAGGCAAAAACATCTGAGATCATCGATGCAGTTTATTGATTTAAGCCGACAGATACGTACGTATAAGTAAGCGAGGCTGCAGATATCTCAATTGAGCAGTTTCATATTTTTTTTCTATGATAAATTGAAAAGGTTTATCCAATCGTCGTTTACTCAAGCCAAAATAAATGTGAATTTGCATACGATCTGCTAACAATTTGAAAACTTTAGCGAAGAATTCAGTTTAGTTTTTGTGCCAGTTAATCGATGAAAATTTAATCCAAGGCAGCGCTGTATTGCACATATAGTCCAGTAAAATAGTGTTTAAATCAGGAAAGTTTTGGGGTAGTTTTGATTTCTTCGGTTTCTTATGTATTTTGGGGTTTGGGGAAGTTTGCTGACAAAATTTCGTGACGGCACATTGAGAAAAATGCAAAAATATGAAAAAAATTCTGACTTTTTCGCGGTTTTTCGCTTATAACTCGGAAACTATCAACTTTTCGTCAAAAACATTCATATACTAAATGAAAGAGCACAAAATTTCCTACAAATCTCACTACTCAAGTATCTCTATCCGACTCATCGTTTTGGTTCTAGCGCTAGTTCAAAATTTACCTATTTTTCTAAGTCAGCAAAAACCTGATTTTCCAATTGACAAAGCTATTATACAGGGTGTATCCGTTAAGTTTACAAAGCGGCCGGCTGTTGATAGGTTTTGGTTGGACGAACAAAATATCGTTTGGGAGGGGGTGTAAATCGTAACGGTTTAGCCGTTAGGGTGTTTGAAGTTTTTTCTTTACAGTTTTACATATCACCCTGTATTTTTGTAGCCCTATGACCTATTTTCATGAGTAAGGTATCATTAAGGTAGCATTCCTGCGATGGCTCAATGAGTCTGTGGTGGCAAAAAAGTTGCCATTGGCGATAAGTTTTAAGGCGCGATACTCTGTCACGCCACGCTAAAATAGTTTTGGGATGTTCGGTTTTGGAATATGTATGTGGTCGTTCCATTGCAGATCTTTATGCCCCGGCTTCGCCGGCCTGAGTTCAACAATATTCAATTCAATCCACATAAGTGGCTTCGCCGGCTAAAGTCGAGTTCAGTGCTTGAAATTTTCGCTGGAAGTCAGAAATGCAAAAGCTCCCTGAGATGGCATTCCACTATTCCAGTTGATTACTATCTTTTGAGCGAGCTTTTACTTTCAAGCTTGATTTCATGTTCTGTTGGGCGAAATCAGGCTTTATCTTTCCTGATTTCAAAATGTGAAAATGTATGGGAATTCAGGCAAAAATTGGAGCTCAGTTGACTAATTTGCTCGAACTTGCGCAGTTCGGCCGGTGAAGCCGGGGTATTAGTTAAAGTTATGCCTAGAATGTTAAGGGATGGGTCAGCCCTTAGATTCACACCGTTCACTGAGCCAGAAGGAAGGTCAATGCAGGTTTAATTAGAGATGAGACAGTATTTCGTTTTGGAGGCGTTCGATTCGATACTATTCCAGCCGACCCCAATCCAGAGTGTGTTTGGTGTCCCGGTTGATTGAATTAGACATCAGCTCACGATAATGAAGAGAAGGTCTGGCACGTGCGTTGTTGGGGCAAATGTGATGAACTATGAGAAGAGAATACCAAAACATAAATTTACCTTTGTTGATTCTCACTTTTGTGCTGCATACCTGCTGTGTGTTTGAGGCGATCATTTAGATATCTTCGGTATGCTCGAAATAGAGCAGTATTTCTATTTTTGGTTCAATGTCTTCTCTAGACCAAATATAGTAGACAGATAAAAGCTTTATGTCAGCCCAATAACTGCGGACGTAGACACAATTATTGGCATCGAAGCGCGCCGACACTCGTGAGAAAACTTTTAATAAGTATCTGCCGGGGCCCAATGATTCCGTCAACGTGATTTTCCCCTACCACTGTCGGTGAGAGCTCGCCTAATGAAACCGACACCGTCTGCGTAGCTTTTCGTTGACAAATGTCATTTTCTGTAGTGATTGCATTGACTGTTTGCTTATTTTGTGTTTGGTTTGATTTTAATGAAAAAAAAGTATTTTTTCCACACTTTCTGTTTAAGAAAATTGTGGACGGGTTGCTACATAAATGTAAAAGCTTTCTTGTTTAATTCATCAAAAAATGAGCGAAAAAGTGTGAGAGCTTTTGTTCGTGGAGGGGTGGCCCGGCAAAATTAAAATTAAATCCAAGTCCCCGTCACCAGCAAAAGCAAGAACAATTTATATGGAAAATCACGTTGACGGATTCATTGGGCCCCGGCAGTAAGGCAGTAAGCGTTCAGTGATTTTATATTATCCCATCATATTTAGGCAATGGATCATTTCTCCTATTTTAAGCTTCGAAACCTTTTCCAAGCCCTGTAAGAAAAGTTTTTTAAAATGCATGTTGTCTGATCCTACCAAGAGAGGGACAACTTCAGAGAAAATAATCACTCGTCTCTCTGCTGCAGCAATAGGTGTCACACCGTATTCTTTATCTGCTCGCATAATCCCCAATTTGCCAGTGTCTTGTGATCATTCGGCACATTTCTGACGTTTTCCTGGTGCGGCATCATTAAGATCTGTTGTACGGCATCATCGTGTAATCGCTTGTTGCTGTAGTCAGACGAAATTTTTTTAGTATTGCATACACTTCTATATTATCTATCACCAGGGGCCACCTTGAGCCAAAATCATTGCTACCCGATCCCGACTGGAAAAAAGAGACCGAATTTGAGAATCGGAGTGGATATGTGAGTAATAACTGCGCCGGTGTCGAAAGCTTTATATTTTTAAACGCGAGTGTCGTTTTACCAATGCAGTCTCCCAACTGCGTACTAATCACGTCCAATGCTGCTTGACCTGGAACCAGAACCAGTCTATTGAGTATGCTAAACGACACCCCTCAATACAACAACAAAAACTAAAGCTTTGTATGAGTAAAACTAAAGCTTAAGGGTATTAAGGTGAAACCCCAATGTAGGCTTGGCATGCTTGAACTTGGTGAGCTTTTCAGGTACCACGTGCCAAAGCAAAACAAACCCAAATACACGCTTTGCTTTAGTTACTTTACAGTTTGCTTTTCATGAGCACAGGAAATAGAAATAGTACACGAAAGAGGTAAGAGGTATGAATTTTGCGGAATTTTTCCTTTGGAATGGACATTATTGTTTCATAAAAAGAACAAAGGATCGAATGTAAATATCTATTGCTGTGCAGAGTGGTAAAGAAGCACAAATGGTTTATGGCATTAACTGTTCAAACATTTACGAGAAATTTGTTAAAATGAGATATAGAAATAGTTGTCTCAGATTAATTTTGAACTCTTAAATATTTATAGTTAATGTTATTCCCAAAAAAATAATTTCTTTATGAAATAAATTTTCTCAAACCTCTACATACATTTATTTCTCGAAGCAAAATAAATATTAAACGAACGCGAAAGCATACAAAGCATCAACAAATTGAACATTGGTCATTTCGAGCTTTGGTTTGCTTTGCTTGGGCTTTGCTTTGGCTTTGCCGCTTTGTCATTTGGTTTTTTCCCATAACAAAGCACTGGTTTATTTGATATGTCAAAGCAAAGCAAAGCACTAAAGCAAACCAAGCCTACATTGGGGTTTCACCTTTACTTTACAGCTTTTTAAAAAGCTTTCCGAATGCGCCTAAGGCAGATGTTGGGATTGCCCCATTTTATTTGTAATAAGTTTTGCCTCATAGGACCCTTATGGAGAAAATGATAACGCATACTTCACTTCAGTATCGCTGATTCTTTTTGAACGGTGTTCGTGAGGAAACTAAGGAGAAAGCTCTATTTCGGCATGCCTCTCATTTCTCACATGGGGTCCTCATGAGGAACCTACGTCGAAATCTTCCTTTTCGGCATGCCTCTGAGGCAATCCCGTTTTTAAATGCTAGTTGGGTGGGGTTTAAAAAGCGGATTTCCCCACCCAAATCGAAAGTACGTGTGCACTTTTCCTTCCATCCCCACGCGCTCCACCGCCCCTGCCTATCACTGAGGGCAAAGCTACACGCTTGCATCTGTTTTCTGTGATTAATGAGTAAAGGTATATTTCGGTATTAAATATAGTTAAAATAGTAAATAGAAATCCGAGTGCAACATGTCTGGTAAATACTGCGAGTGTGGTAGAGCATTCTAACCCAGTAGCTCTAGCGCTATCTTGATTGGATTAGCAACGTTTGCTGAGCGCCGTCTTATTGGAAAATTACTTTGTCGTCTTTTGGTGTATTTTGGTCGTTGTTCTTTCAATAATAATCGGTTCAGCTGCATTTTTCCTAGGGAGGGAACCGCCCGCCTAATTGGTTTATCAGGATATAAAAGCTCATAATAGAGCACACCCTCTAGTTCCACCAAATAGAGACTATTACTTTCTAACGATGGATATTCAGCTTTGCTGTTGATGCGGCTGGTTGGCCAGGCTAGCTCTTGCAATTCTCGTACTGTTACCATCTTTCTTTCTTTTACGTTGAAGTAGCAATTCACATGGCTTCCAATTTGCTAGTTTTGGAATCATTCCCATCGACTGCAAACGATTAAAGGCGACCATGTTGGTCACATTTCATGCTTCTATCAAATATGTAAGCCTTTGACATTGATAACACAGGCCGACAAAATTTAACAAAAGTCCAGACCCAGAGACCAGACCTAACATACCCAAAGGATTTTGATGCGCTGAATCCGAATCCGTGTTCAGAATGGCTCCTACACGTCTGGTTTTCGAGTTATCCTAACCTAAAAGTGCAAAAAACGCGTTTTTTTGCATTTTTTGAGGTTACGTGACGTAAGGAAAAAAATTATAATCAAAAAATGTTGTATGGCAATTGAAAGTACCACCCTGTCCCTTTTAAACCTATTTGGATTTTTTGAAATATCTTTTTTTAAATTCTTTTATTTAACTTACACTGTTTGTCGTCAAATCTTGCAACGCAAAATTTTTATACTTAGACTTTACCAAACTCAATGAAATTTGGCGAACATGTATAACTTCGGTGACAATACAAGTCAGTGGTGTTTTTATAAGATCAAGATGGCGGTTCCAAGATGGCGGCCGAATTTTGCAATTGCGTTCCAAACTCAATGAAATTTGGCGAACATGTATAACTTCGGTGACAATGCAAGTTAGTGGTGTTTTTATAAGATCAAGATGGCGGTTCCAAGATGGCGGCCGAATTTTGCAATTGTGTTCCCCGACCCCTCGACACAGGTATCCGTATCAAATGAAAGGGCATGACAGGTACAATACAATTAGCTGTGTGGCGTCATTTCAAATTCAATATGGCGGATGCCCCAAGATGGCCGACAAAATTTTCTTATCTAAGATCTTCATATGGGTACCAAATGAAAGGGTTGCTGAGAAGAAAAACTAAAATAAAATGACGTCACTCTAAATTCAATATGGCGGACCCATATATCACTAAACCATGACATGGGTACTGCCCTCAGGGTTCAACGATCAACAGCACAAGCACTAAAATGTCTATTCTAATGTCATACTACTAAAGCCTTAGCATTCTCAATGATCTTATACTTAGGTAATTTTGTTCATACTACATATAAAAGCATTTTCAATCTAATGACTCGAACTTTTATAGGAATAATTGGAGAGTTGACTTAACGTTCGTGTTGTTCGATTTGTAGTAATTTTAAATGTTTGGAGAATGGGGGGTGCCGTCCTTCTAGCACCTGAGAGCTGCTACGCTGTTCTATTGGAGGCCGGACCGCAAAACTGCCGTGGGGATTGCCGCGTCGTCCTTCTGTCACCTGGGGAATGCCGTGTCGTCCCTCGGGGAAATCCGGACCTGTAATCCCAAGATGGGCTGTCGCTTTAATTAATAATACCAGCTGTACTCTCGAATTCTCACTGTTTATTAATTTGTTTACAAATTACTATATACAATTCTACACAAATCTACATGTGAATCATAACGTGCTACAAAGCTCTATATTCAAACAAACTAACTATGACCTATTTACAACAAACAATCTACAGTGTCTACAGTGATACTGTACAGTAGTTCTGTACAGTAGTTTCCATAGTGTACGTATAGTGTTTGTATATTATTGTGTTTTTGGTACGTCGCCACATTACTCCCCCTTCAGTGACAACGATATCTGTCCGGGACTCGTACGCTTCTTCCAGACCTAGTTGTCCTTGGGCTTGCTGTTGCTGTTTCTTCCTCATTTTTTCGTCTCTTCTCTGGCTCCGTCCGGTCCTCTTCGTTACTCATCAGCAAGGCTGGCTTCAGTCTATCTATTGATATCACCTTGTGCCGGCCGTTTATAAGTAAGGTGAAATGCTTCGCTGCCTTCATCACCACCTGATAGGGTCCTTCGTAAGGTTGCTGCAAAGGACGTTTAACTGCGTCCGTTCGCACAAATACATGGGTACACATTTCTAAACCTTTATGTATAAATACCTTTTGCATACCATGACGAATTGGCTGAGTTGGCTTGATGTCCCTCATGTAGTCCTCAAGTTGCTTGATGAAAGTAGCTGCATTTCTTGAATCTTCCTCTACTTCGAAAAATTCTCCCGGAAGTTTGAGCTTTGCTCCATAAACCAACTCCGCTGGTGATACCTTCATATCATCGTGAAGTGATGCTCTCAACCCAAGCAGCACTATAGGGAGTTTGCTTGCCCACTGGCTTGATGTATGACACTTTATCGCCGCTTTCAAAGTCCTGTGAAAGCGCTCTATCATCCCATTCGCCTGTGGATGATACGGGGATGCTCTGTTTCTCTTTATGCCTAATACCTTTCCTAATTCCTTGAAAAGCGTGGACTCGAATTGTCGCCCTTGGTCCGTTATTATCTCCTTCGGCGTGCCAAACCTTGCGATCCACCCTGATACAAATGCTTTTGCTATCGTTTCCGCCGCGATGTCCTGCACTGGAATCACCTCTGGCCATCTTGTAAATCGGTCTATACACGTCAGCGCGTACGTGTAACCTTCGCTGCAAGGCAAGGGCCCCACTAAGTCCAGGTGGACGTGTTGGAACCGTCCCTCCACTTGCGGAAAGTCTGAAATCGGGCTTCTCACGTGTCGCTGTACCTTGCTCTTTTGACAGTCCAGGCATGATTGCGACCAGATCCGACAGTCCTTCTTCATGCTTGGCCACACGAACCTTTCCACGACCAAGTTCGTTGTCCTCCTTACGCCCGGATGCGACAAATTGTGCATAGCGTCAAACACCTCTCGTCGGCGCCCTCTTGGTATGTAGGGGCGTATCTTGTTAGTCGACGTGTCACAGTACAAACCTTGTCCCCCTGCCAGTTCATACCTGGAAAGCCTCAAGCCTGTTGCTGACCCGCGCAAGTGTTGGAGCTCTTCATCCGTTTCCTGCTCCTTTGCCAATTCACCATAATCTACCGGAGCCGGTGGAAATATGGCCTCGACCCTCGATAATGCATCTGCGACCACATTATCCTTTCCAGAGATGTGCTGAATGTCCGTGGTAAACTGGCCAATGTAGCTTAAGTGCCTGACCTGCCTGGGTGATGCGCTCTCCGATTTCTGCTGGAATGCAAATACAAGTGGTTTATGGTCTGTATATAATGCAAAACGTCTGCCTTCCAACAAGTATTGGAAATGCTTTACTGCAGCGTATGCGCTTAGGAGCTCCCTGTCGTAAGCACTATATCTTCCTTCCGTCGACGACAACTTTCTTGAAAAGAAACCCAATGGCTGCCATCCTTTCGCAATCCTCTGCTGAACAACCGCACCTATAGCCGTATCTGACGCATCTACTACCAGGGCTAATGGCACACCTGTCTCTGGGTGAGCGAGAAGAGCCGCGTCAGCCAATGCCTACATTTTTCAAAAGCATTGCTGAGCTCTGTTGTCCAAAGGATAGCGGTCTTGTCCTTCTTCCTGTTTCCCGCATAACACCCATGAAGTGGTGCTTGGATTTCTGCTGCCTTCGGGATGAAACGCCTGTAAAAATTAATCATTCCTAAAAACCTACGTAACTCCTGCACACTCTCCGGCTTCTTGTACTTCTTAATGACCTCTACTTTTTCCGGCAGTGGCTTTGTTCCTTCTTCTGAAATCTCGTAGCCCAGGAATTTGACCTTCGATGCCTCGAACACGCATTTGGCTGGATTTATCGCAATGCCATACTCCCGGAAACGCTCAAACAACTGCTTTAGATGCCCCTTGTGCTCCTCCGCTGTGCTAGAGGCAATGAGGAAGTCATCGATATACGGCCAACAGAAATCTAGTCCTCGTGTTACCTCGTGCACAAACCGCTGAAAAGTCTGCGCGGCGTTGCACAATCCAAAGGTCATCGCCGGGAACTCGAACAACCCAAAAGGTGTTGTGATGGCCGTCTTCTGGATATCGTCCTGATTGACCGGGATTTGGTGGTACGCTCGTGTTAAATCCACAGTGCTAAACACCTTTCTTCCACTTAGCTGGTAAGCGAAATCTTGGATATGCGGGATTGGGTAGCGGTCTGGAACCGTGATCGCATTCAACCTCCTATAGTCTCCGCATGGTCTCCAGTCACCATTGCTTTTCCTTACCATGTGCAGCGGGCTGGACCAATTACTCTTGGATGGGCGGCAGATACCTAAACTGAGCATGTGTTGGAATTCCTGCTTTGCAATCTTCAGCTGCTCCGGTGAAAGTCGTCTGGGCCTTGAATGAACTGGCGGGCCATTCGTCCGGATGAAGTGAACCACCCGATGCTTAACCTCTGTGACTGGGTTGGGCTTTGTGATGTCTTCGAATCCCCTTAGGGCACGATGTAAGTCTGCACTAAGTGTACTCAGCTGCATACTGCTACGAGCCGTAACTGCACCCACTGTATAATGTTTTGTACTTTTATCTATTAATTTACCTTCTTTTACGTCAACCAGCAAGTCAAAATTCACGAGGAAATCTGATCCAATTATGGGCTCCGTTACACGAGCAACAATAAAAGGCCAAGTGAAAGTCCTACGGAGTCCCAAGTCGAGTTGAATCAAACGCTGTCCATATGTGGGAATCTCCGTCCCGTTGGCTGCATACAATAGTCGTGTCGAGGGTTGACTCCTGTTTTCCTCTGCTGTTGGGGGAACCACCGAAACTTCGGCTCCAGTGTCAATAAGGAATCGCTTGCTTGTTGTCTTCTCCGTGAGGTAAAGGCGACTAATAAATAAGGCGGGCTGGCCAGTCGCCTCTTGCTGCCCACCAGTTAGTTTTTTGCTTGAAATGAGCATGGCTGCCGACATCGCCTAGCCTTACCACCAAACCTTCTATGGTAAAAGCACAACGATGTATCGCCTGCTGTGTCTTCTTGGTAACTCCTCCGACTGGGATCACGACGCCTTGGAGAACTTTGCCCACGCTCGAACTTCAACTGCTCCATCTGCTTCCTCAACGTCGCTAATTCTTCCCGCAGTTGAGTGCAAGGCCCTTCGAGCGAGGAACTGGCTGCGACGCCAGATGCCACAGCCACCTCCGCTATCTTGTCCGCCATCTCTGCAAGCCTACCAATGTCTTGATCCACGCTGGTTGCCAAAATCGCCTGTGTTTGGGGTGGAAGACGCTGCAACCAGAGGATCCTCAAAACCTCTGCAGAGATACCATCAGCTGCCAACTCCTTCATTTGGTTTAACAGCTGCGTTGGCTTCCTTCCTTCTAAGCAGATGTCGCCCAGCAGCTTCTGCAAACGCCTTTGCTCCGAGTCCTGATACGCTGCAAGAATGTGCTTCTTCAGCTCCGCATACTTTCCTACTTCCGGGGGGTTACGAATAACGCCTCGCACCTCAGTGAGGACATCTGCGTCCAAATTGCCCACCAGAGTATAATACTGCGTACTGTCCTGTGTTATACCACTTGTGTGGAACTGTGCCTCTAACTGAATAAACCATAAGTCGGGGCTTCTTTTCCAAAAAGGCGGCACCCGTATGGCTATTCTATTAACTACATCTCCTGGGACTGCTACAGGTACTTCACGTTCCAACCTCTGTTCCATCGTAACCTATTACTTCGCGACTCGTGAACGAACGTACTTACTGCGGCGACTTCGTGTTAGTGTTTGTGGTGTGTTTGTATGAAAAAAATGTGACTAAATACTTGTAACTCAACAAAAACAAAAACAAAATGTGTATTTAATTTAAACTTTAATCTAACAACCGCTGGGAACTTTGGTTAGTCCAAAGCCCAATGGAGTCTTACTCAAGATTCGCCTGTCCGCTTGGCGAAGAGTCTGGGGCTTGGTTGGTCCCTCGCTACAGGCGCCCTCTCGCCTCGGAGTCCTTTCGTCAGGAGACGTGAGCCAGCTAAGCGCCCTGCACTATCCGCCTCCGCACTCGGGGTCACCACTTTGGAGAATGGGGGGTGCCGTCCTTCTAGCACCTGAGAGCTGCTACGCTGTTCTATTGGAGGCCGGACCGCAAAACTGCCGTGGGGATTGCCGCGTCGTCCTTCTGTCACCTGGGGAATGCCGTGTCGTCCCTCGGGGAAATCCGGACCTGTAATCCCAAGATGGGCTGTCGCTTTAATTAATAATACCAGCTGTACTCTCGAATTCTCACTGTTTATTAATTTGTTTACAAATTACTATATACAATTCTACACAAATCTACATGTGAATCATAACGTGCTACAAAGCTCTATATTCAAACAAACTAACTATGACCTATTTACAACAAACAATCTACAGTGTCTACAGTGATACTGTACAGTAGTTCTGTACAGTAGTTTCCATAGTGTACGTATAGTGTTTGTATATTATTGTGTTTTTGGTACGTCGCCACAAATGTTTTAACATTTTGCAAAAATAATCAACAAGGCGGCCGAATTTTGCAATTGTGTTCCACTGAAGCTCACGATATGGGTATCAAATGAGAGAGTATGACAGGTAGATTATAGTAAGCTGTGTGACGTAATTTTAAATCTAATAAGGCGACCACCACAAAATGGCGGAAGACATACAGACTAAAAAGTAGAAAATAAAAAAAAATAAATAGTTTAAAAAAACTAAAAAATAATCTTTTATTTTAAAATGAACCATAAAGTAAATAAATAGTTTAAATTAAAATGAACCAAAAAGTAAAAAATAAAAAATAAATAGTTTAAAACAAATAATTTTAAAATGAACCATAAAGTAAAAAAGAATTTTGAATGTAAAGTTTTTATTGCTGCAGCCACTTACTTCGGCCCACGCTTTTTACATTTAAGTAAGTGGCTGCAGCAATAAAAACTTTACATTCAAAATTCTTTTTTATTTTATGGTTCATTTTAAAATTATTTGTTTTAAACTATTTATTTTTTATTTTTTACTTTTTGGTTCATTTTAATTTAAACTATTTATTTACTTTTTGGTTCATTTTAAAATAAAAGATTATTTTTTAGTTTTTTTAAACTATTTATTTTTTCACCAAAATATCGCTATTTGAAATTTTACACTTTAGCATATTAAGGGGTAACACCACTGTACGATTTTGAAAAAATGGAATTTTTTTTTTGCCTTAAATATACTTCAGGATCACAAAAACAATGTGCAGTTGGTCCTATAACAGAAAAATAATTTTGAAGGATTTAATTTTCGATTTTCCCCCGGCGCCTCGGAGCACGCGTTGGTCCGACTTATTGCTTGTATATTGCTTTTACCTGTCGAAATAATAAGTGCTGCTATAGCAAAAAGGTTATTTGGGTTCCCCAGGTGTCCACCAGGGTGCGCTACAAAATAATAAACGTGTTTTACATTACATCGCACAGTGAAGGTAAAATACAATTTTCAAAGATTAGAGTACTTTCAAAACTTTAAGCGCGATTATCTGGAAACCATGTTTTTCGAATTGGGTGGACGGACTACTCGGAGACTATTGCATGGATCGGTTTGAAATTTTGACATTAGCTTCACAATTGCATTCTTTACAAAAGTACGTAGCCGTTTTTTGATTCGTTGTAAAAAAAAAATTTTATAAACAATTTACTGCTCATTTTTTTGCCGAAAATCACTTTTTTTTTCATAAGTGCGCCATTTTTACAAAAATCAGTTTAAAAAAAATCCTACGTACTTTTATGGGCAAGGTCAAATAGATTAGGAAACTATTTGGATTTTGTTCCTGGTCTTCAACTTTCGGAGAAATCCGTCCACCCGTGGAGGCCCTTAACAAAAAGGCGATTTCGAAAAACGACTGTGGCGCCACCATTTTGTAACAAAAAGTTAATAAAAAAAATTTTTTTACACTTGAATACATGTTTGATCAATCGCCTGAAAATAATTTCGATCCCTTTTTCCATATTTTTTAAATTAATTCCCAAGATTTGGCCTTTTTTCGCACCTCTACGCCCAAACCCAACTAGAAAAAAAAATCGTTTTTTGCACTTTTAGGTTAGGATATCTCGAAAACCAGACGTGTAGGAGCCATTCTAAACACGGATTGGGATTCAGCGCAACAAAATCCTTCGGGTACGATAGGTCTAGTCTCTAGGTTAAAAATTTGTAGGCCTGTGTAATCGTCCATAATGTCTCAAATTCTTCATCTTAAATTTTTTGCGATTGGCCAGATTGCTCCTTGCATTGAAACTTTTGAAACTTCTAAACCAGTATTCAGAAGTAAAAATTAATATAGCATAATCGCCCAAGATAGGTGAAGAATGAGAAAGGTTAAGGGTAGCCTGGGGCGCATGAGGAATTTTTGAATCTTTGATGATTTAGGGAATACTGGCAGTGGAAGGTTGTTCCATAGTCGAATTGTTTTGCTTATAAACGAATTCCTAGACCGTGAGTGACTGCACCAGGGCATAAGCTGCCCAAACCTGTCGAAGATGATATCATCGGCTGAAAAGATTTTGACCAGAACTTTTTGGGATCATCATAATCGCTAGCACTACAACCCTCTGTGAACTGCGGCTTCATGAATTTTCTGCCATCGATCTCGGTCTTTGGGGGAATTACATATCCTATCCATCGTAGGCGTGAGATCTTGATGTTTTTGGTTATGTCAGCAGGCGCGGATTCAAGGGGGGGGGTGGTCAGGGGGGTCATGACCCCTCCCAAAAGCGGTCGCTGTTTAAAAAACAAAATTGACCAACTAAAAAAACAAAAACAAAAAATAACCAAACCACCAAAACCGACCCAACCTTTTTGCAAATTAATAAAACGACCTTAAAAAATGACCAAGTCAACTCTTTCTATATGTTTTGATTTGCCAACTCTGAAATTAGCTACATTCACAAGAAAGGGCGCGTTTTCATCAAAAACACATTAGGGTACGTTTGTTTTTAATCCACCAGAAAATTCGGTTAGGTTAGCTTAAATATGGCTGAGCTGTTGGTTTAAGCTCATACACTTAGGTCAAAAAGATAGGCCCATTGTGATGCCATAGTGATACCACTTTAAACCGAATGTTAAACTGTCGTTTCTTCGCTAAGCCATTTCGAGGAAGTAATGAATCTTCTCAGTTGCGGGATCCCAGTCTTCGAGATTTCCGCAAGCGTTTTTAGAAAGGGTGCACCAAAATGTGGTTAATATCCTTCTGCTTAGGGCTGGGCAGTGACAGAGGGGACGTGGTACACTTTCCTCCTTGTCCGGATTTTTACAGCTTCTGCAAAAATCGTAGGTCTCAAGACCTAAGCGGGTCCCATGCGTCCCTATCAGACAGTGTTCGGTCAGCACTCCCACAGCTATGTTCGTTTTCTTAGTGCGCTCTTCTGTGTTTTCATTGGCCGGTTTTACACGACCGGACACCGAACAGATAAAACGAACGAACAAACTGGGGTTTATGGGAAAGAGGGTGAGAGAGGACGATGGAAAACTGGCCCCTCTCTCACCCTCTTTCCCATAAACCCCAGTTTGTTCGTTCGTTTTTTCTGTTCGGTGTCCGGTCGTGTAAAAGAGCTCATTCCAGAGGAGTTTCTTGTCCAGGACTACTCCCAGATATTTGACACTATTGCTAAATTTGAGCCTGGCCTTGTTTAGCCGTAGGGGTGTTAGAGGTGGGGTTTTATACCTACTCGGGAAGGGGACAGAGGACTTGAGCAATGTCATCCGCGTACGCCAGGACGTGGTGGCCTCTGCCTACATGCGTCGCAACAGCTGGTTCGTAGTTACGATCCCTAGGAGCGAGGAGAGTACTCCTCCTTGCGGGGTGCCTCTATTTACGGCCCTTCGAACCGAGCAGTCGCCTAGGATCGCGCTCACCATCCTGCCAGTAAGCGTTTGATGGATGAGAGACACTAGTGATGCTTCGATCCGCAGTTCTGTCAAGGCCAGAGTAATGGCGTCCGGGAGTACGTTGTTAAATGCTCCCCCTATGTCAAGGAATGCCGCTAATGTATACTCCTTGACCTCGAGTGATTTTTCAATGATTGAGACCAATGAATGGAGAGCAGTCAGTAGATTTGCCCTTTTTGTAGGCGTGATTGGCCTGAAGTCTTTGGGTGTTGCGTGGGAGGCTTTTCCTGCCTTAGGTATAAAAATTACTTTCACCTCTTTCCAAATAGAGGGAATGCAGTTATTCTGAAGGCACCCGGTAAACATGGTCTGCAACCAGGGCATGATGTAACTAAGGGTGCAATGCAGTTGTGCCCAGTGCCGGCGGATCGTGTTGGACCCGGGTGGGTAGTCAGACAAACACACCCCCTCCTCCCAAACTGTTATTTGGTAACAAGCTTTCCTAAAAAGGAGGACTTTCATAGTGAACCGAAATATGCGCCGATGGTGTACAGAACAACATATGGTGTCCTGGGACCTCTCCAATGGGTCACATTGTATAATGATGTGTTGAGGCTAATACCCTTGATATGCGGGCTTCATCGAATGATCAACACTGGTCTACTGTTTGTTGAGCACAAAACTATAACTGTGCAGATCAGCAACCTGGGAAAGTAATTTTCCGTAAGGATCAAGGTATGGGAACAGATCATTCATTCACAGCCTTCCCTAAAAAGTATATAGATGATCAACCAGAGGCTTAATTTTAATACACACTTGGAGGGCATGGCGGATAAAGCTTCCTCTATTTGTGCAGCATTTCCAAGAATGTTGCCTCTTGATGGCGAGGGTGGTTAGCTCAATCTAGCTTTACGCAGTGCCAGTGTGGGCAGCAGCGTTGAAAAGACAGTTAAAAGCAGAAAATGGAGGACCGTATACAGATTAAAGCTGGAAAGAAATACGTGCGTGCGTACAGTACGTCCGGTATATGCGGCGAATTTTCGCTGACAGACAAGTGTGTGCTTGGGTTCCGTCTAGTCTCTTACAAATAACCAAAAAATCTAAGCGACGCGTGCATGTGTCGGTTGTGTATGCTGGTGTTTGGGCATTTGAGACTACGGCGAATGCGGCAATGCGGAAAAGTTGGGAGTAGACCTTTCCGTTTATGTAACTATATGTCAGTTTAGATTTGAATGCACGCACTTCTATTATATCAATCACCGTACGCAAGAACGTTCGCATGTATCTGTCTCCAGCTGAAGCGTCTTTCGTCCAACGATGCGGCCGGCGTGCGTGATAGCGGGAATTATCCCCATGGAAATACTGGCGAGAGAAGCGTTTCTATGATCCAGAATATACTAGAGGGGAGACAAATTCAGTGCGGCGACGGCAGATGACGTACTGCGAGTCTGTAACGACGGGCCTGTTAAGAGTCGGTAGACCCTCAGACTTATCCGTATTTTACCCACACGGAATATTCTGGGTGGGTACTGCTACCTACCATACCCACATTATCCGCCGGCTATGGTTGTGCCGGCACCATGCCGTCCGGACCTGCAGATTTATAGGGCTGGAAGTTGTTTACATCCCATTTAATTCTTGCTCTACTTATGATAGATATCACCAGGTGTGGTGAGGCTGCAGCGTTTAACGTAAAAGCTGTCTCAGCGGTAGTACTACTCGGGAAGCGGGTGTCCATAAGTAGTGTAAGTCCAATCGCCGTTTTAGTTGCGTAAATAACTAATCATTATTGGCGCTTTAGTTAATATTTTACGTAGCCTTGAGGCTTCCGACGTGGACTCTATATTGCTGCAAAAGTTAGCCCAGGAGGTACGTTTGGCTTTGCTTATCTATTCAGCTTCGACTTATAGCAGCCCCAGGAGGTTGCACTGTTGCTGCGTCTAGCTGAATTAAATTCCTTTCTACACTCTTTTCGAAGTGTTTCAAGTTCGCGAGATCACCATGGCGGTTTGGAAGCCTCTTTATGCGGTTTGTTCGGACAGGCTGTATTTATGGCTTAAGTGCATTGCTCTGTGAAAAACCCACAATTCGGTGAGTTTTGTTAATTTTGTTTTTGTTTTTTTAGGAGTAGACATTTTTTTCCGCCACTTTTAATTTCGTGACTCCCCCAAAACAAAATTCTAGATCCGCGCCTGTATGTCAGGTTTTTTGTATATTTGGTACAAATCATCGTTGTATCTTCTTCTCCAGACACTCTCTTCATTTACTGCGCCTGCGATACTTTTTTGGGATACCCATCAATTATATTGTGTAAGGATGAATAAAAGGGTATATCGCGGCATCGTTGGACTTTTTGTATAGCAAATAGTCCAAGTGATCGCCCACCTAGAAAATACATCCGACCCTAAAAAATCGCACAATTAATACGCTTCAATGTGGTTAAAGTCCTTTATCTAGAATGGACAAATAAACAAATATGAACTGACGTGTGAGAGACCACAAGTTATTGCCAGTGTTGGCCACAGCTCATCACAACTCATACAAAATAATTGCTAAGCTTGTTGGACACAAAATGTTAAATCATATTTACTGAATATATTCTGTCTTCCCCTTTAAAAAATATTACAATATTTTACATCATCACAAAAACCCCAATTCAATCATTAATAGAAAACTATCAAAATTACACCATAAACAGCGACAGTTCCTGTTCCCCTTCCACAAAACTTTTTCGATCCTGATAAATTGTTTAGATGAAACCCGGTGTATTGATCTCTTACAGCTGCACACATCCTTTTATGTTTGAAAAGGGCATGTTTTGAGGGTTTCAGTGTATATGTTTATAATCCGAGGGTAAGATTTTTATTTGAATTATGGTGAATTTCATACCTGGGAGAGGTAATCCACTGATCGCCCCAGGAGAGGTAATCCACTGATCGCCCCAGGAGAGGTGCAAGAAATATGGTTCAGGTAGTCTCTCAAAAGGAGGCCGTTTATAACACACGCACACAACAGAAAGCTGTGTGTGATCATAACTTCAAAACAAAAACAAAATTAATTAGAACAAAACGTTTTTTTTTCTGTTATCCATAAAAATTTAAAACAATATATCGGATCTTAATAGCACTTAAGATATCCACATTCATAAGCACGCTCGATCGCAGCGCAGCGATCGGTCGTTTTATTCGCTTTACGTTTCAAAATTAACGAAAAGAAAAAAGCGGGGCCACAAAAACATGGGAAGAAAACGCTAGAGCAGCACTCATTAAAAAAGGCCTCAGATGGGTTAATTAAATATCCTCAAACAATAATCCCATTCAGCCCGAGCGCATTGGTCGTCGCCAGTGCCGGGTATATCGGGGGTTTTTCCTACTCTGCGCACACTCGACCAACTTAAGCTTGGAGCGATACTTGCGCTTGGGCCACATGAGAAAAGGGAGGCTTGTAAAAAAAAGGAACAATTAATCGTCGCCATGTGGTTGCAGGCCGTACAAAGTTTGTTTTTTCATCGTGCACTTCAAATGCAGGCGCGTTCGTTGTTAATTAAATTAAATAAAAGTGAAAAGTTTTTCAAAAACTTTTCCGGCCATCACATGTCGCGTTGAATTTCATTTACTTGGACAAATGTACAACACTGGAAAAGGGGAGGCTTTGAGACGTTTTACATGCGTTAGGAGTCAAGAGTCGCAATGGACGGATTTTTAACTGGAAGTGTTTGATCAATAAATCAAAAACAGAATGAGTTCATGTTTTGAGTCATTGGTTGATCTTGGGGTAATTTTTCAGCGGCTTTAATTAGTAGGGGTTTTTTTAGGTTAAGTTTTACTGTAATTCGTTTATTGCTTTATTTGCGTTTTGCAATGACGCAGAAAGAAAGAACGATATTTCCAAGATAAGAGCTGATTCATCTCCATAACATTATGATTGCAAATTGAATGTGCAAGTAGAAGTGTGATATTGCAAAGAAAATATTACTACGAGTTATCACCTGAATAATGTTTTTTATGGCACTAAGGCAGTAGAATCTCTGCCATTGTAATCTGTATCCCCTAGCTGCAAGTATGACTAGGTCAAAACGTGTTTAGTCCATTCCTTCTAACTGTATTTAAAAAGTACCTACTAACTTGGGTTTTTAGACATCTGCGTTACCCAATGTGTTTTGATTTGTAGTCTGGGATAATCCATTTTTTGGGTTTCATCTTCTAGACTCTGCTACTCTATTTATGGTAACATATGAGATGAACTTTGAAACGAGAAATATGTTTAGTATTTTGTAAAACAGGGAAGCAACGCAAGATTTGTCCTTTTCTATACCAATTTATAGAATGAGCAGTAATTTTAGAAAAGCAGAAAAAGGAGAGTAGCTTGTATTTTTCCTTCGATATTTTGTACGAAAAGTGGTTTTGAAATTGTTAATAGATGTCGTCATTGACTACAGTGATTATAGTTGTATTGATCATTATTTTGAGAGAAAGTGTATTCATCCATTGGTTTGCGCGTTCAAAAACCTTACTATGGTAAACCACGAGGTAAGCTGTGGTTATGCTGCATCACTTCACTGGAGGTTTTTGAACGCACCGTGGTTAACTACGAGTTAAAGAAAATGAAAAAAATTTTCCATAAAATAATCTCCGCTATTTGCTTCAATTATTTCGTATGTGTCCATTGATTATTTATCTGTTATCTATATTAATAAAAGAAAGTTTCTGTATGTATGTATGTGTGCGCTGTTGCGGGCGCACCAGTCATCGCAGAGCTTCGAAATTTTGCATGAAAGTCCGTTGGGGTCTTCCCTGAAACACCTCGAAGCCCGATTTTCGAAATTCAAAATGGCCGCCGAAAAATTACCGAAATTCAAAATGGACACCCAAATATGAATTTGCAAATTGTGTTCCGATTTCAATGAAAGTGGGTATCTGGGGATTCTTAAGGTTGCTAAAAACGAATTTATGGTCAAAACTTATAAATTCAAAATGGCCGCGCCAATATGGCCGACGAATCTACCAATTGTGTTCCGATTCCAACGAAAATCAGTATCTGGGGTTTTTTGAGATAGTAAATAACGAATGTTTGATCAGAACTTATAAATTCAAAATGGCCGCGCCAATATGGCTGACAAATTTGCCAATTGTATTCCGATTTCAATGAAAATCGGTATCAGGGGTTTTTTGAGGTAGCAAATAACGAATTTTTAAACAAAACTTATAAATTCAAAATGGCCGCGCCAATGTGGCCGGCGAATTGCTAATTGTGTTCTGATTCCAATGAAAGTGGATATCTAGAGGTTTTTAAGGTTGCAAATAACGAATTTATGATCAAAACTTATAAATTAAAAATTTGAGGTGATTTAAAATTTGGAATCGCGCCACAGGATGAGGTCCCACAACGACCTAAGGGCGAACGGATCTAGATTTAAGGAACGCGATCAGGCCTAGCTATAAAATCCTCTACGAATAAAAGGTAAATCGCCAAAACTACAAAGGAAATGGAACGGCCCCTCCACGGTCTCACGAGGTTGAAGAATTTCATCTATCTCATCCAAAAAAGGTTCGATTGGTAAGAACGGCACTTGTAGGAAGTTGTGTTCGGGACGAACACTAAGTAAGAAGGCGGCAGTGTAACGGCTAACTGAAAAGAGAAAGTTAAAATACCAATTCACCGAGAAGTTTCATGTTCAGGGGCACGTACTTGAATACATACATAACATAGTGTCACATCTCAATTTAGTACGGTTGTTCTAACTGAACCGCCAAGAAAAGGAGGGAAGAACACATGTGTGCAAGAAGTTTTGTTTTGAAATTAAAGTTGTTAAAAGGAAAGAAATTGTTTCAATTAATCCCTGACAAATCCGAGAACGCTCAACGCTGGTGAGATCCGGAGAGACAATTTTTACATTTTTCGACGGAGTGAAATTTTGTAGGAGAGACATTTCTTACTTTTTTTGAAGAAATAAAATTTCCAACATGAAAAAGTGAGATGAGGAGCCATTTCTTACTTCTTTTGCGGTAGCAAAATTTCCAACTTGGAATCAAGCGAGGTGGGCAAAATATAAATATACATTGTGGAGGCATGGATTTCTTACTTATTCTAAGGCAGTTTAATGCATATTAGAATTAAACTCGTAAAAAAGCTCTGCATTGATATTTATTTTCTTTCTTTTTTTAATTTGCATGTTTTTGTCATTTTGGCATTACAATAGCACCTCGCCCCGTTTGAAGTATAACATTGTACTGGCTCAAAAGAAAAAAGAGGCACCTCTTACAAACTCATTTTATGATCGTGTCCTACCCAACACTACTTCTTTCACTCTTCTCTCTGCTATTTTTCGGAATATACCTTTACTGTCCGACATTACACTCAACCCATGGTACAATAGCCGTGTTCCTTTTCTACTTTTAAGTACTCCGGAGTAAAAAATTAAAGGAACTCAAAATTTGTCGATATGAGTAAAACCTATGAATTTTCTGTGAGAGCAGGAGTAGTTCCAAGTAAATACGAGTAAAAAAGAGCAGAAAAGGAACACGGCTAATAATTACAATGTAAGTTCATAAGGGTCCCGTGACGTCACTCAGATATTTTCTCACAAAGGAAAAAAGCTTTCCCATGACTTCACTCAGATCTTTTCTAATGTAAAAGGCGTAAAAGCTTTTCAAGATGGAAACAGAGCTTTTCCTCATGAGCCTACCTTGTATTATTGTACCATGGTATATCTTCCAAGGCATCCCCAAGAGGTCTCTGATTGTTGTAGCAAGCTCAAGTCTTCCTTGCTTTGACGCATGATTATACTGAGAAAAGTACTGAGAAATGTCTCTCTTTAGCACACACCCCCGTTGTGCCTGTGCGAATTGACTTCAGCCTCGGGGGCCATATTTGGTTTCTCAAGTCAATGAATCGGCTTGAAGCCTGAAATACATTAATAGGCAGTGCGTCACGTCGCGTCGCTGTGCGCCGCAGTGGTTGATTAAAGTATGAACGTCAACGCACATTGAAAGCACTGCACGTTTTTTTGCCAATTTGATTTATTCATGTATTAAAAGGCAAATAGTTAATTCAAATAAATATGTTGAGACGAAACTAGGTTAAGAGAAGATTTATTGTGCTGGCGGCATGTGTTATGCGTAATAACGCAATTTTGCTGAAAAACAGATTTGGTGAAAAATCGTTTAACGATTTTATCGCCCGTTAGACCCCACACAACTGTCAAGAGAAGCAGTGTTTTAGAAATTAGCCTAAGTCAAAGCAGTTAGCCTAAATCTAAATTTTACTGCGACGCGACGCGACGCACTGCCTCTTAATGTATTTCAGGCTTGACAAAACAAGCTTGTCATTTTTCTTTAAGTTTTATTTTTGGCATTACCATGGAGGCTATACAAGGAGACAAAACTCCGTGTTGTCAATTTTCGTTTGATTATTGGTGGCGCTGCAGTCAAATGTACCCCAAAAAACATGGCCGATTGTATTTATCCGGTTCATGGTAAAGTTCGTTTATTACTAATATATTTTACGTTTAGCAGCTTACAGCTATTTACCAGCTTCTAAATTCGATTTTACATCAATGCGATTATTCGTAATTAATCAATTTTTGATGTTTCCAATGAATTTTAACAAATTCATGTGGGGTACATCGGACAAAGGTGACATCTGTGGCCAAAAAAGAACTAGAAGTTTAGTTTCTTCTACCCATCCATTTCCTGTCATTTTCCCCATTAGAGTTTTGTCTCCTTGTATATTCTCCATGGGCATTACGACCAAATCGACAAATAAGTGTTGCCATACCATAAAAATGTGTGATATTACTCCAAGTGCAGCAAACTTCACCATTGATTCAAATATACATACATGGAGAATATACAAGGAGGAAAAACTCTTATGGGGAAAATTACAGGAAATGGATGGGTAGAAGAAACTAAACTTCTAGTTAATTTTTGGCCACAGATGTCACCTTTGTCCGATGTACCCCACATGAAATTAATAAAAATTCATTGGAAACATCAAAAATTGATTAATTACGAATAATCGCATTGATATAAATTGAATTTAGAAGCTGGTAAACAGCTGTAAGCTGGTAAACGTAAAATATATTAGTAATAAACGAACTTTGCCATGAACCGGATAAATACAATCGGCCATGTTTTTTGGGGTACATTTGACTACAGCGCCACCAATAATCAAACGAAAATTGACAACACGTAGTTTTGTCTCCTTGTATAGCCTCCATGTATACATACTTACTTTTTTTTCTTTTCCTGTGTTGCCATTTTCCTATGAATCTTTTTAATAAACGTCAAAAGTCTTTCTCGACACTTAAAGAGACGATATAAGGTTGTCGATATGGTGTTGTCAAATGTGAATTTTTACTTATCGACGAGTCCCGAATCTTACAAGGTCGTAGAGCCATTTAAACACCAGAATATTTGCAAGTTTTTACAAAAAAGGCTTAAAAGAACTCGAGTGCGGATTTAATATTAACACTTTTCCTTAGGTAAATTGTGATTGAGTTCCTCCGCAATAAAGAATCAACAATACTTCGTCTGTTAGATCTAATCTAGGGAGAGAAAAAACGCTACAAACAGTAGTTGCCTTGTTCTTTAGGGAATCAAATTTCCGTGCCCAACTTTGAAAAATAAATAAAGATATCAAGGTTTTTATTTACTCTAATCCAACATTGAGTAAACAAAATTCGGAAATTCCTGCTGGTTGGTACCGCCAAGAGGTAGAAGTTACTCGCAGCTAAACACTTCCCTTAAATCCAGCTGCGATAAGAATGTTTTCTTTCATAAATTTCATAAGAACGATCGCACTGCAATATTTAGGTCGACTTTTTTCCAGCGTATTTCCGAATTTTAATGTTGGATTTAAAAATTTCATGAGAATTAATCTTATCAATTGCTTCCACATTACCGTAATAATTTTATTGAATCATAACCAATATTGTTAAAGTCAATATTGGATACCGCGATTCATCCGGAATAATGTAAGCGATATTATTTATTTTTTGCGGCAAAACATTGAATATAAAAATAATCCGTAAAATCCGCCATAAAATCTGTGGTAATAATAATCAACCGTGTAATTTCTGTGTGTAAAAAAAATATCATCACATCCAGACGCTTTGCTCTGGCAGGAATACAAAACACAGAAAATCGTGAATATTTTGCATGTGGCACGTCGATTCGAACCCGTGGCAATTTTTTCATGTTATATGGTTATTTTGTATTCTAGAAGCGAAGGAAGTTAGGAGGATGCCGAAAGATTGTCAATCCTCGATCGAGACACGTTCGTCATGTCTCATATGTTTTTAAACTTCCTCTCGTCTCGCGGCGGCTATCGGCTAATCATAATCGATGATTGTGCACTACGAAATCATTCATGATGATGATAATCATGACGATGGTCACGATTTGGGCCGAGGAGGGGGAGATGGGGCAGGATGGAGGATGGCCATAAATTACACTTTTATTTATGTTGATGACTATTTTGGGAATGCACTTAAGAACAATTTAAATTGAAATTAAAATTAGATTGTTTACGAGTATGTGCGTTCCTAGATGTTATGAAAATTTAATCGATTGAAAACAGCGTTTTTAATTGTCGAAAATAATGCGGCGCTGTTTGAGTGGCGTGGAGCTCCAATGGTTGGATGGAGCTTAGATTGTCTAGGACAAGATAGATATTGCAAATGAGTAATCATTTTGGAGGAACATTGGCGAGTTTAATTAAAAAAGACTTCCCGAGTAAAAATAAATCATGGCCTTAGAACGGGCAAATGCCGACTGTGATTGAAACATAGTCCTCGGCCATCTGGCGGTTAACAGAAGGCTCGTTGCAGGACAGTTCGGCCGTACAGGGGGCGATTGACGGTGAAACAACGGCCTTACAGTTCCAATAACGGCCATACGACGGTGGTACGGCGGCCGTATGGTTGCTATTACGGGTATACGACGGTGGTACAGTGGCAGCAACGAGGATATTCGCCCTCCTATAAGAAAATATATTTCACTGCAATTAAATGTTTGATTAAATAACAAAAATTCCCACTAAAATATAAATCAACACGCACCACACACTTCACGTACAACAAACCGACGACTGGCGAGCTCGTTTCTCTTGAAACGAAAATGATGAAGTTCCCATAAAACACATTCAACAATACATTTGGTGACGATTCTTTTTTTGGCTCAAATTTCCCGTCGAATGCCCGTTTCTACAGCTCAGTACTTGGCCTTTTAAATCTTTTGGTCAAATTCGGCCGTCGTAAGGCCGTATGTGCTCCCATTAAAAATGGTTAAAAACTCTACGGCCATCATATGCCCCTTAAAAAGCCAAGCGGCCGGTGTTCGCCCTTTATAAGGCCGTTTTTTATTTTTACTCGGGTTACGTCAGACAAGATTTTTCTCCACCTTTGACATTCATAATTACAATTTACATTTTTAGCAAGTAATTGAGTGAATCGTTTTTCAAATCGATGTTTTTAACGATTTACAATTAAGTTTTTTTTCATTTGGCAGTTCTAAGCTCAGGAGTTACGCTTTCTTCTATCGTAGTCCAATAAATAAGCCGGAAAATACTGTAAAATGAGGAAAAGTTGATAAACAGCTCAGATTTGAATTTTTTTTGTTTATACGTGTTCTTTAGACCCTCAGGAACATTCATCACCACTAACATCTGCCTTGCTATGAAAAATGAAAAAATTAGGGAAGTTTTCCCACCCCCAAATCATTCCCAATAGTTAAAGTGATAAAAAAAATTTAAAATTCGAAATTTCACCTCGAAAATCGTCTTTCGGGGGTTTTCGCGGTCGCTGATTACGAATTTTTGTTTCAAGGCGCTGGACGGAATTTAGTGTACAAAATGTGAGGATCGCATTCCGTCTACAGGTTTCAGTTGAGAATATCTCAAAGATGAATAATTCAGTTGTTGCCGGGCCATTTTTGGGTCCAATTTTTTTACACCCTCTTTTTTTATTAGCACCTCTACGGCTTCTGTGGCCCGCTTTTTGACGATGGATTTTGATGAAGCACCACAAAATAAGACGAAAATATATAATAAAATTTTTCGATATCACGCTTAGTTTTCGAAATATTCCCGAGTAAAAATAAAAAACGGCCTTATAAAGGGCGAACACCGGCCGCTTGGCTTTTTAAGGGGCATATGATGGCCGTAGAGTTTTTAACCATTTTTAATGGGAGCACAAACGGCCTTACGACGGCCAAATTTGACCAAAAGATATAAAAGGCCAAGTACTGAACTGTAAAAACGGGCATTCGACAGGAAATTTGAGCCAAAAAAAGAATCTGCACCAAATGTATTGTTGAGTGTGTTTTATGGGAACTTCATCATTTTCGTTATGTACAATGGTTCTTTCGATTTATCCTACCTAAAGATATCGATGCACAAGAGAAACGAGCTCGCCAGTCGTCGGTTTGTTGTCGTGAAGTGTGTGGTGCGTGTTCATTTATATTTTAGTGGGAAATTTTGTTATTTAAGTTATAGGAGGGCGAAAATTCACGTTGCTGCCACTGTACCACCATACGGCCGCCGTACCACCGTCGTATGGTCGTTATTGGAACTGTAAGGCCGTTGTATCACCGTCAGTCGCCCCCTGTACGGCCGTACTGTCCTGCAACGAGCCTTCTGTTAACCGCCAGATGGCCGAGGACTATGTTTCAATCACAGTCGGTATTTGCCCATTTATTTTTACTCGGGAATGACAAATATAAATTAGCCGGAATAGAAACAGAGCTCATTTTGAAACCTGGACTTATAGGCCAGTCAAATTATCGAAAAAACCTCGATTTTTTGCCACCCGAGCCATCTGAAAAGTAAAATATGGGTAAAATAGGAAAAATTCCGTAGAATTTGATGAACTACTTTTGGCACTCCTAGGCATTTGGGAAAGTTTCCAAAATGGCGTCAAAAGAAGACCAAAAACAGATTTTCGCGTTTAAAAAAAAACTACACATTGTACAAAAAAAAGGTTATTTAAACCGGAAAAATGAAAAAAACTATTTTGCTCACGAAATTCTATTAATTGCCTATCTATAGGGGTTAGTTTTCTATGATGGTCGTAAAATATATATTTTTGTTTTGCCTATCGATAGGCAATTAATCGAATTTCGTGAGGAAAATAGTTTTTTTCATTTTTCCGGCCATCTTTTCGCATGTTTCCAATGAAGTAGCAATGTGCGCACAAAACACAACTATTAGCACAACTCTTCCAGAACATTTTGAGCGCAAAAACATTTCTGTAGGTGTTGATGGCTATGAGCTAATCGAATTCGACAACAAAGGTCTTTTTTTCGAAAAACCCGTATTTTGCAAAAATTATTTATTATTTTGCAAATTTACAAAAACGTTTTATTGCACTCCCCAAGGGCTACACTTTCTACGAGTTTCATTACAAAATCGTTTTTTTGGTAAAAGATATGAGCATTTAAAAAAAACGTGTTTTTTAGCGGTTTTTTTGCGATAACTCCTTTATTTGTTTATGTATTGACATCAAACTGGTATCATTTTATTAGTATGAAAAATATCTACAAACTCTATTTAAACCTTTTTTTTGTACAATGTGTAGTTTATTTTTAAACGCGAAAATCTGTTTTTGGCCCTCTTTTGACGCCATTTTGGAAACTTTCCCAAAGGCCTAGGAGTGCCAAAAGCATTTCATCAAATTCTACGAATTTTTCCTATTTTACCTATATTTTACTTTTCAGATGGCTCGGGTGGCACGAAAAAATCTAATTTGACTGGCCTGTTAAGTCCTTTTCAAAATTTACGTGGATATATTAAACAAAGTAGCCGATTTAAAACGCGGGGTATGACGCTCGGAGCGCCCAACGTATCGAGACGACTTAAGGAGCAAGCATGCAAAACGTGATAAATCCACTTAAACTAGTTTTGAGTAAATCGCAAAAATGTTATAACTACAGGTCCTTATCAAATAGAAATATTTTTGTAAACCAATGTTGTAGAAGGTGTTGAGGTAATATTACTACTAATTTTTGAAAAAAATGTGTGGGGCCGTTTTGATGATATACGCACGTTTGTTTTGGATTTATCCCGTTTTGATTGATTGAAATGGATTTCATCAAGGCAATCATATTTAAAGTTTCGTGAATTATATGTGAATTTTGGTTTGGGTTCCACAGCCATCGCAAAATAATCGTACCTTTTCTGTACTTTCTAGGTCCAAAGAATCTGTGAAAACCACCCCTAAATTGACATAAAGATAGAAAATCCTGGAAATTTTTTTTCACTTTTTTACGTGAAAGCTGATCCCGAAATTGACATATTTTTTCACTCTCTATGGGTGAAAACTACCCCTAATAGTCCCATTCAAAACCGGAGCCGGGGGGTGTGTCGAAACATAACACCGTTAAGAAAAACGAACACCACATGTTTTTTTGGTCGCTGATCACGAAAATGGGGGTCCCACGATCCTAAAATATAGACGTCACCCATAAATATGCAAAAAAACTCCCTTTTTTAAGGGTTTTTTTCGCCATAATTTTAATAATAATCAAAAATAATCCAATGAAATACACTTTTTTCAGTTTTTATTTCCGAAGGTGGTTGTTGACTTGGTAGCGTCAAGCGAAATCCTATGATAAGGGGAATCATAACAGAACTCATGAAATTGTGACATATTAAAGTGCATTTTCTTATCTCTAGGAACTTTTTTTCCTAACAAGTCGCGGACTTCTACCTTTTTCAAAATATATAGAAAGTAACAGAAAACCATATCTCGCAACTATATACTGAAGTAGTGCTGTTTTCGGTGAAAACGTGCGGGGACAATAGATAGACACTTCCTCATACTTAACTCAGTTTTGGTAATTTGTGTGACTTATGCCCTTTTCAAATTAACCGATTCAATTGTATTGTTAAATTTAACCGACCTGAAGTTTCACCTGGCGGAGCTCCGAACTACCAAAATAACGAGGACTTAATTAATGTTTTAACATCTCATACGAACGTTAAGTTAGCTATCGCCTCTAGTCACGATAAAACACCTATTGGTGAAATGGCAGAAAATGGGCAATGATTTTGTTGGTAGATATTAATGAATCTCCACATAAAACTTCAAAATAATGAAATTCATACATGACAATTTCCTCATATAGATTTCTGAAGGTTCAACTTTACTAGGTCGAAATTTAACGTTATTCTCATGATTGGTGATTTCAATATTAATTTTTCATCAGAAACTATGTCCTTTACTACATATTCTGCATGAAAAGTTTAATTTAACGATTCCAAATAATGTTGACGAAAGCAAGATATATGGAAAGTTACTTGACGCGACATTTACATCAGTTTGAATTGAAAATATTTATTACATATTTCAGTTATCATAAACCCATTGTTTGGTTTTCAGGTTTTAATGCAAATAGGAATCCATAAATATTGATATTTTGAAATTGTACTTCATGCCCGTCGGCAGGCACAACCGATGCTGGCAGGCTATTTCCAGCATCGGTTGTTGACCTGGCTTTTCTGAAAGCGTACTATCTATCAAACAAACCTTAGACTAGTTCTATTGCATATTACTCGATGGTTAGTATTATATTAATACCGGCAGTTATTGGGCAAAAAAGTTTACTTCTAAAGTGTGGTTTTTAGCACACTCATTTTTTTAGTAAGGGGTCTCAGCGTTACGAAAGTTATAGAAGGGGTACACAGATGCCAAAAGTTTGGGAAACACTGCTCTGTTATATCGTTGGAGCGTTGCCCTTGATTGAATCTTATCCACATTTTTAAAGGAAAATATTTTCCAAACTTTTTAAACCTGAATCGTATGATTTCATTGAGAATCCAACAATATTACAACGTTTTTGTAAACAAAAATACCTCAAAGTCACCAGCGCAATTCTGTCCTGCCTCCAACTGCTGAAACAAACTAATTCTTGGCAAACAAACAACATAAGCACAAAATATCTAATAACATTTATCCATCATCACGTCTCAGTTTCAAATGTGCAACCCAAATTGCCAAGGCCACACTGACGAACTTTGATCTGATCGCATTTAATATTTTCGAAAGCACATGTCTAGAGCTTCTAAAATAATAATTAAACATTTTTTTCATTGTAGAAAATCTATCTGATAAAAAATGACATCGGTTGTGGTCCCACATGAAGCCTCCATCTTCGCAGCTGTTTGCGCATGCGTATTTATTATCGTTGGAGTATTAGGTAAGTATCTGCTCCGATTACGTTAATCCATTTATATCCGTTCAAGAAGCATACGGAAATAAAGCAACCCAAAAAAGAATATTCTTGATTAATGTGTTTCTAATTAAAGGCAACTTGATAACCATTTTGGCTCTTCTGAAGTGCCCCAAAATGCGGGGCCATGCCACTACAGCTTTCGTGCTTTCCCTGTGTATATCGGATTTGCTTTTTTGCTCCATCAGTTTACCATTGACGGCTGTTCGATACTTTCAAGAGGTATGTGCCATGTATAGCTAGCTGTGGTGCATATAGTGCATTATGGCATTTGGCTTCACAAAAATGGATCAACTTTGATGGATATCAATAATTGTTTTATTTACATTTTTAGGCATGGACTTTAGGCGATGCCTTGTGCAAGGTGTTTCCCGTGATCTTTTATGGGAATGTAGCAGTGTCATTGCTAAGTATGGTTGGGATTACTATTAATAGGTAATTATTGTTTTGTAATTAATTAGAAGCATTAAACAGGTTTTTTGTTCATATTTTTTGTTCGCACTTGGACAGTGATTTATTAACTTGTCAAGAGAATTTTTATTTAAGGACAAATTAACAAATAACTTTTATGAAATTGTTATTAATTAATTGTTGATGTATGACCGGAAATTCAGTCTCACAGTACCTCATACTATACTCGTATATAAAAAGGGAAACAATTTTGAATGTTCACATTTATTTTAAAATGAACTAAAAAGTAAAAAATAATTTTGAATGCGAAGTTTTTATTGCTCTATCCAGTAGTATATGGAAACTACCTACCTTTGGAAATGTAAAAAAGCGTGGGCGCTAAGAATATAGGTAAAGAGTCCCACGCTTTTTTACATTTCGAAAGGTAGGTAGTTTCCATTCAAAATTATTTTTTACTTTTTAGTTCATTTTAAAATAAAAGCGTATTTTTTTAGTTTTTTTAAACTATATTTTTTATTTTCTACTTTTTAGTCTATTATATGTCTTCCGCCATTTTGTAATGACAGCCATATTAGATTTAAAATGACGTCACACAGCTTACTGTACTATACTCGTCATACACTTTCATTTAATACTCATACCGAGGGCGTTGTAAAGAAAAAGATAAACCGCCATTTTGTGCTGACCGAAATTTTGAATTTGGAATGACGCCACAATATTCATAGTATTCTAATTGTCACATCCATTAATTTGATACCCTTACCGAGTGGGTTGTACAGAACAAGGTAATCCGCCTTTTTGTGTTGGCCGCCATTTTGAATTTACAATGACACCACATAGCTAATAGCACTTTACTTGTCATACCCTTTCATTTGGTACCCATATTGAGTGGGTTGTAAAGAAAAACGGTAATCCGCCATTTTGTGTTGGCCGCCATTTTGAATTTACAATGACACCACATACCTAATAGTATTTTACTTATCATACCCTTTCATTTGGTACCCATATCGAATGGGCTGTAAAGAAAAACGGTTTTCCGCCATTTTGTGTTGGCCGCCATTATGAATGACGCCACATAGCCACGGTTTAACCTGTTCTAATTAAATTTTCACTAGGTGCGTCACTTAAACGTTGGTAAATCTTCTGCGGGCTATGGTACACGAATCGGAGACTTTAAAATACTCTTCTACTGCGAACGCGGTGGACTACTGCGACATCGTGACTAAACGTGCTGATTGTTTCGCATGCCGCGCCGGTACGAACTATATCCCGAAAACAATTCATATTATTTATTTCTTTATTCGACAAATACCAAAATCGATTCGACAATCGATCGAGAATCGAAAGCTGATTCGATTGTGAAAAAGATTGGGACTACGTTGCGCAGTCGAAACGAACAAAAAGTACTGCAATAGAACTAAGAATTTGCTGTCAAGTTTCTGTCATTTTCCTGAATTGTTGGGAGGATTAAATGTCAATGTAAAAACTGTTTGTATTGAAATAAACTAAATATTGAATATTAGCTTGAAAATACGAACGAAATCGCTGAAAATGAAGTGTAAGCACACAATGGATATATAACTCAGACATTAGATCATTTTGAAGCCTTTTTAATTTTAAAATATCCTTTTTTAATCCTATTTTCAGTTTTCTGCCTTTTTGTTGTTGTAAAATTCCGTCTTTGTAAATGTTTAACTTTTCTTTCTGCAATTAAATTTTTCTCTATTCGTGTCTTTCTTTAAATAATATATTTTTTTTGCTATAATCAATAATCTCCTTAAAATGTTCTTTGATGTCTCTAAACACAACACATGCATTCGACCATCTAAATGCAGTCATGAATTGTAATCGATTGCAAACGACTCGGTTCACAACAATCGAGAATCGTACTACTAGTCCAGTCCCCAACCGATATCACCTCTACTTTTTTTCGGCAGCGACCGATTTACTTGAAATTTTAACAATAGATAGGGAATTATTCAAAAATCAAAGTCTACAATATGACAATGTGCGATTTTTCTTGGGGGGTGGTTCCCACCCCAACTCGGGTGTGGAAATATTTTTGGTCAAAATAATCCCGTTAATCGATAGAGAGGCTAATTTTAAGCAAAAAATGTAGTACAAACTTTTTTGGTAAAATTGATATTTTTTTAGTTATAAGCGTTTGAAAAGTTGCAATTTTCATTAAAAAACCACACGTTTTCGAACAGTTTTTGGTCAATAAGTCCAAAAATACGCGTTTTATCAAATTATTTTTAGGACTAAAAATAAAGCTTATAAAAAAAAGAAGAAAATGGTTTTTGAATGAATGGTATAAAACAAATCGAGTAATGATTGATCGAAGGGGATCTATTTCAAACCAAATACTCAAAACGTTGTATTTAACGTCGAATAACGGAAAATCGATGCATTTTTCGAGGATAACTTATATTACATTACAAGTGCTTGAAAAGACCTTTAAAATGACAACTGATAAAAGTCATTTTCATGTAAAATGAATGAGTTATGACAAAGAGAAGGTGTACCGTACAAATTTTTTTTAAAAAAATGATCAATAAAACTAATACCACTTCCACCCAAATTCAAATTTATCATGTTCCACGTAGGATTCACTTTATTTTAGTGATAACTATCGGATCTATATAGTTTTAGCGATTTCCAGGGTGAATTTTTCGAAATGGGTACGATCAAAATGAAAAGGGGATATTACGAATTTTACATATTTCTGCGTATATTTCCAAAAAACTCAAAAACTATTGAAGATACGTAAAAAACTGTTAAGTGACAAAATTTAGATTTTGTTTCAACAAAAATTTTGGTTTTTTATGTATCGCTGTAGCTTAAAAACTAACGGAGATATAGCGGATTAAAGTTTGCTTTATAGTGTAAGTACCACCTTTGCTTAGCCCTTTGACCCTTCACGTTTTGAAAATTAAGGGTTTTGATATAATACAATTAACATAGTTTTATAGCCAGTGAAATTACCTACAAAATGGTTTTTGAATGGACACTGTAGCTTGAAAATTGAGCCCGCTATAGTAAAAAAACCGAACGACTTTTTTTTAATTTTAGGAGCAAATGATTTTCAATCAGTGAATACAATGATCTTTTATTAGGGGGGCTGTAAGCAAAAGTAGTGCTGTAAAATTGTCGTCACTCGTACAGTAGATGCTCTTGATGAGCATACGAAAAGGTGTTATTATCAAATCCAAGTATGGCTTGGAAACAAGAATATCAATCCAACTGATTGGGGATGGATGAACACCGAAAATGTGTTGAAGCCTACTACAGTGAAAGATTTGCCTGCACCACAAGATCTATTAAAAATGATATTTTGCAATTGTAAACAAGGATGCGGCTCATCTTGCAGCTGTAGGCGGCATGGGTTATTTTGTAATTCAATTTGTGGTGAATGTAGTGGCCATCATTGTATGAATACTGCACCAATTATCGACCAAGACGAAGAGGAGATGGAAAGTGAAGATGGCGATGGCGCCTTTGAGTAATGAAATTTATTATATTATAAACTAACAAAAACCCCGCGTGCGTTGCAACGCCTTTAAATAAAAAAAGTTTATGTGTGCACTGTCCGCCTTTCTTAAATCCCCAGATACCAATTTTCATTGGAATCGGAATACAATTGGCAAACTCATAGGCCATATTGGTGCGGCCATTTTGAATTTATAAGTTTTGATCATAAATTCGTTATTTGCAACATTAAAAACCCATAGAAATTCACTTTCATTGGAATCGGAATAAAATTTGAAAAATCCGTCCGCCATATTGGCTCTGCCATTTTGAATTTATAAGTTCTGATCATAAATTCGTTATTTGCTTCGGAGGCCATTTTGAATTTCGAAAATCGGGCCTCGAGGTGCATCATGGAAGACCCCCACGGACCTTCGTGCAAAATTTTGAAGCTCTGCGATGACGCGGTGGGCCCGCTATAGCGCACACATACATACATACATACATACGTGCATACATACACACATACATACAGAAACTTTCTTTTATTAATATAGATAAAATTTATTATATTATAAATAAAATGTATTATATTTTAAATCTCATTTTTTGTCTTTTTTACTTCACGGGGCATAGGTGAATCGAGAGATCGGGGGTCGGTACCCCTCCAGTATATATACAATACATCCACGCACACACACACACACACACATTAAAAAATTTACTACTTTCTGACCTTATAACTAAATTTGTGTGTCTCAAAAAAAAGCTTTAAAAGTTTTTTTTTCAAAATTTTTATATTTTATTCCTCTAAGGGTACTTTTTAGGGGTTGAAAAATTTCTTAAAAATTTATTTCAATAGTACATAGGTCTAATTGGTGGTATATAGGCCTACTAAGCGTATTTATTACCCATTTTTGAGTTTTATTAATTTTTTACGGTAAGGGGTAGTTTTCACCCCTAAAAATAAAAAGCACACCTCGGCACAGTGTAGACTTTGAAAAGGGTGGTAAGTATAGCCTAAATCCAAAACTTTCATCAAAATCGGTGGGCGCCGAAAAAAAGTAGAGGTAATACCTCATTTTTACGGTTGGGGACTGGACTATACTATACTACTTTTTCGAACTGACATTTGTTCGACTGTTTGACGAGAATCGTACTAGGGCTTATGCTAAGATTTATTAGATAAATATTGCAATTTTAGAGAGTTTTTAAATTTTATTTTGTGCTAAATCATTAAATTATAAAAAATTCTCTTTTTTATTATCAGATATGTCCTGATCGCCTTCCACAAATTCTACGCACAAATCTACAGACCAAAATACATAACAATTCAATTAATTTCCGTGTGGCTTGTAGCATTTTTAGTACTGGTAAGTTAAAAAAATTAATTATTTCTACTATCGCACAAATAAAACACCAATTTTTAATTGTTATTTTCCAGCTACCACCAATATTCGGATTATGGGGCGATCTTGGTTTAGATGAGGCAACATTTTCATGTACAATAATTAAAAAAAATGGAAAATCTCCAAAGAAATTCTTATTTTTAGTTGCTTTCCTTGTACCGTGTTTAGTTATAATTATTTCATATTCTTGTATATATTTAACAGTAAAAAGACAGAAAATGAGGCTTAAAGCCCACAGGTAAAAATATAATAAGTAATTTCTTTATAATAGACTAATACTAACTAAACATGTTTTTTTTTGCTTCTAGTTCTTTAAACACAACAAAAGTAAGCCGATCAACAATATCTAGACAGCGAGAAGATAATAGATTAACTGTTATGATGTTGACAATTTTCATTTGCTTCCTAGTATGTTTCCTGCCACTAATGCTTGCCAATGTAATAGATGAAAACAATACAGGATCACCATGGCTGCATATTTTTGCATCTATAATGGCTTGGGCGTCGAGTGTTATAAATCCTTTTATATATGCAGCTAGCAACAGAAATTACAGGTAATCACGCGATTGTTATTCTCTTATTATTATATATTTTATTTATATTTATATTTTATAGAGTTGCATACCACAAAATATTTGCTTGGTTCAAATTTTGGGGGGAGCCACTAACACCGATGGCAAGCAAAAGTTATCAAGCTAGTAAAGCATCAAAAGACGCATCTGGTGCCCTTAGAAGTACACCGCTGTTTAATACAGTGAATCCACAAGAAAGACGAGTATTAGGTTTTAAAAGTAGTCAAGCATATTCCACGTAGTTTTATTTAAATAGAAATTAATAAGAAAATTTCAAAGATTACAATAAGAGCCAAGCCAAAAAGAACTGATTTTGTCGATAAATATAAATCCTACGAATTCCCCCACTTTTTTAGGTTTTTAAAGATTTTCCAAAGATATCAGCCAAATTAGATTAAAATCTTTTGTTTTCATTTTTTTTATATTTAGAAGGTAAGAAAAACACAAAGAAAATATTTTTTATTTATTTTTTTTATATAATATTTTGGAAAATAAAATTTAAGTTTCACAAGCTTTACTTGGTTTAAAATAGACCTTCAGTATGAGTAGTCTATAACGTGTATATTCTCTTCTCTACTTAGGCTAATTGCAAGAAAACAAATAATAATGCGGTTTTACAAAATTTGCAGAATTTTGTAGTCTTTCGCCTGAGTTATTCTTGCCCCGAGCATATATGTACAATAAGTTCCATGAATTTTCAGCCGTCTATAATTAAGGTGGACCTGTGTGCCAAATTAAGGGGACTATTCAGTGATTTTTGGTCTAAAATCGAGTTTTTAACGATTTTTTTATTGCGTATTCTGATGGACTGAAATGTCCTCTATCATTTAGCGTTTTCAGATTTTAAAAAAACGACCTGTAACATGTTTTTTTCGTGTTTTTTCAATAGCGTGCACGGCGTCAAAAAGCGCTCGGCACTCAGCGTACGCCACTCGGCCTTTTTTTTATTGTTATTTAAAAAAATATTGTTAAAAAACAATTTTTATAAACAATCGAGAACGCTTTTGTTGTTTACTCAATAAGAACAATGTTCACACAAAATTTCATGTCGATTGGTCGAGCCCATCAAATTCTAGCTATTCCAGGTAGAAACAACGGAACGTCACACTTCAAAGACAATTATCTCGAAAGTTTTTTTACAACTTTTTATCAACTTCTAAGCATAATAAAGCGCGAGTTTTCAACCGATTTTAATTTTATAAAGTGGAAAATGTTCGGAATTTAATATAGAACAAATTTGTCTGGTGGATTTTTGATTTATGAAAAATTCACAGTTATAAACAAAAATTTAAAAAAAACTCGGAAAAACCACAATTTTTGGCCCATTTTTGACTTTTCGGCACATATTCGTGGATTGTTGATAAACAAAAGATGATATCAGAATTCTGCTTTTGTTCATTATTAATTAGCGAACATTTTGGCGCCAACAAAATTAAAATCGGATAAAAATCCACGTACTTATTATTCGTTAAAGATGACCTATTGAATAAAAAGTTGTTACAAATCGTAATTTTTTTACAAACGGCCACGATTTTGTTGTTTACTTTATAGCAGCTATATTCACACAAAATTTCATCAAATTCGGTCTATTAGATCAATTTTTAGCCATTTCACTGGATAGTCCCCTTAAGTAAATGCTCAGAACGCTCTAAAAGTTGCGTCCCAGGTTAATCATAAGTTTAAGCTGGAAATGGTCTGACGGAAGCAGTTATTAGAAAGTCGTCAGTTCACGTACATGCGGTCACCATAGGCAGGTAAATCACAGCAGTCTTCCGCAGTCGGTGTTTCCGAGCTCATATAACATCTCAGAGTACAAACACAAGGTTCATCGACATCTACTCATGAACTCTCCAGACCCCTAACTCATCCTTTTTCTTTTATCCTTCAGATCAACCTTACTACTAGACATTGAACCATGACTTGTAGGACATCACGGACTAGTAGTGCAAAGGGTGACTCCTAAGCTTCAACGTATCGCATAAAAAAAGTTAAGGAATATCATTTGAAATTAAAGAAGCTTCCAAAGAAATAGGCTTGACAACCAATGAAGAGAGAACCAGTATAATTTTGCAGAGACGAGTCAATTGTCCAGGGACAGTAAGCAACCTGACGATAGACGAAGGAGTCAGAAGTATAAGTTCAGAAATTAGAAGTAGTTGACAATTAATTAAAATAAATTTAGTGATTTTAGCTTAACAGAGTTAGTATGAATTTACAGAATTTATCTTAACAAACTCTGGGCTGGAAATGTTGATCATCATCATCAATAGCTCCCCAGCCTGTTATTGGCTTCGGCTTCCTGAAACATTCTCCTCTAGAACCGTCGGTCCTTGGGTTGTAGTCTCCGGAATTAATACCATGGGCAGTATTTTCAACAAATCGATACAACTATTGGCATTCGCTGACGATATCGTAATACTAGCGTAATTCACCATAGCAATGTAAGAAGACCAGTGTCGTAGCGTGGTGGTGCAGAGGAGGCCATGGCCCCCACTGGAAGAGACATGGCGGGGACCAGATCCACGAGATAGCTATCCTTTGATGCCGGGATATGACTTAAACGAGTCCAAATACAACTTGTCTACCATTGATTGTTGCGCAGTTCCGTCCTGGCTGGAGCGTCAGGTTATGATCATCAGATCAAATAACTATACTGTCATGGAGGCCACTACATAGGAATGAAAAATTTTAAGGCAATTGGACGAGCAAATATTTTATTTAAAATAAGAAAATAAATTTCTCTTTTTTAACGTCGAAACGAAATGGTCAGCCGAAGATATGAAGAGTTTGTGAGTGTCTCGGAGGTGGCAGAAACTACGTCATCGCGGACCATCTGGTGTGAGAGTTCTTCCGGGGCCAGTGCGATTAAAAAGCACCTGAAGTAGTACCTCACATTTTGTTAATGATCTTTTATAGATTTTTCAATACAAAAACAAAACACCCGAAGGTATTAGTGGGATGATACCAAGTAAGCTCGACGATAGTGGGGTCGCCAATATGAATTGTAGAGAGTAGACTTACGGTAACGCTGCTACAATGGCAGGAAAACACACAGGACACAGGTGTGCAGCAACGAATAAAAGTTATCAATCCTGATCCGCCAACCACTCACGCAAACCACTCATTGAACCTAGTTTGCTTGCATTCGGCTTTGATGGAGGTGAATTCAATGGGTTTCTTCGGAACATAGGAACCTTGCTTTAGTTTCTTTTCACCGTAGCAGGAGTTATAACCTCCTATTCCGGCTGCAGCCAGGAGATTGAAGAGGATTCAGGACTCGTTGGAAGGCTATACGCGATACCGTAAACTGCACGAAACCATTACAATGAAATTATAACAATGCTAGAGAAGTAACAAAAACAGACCAAAGCTTGGTCACACGAACGAACGCACGAACTGTTTTAGTCGCGATATAATCATGTTTGATTCTATGTTTCTTTGGCCTCTGACAACCAATCAGGGCCGGATTTAAGCATAGGCAACATAGGCGCTCGCCTAGGGGTCCGCACCACACACAAAAATATTTTATGCCCACCACATAAGACACCGAATTTGCCGCGCAAGTGGAGGCGGAGGCGCATAAATTATGTTTCTATTGAAAATGATCATAGAAATTGTTACTTCCAAATATATTTACAACTCGAGCTATTTCAAACTATGCAAGAAGCTTGGCAAGAAGTTGCGATTTCGGCCAATTAGGGGACGCGAACTTCCTTTCAACTCAGTAATAATGAGCTAATAAATATTTCATATTTATAAAAGACGCATCGTTTGGTTGTCACATTGTGCACGGTACGATCCAATCGTAGAATAATGAAAAGTTGGTTAAATTCGCAAAGATATTTTGTAAGAATCGAGGGGAAAAGACGTATATGAGAAATTGAGCTCTTCCTGTAGTCATTGTAGTAATTTAGAAGCTGGTAAACAGCTGTAAGCTGGTAAACGTAAAATATATTAGTAATAAACGAACTTTGCCATGAACCGGATAAATACAATCTGCCATGCTTTTTGGGGTACATTTGACTGCAGCGCCACCAATAATCAAACGAAAATTGACAACACGTAGATTTGTCTCCTTGTATAGCCTCCATGGTATCTACACTATTCCTTCAACTGTTACCGAACCGGTTTTTAGGAGATAGGTATATAAAGGGCAAGAGGGAAGTGTAGTAACATCTTTACCAGAAATTTTTGGCGTGAAAACTTAACCCATACACAATGTGCTTCTGCTTACGCGCTCTGATGTTCACTAAATATAGGCACACACACAGATATCTCCGTGAAAGAAGGAATACTAGTGTAGATATCCTCATTCTGTTGTACTTCTCCTCCCCTACGTCCATAGCGTCCATCGGGTCATGCTTTTTCCCTTTATGAGTAGACGATCAATAATATTGTCAATACGCCTCTCAATAATATTGACGAGGTGCATTGAAAGGGCATATTGACCTTTTACCAGGGGTTCAAACGCAGGGGCGGGATTATTGAAGCGTATTGACACGAGCTTCAATATTATTGTCAATACGTATTGACAATATTATTGATCGTCTACGGGGCCCTTTAGATATCTTTTATAGAGCAACGATGACGCGAAGTAGTTCAGCTCCCGCGGGGTATAGGACGTGCTAGTCTCGCTGTCTAAACAAATAAGGGGGCATCCATAAATTACTTGAGGTGATTTTGGCGATTTTTCGACCCCCCTCCCCCCTTGGTGAGATGTCGTGAGTTTTGGCTCGACCTTCTCCCCCCCCCCAACAGCACGTGAGATTTTTAAAATTTTAAAAAATTTGTAGGATTTACACTATTATGCATATTTTTAGTGTAAATACCTTAATCGGTGCTTGATTGCGTTGGATTTATTTAAAAAACATAATTTTTGTTGAAGAACAGTACCACAAAATCATAACAGCACCAACTCGGCATGCACCCAATATAAACCACAATACCTGTGGATTACCATTTAGCAGGTGATTCTGCCTATCCTTTGGAAACCAACCTCATGGTGCCCTACAGGGATAATGATTTCTTAACAAGAGAACAGAAAAATTTCAATTCTAGTTTGAGCTCAACTCGTGTATTTGTAGAGCAAGCATATGGAATATAAAAAAAATTTAGAATTTTACAATATATTGACATACGAAGGTTGACTTTGGCATCCATTGATTCGTTTTTAGAGAGTAACGACTTGACTGTTTGAATAGTAATGGTAGAGCCATTTATGACTCTGGAGATATACAAACTTTGGAGCATTCTTCTATAGATGTCATCTTTGGGCAAAAAGCCTGTGACTGAATGACCCAGGGGGTTATCCTGGAATGCGATTCGAAAGTCATGTAATTCGGAAATAAGAAAATGGTATCCTCCACCAATGCGAATTCGAATTAAATTTGTCCGCTTGTGATCGGATTTCAGTCCGCGAGGAAAGCCATTGGGCATGCGCTGCATTTATTTGTTTGTTTTAAAATATTCTAAAAACTCTTTAAATATTCTTGAAACAATTTATTGTTCGCATCAAAATGTCAAATTAAGTTAATAAATGAAGTTGGTTGGCTGAAAATAATTTCTTTTCGAAGATTTATCAGGCATCGCTACTAGCTTCCGCTTGCTTCCTACTTTCGTATCGCCTTAGAAAAGCGGAGTCTGAAGTCACAGCCAGCTTCTCAAATTGACGTTTGAGCCGCCTGTACATCAGGATACAGATTCAAGAAGTGCGTGTCTGTTAGACTTCTATTCTTCACAACTTTCGATAATGATAACAAAAGGTTTTCAAAATCTATCTTGGCCTCTAGTAGGTATGTAAGATCAGATGGTCGTCGATTCAAAATTCGAGTCCTGTAAGATGCTTAGATAGCTAATTATGTCGCCTGGTGCAATTGTCTGCTTTTTGTAGTCAGTGACAATAGTAGTAGTGACAATGCATCGCAGATAGCATGTATTCTGACTGATGTGAAAAGAGCCGATTCTTAATATAATCTCTACGATTGCAGTAGGATTGGGTACATTATGCACTTGAGATACTTAGGAGGGCATTAGTTTCCAGGTTTTTCAATTGGGCTTCTAGGCCTTTTTGTTTTGTTTAAGCTTAGACCCCCACACTAGTTCATCGTAGGGTCGCAATCTGTCCAAAAATGGTCGTATAAGTCAATGCATACATTATTTTCGCAGTTTTTCCCAGACCATTGTATAAAATGATAAGAATTTGTCATCACGTCATACACTCTTCATTCCCAGATATTTAAATTATTTTCTTTACTTTTTTTTGGATGTTCCAGTTGGATGGTATTTAAAACAGTGAACAAATACAGTGTAAACGGCAGTGCAAAATTTTTATACCCAATTGCTATTTAGTCGAAATATAGTAATAGTATTTGTATAGTAATAGTATTATTTTTATGTAATGGATTCATTATTCCTTCTCTATTTGCAATATGTATTGATAAAATCTTTCACCATGTTCATCTGATACTGCACCAACATTTTCGTGAATGAAATCTAAGTGCGGTTCAAAAAGACGATTTTAAAAATTTTCTCATTTACAGATATTGTACTTAAAATTGAAAAAAACAAAAAGATATTAACAAATATTGCAAAAACAATTACAGAAAAATCGAAAAATACCCGTTTTGAGGGCTAAAACCGCCTAAAAAGTGGGCTTCCCGAGGTAGAAAATCTGTAGACTTTATAACCCCTTATTAAGAAGCCTAAAAAGAAGCTCTCTGCCAATTTTCAGCCTGTACCTAATTATTTCCGCTATATCGCTTTTTTCGGCTTAATTTACCTGTAGTATTAATTTAACGCAGTTTTCTCGCGATTTTACACTGTTTCTTGCGGAAAAAAAATTACGTGATATTTGCGAAGACCCCCTCCCTCCCCCACGTGAGATTTTGTGAGATTCGGCTCGACCCCCTCCCCCCCTAAACACCTCACGTAATTTATGGACGCCCCCTAAGAAACAAAATCTCTTATTATGTTGTTGTGAATAGCTGTGTGAAATTTCAACCATTCAATCAGAATTAGACTTCTCCAAGTTTTTTATTATTTGAGTTCTGTTTATACAGTGGTTTGGAATAACCTTAAAGGATAGAGAATGCCGTTGATGGCTGCCAGATTACAGATGCACTAGCTTACAGTTACAGTTTCCTTCCTGTTGTCGTACGAGTTTAAGTAGAGTGCGTATCCAAGAGAATATCTTTGGAAAACTCGTGAATTACTTCCATTGCCAGAGCGCTATAACATAAAGGGCACTTTCGAAAATTCACCATGGTAGCTACCGGTCGAACCAGAATCTAATTTACCATGTTCGAAAATTGAACAACCATAAGTCACCAGTCACCATGTTCGAATATTCACCGGTAAGGTAACCACAGTCTCACCATAGGAACCATATTCTTTTGATGGTTGAAGTGGTAGATTAGAAAATTTTTACGTTTACGTCGAATTGTTTTTTTAGAGTTCTGAGTTTTTCAGAGTGGGAAAGATCTGTGATATAAATGGAGTAATTAAGTTTTTCTGCAAATATATAGAATTTGTAGTAAGCTGCGTTTTAAATGTAAAAGTGCATTCAGTAAATATGTATTAGATATTTATAAAAAATTTGGAGTTTTAAGAATTAAAAACAAACGCTTGTACTTGAAAAAATACAAATGTTAAAATTTTGTTCGAATATCCACCACTTAACCACATCTACCACTCGGTAAAAACTAACCACACTAACCCTGATCACCTTACCAATATGGTAGCGCCATCAAAAAGGTAGCTACCACTGGTGAATTCTCGAAAGTGCCCAAAGATACTTTGCCCTGGTAGGAGAGTTCTTCAATTTTCAATCACATTTTCGTAATCATCAAGCAAAAATTAATAGGTTCCGAGTTTCAGATCATCATTTTCACTTCACCTTGTTTCATTTTTCTTGCTTTACTTTCATGACAGAAAACAAACGGGTTTGCTTAGCAGAAGTGTTTCATCCCACAGAGTGCTCTTGAAATGTCCTTACCTTGTTTATCTGATCAGAATGATCTCGGTCAAAGGGAAATTGGCAGGAGTTAATAAAATGCATCCAAACCTAACATAACCTGCTCGGTCGAAGGGGAAACCTTCCAACTGTCCAAATCTCGCGCCTGGTGTGATGCTCTCTAGGTCAATGGAGCAGTTTTTTGATTGTGAAAAGTCAGGATGACCCTGGCAATGTCCAGGTGCAGGTGTCCGAACTCCCTGTAGATGACGTCTCCCTCCAGGTCTATACCACAGTTCTTTTTATTACGCAAGTCCAATATCTTACTACTGGAGAAGGTACTAGCGAATGTATTGAAATTGAATTTAAAACGATTAAAATATTATTCTCTTTCTACTGTTAAATTTTTTTAGGGAAGGGGGCCCGCACCACAGGTTTCGCCTAGGGGCCTCCAGATCCTTAATCCGGCTCTGCAACCAATGCTGCGTATAGTGAATGATGCTTAAAATTATTTGCAATTTTTATTGGAAGAGAAACCACGAGGCATTAAACTCCAAAATTAATTTAGGATGGATATTTTTGGCGAAGTAAGGAACTACCTGCTGAAATTCGAGAAAGGTTCCAGAATTTGGAGGAATGTATATGCATTTCCAAGGCCTGCAATAATATTGGCCGCCAATGACGAGAAATGCAAACTCGACCAAGCTCCTCAGGATATTAACAGAGAATAGTTTAAGGGGACATAGCACCTTCAAAAATCAATTTTTAAGTGAAAACATAGACATATTTTAATGAAACTTTGCACATATGTTTTATTAGTATTTAACTATACAAAAAAATATTTTTTTAATTTTTTCAAATTTTTTCAAAAAAACACCAAAAAATCACGGTGTGCAGGATTTCTGCTCACAGAAAAGTCTGTTACAAAAACAAAAACAGGGTTTTAATCAGCATCAAAGCCGCTATAAAATGAACTAAAAAGGAAAAATTTGGTTGACAAATAACAAAATGGCGGCGTTTTTTCAAAAATCGAAATTTTTTACCACCAAAAAATCCTGTTACTTAAAAAATTGTACGCCGTTTTTTTCATCCGTAGTTCATTTTGAACATTAACATGTGTATAGTATACTATAGATTAATGTGTTAAAATTTCAGAACGATGAACAAATATTTTTTTTTAATCTTGCCCTCCAACTTGAAACACGTTGTTTTAAGAAAATCGCGTTCAAGTTAAAATACTTTTTTTTTTAAAAAAAAACCTTACCAAAATTCAATCTACGATGCCTTTCACTTTTATTTATGTTATTAAAAAAATGTCTTAAAGGTTTGTTCTAACAAATTCTATCAAAACAAAATTTAGATTTTTTGAAAAATTGTAGGTGCTGTCCCCTTAACTTTAAGCGCGAGTGAGTTTTAAAAATATTTTGAATCCTTTTGAAACAGTGGCCGAGTATCACAGACTTTTTACCGATTTTTTTGCATAGTTGCAAAAATATGGGGCGGCAAATTTACGGTCCACCACGGGTGGCGGAAAATTACGCTACACCACTGAAGAAGCCTTCAGAAGCCATATCGCTAGAAAGAGCTGTAGAGAAATTCAGACTAGCAATTAATGAAGAGAAAACGAAATGCATATAATGACGGAATGATCGCCAGAATATGACAATTGACACATACAACATCGAAGGGGTGAAAGAATTCATATACCTAGGGACGCTGAACTCAAACGATAACCACATGACAGCAGAAGTAAAAGAAGATTGGCGCTGGGAATTAGAGCCTATTTTCGGGTACGTAAACATTTCTTAACACGGAACATGTCAAGGAGGACTAAAGTTAAACTATACAGAACCCTTATAAGATTAATAGTTCACCTAAAAACACAATTTCTGCTTCAATGCGAAATCGAACTGATATGCAACGAACACAATTTACACCAGCTTTAGTTAACAGATAGGCACTTGGAAATACTTAAATTTATTTAAGAGCCATGAATATACAGTACTTAAAAATTCTATAAAATAAAATAAATTATCTCCATTTGTAGTAAAGCACAAAAAATTATGTCACAATTGGCCATTATCAGGCTGAGACCACCAAATTCCGTAGTGATATTTTGGTTAGGTATAGCACAATAGTATGACAAAGTCCGTCAGTTGATGTCACTCTACTCATACACATGCTTCTGATCTCGAAGTGCCAGAAAAAGAAGATAGACGGATACAGAAGTCAGGCATCCAGCTATAATTCCAGCAACTAGTCCTGGCCAACGGCGAAATATTATGAGGATGAAAATTATAGTTGAAACAATCAGCATCATCCCAAACGGCAACATTGGACTAAGTTCGAAATATCGTCGATAGTTGTAATTTTGAAGTGGTACCATACCTGTGTTAAAGTGTTTGTTTATTATAATTGAAATCAATGCGAACGGACAACTATTATCTTACCAGTTCTGTTTGCTGCTTCGTTATCTTCTAGTCTCGTTACTCCTGTTTCTTGATCTAAGAAATCGCTTAAATTTAGCTGCAAACCGTGGCCATTCCTTATGTGCATACTGGAAGATAAGATCAAGATTCATTTACACCCTCACTCCAAAGAGTCACTGATCACTTGAAAATCACTACTAACTTTACTGATCGAATCCTTCTTTTCGAATGCACATCGCATTTCTTAGTTAGTCCTGAAAGAAGCCTTTTCTGCCCACAAAATATTTTCTGCTATCAGTGTTAAAAGTCTTGGAAACTTTGAAATTTACACGACAGTGACAGACAAGACGTAGAGATTCGGGCTGATCTTGATGCTGATTATCTTAGAGTAAACAATGATTCTGAGTGGAGCTAAAGAGTCTCTGTCAGAATTGTTACTGATAATGGTGCCGCAGTTGCTCTAGAATTTTTGCAGCAGCATTGGCATTCTCATTTAGCAATGGTGAGATCAGCTCTTTCCTTTATATCAACTAGCGACGAGATTAGGACGGTTGCCTTTGAGAATTTTTGTTCTTACTTTTTTTTAAGTTAGCACTAAGCTTGAGTATAGTAAAAATTAGACAAAAGTGATAAGCATGTGAGTTTTGAAATATTTGGAATATTTGTTTGGTGGAATTGATAAATGTTTAGTTGTTGTACGCTTAATGTTTGTGATTGATTGTTTATTTTAAATGGATTAGACAAGATGCTATGATTCAGTGTTTTTTTTCCACGGAGTACAAGGGCTAAAACAAACTTTTTGTATTTTTATACAGGTTACTCCTAGAATATATGCCTTGCTATCGTCAACATAATCTTCCAGTTCATTAGTTGTCAACTGACTAAAAATTAATGTACTTCCAAAACCAGATCAGTCTAGATATTTACAGCATGGAAACACTTTTTTTCTGAGACAATCGTTCACATAGTCAGTGTTGCAGTTTTATATAATTAACATTTGTGGGATTTCAAGCACTCTTTTAATTTCAAACGAAAATATGTCTCGCTTACGGAACGATATATTGTGTATTTTACTATCTTTGTGAACTTACTTTTTTAGTCAAATAATGTATTTTTTAGGCTTCGCAATGTATATTTTCAGACTAGAAGATTCTTCCGCACAACTTAGTCAGTCTAGCAGGCAATGAAAGTATATATTCAACAAAGATAGTTCGCTTACTATCAGTAAGCATAACAACCAATTCTTCTTCCAGATGTCTCTATGTTTTGCTAGTTCTCTATTAGTTAGTCGTCTTTCGTTTCTTTTTATTTGTTTGTCTATCATTGAAAATCCTGGCATTCATTCTTCAGATGTTTGTACAAAAATTACCAGCCATCGTAGTCGTAGTTTCGTCATCATCATGATTAATAGCACCACTGCTTGTAAATGGCCTCCCGTTCCCCAGGAGGCTATGAATACCTGACACCCTCGGAGCAAAAGCGGGTTAAAATAACAAAGAGAGCGTAAACGGTTCGGTAATTTTTTTAGCGCAAAACAGGAATATCTTCGTGTTCTTAGAATAAAAATGTATAACTATACTTCAGCGCAAGAACAATGTATCAAAAAACCGAGAGCAAAAGCGGGTTAACTTTTTATTCCGCTTTGCTCTTAATGAAAACTTATACCGCTTTTGCGCGGAACTAAGATTTGAACTGTTTTTGTTCTCAGTTTTCATTAAAAATGCTTTTACTTATAGTCGGAGAGCCGGCAGTATAAAAATGAAGGTATAAAATATCCTAACAATTTTTTGTGAGGGAGTAATACTGCCACAGACCTAAAGGGAGCCACCTTTTATAAAACCTAATTTCGCCTGCGTCATGGAATTTTGACGTCACTTCCGGTTACGATTTTTGGTGTTGGTGACGTCATAAAATATCCTAATAAAATTTACGTCAAATGAAGGTTGGAATGTGTACATTAAGATTACACTAGGGTGCCAGGCTTAAACCACCCGCAACCAAAATGCCGTCACATATCTGACTAACACAGCTAATTGTATTCAACTTATTATAACCCTTCATTTGATACCAATATCGAGGGGTTGTTCGTGGTGGCCGCCATATTGAATTTAAAATGACGTCTCCTCGTCAGACTCTTTCATTTGATGCCCATGGCGGGTGTTTGTAAAGAAAAAGGTAATCCGCCAGTTTATCTTAGCCGCCATATTCGATTTAAAATGACGTCACATAGCTTTCTGTGTTCTACTCGTAATACTCTTTCATTTGATACCCATGGTGGGGGGAGGGTTGTAAAGAAAAAGGTAATCCGCCATTTGTGGCCGCCATATTGGATGTACCATATAATTGAATATACTATATTGCATTGTCTTCAGAACCAAAGGTTTGTGCCAAATTTGAACATCACTGGATTACGGGAAGTGGCCGAAAAATCAATCGCAAGATTCCACCCCCAGGAATATCCGCCATTTAATGGTGGACGCCATATTGGATGTACCATAAAATTGAATATACTATATTGTATTGCCTCCAAAAACAAAATTGTGTGCCAAATTTGAACATAACCGGACATCGGGAAGTACTTGAAAAACGGATCGTAAGATTTGTCCCAAACAAAGAAAAAAGCTTGTAAAAAAAACTTTAATCGAGGGTGCCACAGGGTTGCGGGTGGTTTAAGCCTGGCACCCTAGTGTAATCTTAATGTACACATTCCAACCTTCATTTGACGTAAATTTTATTAGGATATTTTATGACGTCACCAACACCAAAAATCGTAACCGGAAGTGACGTCAAAATCCCATGACGCGGGCGAAATTAGGTTATATATAGGTGGCTCCCTTTAGGTTTGTGGCAGTACTACTCCCTCACAAAAAATTGTTAGGATATTTTATACCTTCATTTTTATAGTGCCGGCTCTAGGACTATTACCAATAAAAGCATAACCAAAGCGTCAACCTCCTTTACTCGAATTTTTCATAATTCGAAGATTTTTTACAGTCCCTTGCAATTAATGAGGTTTCACTATAGTTTTTGCATTTTTACAATTTTTTTTCATTTCTGAGGTTAATTTTGGCAACAATAAAACATTTTTTTTATTTTTGAAATTTTCGTTTTTCATATTTTTCGAAATTATAGAATTTTTCACTTAAGCCCCTTTTTCCTAGGAAAATTTTCGTTGCGAAAAAAAAATCGTTGCGAAAAAAATCGATAATTTCGCACCTTCAGTGCGAGAAATCATTCTTTTTCGTTGCGAAAAAAAGAATGGATTCAACCATTCTTTTTCGCAACCAGTTATTTTTCGTTGCGAAATATTGTAAAGTTGGCTGTAAAATGTGTATATATGAATTTTACTTTTTATTGTTTGAGTTTTCGTCATGGTTACGTTTTGTTTACTTGACTAAATCTCGTTGCGAGAATTGAATTCGTAGGAACATAACTCAAAAAAATCGCACAACAGACTGCGAAATTTTTTTCGCAACGATTTTTTTTTTTCGCAACGAGAATTGTCCTAGGAAAAAGGGGCTTTAGAATTATTAACGTACATTTTTACGATTGTTGTAATTTTTCATTTTTTTACAATTGTTATAGTTTGTCTCTAGTTCTAGTTTGTTCACTTTCTAGAATTGTTTCTTTAATTTTAGGGTAAATATTCTACATTTTTTTGTTCAGTCATGCTATTTATGTATGGCCTTAATTTCTAAAAAAAATTGCTATTTTTCTTTAATTTTTGGTTTTGACACTTTCAGTTTCAAAATGATTGCCCTTTTCATTTGAATACAATAAGTTTGCTGTTTTGACAATAATATCTGCAGTTTTTGACTTTGATGTTTGATTTTTGAAATGTAGTTAAAAATTCGGATTTTTTGAAAAAATTTAACATTCTTTCTACTACTACTACTACTATTATGAATAAAAAACGCAAATTGAAAAAACTCATAAAATGCAAACATTACAAAAACTGAAGTTAGTAATAAGGCTGCATTCGAAAATTCAGCCAGCTGCGCAGAATTGGCAGCATATCATTCAAAAAATCAAACCGCTGCAGCCGGGCATATATTCCCTGCAGCCGATACTGCGTTACTGCCGATTCTGCGCAGCTGGCTGAATTTTCGAATGCAGCCTAATAGTACAGAACAGGTAAATGAGCCCAAAAAGGCAAAATAGCGGAAATAATTAGATACATGCTGAAAATTGGCAGAAAGCTTCCTTTTAGGGTTATTAATAAGGGGTTATAAAGTCTACTAATTTTCTACCTAGGGAAGGCCACTTTTTAGGGGGTTTTAGCCCTCAAAATGGGTATTTTGAGATTTTTCTGCAATTTTGTTAGTAAAAGGATAAAAATGGGCAGTGATCTTCCTTTTAGGGTTATCAATAAGAGGTATAAAAGTTTACTGATTTTCCATCCTGGGAAACCCCACTTTTTGTGTTGTGCAATATTGCTTAATATCTTTTTATTGTTTTTTTCAATTTTAAGTACCTACAATATCTGATATCTTATGAAAAAAAGAAGATTTTCGTTTTTTTGGTTTTGGCCGAAAGTCACGGAGAAAAAGGTATGATGGAAATGTCAGACAAAATTTTTGAAAACTTCAAAATTATACGTTCAAGTCGAGTATACTCTCTTGCCACAATGTATTCTGCTGTAAAAGTGAATAATAAAATTGAGTAGAAGATGCTTATCAAAGAATACTACTGTTAAAAAATCTGATAAAGAGCTTGAAGAGTACCTTGGGTATGAACTGGCTCCATTTCCTATGTCTCTTATTAAGAAAGGTGAAATGCGTCAAACTGCAAAATCTGATCTTTACGATGAATTTAAAATTGTAGATGAAGCTATGTACATTAGGGTGTCCCGAAAACATTTTTTTGGTTTTCCTTAACGCAAGACCTCTTAAAATTTGCGTAATTGATCGTAGATTACCAAAATAATTTTAAAAACAAAATAAAACTATATCTTTAGGGTTCCGCCGATCTTCAAAGTTTTGAAAACTTGTCATTTTTATGGTAATATTTCGCTATCCTTAATTTCGTCTCCTGAACTAAATATAAAGAATATTTGCTTTTTAAATAACTTTTATCAACTTACCCTTCACTAAATTTTTGAACGTTCGTGACGTCACCGTGAAATTAGTAGGCTACGACTTTGAATTTGTTAGGTTTCAACCTGCAAATTCCCTCAAGATTCAACTTGTTTAGAGGACTTTCTTGACTTAACTCGCGAGTGTTTTCTTCGTAGCCAAAGTAATTTTTATGCTATAAAAGTACAGTTACGATTGTTAAAGTGTTACAAGCGGATTTTTTGATTTTTAAAAATAATGAATTCAAGGCGTAGTCAGACTACTTGTGCTGTATTGGGACCGTACAAAGAACTTGACGTCCGGCAGCTACCAATTATAAGGGACGTCATTAAATTTATTTTATTTGTCAAGAACGAACTGAAATTGAAGTATAATGGCAAGGATCCATCCAATTCAGATATATATATATATATATATATGCGATTGTTTATGAAGAGATCAACAATATTTGGACCAAAGCTTCGATTCCAATCGTAACTAAGGAACGAGTTATTCAATTACTGAACTCCTATTTTGGAAAGTACCTCATTTTGAAAAGATACCCAAAAAACAAACAAAATGATAGTTTTGAAAACAAACTGAAGTGTTTTTTTGAGTCATCTGAGAAGCTTTTCGACGTTGCTGCTTGTAAATGCACTTCATTTGAATCTTGTTCGTGTTTAAAACCTAAGAAAGTTCCCATCAGTGAGAGAAGGTTTTTGTTGGATCAAAGAAATGAGAGGAAAATGATTATAAGCGGTGTTGATAAGAAAGAAACGGCTAGATTAATGAAACGGCAGCAGAGACAAGTTGAAGAGTCAATAAGGGCAGCAAAAGAGTCGTGTTCTACTCAAGAAACAGATTCTGTCTCAGCAAATTGTGATGAAGATTCGGTGCGTGAAACTTTCCCAGAAACGTATCTGATAACAGAGGCATTCCCAACAAGCACGCCCTCGACAGAGACACCATCTACTTCAACGGCTAATCGGAATACATTGCCATTGCCAACAGTTGCAAAGGTCTGTAATAGATACGGCTTATCGACACGATCTGCTGATGCTGTTGCTTCTGCGGTTTTGGCAGACCTCGGCCAATCAAGCCAAGGGGATCGTTACCATCGCAAAGAAGTTTCAGAAGAGCACATCTCCATTTTAGCAGAACCTGGATCAATTTATTTGGGACACGCAGCGCCAAGTCGTGGCACTGCAAAAGGAATTATTACTTCGATCACAACTTTATTAAAAAGGCAAGGTTGGAATTTAGATAATGTGATTTGCGTTGGATGTGACGGAACTGCAACTAACACTGGTTGGAAGGGTGGCGTGATTCAATATTTAGAGGAGTATTTGGAGAGACCTTTGCAATGGTGTGTTTGTATGCTTCATGCCAATGAGTTACCGCTTCGTCATTTATTCTTGACCTTAGATGGGTGCGCTCCGGGTCCTAGAGAATATTCCGGGCCAATTGGAAAACAATTAGCTGGTTGCGAAAATAAAACCACCGTGCCTTTTGTGGTCGATGAACTAAGTACGGATCAAAAATATCTTTATGAGATATGTCAAGCTGTATCAACTGGTCCCTGTACTCCTGAGCTGGCAAACCGTCAACCTGGAAAAATGGTGCACTCGAGATGGGTTACTTCTGCTAATCGGTTACTCAGGCTTTATGTAAGTACTCTTAATCCATCAGAAAATTTGCAATTGCTTGTCAACTACGTGGTTAAAGTATACGCTCCGATTTGGTTCCTAATCAAGCAAAAGACGTCCTTTAAGGACGGAGCCATACACTTTTTTCGTTTGATTATGTACTCTCGATTTTTACCCGAAAATCTGAGATCTGTTGTGGATTCTGTTATCGAAAGAAATGCTTTTTTTGCGCACCCAGAACACATACTTGTCAGTATGTTGTTTGATGATAGAGACCACATTCGGGAGCTGGCAGTGCGAAGAATAACAAAAGCTAGAGAAGCTAAAAGTAGCACTAAACGCAGGATATTTAAACCACCGAAAATTAACTTCTCTGCTAGAGATTACACCGAAATTATTGTGTCAGGTTACAACACTGCCAGTTCTTCGGCATATTTCTAATGAGGACCTTCAAATCATGGCAAAAGATAAGAGCTTGCAAATTGTTGACTTTCCTTGTCACACACAATCTGTGGAAAGATGTGTTAAACTGGTAACAGAGGCCTCACAAAGTGTAACTGACGCTACTTCTAGAGATGGCTTTATTAGAACCAGGTTACAATCTCGAGCAGAAATGCCAATTTTTGGACACAAAACTAAGTTTAAATTCTAAGTTGCTCTATTTTGTTTATTTTGTTTTCTTGTCCTTTGTTTGTTTTAATAATAAAATACCTTTTAAACCCGATTTTTGTATTATTTTAGGCATATGGCTTGGGTCTGTAAAACCGTAAAATTTACAAAACTTCAAAGTGCGGTAGAACCCTAAAGATGACAGGCAATTCTAGTTTTTGTACTTTTAGCGTAATCTGTGTAAAATTGCGCAAATTTTGATACCTCTTGTGATAGTGTAGCTCGAAAATAAAAATTTCTCATACATGGACGGGACACCCTAATGTACATTAAGGGATACACAAATAATTGATCTTGTGTTATTGTTTTTGATGGTTATAATGATAACACTAGCACTAAAGAGTCTGTGAGCACTGAGCAGCAACGCAGAAAAGCTCTTCTCCAGATTATAAAATACAGAACGACACGGCAGTTACTATAAGACAACAATTCATATTAAATGCATTTAAAAGAGAACAGATAATTCAATTGCTAACTCAAGCAAATGCTGAAGAGCACATCGAAGTTAGAATTGCAACAGTAGATGCAGGTTTTGATTGTGAATACTGCAATTGAAAAATCGTATGCAATGCAAGCAACTATTTTAGGAAAGGATGTTGCTCTACTTGTTCTTTTAACTGCTTTAACTCCAACACAAAATAATTTCGAATCTACCCACTCATGAAGAAGTACAAAAGGCTGGTGAAACTTTATTCTTATAAAATTGGAAAGCATTTATTGAATGAACAAAGATATAATGTATTTAACCCTAGATAACTAACGTTCCTGAAGTCATCATAAAAGCTAACCATTCGACTTTTTTACGACAAATTTTTAAATGTGAATTTTAGTGAAATTTTGTGATTTTTCATCAGGTTTGTTGTATTAGTAGGACATCTAGGATATAAGTAAAAGATAATAACTGAAAAACATAATATTTATTTCAGTTTTTATTAATAAATCACAAATCATAAATAGCACAAATTTAGAAAGGGAGAGGGAGATATTTATTGGATGTTCGTCATTTTGACGAACATTAGCTATGTAGGGTTAAACAGTCCCTTCGAAAAGAAAAGGCAATGTTTTACTCATTTAGGGCTTACCAACAGGTACGATGTTGACTTGGGAATGAAAAAAAAATCCAAGCGAATGGGGTTGGGAACTAGAAATGTATTTTACGAGCCTATGAAAACTCAACAAGAACCAGAACTATATGTACCAACACATGTGTATCTTATATATTTATTTATTCAATAACTCAAGCAGATACAATTTTTCTAACAAAAGGAGCAAAAAAGAGAAAATCTTCGTTTTCTCATAAGATTTAAGATTGAAATTGAATAAAAAAATATCATTGGGATAAAACACTGAACAAAAATCGAAAAATATACCGATTTTGAGGGCTAAAATTCCCTAGAAATGGGGTTTCCCGAGGTGGGAAATAGTGAGACTTTAATACGTCTTATTAAGAACCCTAAAAGGAAGATCTTTGCAACAAATTGCAGAAAAATCTATAAATACCCATTTTGAGGTCTAAAACCCCTAAAAAGAGGGCTTCCCTTACTAATAACCCTAAAAGGAAGCTCTCTGCCAAATTTCAACCTGTACCTCATTTTTTCCGCTATTTTTCCTGTTTTACCTGTTACGATAAAAGATAAAAATGACGAAAATTTATGTCAGAAATGCAAAAATCCCCAAATAAATATAGCCAAAAATGAGAAAATGGCAAAAACATAAAACTTATCATAAGAACATACAAACACTTCAAACATACAAAGAAATTATGTTACAAACGCGGAAATTCCAAAAAATTCAAAATTATGAATTCAGTTACATTAGCTCTGTTTCTTTACTTTTCATGCAAAAAATGTTCGTGAAAAAACTTGCTCGTGTGGTGGGAGAAATTTCAAGCAAGAAAGAAAAAGTAAAGAAACACATTCGTGCAAATTCTTTATAAAATGAAGAAGAATAAAATGTCATTTTATTTTTTGTTTATATCATTAGAAAAGATTTAATTCAGTGATATAAACTAAAAATAAAAGATTTAATTATTCAGAGATAAAAGCTAAAAAATGAACATTAGTGAAAGAAAAAGAAAGGTAGCATGCGTAGTTTTACGTTTTTCAAATTCACAACTGAAATGCCAGCCACATTTGACATTCGGTAAAACATCCAAGAAAAAATGGCCTACGTACACAAGCAAAATACTTCGTGAAAATTATTGCAATAGGGGAAGCGATGTTATGACGTAATTTCCCCTCATTTTGGCATTTCATGAAAGTAAAGAAACAAAAAACTGTACGTTCGTGCGAATTCTTGATCCCGAAGGATCCCAAACTTGCGTAAAGAAACAAAGCTATTGTCTTGTCTAGTAAAGTGAAGAAAATGTTGTCTAAATATAGATTTCCAAGTAATAATGTAAGCAACTGCGGTATAAATAAAAACTGGGGGCAAAAGAGGTTTAAGTTTTCGTTAGAGGGCAAAAACGGTTTAGAAAGTTAACCCGCTTTTGCTCTAACATTTTTTCCGTTCCGTTCTTGCTCTGAATAATAGTTGAACCATTTTTGCTCTGAAATATTTTTATTCCTCTTTTGCTGCAACATCAAATATAGCCCGCTTTTGCTCTGAGGGTGACACCTGCGGAACAGTCGCTATGACAATACCTATACAACTGTGCCAGGCGTGCTACATTCTAATGGTGGCTTAAAGTGTTTAGGAGGAGCAAATGGAGCTATCACCAATGGGTTTGATAGTGTGGTTTTACACCTTATCTAGACCCGACCGCGAGATTTTAGCTACTTTTCGAAGGAGACATTTGCATTTCAACGACGATTCCTAAGAATATGTGCTAACTAGCTGATACTCGCGAGCTCGTCCGCGTGGAAAGATGTCACATTATACCTTTATCTAAGCTCCCGGAGCCCACCTGCCAAATTTCAAGTTTGTAGGCTTTATAGTACAGTACAGATGGACTGAAAAATCGGGGTATGCTGCTTTAATTCTTGGAAGGATTATTTTTCAAGACAGAAAACACAAGATATTAGGATTTATAAGTTATCAGACGCATTGTCCACAGCTTGTCTTAAAAATTTGTTAGTATTGATCACAATAATACATTGTTCATTGGAGTTGCGCTTTAAAACAATAATAATTATTAAGAGTTGTTGTTAGTCAGTTTAAACAATCATATCTCATTCAATCACAACGTACCAATTACAACTGTACTCAAATTAACCTGTGTGCCATCTTCAGAGCACAATTATCACACTTCAGCACGCTAAAACTTTGGTACGGTAAGTCGGAGGGAAAAAAGTTTAAATAAATGTTGTAGGAACAATGTTAAGAGGAACAATTTACTGATTTACACTTTTATAAAAAAAAACCATTTCTTCTGGGACAAAAAACGAAAAAACCCTTTTTTGGAATCTTTGGCACCACCTAGCTTCTGTATTTGAAGTTGTACAGCATGACCTCTATGACACAAATTGTAGGTAACAATGTCCTCTACATTTTTTGTTTAAAAAACTTTTCTCTAAAATGCGTAGATTCAGAGAAAACCCCTTTTCAAAAACTCCGCTAAATTCATCAAAATGAAATCCTACAGAAGAAGTGAACTTGAATAAAATTCATCGTGGACGCAAGTAGAACTATTTCACGCGACTAATGATAAAGTTTATTTACAAGTTTCCAAATAAAAATTTGTGTATTTTATTGTGTTAAAAGAAGAAATGCAATAAAAACCCGTGCAATTAATATTTAAAGTTTATAAAAATCTAAGTGATACATATTTGTATGTACGGTTTCATTCTTCTATTATGGGATACAAACTAAAAGTCAACATTGAAGAGTGAAGAATCATTGAAGTTTATTAAAAATACATGAACATAGTGCAAATTTTACAAAATAACTCCATTTAAATGTAAAGTTCAAAAGAAGTTTCGTGCTAGTGATCCTTATGAATTGTACCCGCACAGAAACTGAAGGTTGTAAGAGTGTAAAACCAACGAGATTACTAGATATTTATAGTATTATACATATACACATACATTTTTTTATCATGATTTTGTTATTATTATTATAACTATATTTTTAAAGAGATAACTACTAGCAAAGTCGGATTTGCAAATAATTCTACGTACCTACTCGTGCGCCTCACGCATTGAGATAATAAAACAAAACAATGGTTGGAAAGCACATTTCATAGCATGATTGTTTATAAAATATCCAAAAACATTCCAATTAATTAATTAATTAACATAATAAATAATTGGAAGGTAAAAAATAAGAATAGCAGATACAGAAAATAATCGTATACATATCGTGGAGCACTTGCTGAAGGAAGTCATAATCATAACCGCAAAACGTGACACTCAAGTTCCTACGTTGATTATGGCATGGCAAAAAAACCTACAGATATTAATAAAGAAACACTTTACGTTGAAATTATTAAGCCATTAATAAGGCCAAAGTGTGCAACTAGCAGTTCATACTATTGTTCCACAAATAATTGTACAGGCGATATGAAGTTAGTCAAGGATTATTCAAGAAATTCGAATGCAAAGTCTAGTATAAGTTGGACGAAAAATACGTACTATAAGAAAAACATAACTAAACAAGGTGGTAAGATAGAACCATCGCTTTTACCATCATAGATAGGTGGAGGAATTCTGCGTTCACTTGTACCTTATTCATAGCAATAGGTTACACGGTTAGAAAAATACAGGGCGATATGTAAAAATCTATTTTTGTACAGTTCTGACCGTATTACTCAGAACGGACCAAGAGTTCGAACTAGGCGCCGTAGTAACTTATATTCAGCTCAAAAAAACTTATCCAACGAGGTATTACACATAGCTATTGGAGTGGGTACTAAAATTTGCATTCTCTTTTACAATAAATATAAGGGGCTTGAGGTATATCAAACAAACTCACTCTGCAAATCTCAGATTTTTGAAGTGTGTTATTTTAACACGCTTTAAGTGTTTATTGTGACGTCACCCATTTGATTTACAGTAACTTTTTACTCGCTCTAAAGTGTGTAAAAAGTGACTTCAATGGGTGCCTTCCATTTAGACACAAAAAAACAATTGTTTCCGACACAGCGTGTCGCTCTGTGTCGTTCTGTGTAAGCCCAAATGGAACACATAAGTTCATGAAAAATCCGCCACGGCGCACTTTCCTCGTTTTTATTTTTGTTCGACAAATAAATCATAAATTTTATGTTGATAATTTCTTTAAATTAATTACCAGACATCTTATAAATGCTGGGAATCTTAAAAATGAAACAATATTGTTGTAATAATAAAACAATATTGTTGTAAATTAACTAACGATCACATTTCTTTCGCTTTAATCGTGTTAAAATAACACATGTTAGCGAAAAAAAGAAGAAGAGAAGGAACGAGATTTTGATAGTAAGAAGCTGGATAACCTGGATTGGCGGTAGAAAGAAAGAATAAGCGCGGTCGAGTAAAAAAAGAAAGATGGAAGCCATTATACGTACATATATCGTTGGGACAAATAAATTAGTTTACTTACGATTAATTTTGTGTTTTACTGATTTCGTAGGTCCAAGAACAAGGATTGCATTCGTAAGAAGATTTATTGTAAGGTAACTAACACACACTTCCAAAAACTGAGATTTGCAGTGCAGAAAAGCGGGAAAAATGAGAAAAAAACAAACGAGAAACAATAAAAATCGAAATGGGACAAGAAACTCATATCTGCACTGCTCAACCAAAAATTAAAAAAAACCCTAGGAAACCTTCGACATTCAAAAGATTTTATCGCCTAGGAGTTAGAGATTCCAACGACAAGCCAAAGACGACTGCAAAAAAGGAGAGATATTTTGGAAGCAAACCCGAGTAAGAGGTAGGAATAGGAGCACAATACTTCCACCTAAATTCTGCGGACACCGGGCGGTAACTTATTCTGGAAAATAGGTTATACGGTTACAAAAATACAGGGTGATATAAAACTCTATCATAAAATTTTCAACGAGCCCTACTGGCTAAACCGTTACGATCGCGGTCGGTAAATAAGTGAAGGAAAGCCTCTCTTGCTCCCACGTTAATGTAGTCTTTTTACCGAAACTAGGAAATGTCAAATGCATTTTTCGTAGTTAAAGTTGATCGACTTTTTGCATGTGCTGATCGCCATTAAGCATTTCCATTGCACCAAGGAACCGTAACTGTTGCGATATTCTGTAGGTTTCCACTGTAATATTTCAGCTGCTGTACCTCTTAGTGATAACGTTAAGTCCATTGAGTTTTCTTCCTCGGTTCAGTAATTACCCGCTGTTGGTGTTTCGAATCGGATCTTGTAAGTGTAGGCCATGGGCTTTGCTTGACAAATGTTGGAGACTTCAGTGTTTCAAGTTCGATAACTTCCTGGGTGATCTCAAAATTTTGTGTGCATTATCATTTATCGATGTGAATCTCTGAAACTATTATAAACAAAATAAAATGCAATTTCAATTCAACTCGCGTAAATGAAACGATATTTTGACTCGACTCAGGTGGGAAAGCTATGTGTCCCGTGGAAGATTTAAGATTTGTAAATGAAACAAATTGATGCTGCGGGTTTTATTTTTAAAGAATTATGCCATCTAAAGGTTCACCGTCATGGCAAACACATAAACGAAATCTCTCGAAATTATTCCGAGCGACGAGTTGCACTAGTGATTGAGGTGTAGCGTTCCATTTTCGCTGGACATTTTCTTTTAATTCCGATATGTTCGCTAGGTGCTATCGTATACTTTTGCATTAAGATACCCCCCGAAGAAAGTCTCGCTGGGTGAGATCCTGCGATCTGGCTGACCACACGATGTGACCACTGATCAGTTTTTTAAGACGGCTCATGGTGGCTCTCGCTGTGTGAGGTATGGCGCTATCTTGCTGTAACCCCGCGTTCGAAGTGACCAATTGATACTCTCGAAGTTTCGGTAAAAATATTCGCATATCATCCGGAGATAAAAATCACCATCAACAGTGACATTTTAACAAAAGAACTTTCAAAAAAACCGTCCCAGTATGTATTCCATTAGTGGATAGCGGCCCAAACGGCTGTTCAAGGCTTGTTGATGCTTCAATTGCGGTTTTCTCCTTTTTATGCCCAATACCGGTAGTTTTCCAATGTAAAAAATCGTCTGCGGGTTATGGTGTACGAATAGTTGGCTGTAAAATACGCTTATATACTACGAACGCGCGATCCTTACGTGACATCGGAACTAAACAATACATACGCCTGCCGCCCTGAACTACATTCCTCTCCCTACTCGCAACAGGTTTACAACTATTCAATTTCAAATCCTAATTCGCCACGGGATACCCTGTACAACAACCAAGAAAATGGTCAAAACTTTCTGCCACTACTATTTAACGGTTATTTAGCGCTAAAAGAACCTACATACGCAGACTTTTTTTTTTTAATTTTAACCCCTAACAATTAAAATTTAAATTTATTTTTTCTTGTTTTTGATAGTTTTTTTTTAATATACAAAAAGTTTTCCCAACACGTTTCCTTTTAAAAATGAAATTGCCAAACATTTAAATGCCCAGCAGTAAAACTTGTTGTTGCCATTGCCGGAAAAATTCCCCAGGAAACACGGGGTTACCTTCCAGAACTTGATCATGGACTGGAATAATGATCCTCTGTTTTTATATTGGAATTATTTCGCAATCAATGGAAATAAATAATGACATAACCTTCAACAAAGATGTTTACTGATAATGCAATTTGTTGACAATTCCTGACGTTTAAACTCAAAGGAGCGTTTGTTGAAGATACGCCGGTACTTTGAAGAAAGTACCGAATGATGGAGAAAGTTTTAACCTAAGAATCAAAATTAAAGCCGGTAAAAAAAATCGAGATGCGGCAATTTGCTTTTTAAACGATTAAATTGTTATTGTTATGATTTTTTTTAACTGTGCAAAATAACAACGTGTCTTATTAGCATTAGTAAAGGTTGGCTTTGCATTATCTCGGTGTTATATATTTAGTTTTGATCTTATCATCAAGTATGTTGCAATCAAGGAGGAGTGGTTGTTGGCACATGCAGGAAAACGTTTTGCATTAATAAATCGGAATAAAAAGATTAAACCGAATGCAAAATGTTGAACAAAACTGGTAAAAATAAATTTCTCATTTTCGACTAGATACCCAAAATATAATTGAATAATTAATTCCATAAATTTCAGTGTTTCAACATAGCAGCTACCCACGCTTTGTATATGTGGAAATGGGCCCGATATTACTATGCGGATTAATATTAGTTCCAGTATTAAATATTATAATTCTTTCGATCGTAATCGCTGAGTGTCGTCAACGGCCAACATTGAGTATAACTGTTGTTCTCAATACTATATGCTTTAGTATGTTTTGTTACTATCTTTTCTATTCAGTTTACGATATAGCAAAAATTAATCGCGTTTATCAATGATGTGGCGACGGGCCTCGGTAGCGCAGTAGGCAGCGCGTAAGTCTCATAATCTTAAGGTCGTGAGTTCGATCCTCACCCGGGGCACGACTTTTTTTTTCGTTTTGACACAAAATAATTTATTTTTATTTTAATTTCGCGATAAAATATTTAGTTTTTGGGTTTAAATAATGCATTTAGAATTACAATATTACTGAAAGAAAATATTGATTATCAACGGTAAGTATAGAACTTGGGCTCTCTCAAATGGTGTTGAAAATCACCATTTTATGTTTACTGTAGAAAAAACGTAAAAAAATATGTTTTGTAATATAATTTGAATAAGATTTGTGTGAATAATTATAATTAATACATATTTTGTTGAGTTAAATAATAATAAAATGGCAAAATTAACTTTTACGTTACTGTTTTCTAGTATTATTCCAATGCTTGGCAGTTAAGACATATGAGATAAGGAACAGTAAATTTAAAAGTTCACTAAAAGTTTACATCTTAAAAATTAGTGAAAACAATGATGAAAACCAGTGATTGGAACCTAAAAATTTCTTTTTCGGTATATCGGTTCTTTCGGTTTCACTTACGCTAAGAACCGATTTTGCAGATTGTAAAAATTCCGTTTCCAGATCCAAAACCGAATAAAAATTTTATATCGATTCCATACTCATTTCAAATAAGAGTTGGAATTTTTTTCATTTTGGTACTAAGACCGAATTTTTATTTGAAACCAAAATATAAAAATTCATATAAAGTGGTACAAAATATTTATACATAATTTTTACATATTTAATTTTTATTTCTTGATAGTTAATATTCAATGTCATAATCGAACGATTTATTGAAACGTACGAGTAATATATTTATTTATATGTGTTAGCTTATTTCTGTGATCAGTTATTATAAATTTTAGACCAGAGAAGCACCTCTCCACTCTGACTTGAGTACCTGGAACGGCGTGTACTATTTCAGCGTACCTACCAAGCTAAGGTATAATTCATTCTTTTTCAAATTCCAGTAAAGCAATAAAGAACTCATATCATCCATATAATGATAACGGTTACTTCTCTCTGTCAAAAGCAATTCTCCGTACTTTTGTAAGCAAGAGTGCCTTTTAGGCTGCATTTAAATAAATAAAAACTGTGAAGTCGGGAATCGGAACCAGAAAAATTTTATTTTTTGGTTTCCTTACCAAACCAGAACCGAAATTTTAAATTGAGATTTTATCATTTACGAATTCCATATTATATTTTGATTCTTAAAAAAAGGCTCTGCGGAAGAACCAAAATAAGAATTTTTAAAAAAAGGTTCCAGAATTGATTTCAAGTTAGTAGAGCCGATTTAAAGGTTCTTTGCGGCTCCCACCACTGATGAAAACTTTCATCTTTTAAAAATATTCTTTGTTACCTTAATGGTGCAAATACAGTATACGAGAAACCCAATCCAAATTAAGGATGTTACGAATGTCATATTCCTCACATTCGCGAATGGGAATGCGAATACGAATGTTTAGTAATAGCATTAAAAAATTAAATTATTTCCTCATTTTTTTATTACTTACAATATGAAAAATTATTAGAACAATAGACCAGTGTTATATACAGTAATGGTATTCTTTCTTCTCGTATTTAATAGTCAAAGTTCAAGAGAGGAAAATTATATTTCCATGAGACGATTTCTAAAGGGCATTCATATACAGGCCGCCGGCATGCCATGGCCTGAAGGTTTCTCGCCTTGAGAGCAAGTCAACCACATACTCACTAACCCACATCGTCAACTGGATGGGGCCTGGCCTGAAGTTCAAGAAAACTGACAAAAATCCTTGTATCGTCAGTCCGTGCCTGAAGATCTGAACTTCAGTCTGAAATTTTCGGCGATGAACATTTTTGCACTTGAATTAACACCTGCTACGGTAAACTGTCGTCTTCGCCTGTGTGTATGTAGGCAATCATGAGATCACCTGCAGTCCACGGCCTGTCAGACGTATGCCTCAAGTCCTCATTCCTCAGACTGAGTAATGTACGGCCTTCATCGAGCGGTACAAGCGGACCTGACCTAAAAGGCTGCGGCCTTCATCGGGCGATATCTGCTGACCTGGCCTAAAAGGGTACGGCCTTCATCGGGCGGTACCTGCTGACTTGGCCTAAAAGGATATGGCCTGCCGGAGGCCTGTTGTGAATGGGGGTCTTAAGGGGCTCATATATAAGGCCGGCTGCACTAAACAATTCGACATGCGCGTCATTCATTCAATGCTCATTCGGAACGGTAGCCGGTGGGTAAATTGGGTAGGATGGGCTCTGAGTTCCATAGCGCAAATATTTGCACCATTATTTATTAATTTAGTAAAGGTGCACCCAATATTTCCTTTTTTTCGTCTTTTTTTTCTTAAATACCACCACATTAAAAAAATCGTATCATAGGAGTCGTCGGATGACATGATACCTACAGATTTCTAGCAATACTGTTGCTTCAATGTGAGATAAGGTGAAAATAATGTTGCGTATTGCTTATCACCAGTTGCTAGTTGCTTATTGCTTGTTGCCTCAGTATGAGAGCCATCTTACACATGTAATAAGCAACTGGCAATAGGCAACACGCAATATTATCCGTAAAGGCCCGTCCTCACTACGCGGACTTAGATCCCACGCGCTTTTGGCCGTACGGCCAGCCAAAAGCGCGCGTGATGTTTTAATTTTCTGAATCATGAGTGAGGAAACAATCAGTTCTCATTGGAAACGCCGTACGCCCTTTTGAAAAGCTCATATTGTGTGGACGTACAATGTACCTTTTAAGCACAGCCTTTTGTCCGCGTAGTTTTGCCGCACGGCCTTTACCATGGACAAAGTCGTAAAAAAGTCATAAAACTCTATATGAAAAAAAAGGCAAAAGCGCGTACGACCCAAGTCCGCGTAGTGTGGATATTCAGTGCATGTTGAAAAGTGACAGATATTGCTTATTGCTTGTTGCCTCAGTGTGAGAGCCGCCTAAGGTAAGATATTGTGTTAGATGTCCATTTATGCAGATGGAATCCGCCCGCCGTAAGTTTGTCGACTAATGAGCGTTGTGCTTCAATTAAAGACTCAACAAGGTCGGTTCCAATGTTCGGATATGTGACAGTAAGAAGTCGGAAACCCTTGGGGGAATTACTTCAGGCAATCCTATGCAGAACACAATTCGCCGCATCATCATCCGAATGTCTGCAGAAAATATGTTTTGGTTAGTATGTTTTCGCCACCTTAGTGCTGCAGCTGAAAGATCAGCCTGAAATTTTGGTCTTACTGCTTGCTAGCGAAAAGTGGAGAGCACTGGATGACTTCTCTATTTATAGGACGACTTGGCCTACTTACTATAACGAAAGAACAATGGGCCTCCTAAACAGACCCCGACGAGATATTGCTAGAATAACGGCAAACATCACTATAGAGGACCACGCTGCGACGCTGGGCATCCCGTACAACCTCTGTTGCCGTAGCTCCGGTAAGACGAACGAGAGCGAAACACTGATAAGCTTCCTGCCCTACACTCCTCCACCGAACTTTAGATATACGAGGTTTTGGCATCAAAAAGGCGCGCCAATCTTTCTTCGGGTCACATTGGGAACAGTCCTACATCTAACCTAACCCATTATGACCAAGGCCAAATTAGTTTTGTAATAGTATCGTGTCTTTCATGAGCTAGAAATTATCAATCAGACTACCTTAATGTGGGTAATGAAAAGGCAGACGCCTTGGGCAGATAGAACCCTGGCACAGTTTTATCACTCCGGAACAGACTATTGGGCCACCCATAAGTTTGGTGAAAAGGGCTATAGGGCCCAGCTTGCAACTCTGTCAAAGAACTATTGAAGAGCAGGGGAAGGATGTCTGGACACTAGTTGGCTTGGTTACCGGACACTGTAGCTTAAATTATCACCTATGGAGGATGGGAACGGCAGAGGAACCCACCTGCAAGCTGTACATCGTGGAGGACGAGTCTGACCTTAATGTGCTTTGTTACTGTTCCGCGATAGCGAGAAACAGGATCTCATTATTCGGCGCGGCCTTACTTGACCAAACAAATAAATTTTTAGGCATACTGCTGAAACTGTCTAAACGGTTTGGTCTATTAATGCGACTTAGTGGAAGTCATATTATACCATTAGGTCCATGTTGTGCCCATGATACTCCTTGGACCTAATACATCACGAAAAAGAGTTTAGAGGTAGAATATATGAAATGGAATAAAAAGCAAACAATTATAAGTACAATAGTAATGGAAATATATTTTAACGGTTTCTTTTTCTGTTAATACAAATTTGATTTTTTTTCTTGTTATGTGTTAATTAGAAATTTTAACTAAAACAAAACTAGAATAAATCTGTAAACTTTTCTAGGATATTGAAAATAATTAATTTTAAAAAAATTATAATTATTTTGATCTCTTACTAAACTCTTTTCTATCACACTACTATTATTAACTAACGAATGAAATCTTCGAACTTTACCGCTTCTTCTATAGCTAATCTTTTTAGTTAAGATACTTTCATTTAAATATTTTGGGCGTTTCTTGTTAGGCAAATATGACATATTATTGTAGGATTGGGAACCTAAATGTAATATATAAAAGGAAAATTTGTTAAAAATCAATGCATTAATTTTTTTAGAGATAATTTGGTAGCAAATTCTAAAAATTATTTTTATGATTAAAGCTGATTTTTTAGTAACAAACGTTTTTTTGTATGTAGTTGGAAGATTCTCAGTACGTTATTGTGTTTATTATTTTTTTAAACTGGTATACCAGTTCTATCTTTCATTTTACCCAAAACACTGACATGAACCTTACTATAGCCACCGCTTTTTTTACCTTCAACAGGTGAATAGGATAATGGTGATGAATTTTTAGAATCTCGTTGTGATGATTGTCGACTAGTTGATTCTTGTGTTTGTGTTGTTGGTTCATCGGTTGTTGGATGCATAGTACTTGGTGTATAGTTTGGTGTTAATTTATCAACCTTTAAAATATAAGTGGTTAATGAAAGTTTGTATTTTTTAAAATAATTTTCTACTTCATCGTCGATTGCCTTAAACTGCCAACTCCAGTTTGCTCTATAAAGGAAAGGTCTTAGGTCAAATCGATTGTCGTCGGGGCTGTATGATTCAGCATGAATTGATGGTGTTAAAACAGTCATTTTATGTCTGTTTATGGCATAGCAACGGAAGAAATGTTTTACTTTATCAGCAACCTTAAAGAGTTTTAACATATTAATAGATTTTATTAGAAAATATATATTAGTAGAAAGAAATACCTGTTTAGGATTTAAGTCACCTTGCCAAGTAGCTACTAATTTACAAAACATACTATAAGGACCGCAATACGCCTGTTTTCGAAGTCTTCCATATTCACTCAATTCAGAATAAGTCATACCCATGTCCTGTTCATCAGTTTGTACAAGCTGACCCTCACGAAGTGGTTCTAACTCAGCTGTTGGTGGAGCACTTATAATTTCTTCAAGAATGGGAAGATTAAATCTATTTTAAATACACAATGTTATTTCCCAATACTATTTTTACTTATTATGTGACTCATTACCTATCTTTTGCATATTTTAAAAGTTTTCGCAAATCCGTTTTTGATATTCCGCCAATCGGGTTAACATCCGCACTTGAACAATCATATTTCGTCATATAACCTCTTAGAGCTTCATCAACATTAGCTGAGCCTAAAACTAGTAGACCGCCTGGGCGATTTCTTACCCAAAGCATTAATTGAGCAAATAAATATGTTAAAACCATACGGATTCGTGCTTGTATATTTTGTAGTGCTAAATTTTGACGAGGACAACCTCCTTCACTTCTAAATACTGGTGTAAGGCCAGTTACCATATTAAAAATAGATAATAGTGCGCTAACAGCAGAATCGATGTTTATTTCAATGTGATAGCTTAAAAATAATTGTTATTAATATAATTTTTAAGTAATATGTATACTAGAATGTAAAATACTAACCTGCCTAATTGATTGGCAAGAACGGAAGCACGATGTCTGGTTTCTTTACTAGAATTTGTACTGCCCATATAACAAGTGACTAAAAGTCGATTACATAAAGCTGCTGGATTGTCTGGTGTAAAATCGTGATCGCCTAATATTTTTCTTACATCATGTAAAACTTGTGCGTCTCCATCCTCTATAGCTCCCACTATAAGTCTGCACATTGAGTGTACTATTGTCGCAGAACTGCTTGAATCAACACCACCACTTAGTGGCAAGAAAAATCCACCTTGACCAGATCTTCGTAAGTAATCCCATAGCCAACAGGCTGGTCCTAATGCAATTTCTTCTTCGGGTGAATGATAAATCCATTGTAGGGGACTATTTGATATCTTAAAGATATCACTATGTGTCGACATTTCAAAATCACAAACAATTCTTGGATATGTTGGTGTTGATGCTGCTAGTGTTGTACGTGATCTAAGAGCAACACGATATGACCGAATATCTTCTAAGTCTATTGTTGCTAGTGTTATTTCCTTTAGTAAACAAAATTTCGGATAATATAGTTCTATTATAGAGTTCATTTATACTTACAACATCCTGTAGTGAAAATTGCTTGCCGCGAGATATTATATCGCCATTCAATGCGATCGCTGAACAACCATTAAAATAAACCCGTTGTCCATCACAACCTCTTAAATTGCTAAAAAGATAAGCACCGCCTGCTTTAAAGCTAGCATTTCTTATTAGATCTGTTGTTATATATGCTTTTCTCAATTCCATGTAGCTACCTGAACCGTTTACGATTATTTCAACACCTGATAGTGACATATCGATGTGTCGACTGAAATATTAATTAATAATCAATTCGAAATAAGTAATACTTTCAGAAGTAAGTGTGGGTAATTTGTATAAAAAATGTTATTGGAGTAAAGGGAGGGATAGATAATAAATGGGTAATTTTGTCCATTAACTAAGCATACGTAAAAGTTTCACAAAGCTGAGCGATAATGAATTTTTTGAGTAATGAATTAAGAACCATTGATCGAAAAAGGGACAATTCTTTTTTTAGGCTGGTAAAGAGTTAAAATTTGATTGAGTTAACCATCTATTGATTGATGTCCAACACTTTCCAATTACTTGGATATGAAGATGTCGTGAACGTCGTAGGAAGATCCTTTTTGCAGCAAAAGAAGGTTATATCGAACTAAAAGTGACGGCAAAGGACAAAGGCCTGAACATCAACAAAGAAAAAACAAAGCTGATGCAACAGTCCAGAGCTGGAAGATTTAGAATGGAAAGAAATATAAAATGTGATAAAAAGAAACTTAAGAATCAGTCTCTGTACTACTAGTCCGTCATGTCATTCAAGTCATGGTGCAACGTCTAGAAGTAAGCTTGATTTGAAGGGTACAAGAAAAAGGATAGTTTAGGGGTCTGGAGGGTACTAGAGTAGATGTCGATGAACCTTACGTTTGAACTCTGAGATGTTATATCACCGACGTTATATATGAAAACACCGACTGCGGAAGACAGTTCCACAATCGAGTTGTCCTATTTAAAAACGAACCTCTAAACCATAGATTCTCAACCTTATTTTGTCCACCGCCCACTTTGAGAATATTTTTTTTTCTATAGCACCCCATTATTTTTACTTACAACCTGTCGCGAATCTGAAACAGCTATTGCCTGTATTGCCTACTGTAAAGCCGGCTCTACACGATGCTATGAACACCCTCCAACGTTGAGCACTAGATGGCAAGACGCATTGTGTGGCAGATGCTCGAACTACGAGTGTCCAATGTCAACCGTCCAACGTTCGTATTTGGACACGTTCGGGCTGATGTGGGTGTTGACTCAATCGTTGGAAACCAACATTCTAATGAAACGTTAACCGCATCGTGTAGAGCCGGCTTTATATTAAATATAGTCGTAAGATAAGCTATGACTCCTATCCTATTTCTGAGTTTAAGGAAGAATGTTTCAATGAGAACAATTAAAACATATACTATTCAAAAATAAGTGTTACTCGCTGATCCGTTTTTAGTATAATGAAACCTTAAAATCAGTAAAAACAGGTCAGTGAGTTATACTTATTTTTGAATGGCAAATAGCAAAAAAACCCAGCCAGCGGGAGTCTTGAAGTGTTCCAAGAAATTTTTAGGTAACTTTTGGGGATGTTAAAAAAGTTCAGATAAAGGACCTTAAGGATGTACTTTTTGAGTTGCAGTGAAATATGTGGGAAAAAAATCTTTTTTGTGATATTTTTTTTACAAATAAAGCCCTTTTTTCTGTTTTTTCCATCTGTTTTTATTAATGAAATAAAAGTCGCATTCCTTACGATTACCCTATTTATGTAAATCGACCATTGTTATATTACCTTTTTAATCTAAATAGTAATTAAACTACATTTTTTACCCAAAACCATTATTCAAAACACCTTATCTCTAAAACGGACAGAGATAGCCCCCTCTATATTTACACGACCGGACACCGAACAGACAAATGTCGCGGTTAATTCTCTTTTGAAGTCCGATGAAAAGTCGCATGAGCGTTTTCACGGTCGAAACTCCAACAAACAAACAAACCAACAAACTAAATTGGTTTTTCTTGCTTTTTGAAATTTTCTTTTGCTTTCTTGTCCTAGCAACAACAACGACGCAGGAACTGTCAAATTGTTCGTTCCGCTGTCCCCTGAAAATGGCCATTAAAATTGTCCGCCCTCCCCATCGTTCTCTCTCACCCTCTTCCTCAAAAGCCCAGTTCGTTCGTTCCTTTGGTGTGTTTGGTGTCCGGTCGTAGAACAAAAAGCCAATTGCTTTTCTAGTTCCTAAGTTTGTTCGTTCGTTGAAGTTTCGCCCGTGAAAACGCTCATGCGACTTTCCATCGGACTTCAAAAGAGAATTAACGATGATAGCTAAGTTTTGTCTGTTCGGTGTCCGGTTGTGTAAATCCAGTCAATAACAAAAATTAACCAATATTAAAGTTTACTTACTTTATTAGTACGTGATTAGCGTGTTTTTTTTGTCTTTTTTGGACTATATTTTTTTAACCTGTCAACGCCCTCACTGTGCCATCTCAGCGCCCCCTAATTTGCTCTGGGTCTTCTACTGCCCCCCTGAAAGTCTCAAACGCCCACAAGGAAGCGTTATCGCCCACGTTGAGAACCTATGCTCTAAACCGTAAAGTGCGCGAAAAGGAGGGCTGCAGTGTGTACGGATGCGCCGAGTTGACTAGTCTTTTATTGAGGTAAAAAAGTTGCCGTGATTCTTAATTTCAGTTCAGTGGAACAGTCGCTATAGTAATAGTGATAAAATTTGGAAAGGGCTGATATATTTAGTAAAGCCTTCGACATGGTGGACGATGAAATCCTGCTAAAAAAACTGAATATATGGTGTAAGATCTAAAACTCTGGAATGGTTGCGCTCGTACCTTTGTACCAGACGTCTTCAGGTGCGAATTAATGGTAACCTATCAAATGAATTTTATGTTACAAGCAAAGAGTTTAGGGATGTCAAAACACTGACGTGTTCGCCAAAATCAAGACCATACTGGAATATGGATCTGTGGTCTGGTCTCCGTTTACTGAACAACACATTAGTTGTATTGAAAAATCCAACGTAAGTTCTATAAATGCTACTCTATGTTGAGGGTTCTGAGCATGTTAATAGTATAAGCGACATTTTTAAACAATTAAGCTTAGTAGCCTAATAAGTCGCAGACAGGTGGCTGACTTGTCCTTCCTTTTAAAAGTTGTTAACAGAATGATCGATTCGCCAGATATTGTGGCTGACTTTGGGCTTATTTAGTCGAGGGTAGAGCTAAGAACTAGAAGACTGCTTTCAGTAGTAAGTTCTTGTAAAAAATACGTCTACCATGGACCCAGATACCGAATAGCCGAGTTGCTGAACCAGTACCTCGCGGATGTTAACTTCTTTGGAGGATCCCTGTCATCGTTTTCGGTGAGTGTTAAAAAGTTTCCATGTGATAATCAATAATTTTCATAAGTCCAATATTATGCAATATCTTAAAAAATCTTAATTAATTAATTTTGTCCTTCTCGAAAGTTGCTTTTTTTCCAAAACTTATTTGTAAATATGTATGTATAATGCCGATTGGCATAAAGAAATAAATAAGTAAATAAATATTTGGCTTATAAAGTCTATGAAGATGCAAAAGGTGCTATCACCAATGAGTTTGATCACATAGTTTTGCACCTTGCCCAGCCATGGTGGTTTTTGGGGCGCCCGTATTCAAGGCGAAGCCGAATGTAGGCTTTGTAGATAGTAGCTGATTGAAGAAGGAACTTCCATCTCTTGAGGAATCCGTGCTTGTTATGCTTGTTTAGCAATTTAAAGTATACGATTATTCCATCGCAGATCTTCGGTTAAAATTCTCTAAGATGTTAAGAGATGTGTCAGTCGTTAGTAAGGAATCCAAAATTACCGAGATTTTACATTACCGGTTTTCGGTAATTTTTTATCAGAATTACCGGTTTACCGGTAATTACCGGTAAATTTCGTTATTGGGAATATACATAATGCTCGCTCAAGGTAATTACCTCGTTTTTTTCTCCATAGTTTCAATTTTTTGTGTGATTGCTAATGCTAGTCGTTCTTGTATGGATAAATTACTGGAGACACAGACAATTCAATCCTCTTCAGATTCATCGCTTTCCGACAATTTGCAGGACACTCGAATAGTTCGAATAGTTCGAATAGTTCGAGCGTCTCTCTTTTAAGCCGGACAAATCCAATTTGGAGTTCGAACGGACACATCCCAATTTTCCCATGTGCCCTTTGCTTTATGAGTACGCAGTTCGAACGGAATGATAGTGGTAATAGATCGCTATAGCACATCTTCAACAGGTGGCTCTGCAAGGAATTGGAGACTTTTTCCGTTCACGTTGAACCGGAATAAATAGCAATCATTCCGTGTTGTGCTGTTATGTAATTTTAGCAGGGCGAAAGAAAAACAGCTGGTTTTGTATGTGGTTTTTAACAGCTGTTTACTTTTTCTCCACGGAATTCTGCAAGGTTCATTGACATCTACTTACACAGCCTCTAGACCCCTAACCTATCCTTTCTCTCCTATCCTTCAAATCAAGCTTACTACTAGACATTGACCATGACTTGAACGACATGGCGGACTAGTAGTACAAAGGGTGATACTTGAGCTTGACTGTACCACTTACAAAAATGATTTCTTAAAACATAGGAGGTGTGTATTTTTTTGAACGGCAATCCATATTTTGCAACTTATCTTGAAGATTTGTCAACATTTTTTTTAAATAGTTGGTCTTTACACCGCCTGGACCGGTGAATTTGGAATGAGAATGCAATCCGTTTGTTGATCCTCCTTTAGTTTGCAACCCGTTTTTGCATTCAATACATTGCGCGTTATCTTTTCCGATTCTATGTCGAATGTAATAGCTCCATATATTGTTTTTCTTATGTTAGTGTCGATTTGGTCTCGTTCCATAGCTAATATTTTAAAAGGACGTTTTCGTAGGGCATGTTTGTTTTTAATCCACCAGAAAATTCGGTTAGTTTTGTTCGTTTTGTTAATTTCGTTTTTGTTTTTTAGGAGCAGAAATTTTTTTCCGCCACTTTTAATTCCGTGACCCCCTCCAAAACAAAATTCTAGATCCGCGCCTGGTTATACCTCTGCTAACTTTATCCATAGTATATCTAGAGAAATTGGTTTTCTTCACTTTTGCTATCCTTGGGTTAAGACTTATCGTGGGGTTAAAGTTAACTGGCCAATTTTGAGGGTTTATCTCTTGGTTAGTGCCAAAATATTTGTTGTTGACATTTTTTTAAATATTTAATTTTATAAAAAATGGACGAACTTATGAATGTTAATGTTTTCTCGACCGATGAGAGCGAAGAGGAGAATTTAATGGAAAATATTACATTGCCCCCTTTTAGACGGGCGGACACCGAACAGACACCGAACAGACAAAACGAACGAACAAACTGGGTGTTTAGGGAAGAGTGTGAGAGAGAAAGATGGGGGGGCAGACAATTTTCATGGACACTTTCAGCGAACTCTGAACGAACATTTTGACATTTCCTGCGTTGTTGTTGTTGTTAGGACAAGAAAGCAAAAGAGAATTTCAAAAAACAAGAGCAGCAAGCCATGAAGTTTTGAAATTTTGTTTGAAATTTTTGAAATTTTTCGGTCGTTTGTCCGTTCGTTGGTGTCCGCCCGTGTAAATGCCCAGCCGACACTTCACCGGGCTTCAAAAAGGAATTAACGATGACAGTTAAATTTTGTCTGTTCGGTGTCCGCTCGTCTAAAAGGGCCCATTACAATTAGAAAAAAATACGTTTCCATTCATAAATGAGAATATTAATTTAAGTATTAAGTAGGCGTAAGTATTTGCCTGTCTCGCAATTACAAGTTAAATATTTTTTACATTAAATTATTTCAACGTTTGACGTCAAAAAACCGCCAAATTATAAATTCAATTCGAGACTTGCGCAAAAGCCTAGTTGCCTTATGAATGGTGGGTTAACTATCTGTGGAATTCGTAACTTTGGATTCGCGTGAAGAAAACCGTCCAACATTTAATCGAAGTTTATCTTTATTCTAAAGTTAGAAAACCCGTGGATAATTGTAAAGTGAAGAAATCGGGCATCAGTACTTTGTTTACTATGACGACCAAAAAGATCGACAGAGACAAGCTTACATATAAGACAGAAGTCTGTTCTGTGTTTTGCTGTGTATTTGTTTACTCTTATAAAAAAACTGTAATTCTGTTACTGTTACTCTTATAAAAAAAACTGTAATCGTAAAGTAACACATGCAGAAGGAGCAACTTGAATACGTCCCTTTTTGAGCAAAACTTTCTTCCTACCGGATGCCTGCAAAAAAAATTACCGAAATTAATTCGGTAATAATTTTCGATAATTACCGGTAATTTTAAAATCAAAATTGGCCGGTAAAACCGGTTTACCGGTTTATCGAAAACCGGGATTGGATTCCCTAGTCGTTAGTTCTTTTTCTCCACTGAGGTAGAAGGAAGTTTGGTGCAAGTTTTATTTGAGGTAAGGCAGAATTTTGTTTTAGATGCGTTGAATTCGACACGGTTATTGCAGCCCCAATCAGGAATGAGGTCGCTGTCCCTGTTGATAGAGTTGGACATGAGTTCAGGATCTAAAAGAAAAGGTCTGGCACATGCTTGTCTTATATTTCTGAAAGCGTAGAGTAACGCAGAATATCGTCACCGGCGAAACTATGAAGCGGGTTAGAGAGGATTGAGAACAGATCATTTATGAATATTGGGAAGAGTGCGTGTGAGAGAATCGAACCTTGGGGAACACCTGCCGATATGCTGTAGGGATCAGATTCAATGGCATCCAATACTACCTTGATTGAACGGCCAAACAGAAAGCTATCAATCCAATTCCTTAGAACTGCGTCGATATCAATAGCTTGGAGTTTAGTCAGCAGAGTTGGGTGCCATATCCTGTCAAAAAAGCCTTGGAAATATCTAGAGCAAAAAGACCAGACTCGCCAAAGCGACGAATGCTTCAGTTGAGATGGTCCGTCAGGCACACGAGAAGGTCGTCAGTAGATCTTTTGGGTCTGCACTCATATTGCCTGCCGCGGGATTTGCTTAGATTAAAGATAGTCCATAATCTTTTTATTGATTATTCTTTCAATGATTTTGGAGAGAACAGAAGTTATTGCCATTGGGCGGAAGTTTAAAGGGTCATTGGCTTTACCTTTTTCAGAATGGGCTGAATATGAGCTAGTTTCCAAGGGTTACGATAAACGACAAGGCAAAAAGTTTGATAGAGCAAAGGTGAGACACATTTCTTAAGTATCATAGGAGGAATATTGATTTGATTGATTCCTCAAAGAATCATGGTCATATGGCTGCAAAGGCCGAGATCATAAGGGACCCACTGAGGGTACACTGGCTCCTAGCAGCCAGTAAAATTAAAACAACAACAACAGCAATATTGTCAGGGCCAGTGGATTTCTTAACTTCGAGCTCTTTGAGACATTTATACACTTTGCGAGCGCTGAAGAAAACTCCGTCCATTGAGTGAGCGTTATACCTTGGGTCTAGAATTACAAACGAAACGAAGAAAAGGAAAAGACTTATAGAGTTTTTATGTCCAAAAACAAAGACTACACTCAAGATTTGTGTACAGAAAAACGAAACTTTCACTTTACAAAACAGTAATACGACCAGTACTCTGCTATGGTAGCGAGACTTGCACATAGAGGAATAGGTTTGAGAGAAAAGTTCTCAGGTGGATAATAGGCCCAATGAGACAGGATGGAATATGGCGAAGGAGAAACAATAGCGAGATGAATGAAATTTTTTACAACCCAAAATTCTCAACTTTTATAGAAAATCAACAGAGTAAGACTGTCAAGTAATCGGAATGGAGGACAACCGTATCCCAAAACGGCTCATGATACCAGAAATTCCGAGAAATAGTCCAACAGGCAGACTCAGGAGGAGCTGGATAGACTCTGTGACGGCTGACGCCGAGGCAATGCTCAACATCCGGAACTGGAGACATTCTGCAACGGTCCGTCAAACCTAGAGAAATGCCCTAGAGAAAGCCAAAGTTCGATTTGGGCTGTAGCGCCATTGGATGGATGGATGAAATTTGATTTCAAAAAAATCAAGCTAATGGAACTTTTTGATGGTCAATTTAAAATAACATGAAGACCTACCTCTTAACATTCCACAATTCTTCACAAATTTCATATCCAATACAAGTATCACGTGTTGCAATAACAGCATCCCCAATTGGGACTGTATTTTGTCCTGTATGTGATGAAATCATTCTTGGTAGAAAAAAATCTTCTGTTGTTAAATTCTGCAACAAAAAATAATTTATTTTAACTTAAACTCGAGCAGATTTTTAATAATTCAAATAAACCTTAGTCCATGATGAAAACCATCGTGTTTCTCTGTAGTTGCCATCATCGCACATTGCCATTTTTGGTCTGATAAGAAGAATCTGTTTGTTGAAAAATGCTACACGGCAGTTATAAGCCACATTTCTATGCATGACTGGCATACCAACATCAATGAGCATATTTTGACTGAAATAAAATATAAATTGTAAGTAATTGATTGTTAATTGTGTAAAGGTAATATACCTGATCGGTGATAATAAAATTTCTAGAAGAACTTCCCAACAATGAAGGTAAGTGTCTGGTTCACGAAAGTGATCTTCACAATTGTATCCACTGAAAAGGAGTTTGTTATCAAAAAGTAGTAACAATAGTAGTTAAAGCATAAGACTACTACATTTTAATCAGACTTAAACTAATAGTGTAAGGATTTTATTTGTTTTCGAAATCATGGAGAATTCAACAAGTGCAGTATCTTAATCATCATCAAAAATTATTACTAAATATGATTAAAATATTGTAGAATACTCACCAAACTTCAAGTTCCGGCCCAGTCCTATAGCTAGCTCCCATTTCCTTAGCCTCTAGAATTGACTGCATAATCCTCGCGAGATTGCCTTCAAAATCCAATGCCCATTGGTTGAGGGTTGAAACAGCTACAGTTATTTTACGTCCCATTTTTTTATTTTTAAACTTTACTTTAAATCAAAATAACGTTGATAGGCCGACAAATGGTCTGTAATGAGGGGAAAAAACAATGGACAAATTTTTATTAAAGAATGTAAACAAAAATCCAAAGTAATATCGATTATAGACCAATCAAAGCTACGGTTGCTATGATATGAATATAGGTCGAAGACTGACGTACTACTGATGTGGCATGGTAGCGGTTGCTATTTTTCGAGGGACCAAATGGCGATAGAATCTAATCAATATGCGGTGTTCTGAATAAGGAAAATAGAAAGAAAAAATATATACAACCAATCGGACCTCAACATAACTCTACTTTGGTTTTATGTTCCATGAGCACGAAAACGGAAATCTCCAAGGATTTGACCATTGACAAATGACGGGAGCTTGATTTAATTTTATCACTGAATTAAGACTTCATTCGAATTGACAGTTAAATAAGAAGGAGAAAGGTTAAGGTTCATTTGAGTTATGACTTCACATGATTTACATAATTTTTCATGATTTTTAAGGTTGAGTAAACTTTGGATTTTGATAAATTGATTGTCTAATGATTTTTTATGTATTTCCTCCATCCAAAACCTATACTAGACGATTACACTGATTAAATTTACAGAAGTGATTCATATATTTTTGATAACCCTCCACCATGTGTGTTTGCTGTACAATAATTTAGTAGATTAATTGCTAGAACGTGATGAGAGTAGGTATGGGTCAACCGAGGGCTTATTATATTAATGCGTATCACATAGTTAAGTAAGGGATTGGCTGACGAATTGACTAAAATAGATTTTCATCAGGATAAATGCTTTATTACATATTTGTTCGTTCGCAAATAAAATAGAGCTCTGCAGTAAGCATAGAATCTATTTTTGTTCTACTTCTAGGCCATTATAAGCCCAGATAACAAATAATATGCTGTGGTAAATGAGGTTGCATTAATTCTAAGTTTAGATTGCAATTTGGATATAAATCGCTAAGCACTTGAGGTTTGTTGGAAAGTACTTAATCAGTGCATGATTTTCTTTGTTGGGTTGGAACTGCACAAGTTTTTGAAATATAATATCGGTTTTTAAGGGGGTATATCTGTACTGAAGTATATATGTACTAGTATATATGTTGCTTTTGGGGTATGGAACCAAATTTCAAGCACACCTTCTTAGGTAATATAGACTGATTTCGGTGGTAATGATTGGGAGTGCCCAGGAACGTGCTAACAAAACTTGTTTGAGAGCAAATAAAGTAACGAAAAAAATTTATTATTGTTTGGATAACGAAAGGACTATCGAAAGGAATCAAAATTGGAAAAGGTGTATTTTTTAAACTCTAACAATGATCGATAATATCCAGTGGAAAAAAATTGGGGACAGGGCATTGTTGTACCAAAAACAGTAAAGATTTTGTTTAGACGATGTTGGGTCTTCATTAAAGTTTGGGATCATAGTTTGAAAAGTGGTGACCATAGCTTAAGTTTAAAATTATTTATTGCAAAAATAATGACCGATTTATAATGTCTACTTTAAAATGAAAACTCGGCTTGAATTCATTTTTATTAATTGAAATAGGAACCATTCTAATCAACACCCTTTTCGCAAAGAGAAATGAATTTATTTATTCCCCTAGCAAGAAATTCTGGCCTTATGGAGTCGACAAGCATTCGGGAGGCATTTTTAGTAGAAGCCGCACCATAAAAGAAGGGAATCTCAAAATCGCTGTTTCCATGCGCAATGAGAGTCCCAAGTCGACACAAGTCAGCGACGTCACTCTGTTTGTTTAAAAACGCAAATAATAGTCCAAGAGCTAGTGACAGAATTGCAAAGTGATTTTGTAGAGGATGGGCCTTTGATATAAGGTAGATTAGGTAAAGCACAACCGATTAAAAATATTCGCCAGTTCGAGTCTACTTAAGTTTTAATTTTATGAATTTTTGAACTTGTCGATTTTTTGACCATGAAAAAAGTGATATTGCAGAGGATGGGACTTGGTATATAGGTTAATTGGGTTGCCCCCAACACATATTCCGATTCCCATCTCGTTTGGAGGTTAGGTTTGACTTTTGGGAATTTTTGAACATGTCGGTCTGATCAAGATGGACAAAGTGATATTGGAGAGGATGGGGTTTGGTATAATGGTGAGATAGGCCACCAAGAACCCTAATTCAGCTGCCCATCTCATATGCAATCACGGTTGCGATTTTGGCGGCTTTTAATTTTGTGGCCATTTTCGGTATGACCCAAGTGATTTTGTAGGAGATGGGATTTGAATATTAGGGTTCGTTACAACATCTACAATACATATCCACTTGCCCATCTCTTTCCCAGTTGTAGAAACCCTTGCCATCTCCAGTTGAAGTTGAAAAATCGTAAAATCTAGTTTTATATAGCAAATTGAGTTAAAATGGATGTATATACCCCTCTAGTGGCATATTTATGTTATATATTTCAGATATTATGAGTAGTTGTGTATTGTATATACAAACATACATTATAACCCGGCCCGCTGGGTGCGGGCGTGCAGAGTGTGCACCGCACGCGGGCGGCACTTTCAGGGGGCGGCAAACACAACAATCTCGTGATCGAACTCATTTTCATCATTTGCACCTAGGTTCTTTTTAGAATGCCATAACAATTACATGTATTGATCTCCTTTAAAAATAAACCGATAAACCGAAAACGTTCAAACCACTTAAGAAGGATCGATCTCTGAAAATAGTATAATATAAGGACAGAGAATGTAAAATTAAATTCCCATGATAGAAGTCAAATTTATTCTGTAAATAAAAGTTGACATTCTAATCTGATTATAATTATTGACAAAATTTTAAAGCAGTTTGACGTCTAGTTATGGAGAATTATCCATTTTTATGTGCAATAAATTCCCACGTTTAATATCATTTTTACTCGACCTTTACTTGAATATTGAATACTAATTACTCGAATGCAAGACGTCCGATGTTTTTTAAAAAAATTTATTGAATGTATGAGATATCAATAAATAACGTATTCAAATTTCAGATTTTTAATTTGGAATATGCTCCTTCAATCGATCTTCCTTAAGATAATTTTAAAGAGAATTCCCCGTTGTTCCATGTAGAGGAAAAACCAAATAAAAAGAAAACGAGTTTCCCATTCGCTCTGGTTGTTTAAAAGCGCAGCTTTTTCACTCATGCTGCGGGCTCCGTTTGCTTCTTAAAGCCCGGGACACACATATCCGAACCGTGTCTGCACCGCATGACAGCCGTGTGTTGGACAACACACGGAGAGCAAATAAACAAGTAAAATTTGATGCGGTGCGGACATGGAGACGCGGAAATGTGGGGACTGACTGGTAAGATTTTACTTGTTTACTTTTTCTCCGTGTGTTTTCCAACACACGGCCGTCACGCTGTGCGCAAATGTGTGTCCCGGGCTTAAGCCGGCTCTTCACGATGCGGTGAACGTTTCATTCGAATATTGGCTTCCAACGTTGGAGTGATACCCATCACAGCCTGAACGTGTCCAAATACGAACGTTGGACGCTAGGACATTGGACACTCGTAGTTCGAGCATCTGCCACACGATGCATCCTACCATCAAGCGTCCAACGTTGGAGAGTGTTCATAGCATCGTGTAGAGCCGGCTTTAGTTAACTTTTCCTCTAGCCGGGCGATAGTCCGACGTACAGCGTACAGGGTAATAGTACAGGATCCGTAGAAGAACGACCTTCACCGATCGAGTAACCGAATGAAATGTTTTTTTATGATAAAAAATATGCTAACAAAGTAACGATGATGGGTTGCCTTACGAAATATGTTCAAGGCTATATTTAATAGGCGTTTTCCCCATTTTCCGCCCTTTTCTCTATTTTGAGGAGAAACTATGCATTTTGGTGAAAATATCAAAAGAGCAAAGTTGTAGAGCATAAAAATTCCTACAAATTTTGTTTTCACAACAACAATTTGTATGCACTGGAAATTTTGAGTGCATAGAAATTGTTGTTGTTTTGGCGTGACGTGGTCGGATGAAGCGCTCGTGTATTGGCCCCTTAAGAGAGCTTATACAGGGATGCATGCAGGAACATCTCACGTTACCCTGCCTTTAATTATGACAAACAGGGCTGTAATGATGCGACCAGTAAATAAAATAAAAAAAAGTCAAATTTTTTTTTTCAGTTTTATTTATCCATTTACATATATTATTGGAAACAAAAAATTTATTAACTTCATGGAAAATGTTGGAAAGGGAAGGAAATATAGCGCAGCCAACCAGAAAAATAAATTAAAGTCGATCTGAGTTATATTACGAGGTGAAATTTAGGGGTGAAAATGATTTTTCACGATTTTCGGCGAAAGTAGACCTCCTATCGAAAAAAGTTAAATATAAAAGTTGTAGGTAATAAAAAGATCTACAACTTTTGTACAAACCATTTTTTCCACCTTACCAACTTCCAGAGCAATGAGTCATCAAAGTCAAATTTTGGGTTTTTTTTAACTAAAATTTCAACTAAAACCACCTTTTTCTCCAAAAAATACCTAGTTAACTAATATTTTTTTTTACAAAATTGGAAAGCTTGGACAATTTCTTATCAATAATGTCCGGACAATTTGTATCCTACGGCTTTTATTTTTGGAGTTATAAGCAATTTTAACGCTAAAATTGGCTCTTTTTTTGTGCCTTTTCACCTAAGCTTTGCCAAAAAGTACCAAATAAGGCAAATTTTAACACCAAACTTGCTAATAACTTCAAAAGTAAAGGCCGTAGCGTAAAAAGTGTCCAGACAATATTGATAGGAATTGTCCAAGCTTTCCAATTTTGCAAAAAAAAATATCAGTTAACTAGGTATTTTTTGGAGAAAAAGTTGTTTTTAGTTGAAATTTTAGTTAAAAAAAACGAAATTTTGACTTTGACGACTCATTGCTCTGGAAGTTGGCTAGCTGGATCCTTGATTTTGACAGTTTTAGATAGGTGGGAGTATTCTACGTACACTGGTATCCTATTCATGAAAATAGCTCAAAGGGTTACATAAATACAGGGTGATATGTAAACCTCTACAAAAAAAATTCAAAACGCCCTAGCTGCTAAACCGTTAAGATTTACCCCCCCCCCCCACCATACGATTTTTTCTTCGTCTATCCAAAACCTATCTACAGCCGGCCGCTTTGTAAGCTTGTATAATCATCAAAATGTTTTTTTTTCCATCAACCAATTTTTCTCAATTAAACGGAAAATATTGATGGAACGGAGATGGGATTGAAAATGTAACATTTGGCAGATGCCACGAGCCTATGGTCCAAATCTTGGGTTCTACAAAATCACTTGGGTCATACCGAAAATGGCCACAAAATTAAAAGCCGCCAAAATCGCAACCGTGATTGCATATGAGATGGGCAGCTGAATTAGGGTTCTTGGTGGCCTATCTCACCATTATACCAAACCCCATCCTCTCCAATATCACTTTGTCCATCTTGATCAGACCGACATGTTCAAAAATTCCCAAAAGTCAAACCTAACCTCCAAACGAGATGGGAATCGGAATATGTGTTGGGGGCAACCCAATTAACCTATATACCAAGTCCCATCCTCTGCAATATCACTTTTTTCATGGTCAAAAAATCGACAAGTTCAAAAATTCATAAAATTAAAACTTAAGTAGACTCGAACTGGCGAATATTTTTAATCGGTTGTGCTTTACCTAATCTACCTTATATCAAAGGCCCATCCTCTACAAAATCACTTTGCAATTCTGTCACTAGCTCTTGGACTATAACCGGGTCATTTATATTCTCAATCAAAATTCCACTTACGCTCTTATTTCCCTTCTGTTACGGTGCGGGCTCTAACATCTGAAGCACTTTTCTTGCATGAAGTTATCGATGTGCTCGAAGAAGTGGTAATTGATTGTTGAGAAGTCTGGTGAGTATAGATAGTGGGGCAGATATTTGCATCATAACTCGTTTAGGTTTTGTTTGTAGCTTTGGTTGTACGAAATTTGAAGGGTAGTTGTCATGGAGTAGAATTGGCCCTTTTCTTTTGACCAAAGCTAAACGAAGACGATGTGATCCTGGTGTATGTTGACGATTTTATGGTAGTAGTTTTCGGTCGTGGGTGGTCAGTCACCAGCGAGTTAGAGGAAGTAGCATGCAGTGTATGTAAATCCGGCGTAAATATCTCGGACTCGTGGAGATGCGATCTTAACCTCCTCGTGGTGGCCACTGGAAAGTTGTCCTGAAAGGCATGAACTTATATGATCGGGCCTACCAAGTCAAGATATACAGTTATCGTGTCGAAAGCTACATGACACTGAGTAGTTTTTGCTCTATAAAGATCCTCTTTGGAGTACCGGGCGTACCCAATTGTATAATAACTTATCCTGATATGGAGGGTAGCCCTAATAACGCATCCCGCCGGCTTAACCGGTTCACATTTTTGTTCACCTGGTAGTCTGGTATTGCCTGCGTCTCAGCCTTTGTCGGCTGGTTAGCGGGATTCTCTTGTTTCAGGAGGCATAACATTCCGACGAGGCTGTCTCCTGCTAACCCGAGCGTTGTGGCTCAGTGGTTGCTTAAAAAAATCAACTAATAGAGCATCCAAGAGTTCAAATCCTATCCTTTTTCTATTGTTCCTTCAGATCAAGCTTACTACTAGACATTGCACCATGACTTGAACGACGTGGCGGACTAGTAGTACAAAAGGTAATTCCTGAGCTTGATCATGCCACATAAAAAAAGGGTAGAATTGAGGAGCCTTACGGAACATACCCGAGCCTCGCTTTTGCAAACCCATTGCCAAGAGGCGGCAGAAGGCAGGACGTCGGTAAGTTTATGTAGACACCAGAAAATTGGAAGTACCAGCTTCCATATCATCAAGAAGAACAAAAGAGGAAGGCGCAATACTACTCCCACCGGGACAAGGCAAAAACGACCAAAGCCACGCGAAGCACAACCGAGCACAGCTTTCGTGAACTTCTTCAAAACAGACCGAAGGCAGGACTACGGTCAGCAACCCACGAAACCAGTTGGCCAGGATCACCATGGCAGTGGTTCAGTTATTCAACGAGACGCTGTTTGAACAGTTAAGTTTAAACGGCAAGACACTGAGACTGCTGAGCTTGTTCAAGCGGTTTGGCCTAAAAATATGAGGTATACGGGTGGAAAAAATGGGCCAAGCAAGTGGTCGCGGTACTTTTGGACGCAATACTTCACTAAAAGAAGAAGATGAAGAATTTTAGTTTAGTTTCGCCTGGACCTGGAAAGCTATAGTAATTCGGTTGCAGACCACTTAACAGTCACCACGATCCTCTTCAGCTGGAATTTTCACTTTGGGAGGTGTTTTGGACCTACATCTTGAAGTTTTGCCGAAGTTTTTTTATGTGGCAGTTCTAAGTTCAGGAATCAGTCTTTGTTCAACTAGTCTGTCATGTCGTTGATCACGTCATAGTGCACTGTCTAACTGTAAGCTTAGTACGCCGACGTAAAACAGAGACAGGTACGTTCGCCAGAATCTGGAGTAAAAGCCCCAGAATGAGCAGAGCGATAAACCTAGGCATCCTAGCAGCTGTCTTTCAAGCAGAGGTGCACGCTATACTGATTCTCTGACTTCTCTAATAGTCAAGTGGCAATCAGGAATTATTAGGAGCCTCGATTGAAATCGTTTGAGATATCAAGAGAAATCAGACCTAACTCACCAAAACGATGCAAACTTTGGTTAAGGTGTGCTGTTAGACACACTTAAAGGTCCCTTTGGTCTAAAGCTGTACTGTTTGTTATGTAGGAGTTTGTTCGACTCTAGGTGCCTCATAAGCTTTTTTGTTGATAATCGTCTCCATGGAGGGAATTGCTATTGGGAGGAAGCTAGAGGGGTTTTTGGAGTCACCTTTTTCGGTATGAGCTGAACATGCTCAAGTTTCCAATAGTCTGGATAAACTCCGAAGAAGTAGGATAGGGTAAACAATTTTGGCAGCGATTTAGCCAAAAGTGATGCACATTTAGTTAAGACGATAGATGGTATAATGTGGGGTCCAATGGATTTTTTGGCTTCGAGGTCCTTGGGGCACCCATATACCTCGCGAGCTGTGAAAAGTGGCATAGAAGTGTCGGGCAAAGAAGAATTTAAGGCGAACAGAGATGCTAGTAAGTCGGCCCTGGATTTGGTATCTATTATCACCTCGCCTTGTAGATAAAGGAAAGGGTTGTCGATGTAGTAAAATTCTTCTTGACAGAACTTACCAAGGACAAGAAGTTTGATTGCGTTTATGCAGCCCCGATTATCTATCTCAGCAGTTATCAACCTTTTTTGGCTTGCGTACCCCTTCGCAGTTCATTATCCTAAATTGTACCCTTTACATTATAAAAATGTTTATAGTTTAAATACTCGTAATTGTTAATATTTGAAACTTGTTCTAACACCAAATAAATAGCAATAATCAAGGAGTATACTAAAAGAGACACGCTACGTACCATCGGACTTCTAACACTAACTTTTGTGATGCGGTGATGTGATTTCGAGGATTGTTACAAAAACCATTGCTTTGCGCTAATAGAAATCTTCCACCGAATCATGCAAGAATTGTGTGCACGGTATCTGACTATGACTAAAAGGCACAGGCCGCGTGATCTCGGGCGTAAAATTGATCCCGCCAACCGGAAACATTTCCCGGGAATTCTTGGGAATCGTCGTTTTTCTTTAATTCGCTTGTCAACGAATTTTCTCAGTTTCTAAAAGTTACAAGGCGGCCAGCTGTGGATAAGTTTTGGATATCTTTTCGTCCACCGTTTGCCACCGCTCTGAAATAGAATAGAGTTTTTTTAACCCCGCCATAACTAAATTTTTTTCGCGTACCCCTAAGCCATCAAACGCGTACCCCTAGGGGTACGCGTACCACGGGTTGAGAATCGCTGATCTATCTGTTTAGATTAGGCCTTACAGTTTTGGTAAAATAGTCCAGGGAAATTAGACATTTTACTTCGGAAAAGTCCGGGAAAGCTGAATTTTGGTATGGACATTGATATTATTGCTCTAAGGAAAATGTCACGATTTTACGCGGGGTCAAAGGTCACCAAAATCGATTTTTCGAAAATATCTCAGTAATGCTCACTTTTATAGAAAAATTATGTGAATAAAGTTTGTAGCTCAGGTAATTTCCTACAAAAAATATTTTATAACTTTTTCTTGTAAGAGGAACCGTTTTTGAGATATTTTGATATTTTGACTAAAGTCCACGGATACTTTATTCACATAATTTTTCTGTAAAAGTGAGCATTACTGAGATATTTTCGAAAAATCGCTTTTGGTGACATTTGACCCCGCGTAAAATCATGTCGGAGTGTCAAATCGATGGGGACTCGCGACATTTTCCTTAGAGCACTAATATCAATGTCCATACCAAAATTCAGCTTTCCCGGAATTTTTCCGAAATTGGGTTTTTTTTGTCTAATTTCCCTGGACTAAAATGGGGAATAAAAATATGCATCACTGCCTGTATTATCGGGTAGCGATGTTTTTATTTCGGAAACGCAAGTCCCAGTCAGTAAACTGGAAAAAATGGACGAGCCTTCCCATAATGCCACACCTCTCAGCTGGTTTGGTTGGGATGGGAGTATGGGATGTTAGCGCTGACTCTTGGGAGTGGTCCGAGTTGGCGAGAGTTGAATCAATTTCGACGGAATATCGCGTTGGATGAGAAGTAAGAAATAGGTCAAGGTGAGACACATGAAGGACCATAGTCGATATATTGTCAGGTTCTGTGAATATATTGACGTTGTCGGCGTCGTTCTTTGATACACCTATACTCTTCGCGAGTAATGAAGAAAATCCCGTACATTGCTGCTATTAATCGGTCTTGGATTTGCTTTTTGTTAACATCCCTCCCTTGTAAATGAAACAAGTCGTTGATGAAGTGAAATTCTTCTTGATGGAAGTTTTTTTTCTCGTTATTATTTGTAAAATGAGAACTGTCACATGGCATGCTAGGAACGGTGCTAACTTAACAGCGAAAATTTAACAAATTTAACAAAGTAACTTGGGCCTAAACGCGTCCATATTGTACGATCTAAGGAAAGTACGATGGCTTGAATTGATAATGATAGATCAATGGGAAAAAGAAACGCAAGACGATCAATAAATACCCGAGTAAAAATAAAAAACGGCCTTATAAAGGGCGAACACCGGCCGCTTGGCTTTTTAAGGGGCATATGATGGCCGTAGAGTTTTTAACCATTTTTAATGGGAGCACATACGGCCTTACGACGGCCAAATTTGACCAAAAGATTTAAAAGGCCAAGTACTGAGCTGTAGAAACGGCATTCGACGGGAAATTTGAGCCTAAAAAAAGAATCTGCACCAAATGTATTGTTGAATGTGTTTTATGGGAACTTCATCATTTTCGTTATGCACAATGGTTCTTTCGATTTACCCTACTTAAAGATATCGATGCACAAGAGAAACGAGCTCGCCAGTCGTCGGTTTGTTGTACGTGAAGTGTGTGGTGCGTGTTGATTTATATTTTAGTGGGAAATTTTGTTATTTAACGGCTTGAAAAAAAACACAACCGAAAAAATCTAACATTTAATTGCGGTGAAATATATTTTCTTCCCTGTACCCCTGTACCACCGTCGTATACCCGTAATAGCAACCATACGGCCGCCGTACCACCGTCGTATGGCCGAACTGTAAGGCCGTGGTTTCACCGTCAATCGCCCCCTGTACGGCCGTACTGTCCTGCAACGAGCCTTCTGTTAACCGCCAGATAGCCGAGGACTATGTTTCAATCACAGTCGGCATTTGCCCGTTCTAAGGCCACCATTTATTTTTAATCGGGTAGTTGGAGACGGCTGGAAGAAAAAGAAATTCTACAAGGAGTGTAGTGCCATTAAAGAAGAAGAATGTTTTAATGTTTTACCCGAATCATATTTTTTAACCCTACTGAAAATGTTTGGTTTGGCATGAAGAGTTATGTGAGAAGAGAAAGAGAAAGATAAAAAAGAAATAGACGGCCTTATATAGAAAGTTTTATGGCAGAAGCTCAACAGACAAAGTCACAAAGGTTCAAGCGAAATTCACTGTTGTTCTTAGTTTACAAGATATGCAATATTTATGTAATTAATTGTAAAAATTAAGAAATTAAATTACATAAATAAAGATTTACCTACATACAAATTGATAATATTGTCATATTGAAGTTTACTTATCATCATTTTAAAATCAATATAGATTCGTTTTGCTACGACAGCATGTGCTACATTAGTCACGTTTTTATTTCCTGGAGTAACTACACTGGTTTACTTTGGAGTAGTTCCAACTACTCCAGCTCATATATTGGAGTAGATGATTAGAGTAGTTACGATTTTTTTTGCAAAAGATGGCGCCTTCAAAATTTTAAGATTATGTTATTCACCTTTTCGGTTATATCAATCATTAAGCGCGTTTTGTGAAGTTGTCATTTAATGATACCATTAATAAAACCGAAATTATTTTAAACAAACAGAAGAAGTTTAAAGAAATTAGATATGTCCAATGAAATAAAGAAAATATAGAAACTCCCGTTTCATTTTCCATCTACTCCAGAGTACACTGGTGTAGGTACACAGTAGAAACACGCCTTATGCTAGCTTTTGCCCATTGGTCGAAAACTCCTTTCAGACATCAACTTCTTTTGTTGTGCATATATTAAATTTAGTTTTAAACTTTAGTAGACCTTAAATTACATATCACCCTTATGAAACTTCCAAAACATCATTACAATTTTATAGCGTTAATTACAATCACATCAAAGTCAATCTTTTTATAATAAGATTTTGCTAAATTCATAAGATGCTCTCTCCCCTCTTATTTATAATTAACCAGATTCTCGTTAATGTTCCTTCCTTGAATTAACTCTCAAGGATTAATGATGAAAGTGCTTTACACGAAAATTTTCATGGCAATTCATTAATTGAATTTGAACTTTTAAACTTCTTCGCCTTTAGGGTAGCACAGCTTCTAGGAATATTTTATGTCCTCCCCCAACCCTCGTCACTCACCTGCTCATTTATAAGTGTAGTCCCCCTGATATCAAAGAAATTTCACTCTGTAAATATTTAATAGCATGAGAATGCTCAGAAATGTGTAGTTGGACAAGTTAGTTATTTACAAAAAAAAAAAAAAATAGGAAAGCATAAACATTTCAATTGCAGGTATACCTTGTCACGTAAGAGAGTAATTGATAAGTAGTGGAATATGCCCGGGGGTGAGCAGGTTTTAGGGGATGGGAACAGATTTCATTGCGTGCAGCAATTTAGCTTCAACGCTTCTCTATGCTAGTTTTGAAATTGTTTTCTTACATGAGAGGCTGATTTAATGGATTATAAGGCGTAGAAATATGTAAAGTAGCCCTTTTTGTAGAAATTTCAAATATTCATGACTTTGTATGAAGGTTTTATTTTGGATTTTCTGTTCGTGTTGAATGTTTTTATGTTAAATATATTTAGGATTTATAATACATTTTATATTTTATAACTAAACTAACGTTTTTGAAGTGGGGGAAACCCGTACTGTATTTTCTTAATACAGAAACCAAAACGCAATAGCTAAATTTTTGTACTTTTATTTCTCTAAATCCCTGACTAATGAGACGCCCTAGCAAAAATTATAAAGAAGCTACTATAAATGGGAATTGCAATTTTTTTTTATTAACAATAGCTGCGATCCATTGGGACTGGTAAACTACTCAAAATTCAAAAAAAAAAATATAGTTTAAAAAAACTAAAAAATACGCTTTTATGTTAAAATGAACTAAAAATTAAAAAATAATTTTGAATGTAAAGTTTTTATTGCTCCAGCCAGTATATGGAAACAACCTACCTTTCGAAATGTAAAACAGCGTGGGACTCTTAACCTATATTCTTATTTTATTAATACCGGAACTTTTCGCTAGCGCCCCACGCTTTTTTTACATTTCGAAAGGTAGGTTGTTTCCATATACTGGCTGGAGCAATAAAAACTTTACATTCAAAATTATTTTTTAATTTTTAGTTCATTTTAATATAAAAGCGTATTTTTTAGTTTTTTTAAACTATATTTTTTTTATTTTCTACTTTTTAGTCTATCATATATCTTCCGCCATTTTGTTGTGGCCGCCATAATAGATTTAAAATTACGTCACACAGCTTACTGTTATGTATTCGTCATATACTTTCATTTGATACCCGTACCAGGGCGCTGTAAAGAAAAAGGTAAGCCGCTATTTTGTGTTGGCCGCCATTTTGAAAATGGAGTGTAGCCATACAGCTAATTGTATTCTACTTGTCATACCCTTGTAACCCTTGTTGGGGGAAGACATTTGCAAAAATTTTTACAAAAAAGTCTGTAAATTAATCTTTTTTGCTTTGAGTCCATATAAAACAATGAATAAAGTCATGAATTCAATATTTTATTTAGGCGGAGGGTGTTTGGCTGAGGATTTCCAAAGAAAAAACTGCACACTCTACACAACTAAAAATGTTTAAAATACTTTAGACTATTCTGGGTGGGCATTTTCAAAGAGAGAACGAAGTGAAAAGCACAACCAAATGTGCGCAAGATATTTTGGACTGTTTTGGCCTATGATTTGCTTGTGTTTTTCACTTTGTTCTCTCTTCGAAAATCCTCAGCAAAACAGTTCAAAGTATCTTGTGCATATTTGGTTGGGTTCGGAAAGCCAAATTATTTTGTAAATACGCAATTAGGCACTTAAGCACTTTTGCCGGTCCGATAACTTAGCAAGCGCAGCTCAGTTTAAGACAAGAAAGCAATGATAAATAAGGGAATACGGAATAGAAAAATGCAATAAACTCAAAATCATCGAATTTGCACTTAAGCATTTCTGGCTTGTGCAATATTTTCAGCTAATTTTAAAATGTGTTGGCCGCCATTTTGAATTTGGAATGACGCCACGCAGCACAGTATTCTACTTGTCATCAGTGGCGTGGCGTGCTTTGAATTGTAGGGGATGCAATCTGGCAAAATTTGTGTGGAAAAACTCCGTTCCGCGGATGCACGTTATATATTCAAAAGGAGTATTAAGATTATCTATATTATCATGAATAGAAAAAATAAGTCTTCCATGCAGCGAGTGTGAGCTACTTATGGAAGTTTTTGCTTTAAAAAAAAGTCGAGAATAGCGGTTTGTTTAGTTGAGTGACTAAAGAAATTTGAAACACTTGTGATTGACTGAAAGAAGATTGGGCACTCACGAATCTTGCCACATGATTTCGATAAAACAATATTTAAGCGATGGGCAAAGCAGTGTACAAAAAGAGCATTTGGAAGTTTCTTTAACTCCAACTTCACCCGCCTTAACTGAAGCTCCGTCATAGCAATTGTAACTGGGAACCACATGCGAAATTCTGCATAATATGAGCTACATGTTCATGCAAACGAGCTGCTCTTCTATCATCGGAAATATTTTTAAAACTAATGAATGTTTCTTTCGTGTCACCAGAGGAAGAAATGTATCTCAGAGTGGTTGACAACATAGATCGACAGGAAATATCCGTGGTTTCATCACAAATAATTGCAACAAACTCAAAATTTTGGATTTCAGAAGTAATTTTAATTTTTAGTAAGAGTGCAGGAAATAGCCTTAAATCATTTTGAATATTGTTTGATAATCCAGAAAATACTGAAGCTGATTTTTAAGTTCTGGATTATGTTTGGCCAAAAGTGAAATTAATTCAACATAATTTTCCCGATTAATAGAATCTTGCCCCTGGCGGTGTCCGCGAAAGGCTTGCTTCTGACATGCCAAGTGGCAAACAACATCTATACAAATTTTAATAATTTTCCGGATCTTTTTAACTAACTCATTGTTCTCATAATTGAGGATTTATAATGAGTGTCTACTAGATTTTCAATCCTTTGGCCTCTACCGAATTTAGAAAGACCTAAACCGATTTTAAATGCTCGAACGGCTTTATGAAAATTATTTAAATCATTAAATCCCGAAGACCGTCAAACGTTCTTTTCATTTGAAAATAAATTGCAAGGCCAACAAAAATTTTTTTGTTTTTTTGGACAACAGGTAAGCCATTTCGCGCTATTGTATAATTTAATAGAAAAATGCCTGTTGCATGCATGTTTTATTTTCACTTAAAATATGTAATATTGGTTTCGGTCTACCATTTTCAATTATGGATTTCTTTTTCATAAATGAACGCGAGCCACAGGATTGCTGGAAAAAATAATTCATTATGTAAAAATGCTAACCATAAACATAAACATCACCCATGATATTTAATAAAGTAAAAACAAACTAAAAAAACTAACATAAATAATATATAAATATTTTTCAATTTATCCAATTTTATTTTCAAACTTACTTTTTAAAACTACTTGCACTATTTTTAACTCACAAAACAATCGCACCAACTAAATTGCAAGCAAAACAATTTTTTATTTATGTTAATTAATTAATTAATTACTCTAAAAATACTGCTTTTTACTATTTTCTACAATTAAGTCATTAATTTCAAACCACATTGTACAAAATCATTTCCAATTAGATTGCTCATAGAAATTAATTCCCTCCAATCTTATTAGAAAACTTCTCTCCACTCTCACCCAACAAAAAATATACTCAAAACTTCGTATGGATGCAAAATCTGAATTGCTTCCCTTGGCTCTGGTCACAGGAACAAACGTTCGTTGTGTCTTCCCATCTCCACTTCCCTCTTCATCCACAAGCTCCCACCGAAGTGCGTTCCAACGGACAGTCAAGGGAAGCAATTAAAATTCTGATTCTCGAAGTCCGCTGGCAAGTTTCTTTGCGTTTTCGTATACGAATTCAGAGAGAAGGAGGAGAGAACTTTCGCTCATGGACATATTTTATGCTTCCATTTAATTGGTCATTTGGAGGCAATGAATTTATATCTAACAGTGGAGGCTAGAAAAAGCTGCAATAATACAAAGTTAATCTCAGAATGATAAAATAAAAAACGAAAGTTTTGTAAAAGAAAAGAATAATTTATTGATAAAATTTGAATTTTTATTTTTATTTCCTAAGAAATTGGAAGGGATGCAATGCATCCCTTGCTTCCAAAGACGCCACGCCACTGCTTGTCATATCCTTTCATTTGATACCTATACCGAGTGGGTTGTAAAGAAAAAGGTAGTCCGCCATTTTGTGCTGGCCGCCATTTTGAATTTGGAATGACGCCACGCAGCAAAGTATTGTACTTGTCATATCCTTTCATTTGATACCCATATCGATTGGGTTGTAAAGAAAAGGGTAGTCCGCCATTTTGTGTTGGCCGCCATTTTGAATTTGGAATGACGCGAATTGTACTCTATTTGTCATACCCTTTCATTTGATACCCATGTCGGGGGTCGGGGAGCACGATTGCAAAATTCGGCCACCATCTTGAAACCGCCATCTTGATTTTTTTACAAAATGGTCAGATTGCATTGTCACGCCAGCTTTACATATGGGCAAAATTTGAAGTTGATCGGTTATATGGAAGTGGGTCAAAATCAAGTTGCAAGATTTGTCTACATACATACATACACACATACATACATACATACATACATACATACATACGGCTGAAGCTAATATAAAGCGGTAACATACATACATACATACATACATACATACATACATACATACATACATACATAGATACATACATACATACAGGTGAAGCTAATATAAAGCGTATAAAAAAAAGAACATGAATGCGGACGATGACAATGACAGAACAGCAGCCCTACCATAGAGGAAGTACGCCAGGCATTGCGAGCATTAAAAAATAATAAGGCATCAGGGTCTGACAGCATAAAGACCAAGAGCCGACCGCTGAAAAACCTATGTTATCGGAAAGAAGTAAACAAAACCTATTAGCCGTGTTTTTTTAATGAACTATATAGTTCTTCCCCATACAAATCTGAAAACCCAGGTTTTATCGAGGTTTTTATCCAGGTCTTGGGACATTTCAAAATTTCCCTTTCTTTTCGGAATGTAGCATACTTACCGGCTGTCGGAAAAACGTCATTAAAAATAAAAACAACATAGAAGTGACGAGAGCGAATTTGAAGGCATGAGGAAACAAATAATTTATTTTTTAGAAACTTATTCATTATTTTCTAGAGGGGAATTCGTGTAACAGTTGTTTATTGACACGCAACTTCGGATTAATTTTAATATATTTAAAGCACTGAAGATGGCGCTTAGTGAAATTTCCCTTGTCGTTTTTTTAAAGAACTGGATCGAAGACCTATATAGTTCATTAAAAAAACACGGCTATTGTAAGTTACATTAGAGATAGGAGAATACTTTAGGCGTGGTGTGCCTAATCTAAACTGTGGCCTAAGGTGAGAAATTAGGTAATATTAGTGGTGGTTTTTTAGTCCAAACCTATGTTATCGACAAGAAGGATAATTTTTTTTAAATTGAAGTATACACCTAGTAATTACTAAAACGCATGGTGTGCGCGCCCTGGCTGTGACCAGAAGACACCCGCGCCCTGGCAGACCAGAATTTATATAATTTTTTTGTATGAAAAATTATTAAAATCGCAATATCTCCCGAACGGTCACTCGTAGAGAAAAAAGTGTAAAGAGCTTTTTTGTAGAGAATCACAATATCTATATTTCTTGCATTGACTATTTTGCAATAGCACTTACCGTTTACGAAGTATTTGCGAAAAACCATTTTCGCGACCTTTGACCTTGAATAACTTTTTTGGGCCAACGACAAGAAGGATAATTTTTTTTAAATTGAAGTTTAAACCTTATATTTACTAAAACTCATGGTGAGCTTGGACAATTTCCTATCAATAATGTCTGAACAATTTTTAACCTACGACTTTTATTTTTGGAGTTATAAGCAATTTTAATGCTAAAATTAGCTCTTTTTTAGTACTTTTTCGCCTAAGCTTTGCTAAAAAGTACCAAATAAGCACCAAATAAGGCCAATTTCAACATCAAACTCGCTAATAACTTGAAATGTAAAGGTCGTAGCATAAAAATTTTCCAGACATTATTCACAGGAAATTGACCAAGCTTTCCAATTTTGGAAAAAAAATATCAGTTAGTGGTTTTAGTTCAAATTTTAGTAAAAAAAACCAAAGTTTTGACTTTGACGACTCATTACTCTGGAAGTTGTTAGGCTAGAAACTTGATTTTGACAGATAGGTGGGAGTTTTAGATAGGTGGGAGTATTCTGCGTACACTGATACCTTATTTATTAAAATAAGTCATAGGGTTACAAAAATACAGGGTGATTTGTAAAACTCGAAACAAAAAACTTCATAACGCCCTAGCGGCTAAATCGTTACGATTTCACGCCCCCCCCCAATACGATTTTTTGTTCGTCTATTCAAAACCTATCCACAGCCGGCCGTTTTGTAACTTTATGCAATACACGCTGTATTGGGAAAAACCTACTTTTGAATCTACGTTTTTCGACACTTAAAGCGCCATTACTGGTGCAATATTAGCCCTACGTAAAAAATGATAATAACAAAAATTATAGATAATCGTGTGTTCTTTAAGTCTTACGCAGGATTTTTTCATGTAGAATTAACCATTAACGAAATATACTGCAAAGAAAGTGATATATGAAATTTGAAGCACTATTTCTCCGTAGATATTGACTTTACACAAAAAAAAATCCAAACAAGAAAGTTAAATCACTTATTTATCTACAAAAAAGATTATATACATTTTTGTCGTAAAATGCATAGTTTTTGAGATATAGAATTAAACGCGTTTTCTTTCACTTTAAGTTCAGCAAGAGGGTGGAGATGACGCCATTTTGAATTTAAGCTTATAAAAATATATAAAATCATTTGGTAAAAAAAAATCGCGTGCGATATTTTTCTCAAAGAAAAAATACCTATTTATTGGACTACAAGGGGTAAAGTCAGAATAGATGGTGAATTATCTCCACCCCTCAGAACAAATAGAGAATTAAGGCAAGGTGACGCACTCTCCTGCTTTCCACTGCAAATTGAAACACTTAAAAAAAAGCAAAGTTGATTCGATGAAAATTGACGGCTCCACCGATTTTTGAACGGTAATTTTTTTTCTGACCCCACTGTGCGCTGGTAGGAGGAGCCGATAAGTATTTCATAGCTACTTTTCTCAACCTGTTGTAACCCTGTGTCTACACTAGCTCATGGCAATGTCAATCAAAATGTCCTGTGTAGACGCCTTATGTCTCAATGCAAGACATCAAATAACTTGAGGATTACGTCACGCTGACATTTGGCATGCCACGGATGATGGCTAGTGCAGATACTGCCTAAGGACTCGAAGCCCAATACTGGAAAAAGTCGGCCTTCCTGGTCAGAAAAGCTTCTTTTAAATAGGATGTCAGTTGTTCTTCAAATGGATGAAAATCATTGGTTATTGTTATTTTATTATAGATTCAACCTTCGGCTTCGCAAAACCTCCCGACCAATTTTTGCCGAAGCCGATTATTTTGCCGAATATGTATTTCTTCGCCAAAGGTGGCCAAAGCCTCGAAAAATAACGACATATTCCACACGGCACGAAAACTTCAAAAACAGAATCTGGTCGCATCGGTCTTTACTCGTCGGGGTTACGTTTATGTACAGCTGGAGAAAAATAAGCAGCCACGATTATTCAAATCAACTCTTGATTTAAGCGAAGCCATCAATGCAGCTTCAACTCCATGCTCACACTAGAGAATTTGGGGCAATCCGCTCTTATTTGTGGAGTAGCGTTTGCATGCTTTCGTTTATTTTAGGTTTGTTTATATGCAGCTGGAGAGAAATAAAGAGTCCTAAATATTTACTTCTGCTCTTGTGTACAATGAGACGGTCAGCTCACCATCAACTCCTGGATCTCCCTGAAGAATTTGGAGCCCATGTATGAATTTTAGCATTTAAAAATGAATTTATTTTTTGTCATTACGCTCTATTATATATTAAGATCTTATAAGTTTTTCCTGTACTGTGTTGTCCCTGTCGATGTTCTTTCTTTGTCTGCTTCTTCTTTTCCTCTCTTCTATCTCTTATTTCTTTTAATTCTCTTCCTCTGCTTTTTAAAAATTTTCCTTACGTTTGCTTTTGAGCTCTTGGTTGTGCGTTTTGCTGATATTATTTATGAATCCTAGTTTTCCTAATCGAGTGTGCAATGAGGGAATGCTACTTAATATCCTTTGCTCCTCTTCCTCAGGACTGAACATATGCACTCTGAATGCAAGAAGTTTAAGAAATAAAATGGACGAGTTGAGGTATATGTTTGACCGTACTAAAATACATGCTCTTCTCGTAAGTGAAACTTGGCTGAAACCTGAAATCCCCTCCTCCTTTGTCTCTTTCCCTGGGTTTTCGATACATCGCAATGATCGTGTTGGTCGCATTGGTGGCGGTGTTGCTATGTATGTTTCCTCTTCGCTTTCCTCCAGAGTAGTTGGCATGTCGCGTGGCTCTCCTTTTGAATTTATTGCTGTTGAACTAAAATCTACATATGACAAATGCGTTGTCATCAATGTATATTGTCCTCCTAATGTGTTTAATCCCGACATCGCTGTTGAATTCTACAACCTTGCTTCAAGTCTCTCTCGCCTTTATGACAATATAATTGTTGCTGGTGATTTTAATGTCGACCTGCTCAGGGCCAATCCACGTGCGAACGCACTTAGATATTTCCTTGAATCTTTGGACTTACACATTCTAAATCAACTCCCTACATTTCTGAACTGTCAAAATCCTTCATTACTTGATCTTCTATCTGTTACTTCCACTGCCTCAGTGTTAAAGTTCAATCAAATATCCCCTCCGAGCTTTCTTGATCACGATATATTGTTCCTCTCCGTTCGTTTTACCTTTCTCCCTTCATCCTCGGCCTCTTCATTTTCATATCGTGACTACAGTAACATCAATTTAGATCAGCTTTCTGAATGCGCCTCTTCTTTGCCTTGGGGTGATATCTACAACACTACTTGTGTTGACACTAAGGTCGATCTCTTGATCTCCTTTATTCAATCTACTTTTGATCAGTGTGTCCCCGTAGTCACAAGAAGATGCAGCCCGTCTACACCTTGTCCTTGGTTTTCTCGTGAAGTGCGCGACCTGATAAGACAGCGCGAGTTCATGTACAGACGTTATCGTAGGACTAGGATCCCCAGTTTCCTTAATGAATACAAGAAGCTTCGCAACCTCATCAACTATAAGGTTAAATCCGCTAAACGTGAGTATTATTCCCGCAAGCTTGATCCTACTTTAAACTCAAAACAACTTTGGTCTAATCTTCGTTCGCTAGGCATTCATTCTTCTGTGCCTATCCCTTTTAATGTTGATGTAAACCTTCTCAACATGTCTTTTATCCAACATCCTCCTGATCCTACCTCCTCTGCCCTTTCTAATGTTCTCCCATTAGATGCTCTTAGTTCTGATGGCTTTAGTTTCCGTTGCGTCGACTCAGTTGAAGTCCTAGAAATATTGCTATCTATTTCCTCTAACAGTGTTGGGTATGATGGAATTTGTCCCCGTTTTCTCAAGCTTCTCTCTCCCCTAATCGTGGTAACTATCACGCATATTTTCAATTTCTGCCTGACAACTTCCCAAGTTCCCATGCTCTGGAAAAAAGCCCTAGTGATTCCTTTACCTAAAAAATCCTCTCCCACTGATATGTCTGATTTTCGTCCTATCAGTATTCTTCCTTTCCTTGCCAAAGCTTTTGAGAAAATTCTTTTTATCCAAGTTCTGCGATATCTCGAATCTAATAGCTTCCTTTCTAAATTCCAATCTGGCTTCCGTAAATCCCATAGTTGCGAAACTGCTGTACTAAAGGTAACGACTGATCTGCGTGCTGCACTCGACCACGGTGACACTGCGATTTTAGTTCTTCTTGATTTCTCTAAGGCATTCGATTCTGTGGTTCACTCGCTTCTGCTATCCAAACTTAGCCAACTCTACCACTTTTCGTCTTCTGCTACTCGACTTTTTTCTTCTCTTCTTTCTAATAGGCTCCAATGTGTTCGCCACAGCAGCGTTGTATCATCCTTCCTTCCTGTGCCCTTGGGAGTGCCTCAAGGTTCAATTCTTGGTCCTCTACTTTTCTCTCTGTATGTTAATGATCTTCCCTCTGTTATCAATCGCTGTTCCTTTCATCTGTATGCTGATGATCTCCAGCTGTATACTTCATGCCCTCCTAATCGGATTGATTCCTGCATTGGAGAACTCAATAACGTGTTATCTCGAATAAATGAATGGAGCTCCTCCAATTTCCTTAAACTAAATCCAAATAAATCCCAAGTACTCCTTCTTAGTCGTTGTCCTTTGTCCATTGACAGAATGTCACCTATTTCTCTTAATAATGTTCCTCTTCCTGTTGTCGACTGTGTCAATAATCTTGGCATTGCCATTAATTCCAAACTATCTTGCTGCAAACATGTCTCTCTTATGCTCTCCAAGATCTATGGCACATTACGTAAACTATGGCTGTATGGTAGTCTTCTATCGTCGTCTATTCGGCTAAAGCTTGTCAAATCTCTAATTCTGCCACATTTCCTCTACGGGTCTCTTGTTTACATATCCTTCGATGCGTCTTGCCGCCAGCGCCTCAATATTGCATTTAATGATTGCTTAAGGTTTATTTTTCACTTACGAAGATCAGATCATGTGTCAGCTGTGCGTAATTCATTACTAGGTTGTGACCTCTTTCGTTTTATAGATGTCATGGCATTGGTCCTCTTGCATAAACTTCTTTACACCAAAAGTCCTTCTTACCTCTCCGACTTCCTTTGTCCTTTGCAGTCCTTGAGATCGATTAAATTTCTCATTCCTGCTCACTGTTCCTTAATGGGTAGTCGTTCCTTCTTTGTGCATTCGTTTAGGCTTTGGAATAATCTCCCTAATTCCATTCAAAGAATAAGCACAGTCAAGAGTTTTAGGACGCAAGCATCTCATTTTCTATCTTCCTCTTCTTCTCTCTAGTACTTTCACTTTCTCTGTCTTTTTGCTTCTCTATCTACTTCTTCTCTTTACATGATCCTTATTCGGACACTGTTCCTTTTCATTCTTTTTTCTTTTTTTTTTTCTTCTTCTTTTTTCTTCTTCTTAGTTTAGTAAGATTAGTCTAGTTTATATATTAAAATTAACCAATGAATTATTGTACTTTAAAAGACGTGTCTTGTGTACTTCCGAACTTTATGAATAAATAAATGAAATGAAAGCCGAAGCCGAAGCCAGAGGTTCGGTCGGGCTCTAGTAAACACTTCAAGTGTTTCACTAGTAGACGTTTTAGCGTGTTAAAAAGGTGAAAAAAACTTTCTAAACCCCAAAAATTTGTAGCGCCTGTGGATATGTGAAAAGCTGCGGCGTCAAAAAACTTTTTATTTTTGTTCATCTTTTCGTCCTCCAGGCAAGAGTACCGTTTTCCAAGCGGTTCTCCACTAAGTACTAACCACACCCTACGCTGCTTGACTTCCGTTATCGAAAGAGTATGCTAAATGGCACCCTTTGCGCTTACCAACATAATGCCGGAAATATGAGTCCTTTCATAATCCTATACTTAGCTCCTTTTGGAATTAATATCATAAAACGTTTCAAGTGTTTACTTCACAATAAGTGTTTTATTATAACTAAGGGTTTACTATCCCAAGTGTTTAATTGACGAATAAGTGTTTTATTTTTAAACACTTTTGCCGTTTTGGGCTTAGGTTAAAATTATTTGGTAAACACCGTAAGTGTTAAATTTTATTTTGTTCAACACTTTAAGTGTTAAAGAATAAAACACTTTAGTGATTAAGTTTTGTGCATTAAACACTTCTTCTGTTTTTAAAAAACACACTTCCTAGAAAAAAAACACTAGAATAGTTTATTTCACCTATAAACCATTTGGATTTGCAGTGTAGGCTAGCCCGCTCGGCTGCTTCTCATAGAACAACTCCACTATGGAACAATCTTTCACAGTCAGTATTTCCGAACTCCTACAACATCCAAGAGTTCAAACGCAGTGTTCTTCGCCACCTCCTTCAACAACCTCTTGACCTCTTAAGTTGGCTTCCCACGGTGCGCGATTTTGCGGGCAGACGTGGACGGCGCACCGTGGGAAAATTGTCGTCTGTGAAGGCACAGGCAAGTCTGTAGCGGTGCGTAGTATCCGCCGCGAGTCGGAAAATTCAGGTGCCGTGCGAGCTTGTGCGGTGCGGTTCGGGCTCGTCGGTAAATCCACAGACGAGCATGTAAAAACCAAAGTCTAGAAATAACAAGTCTTCATACAAAATCAAAGGACAGTACCACATACTTTTGAACAAAATGGAGTAGCAAAAGGATGAATCGTACCATTAGGGAAAAAGTGCGATGCATGCTCATAGACAGCGGTTTGGGTCGAAATTTTTGGGCAGAGGCAGCAATGATAGCGGTGTATTTGATTAACCAAATCTCATGCCATGGCATGAAGAACATCACACCAGAAGAACGTTGGTGAAATACAAAGTCAAATCTGTCATCTCTACGTGTGTTTGGATGCGCTACATACCGAAAGTGCAACGAAATAAATTGGCTGAAAAATCCAATGTGTGCAGATTCATGGGATATAGCGAACAAACAAAAGGATTTCGACTATACAATCCAAATACCAGAAAGGTGATCGTTAGCAAACCCACGCAGACCGATACGCACCGTGCGGCGAGGTCCGGGCTCGTCCGTGCGAGATAATCCGCAAAATCGCGCACCGTGTGAAGCCGACTTGCGGCGGATCCTACAGACCGCTACAGGCTTGTCTGTGTCTTTACGGACGACACTCTTCCCATGGTGCGTGGTCCGCGTCTGTCCGCGTCCGTCCGCAATATCGCGCACCGTGGGAAGCCAGCTTTACAATTCCGAACCTATTCTATCCCCCGTACTAAGCTTACTGCTAGAAATTGCACCATGACGTGACCAACGATATGACGGACCAGTAGTATAAATTGAGGAGCTGGGGAACAAAACCGGACTTGTCCACGATAACGGTTTTTTTTTTTAAATTTTTTTTTTTACTCTCTAAGCCCACCTCTGTAGACCCCTGAAATATTTCCATCCAAAAGTGTTGCAAACCCACAAAAAAAAATTTTTAAAACTACTGATTTGGTTCATAAGTGGACTTGTCCTGTTAAAAAATTAAAAAATTCAAAGGAATTTGTTTCATAACTAGACTTGTCCATGACGGTTTTGAATCAAAACCGGAGATGTCCCATACATATCCATCGTTGCGAAACAAAACCGGACTTGTCCATTCAAAAAAAATTAAAAAAAAATAGAAAACATGAATTTTTGTGCCCAAAAATTAGGCTATTGATTATTTATACAATAAGCTATAATTATATTCAAACGCAAAAATTTTAACTAATGTGCAACTATCGAATTCAGTATTTTTGCTCTAGTGTAAAAATCAATTTTTGGGACAAGTCCGGTTTTGTTCCCCAGCTCCTCAATTGTGATTAGAGCTGCCACATAAAATAACAGCTATTGTTATTTTTCCCACAACACGAGGTTACCCCGTTCGGCTCTTTCGCACAGTTTGTAGCTTTCCTTTTCTTACACCACACTAACAATATAGGAAATGGTTTATAAACAGAACAACTCAACTGTGGAACGGCCCTCCACAGTCAGTATTTCCGAACTTATACAAAATCCTAAAGTTCAAACGTGGGCTCATTGCCTTTTTCTCCAGTAACCCCAGATTACCCTTAACCTATGCTATTGCGCACCTATCCTTCGACCTAAGCTTACTGCTACACATTGCACCATGATGACGTCACAGACATGACACGCTAGTAATACAAACGATTCAATTTTCTTGAAATCATTCCACTCAGCGTTGCGTTACTGCACACATTCATAGAAGAATGGGAGAGGGTGAAAAAGCATATTGCCACTTTCCGTGGCTTTTCACCATCGAACGTTTTCAGCTTGTTGCTAGGAAAACCCACCATAACGGGTTGCATCCGGATCAAAGTGTAATGGGTTGGCTCTAAATCCAGCACTTATAAGGTGCACAACTAACACTAAATGGATCCATATTGGGGGTTCATGTATGCCAACAATTAGACATTTCAAAACCCTGCAGGGGCTGCAGCACTGTTCTACAGCAGCATGGAGATGGAACTATAGCTTTTGTACAGAGTGCATGAAAATATGTAAAACGGGAAACATTCTGCAAACCGCCATACCCCTAGGTGGTTTGGGGTGGATTGGTGTGCAATTGAAGTTTTGTATGGGAGGAGGGGAGGAGGTAACTTTTTGGTGCAAGCGAATCAAATTCTGAACCTTGGATAGAGCTTCCTGCATGCAACGAATAATTTCAGCTAGAGGCCACCGTCTTCACATAAATTCCACCCAAGGCTGTGTGCTATGTCTGAAACCCTGGCACTGCCCGAGGTTGTGCAGTGTGGCTCCCCCTTTAAGAGCTTTCTGGATAAAATTTGAAAAGGAGATTTACGTGACGAGAATTTTCCCGTCAATTAAACTCGTTCGTTGCTCCGTCGTACTTTCATTTCATTATTTTCATTGTTTTTCATAAGGCTACGCCTTCACAGCTTTCAGGCTACGAAAAAAGGAGCTCCTTGAAAGCAATTCGCATCACGACACAATTTCAAGATTTGCGACGAAGGAACTGGAACTAAATTATGTGCACCTTCCTGGCTCCTTATGGATCATTCACCGGTTTTATCCTGAATAGAGCGCGTCAGTTGCCATTTCACATATCTCCTTCAGACTCTCTCTCTATTGTGGAGTACGTGGTGCACGTTTATCACACTCTCATTCTGTTCTGTGTAGTTTTCGCTTGCTTCTCATTTTGTTCTGGTTCTCTGTAGAAATGCTATAAATCACCAGGATTTTATGGGAAAATGCCTGAATGAAAAGTGTCGGGAAAAGTTTATTGAAATTCACATTTCATTCGATGTGGGGGGTTTTCACGTCCATCGCACAAACCGCAGGAGAGATACAGCATCAATTGGGGATGTTTTGTATTTGTGGGTTTTACTGTAACAGAAATGCGGAATAATTTGTGAATTTCAGAAATTAATCAACTGTTGTGAAAGGGTTATAGGGACATGGATAGCAGGTTCTTGGCTGGTAAACATGACGTGACAGTAGGACGTGATGCCCTGTTTTGTTCAAAGGTCTTACAATATGAGTTTAACATGGAAAAATAACATTTGTACACGTTAACAAAATAATAGTTGAGTTTTTGACACGTTTTTAACATTGTTGGTTTTGACAGAATTTATCAGGAAACTAGGAAAAATTATGTTAATTTTGACAGCAAATAAAACATGATAACGACACCGACGAAAAATAGTCCAAAATATGCGACAGACGGCCTCAATGGCAGAGGAATTAAGGTGCCCGACTACCGTCCCTGAGATCCGAGGTTCGATTCCACGCACCTTTCGTTTTTTCACTTTTTCGATCGAGTTCTTTCTTCCTTGTCTAACCTGCGTACAGCAATATCCTGGCCCTTTCTTCTCCCATACCTTTAGGCACAATAACCGAAGAAACCATTTTCTATCCAAATATCGAAGACAGAGTTCTGTCGTGGTAGTATCAGATGGAAGGGTTACAAAAATACAGTATGATATGTAAAACTCTAACAAAACAATTTTAAAACGCCCTAGCGGCTAAACCGTTACCATTCCCCCCCCCCCCCCCTATACAATTTTTTGTTCGTCTAACCAAAACCTATCAACAACCGGCCGCTTTGTAAACTTAACAAATACACCCTGTATAACTAACCGCTAACGCGAGTTGATGCAGCCACAACGACATAGCATGGGACCTCAATGCCTGAGCAGTGCATTTGGCGCCATCCAATTCTACTTTGATTGAACGGTAGAAAATAGAGAACTCTGAACTACCCAGCGGGAAAAATTGGGAGAGCTCCTCAGGGGAGCTAATTTTGAGCGTTGCCAAATATGCTCCAAAGGGAGCATTGCTGGAATTTTCAGAAATTTTATAGAAAGAGCAAAATGGGCGATTATCTTGTTGACTATAAAGGGTGACATTAGCATACTCAATAGACCGGTTCTCGTTCGATACGGAGGACAACCAGCATTGGACGTGGTTAGTATACTTAGTTGGGGGACCGCATTGGTAAAACCATACTCGCGCTTGGAAAGGAAAAGCCACTGGAACTTATTCACATATCCACAGGCCTCCAAGAATAGTTCTACTGCAGATATTTAAAAAAGCTCTATAATGCTCCTTTTTGCCTCCAACCAAATTGTTGCAAGAGTGCTCCTATGGGAGCTCAAATGGAGTGCTAGCCTAGGCGGACATCTAATGTTAAAAAATATATGAATAGGGAGTGCTCTTTCATTGGCTTTGGAGCACTCAATTTCCCGAACCAATACCTTGAAGTTTAGCTAACAGAGCACGGTGACAGATTTTATCAAAAGCCTTGGAGCTATCTAAAGCAACCAAACCGGACTCAACAAATCCGTGCATACTTTGGTTGAGGTGTTCTGGCAGAGAGAGAGAGAGAACTTCGCTTGGATGCAAAATTTCAGTTGCTTCCTTTGACGCTGTTCCCAGGAACAAACGTTCGTTGAGACTCGCCATCTCCACTTCCCTCTTCATCCATAAATTCGAAAGAACTGCGTTCCTACTATACTAGTCACGGGAAGCAATTCAAAGTCTGCTTCTCGAAGTTCGTTGGCATGTTTCTTTGAGTACAAAGAGTAGTTTTCGTATGAGAATTCAGAGAGAAAGAGAGGAGAATTTTCGATGATGGACATAATATTAAATATTGTTCTCATAAAATTTTTCATTTCGAGACAATGACAGTCTGAGCTAGAAAAAACGCCAAGCAATAAGATAAATGTTAATCTGAGAATGCTAAAATAAAAAAAAATGTTTCTAAAACAAAAAAAGAATTTTTGATCAATTTTAGATTTTTATTTTTATTTTTTAAGAAATTGTAAGGGAAGCAATACATCCCTTACTTCCAAAGACGCCACGCCACTGGTGGTAACCAGTATGGTGAGCACCAAGGCAAGTTAAGCCTTTTGTGTACATACCCCCACCAATGACAAAGACCGTCAGCCCTCCGGGCGAAGGCAAGAAAATCTTTAGCTGAAGAAGACCGGACTTGAGCGGTTTTTTTTTATGTGGAAGACTAGAGCTCAGGAAAAGCCCTTTGTACTGTCGATAATCTCTTTTTTTCGTATAGAGTGCAATGTCGAACAGCAAGCTCTAGCCGGAAGATAGTGAAGGGAAAGAGAGAATTGGAGGAGGGAACTGCCACAACCACCTACTCCCCACCATTATTATCGCGACTCTGGCATCGGGACAACGAGAAAACTCGCTGGAGTGTTATGCCTCCTGAAACGAGTTGAATCCCATCAACCAACCGAGCGCTGGTGGAGCGGGGAAGTGCTAGCGGAAGGCTATGACAGGAGGAATCGAGAATGTAAAGAGGGGAAATGAAAGAAGGAACGTTATGTAGGTGGGGAAAGTGGAAAAGGCGAAGGACCGTGGTGCTGCCGGGATTCGAACCGGGACATCTGGGATGGTAGCCTTACTCACTAGACTACCGAGGTCAGCGGTGCTCAGAAGCTCTCTGATAGAGTTACTTTTCTAAGACAGATCATAGCAGCACATCCACAGAGAACATGTTTGAAAGTCTCGTCGCTTTCCATGGAGAGTTGGAATTCTGTCTCCTGAGGCAGTTCTAGGTTGTGGAGGTGACCGCAGCCCTAGTCAGATATCCCACCAACAACCTAACGTCCGTCCTGTTCAGAGTGATAACGGCACTAAAGGCTAATTAACTAATTACTCCTTCAATCCCTCATGGGACATATGGCGGAAACAGTTACCCCGCAGCGGACTCTGTTTTGCGCGATAGCTATCAGCTCTGACCAGGATCTCCCAGTTTTTGCGGCCTCTGCTAATAGGATTCTCCTCCACGTTGTTCTAGGTCCTCCGATTCGACGGGATCCTTGCGGATTCCAAGCAAGGGCCTCTTTGGCTAGATACTCGTTTTCGCGTCGCAAGGTTTGGCCAATCCAATTCCATTTCATAGCGCCATAGTTCCTCATTTGTAATTCTATCTTGTCACCGGATTTTTAGGATACGACGTTGGCATCTGTTGATGAAAACTTGTAGGCGCCCTGTGATGAATTGGGTGACTTTCCATGTTTCGCAACCATACAAAAGAACTGCCTTAACGCTGCCAGTGCTGCGCTGTCCGTTCAAAGGTGTTTGCATTTATCCGCATTTCTTTGGTTTTAGTCGGACGTTTTTGAGCTCCTGGTGTCTGTGGGCCAGTAAACAGGTATCATCCGCGTAGTCGAGATCCCTAAGGCGGTCTAGCAATCCCCATTGTATACCAGCTGTTCTTCTATCTAGAGCGCTGTCGTTTATTTAATGGTTTTATTTAGCTTCACCTCGTATATTTGTTTGTTTCAAATCTTGCGACAACTTTGTCAACTACTTCTACTAAACCGATTCTTATGACATTTTGCACACACATTGAGTTCCCGTGACAATGCAATCTGACAATTTTGTACAAAAATCAAGATGGCGGTTCCAATATGGCGGACGAATTTTGCAATTGTGTTCCAATTCCATTAAAAATCGGTATCGGGGGTTTGTAGGGCCACAAATGACGATTCCGCGGCCAAAATTTGAAAATTCAAAATGGCGGCGCTAATATGGCGGATGAATTTTGCCAATATGTTCTGAATCCATTTAAAATCTGCATCGGGTGGGTTTTAGGACCACAAATAACGATTCTGTGGTCAAAATTTGAAAATTCCCAATGGCGGCGCACGGATGAATTATGGAAATGTGTTCTGAATCCATTGAAAATCGGTATCGGGGGTTTTTAGGACCATAAATGACGATTCTGTGATCAACATTTGAAAATTCAAAATGGCGGATGAATTTTGCAAATGTGTGTCATTGAAAATCCGTATTGGGGATTTTTGAAGGTCAAAAATGACGAATCTGTGGTCAAAATTCGACAATTCAAAATTGCGGCGCCAATATGGCGGTACGATTTTGGCAATTACGATTTGATTTTACTGATAATGAATTTGTTGTCAAAATTAGGAAGTTCAAAATGGCGCTGGCAATATGGTATGCATAACAAATCACTTCACCAGAATTTTGTAAAAAGTAAAATCCAAAAATGACTGAATTAGGACTAAAAAGAATACAATAAAAATAGGTAAAAATTTTTTTAAGTTAAATGGTTTTATTTTAAATCATAAGCTGTACCAAAAACTAGAAAATAATTAGAACAGAAACATGGACCTTCTTGAGATTCTGACGTCTGGTAAGAAATCGTGCAACAGTAGCAATGCTGTCCTCTCATGTCGTATGCCAAGGGGCACTTTGTGTCGCTGCATCAGCGGATTAAGTAATATTCTGGGACTTTTAACAGACTAAAATAAAAACATGGGGCGCATAAAAACCTGTATAACGACTGTGTAATTGAATCGCTGATTGCAGAAACTACATGAGTCAATATTTTTTCAAAATGACTTTTTTACGGTTTTCACGTTGTAAAGGGGTATTTACACCAGGAGTTGTTAGAAACATTCAAGCGCAACGTCCTAGAACTCAAATTAATGTAGAGACCGCACGAGTCAATGACTAATCTTGTTTCTACACCTATAGCTGATGGCAGAACTGGCTATTTACAACCTGATAATCCAAAAAAAAAACGTTTCCAATTGATACTTTTTCTTGTTGACAGCTTATAATAGATTTAAAAAATTAATAATTTTTTTTAATTCCCCAAAAATTTGATATTATTGACTCATGTGGTTTCTGCAATCAGCGATTCAATTAAATAAGAACGACCTGCCTAGAAAAATGTCTTTTTTAGTCCACCAAAAAAATATTTCAAATGCGCCCAATGTTTTTATTTTAGTCTGTTAAAAGTCCCAGAATATTACTTAATCCGCTGATGCAGCGACACAAAGTGCCCCTTGGCATACGACATGAGAGGACAGCATTGCTACTGTTGCACGATTTCTTACCAGACGTCAGAATCTCAAGAAGGTCCATGTTTCTGTTTTAATTATTGTCTAGTTTTTACAGCTTATGATTTAAAATAAAACCATTTAACTTAAAAGTTTTTTTACCTATTTTTATACGCTTTATATTAGCTTCACCTGTATGTATGCGTGTATGTATGTATGTATGTTCTATGTAAACAAATCTTGCAACTTGATTTTGACCCACTTCTATATAACCGATCAACTTCAAATTTTGCACATATGCATAGTTCGCGTGACAATGCAATCTGACCATTTTGTAAGAAAATCAAGATGGCGGTTCCAAGATGGCGGTCGATTTTTGTTATTGTGTTCCCCGACCCCCCGACATGGGTATCAAATGAAACGGCATGACAGGTAGAATACAATTAGCTGTATGGCGTCATTCCAAATTCAAAATGGCGGCAAACAAAATGGCGGACTACCTTTTTCTTTACAACCCACTCGATATGGGTATCAAATGAAAGGGTGTGACAATTAGAATACTATTATCTATGTGGCGTCATTCCAAATTCAAAATGGCGGCCAACACAAAATGGCGGATTATCTTTTTCTTTACAACCCACTCGGTATGAGTATCAAATAAAAGGATGTGATAATAGAATACTTTTCGCTGTGGGGCGTCTTTCCAAATTCAAAATGGCGGCCACCACAAAATGGCGGTTTACTTTTTTATTTACAACCCACTCGGTATGGGTATCAAATGAAAGTGTATGACGAGTTGACGAGTATAGTATAGTAAGCTTTGTGATGTCGTTTTAAATCTAATATGGCGGTCACTACAAAATGGCCGAACACATACATATAATAGACTAAAAAATAGAAAATAAAAAATATAGTTTAAAAAAACTAAAAAATACGCTTTTATTTTAAAATGAACTAAAAAGTAAAAAATAATTTTGAATGTAAAGTTTTTATTGCTCCAGCCAGTATAAGAAAACAACCTACCTTTCGAAATCTAAAAAAGCGTGGGGCGCTAGCTAAAAGTTCCGGTGTTAATAAAATAAGAATATAGAGAGCCCCACGCTTTTTTAGATTTCGAAAGGTAGGTTGTTTTCTTATACTGGCTGGAGCAATAAAAACTTTACATTCAAAATTATTTTTTACTTTTTAGTTCATTTTAAAATAAAAGCGTATTTTTTAGTTTTTTTAAACTATATTTTTTTTTACTATAAGAAATAGTAATGGTGAAAGTAGGCATCCTTGTCGTACTCCTGAGCTCACCTCAAAGCTGTCGGATAATTTTCCATTGTGAAGAACTCTGCATTTGGAATTGTTGTATAGAGCTTTTATCAATTCTATTATTTTATTCGGCAGTCCACGTTGCCGTAGAGCTCGCCATATAAAGCTCCTATTAAGAGAGTCGAACGCTTTCTCATAGTCTACGAATACAAGGTAAAGGGGGGATCGGTATTCAGTAGACTGCTCCACTCTGATTCTCAAGGTGTTAATATCGTCGGGTTAATGCAATAGCCACGAAACTGATTTTTTTTGCTATTTTGAACATTGTGCAAAAATGCGAAAAAAGTCATATTATCTTCTGCCAAAGTTACGGATCTAAATTTTTATGGGAATCTACGGGATTAAATTTGAATTTTTTCAGGAAATAACTAAAAGTTATTTTAGTTGTATTATTTTTTTCGAATTTTTGTACTATGTTAGTTCAAAATAGCAAAATTTCAGTTTCGTGACTATTGCATTAACCCGACGATATGGTCTATGCAGAAGCGGCCCTTTCTGAATCCAATCTGCTGCCTTCTAAGCGTTCGATCTACTGCCTCTCTTATCCTTGATTCGCGATTCGCCTCCTTGTTTGATCAACTCTGCTGGGATGTTATCAATTCCTGGAGATTTGTTGTTTTTTAAGGATCGTATGGCACTTTTTACGTCTTCCAGGATTGGTACATTTGTTTCTCTGGCGTTATCGTTATGTTGTAGACGGGGTCATGTATCAAAACCCCGTCTGATGCTTTCATTTTTGTTCAGCAGCTGATTTAGGGCATTTTTACCATTTTTTACCGATTTTTGGAGAAAAATAAGACATTTTGTGATATTCGAAAAATGGTCAAAAATGGTAGAAACGCTGTCAATTTCGCATTTTTGAGAGAACCACTCTGAAAACTTGGTGGCGCGTAGTTTTTGAGTCAGAAAATCGATACGTGGCATAAAAAAAATTTAAAAATACCGTTGCCGTTTTTTTTCAAATTTTGGCCAAAAAGTGGGCCAAAAATGCGTCCTATTGTTTTTTGTGTAATTTCATCTGAAAGGACAGCAAATTTCCTACAAAAATCTATATGTCCATCCCAAAAGTCAGCGTTTGTCGAGAGCTATAAATAAATGAGAAATACGTGATTTTTGAAAAATCTCGTTTTTTTCAATATTGAATCAGTTGTAACTCCGAAACGGCGCACCCAATCGCGCTAAAATTTTTTTTTGGTATATCACATCGAGTTCCCGAACATATTCCCAAAGTTTGGGCGATATTTTTTTTTGCTATCCCGTTTGAAAAAGAATCCACACCATATGCAAATAATTTTGAACACTTTATTTTCCTTTGTTTTTTCGCTATGTTGTAGTTATTTTTTTGTGGTTGTTTTTCTTAAGTTAGCTTTAATAATGAAGAATTTGTAAAAATAATGAAAATTTTAGGAATTATTTACCTTTCTTTTCACTTTTTACTGTGAAATTTCAGGTGTGCAAACAATTGTGGCACCGACTGTATGTAGTTAACTTAGTATTTTTTGATCAAGGCTACTTTTATTAGTTGTCAAAATTCCTGTTATAATTTAACAGTTTTCTTGGTTTCGTGTATTTAATATAAATTATGTCCTAATTGATAATCTTATCGTGTGTTTTGAATTGTCTATTTAAATTAGTGACTAATCAAGTCGGGGAGAATATTGTATATGGTTAGTTTTACGTGTTCTTTTATATAAAAGCAATTTAGACTAAGTTTAATGGCTTCTTACCAACCCTCATCGTTGCTGTTTCATCGTAAGTATTATACTTTTAAAATATATTTTGTACTTTAAAATCATCATATAACATTTAAATATTTTATATTATTTTATTAAAAGTTGTTTTTTTATTGATTGATTTATGCAGAGCTTTTTTTGGTATAAGATAAATAATTAACGATTCTGTGGGGTGATATTTAACTAAAAAATTCATTCTGTCCCCAAACAATTTTTACATTTAATTATTTTATTAATGAACTATTACAACAAAGGCGTCTCTATTTTGTTCATTTCAAAAGAATGTGTTACTATTCAAGTTATATACTGTATTAGACAAATGACCTTTTAACTACCTTTCAGGGTGCAGAACTGTAAGGCTCTCAATCTTGTTCACACAATTCATCGAAATCAGTGACTTTTGTAATCTCCCCAGAGTAATTCTGGTAGCAATTCTATAGCCTTTAGAAAATCGTTTCTATAAGCTCATTTGTGATGCCAAACAGTTCTGGTTTTGTAATATGTGTTCAACAGGTTCTAATTTTGTTTTTGTTTACTTTTGCCGACTATGAAAATAAAATGTTTTTCCCTAAAACTTTTTTTTTGGGTCAGGTTTCTTATTTTATTATACTGTGCCTATCACCATAATGAAAGTTGCCATCATAATGATGGTATAGTGTGGCCAAGGTAATAGATTTGCGAATTTTTCAAAGATACAGTTTCAAGTCAAGATTGAGAGTTTCATTTTTATGATGCTTTTTTTATTACCCTTTTATTACCTTTTGGTACCAATCATGTTTTTTAAGAAAAAAATAAATGCATTAAAAAGAAAAAGAAAAAATCCAAGAATTGGAAATAAAAATACTTCAAAATTAGTGTGCCGTGAAATTTAGTGATTAGTGGCGAGTCTTTTTTGACGTATAAATTTGTATGTGATAATTTCTTGAAAATTGTAGTTTTCGTCGATTGGTAAATTTTCGTCGAAGGAACTGTTCCTCCAACTCGTTTGATATACATATAATGAATTGTGAAATCATAGCAGCTATTCTTTACGAGAGTAAGTGTTAAAAAAAAAGATTTGCCAAATTTGGAACATGTTGCTCGCCTATTGGGTTAACTTAATTTAAAATGTGAAGGTGAAAGTTGGTTGTTATTCCAGAGATATAGTGTGTTCGAATCGCACTCAAAGATATAACCTTTTAGTTTTCCACTTTGTTAAACTGGAACTGGACTTCGACAAAGTAGATTTAGTCGAAACAAGATCTTTTGGTGGTTCCAAAATCGAAAATGGGTTAGGATTGAGCATATATGACCCAAGCTGTTGTAGCAGTTACCGATACTGCGCAATACTTTCTGTGTGACTGCGAGGCTACAGCGAGGAGGAGATTGAGGCTCCTCCATCGCGACTTCCCGTGTACCATACTAGTCCACCCTGCGGTACTTTAGAAAAAATTCAGGTTAGCCTGTTTTGTATGGGCACGCAAGGTGGCTCAAATTTTGATATCTAAATGGGTATGCATTCCGATAATGGGTGGAGTAAATAAAAACTAAGTGTACACTTAAAGGGAACACTCCTGAGTGGACTGATTCGTTAAAAGTGAACACTCGATTTGGTGTGAATAAAAATTCTCTCATTCACATACTATTTAGTCCAGTCAAATTAGTCGAAAAAACAGCCGCCATCTTGAAAAAGAGGAAGAGCTGGTTTATATTAAATAGTTCGTTTGCATGCAATGATAGCTGATAATGATCAATGGCAAAGTTGTGGAGAAGTTGCAGTTTTTTGCAATTAACTCGCCAAATGTTAATTTTAATTCGTAAACCTCTCGGTTGACCTTTGACCCGCAGTATCGCGGACATAAAATGACATGGAGTTTCGACCAATACCTTATTGGAAAGATATTTTCATTGTCCGTATTCCTGTCATTTACTATTTTTTCATATGAGCAACCGTTAACGAAATATTCAAAAAATATGGCGTTATCAGTTATTTCATGCAGGTCCAGTGCGAACTTTGGCATTGGATTACTCGCAAACTACGTAAGCGATAACGACGATTAAGGGTTCATTTTAAAGGTAATTACTAGGACTTTAAATTTGTTAATGCATGCAAACGAGCTACTTAATATAAACCAGCTCTCCCTCTTTTTCAAGATGGCGGCTTTTCCCAAGCCACTGCGACCCCACAAACTTGGTTTTATCATCGTCAGATGTACCCGAACAAATGCCAAAAAAAAAATTCCGTACCTCTTAAAATGCAATTTCATTTACTAATTTGACGGGACTAATTCACTCATGAGAAATTTTATTTCACTCATGGGAAATTTTGGGATTAAAGGGAAATGTCATTTTTGTGAAATTAGTAGGATAGTAAACGTGGATGGATTTATATGGAGTTTTACTTTGGGAAAATTTATTTAGGACTAATGCCGGATTCATCGTTTTTAGACCAAGAGCCAGGTACCAAATTATCTGAGTGTCAGGTCTACTCTCTAAATTTAGGTTTAATAGGTTTAAGTTACACTAAAATATATAAATTCGATGGCGGACTGGAAGAATTGCGGTAATTGGTATTTTTTACACCCTTTTTATTAGCTTCACGTGTAACTATGTAAAAAAAGCTTGGAAGTTAAATTTGACCCACTTCCCGGTTTCCAATTGAGCTGAAATTTTGCTCATATGTAGAGTTCGCGTGACAATGCAGTCGGACCATTTTGTAAAAAAATCGAGATGGCGTTTCCAAGATGGCGGCCGAATTTTGCAATTATGCTCCCCGACGTGTTAAAATTGGCCTTATTTGGTGCTTGTTTGGTACTTTTTGGCAAAGCTTAGGTGGAAGAGTACTAACAAAGTACGAAATAGAGCCAATTTTAGCATTAAAATTGCTTATAACTCCAAAAATAAAAGCCCTAGGATAAAAATTGCCCAGACATTATTGATAGGAAATTGTCCAAGCTTTACATTTTTGGAAATTAATTAACTACGTATTTTTTTTGGAGAAAAAGATGGTTTTAGTTGAAATTTTAGTGAAAAAAACCAAAGTTTCGACTTTGACGACTCATTGCTCGGGAGCTTGATAGGGTAGAACCTTGATTTTTACAGTTTTAGATACTGGTCGGATTATTCTGATTTATGAAAATAGGTCATAGGGTTACAAAAATACAGGATGATATGTAAAACACTAAAAGAAACTTCAAAACGCCCTAGCGGCTAAATCTAAGCACCTAAGCTTTGTCGAAAAGTACCAAATAAGCCCCAAATAAGGCCTATTTTAACATCAAACTTGCTAATAACTTCAAAAGTAAAGGCCGTAGCATAAAAATTGTCCAGAGATTATTGATAAGAAATTGTCCAAGCTTTCCAATTTTGGAAAAAAAATTATGGGTTAATTACGTATTTTTTGGAGAAAAAGGTGGTTTTAGTTGAAATTTCAGTTAAAAAAAAAACTTTGAACTAACATATTTTCTGAACGCAGTGATGATATTGATATCAAAATAAAGAATGTAGGTACGTTGCTCTACGATAAATGGTTGAGGAGTAATTAAAGTTTAAGTAAATTAAAAAATGGTTCAAACGTCTTTTCTTAAACACCCTGTATCTCAGTGGATAGGTCCGTTAGCCCCATTCTGTAGAACATTTTTTTTCTCCAAATATACCCAGGAACCACCCCTTAACGGATTAGCATCTTAGTCGGGAACACCCTGTATATCACCCTGTATTATTGTAACCCCCCATGACCTATTTTCATGAATAAAGTATCAGTGCACGCAGAATACGCCCACCTATCTAAAACTGTAAAAATTAAGGTTCTACCCTATCAACTTCCAGAGAAATGAGTCATAAAACTCAAAATTTCGTTTTTTTAACTAAAATTTCAAATAAAACCACCTTTTTCGTCATAAAATACCTAGTTAACTAGTTTTTTTTGCCTAATTGGAAAGCTTGGACAATTTCCTATCAATAATGCCTGGACAATTTTTATGCTACGTCTTTAGTTTTAGAGTTATTAGCAAAATTGATGTTAAAAGATTTTTAAAGTTTTAGATAGGTTTGAGTATTCTGCGACAACTGATACCTTATTGATGAAAATAGGTCATAGGGTTACAAAAATGCAGGGTGTGATATACAATAATACATACATACTATATGTAAAACTCTAAAAAAAACTTGGGTTGGTTTTTGGGGGGGAGGAGGGGTTTTGGGACTTTGTGCCCATGGAGACTTTTGATCAACATGTTGAGAACTATCAACCTGCAAAATTTCAAGAAAATTCACCGAAAGACATTTTCCCATACAAATGGTGCAGTGTCTTTTTTTAAACCCCTCCAATCCTTCCCGCAAATGAAACAAAACGGAGACGAGATGATTGTTGGGCATTACCACCACCATCATGCTCAGCATCCTCGAAAACGGAGGGAGTGTTTTTTTTTACAGGGAAAGCGTGTAAAGCACGTTTAACCCCTCTTGGAGGTGGTTTTTGGCCGTTTTGGACGGTTGCACAACCCCAAAGAGAAATTCTAACAACGCCATCGTGTTCAGCATCCTCGAAAACGGGGGGAGGAGGTACTCTTGTTCCGGCTCAAAATATTTACTTGTTCGTCCGACTCACATACGCCACTACGTTTGACAGGGTATGCTTTAAAAAATTCTCCCGCTCAAGCGGTCTTCGGTCCCAGAATAAGACTCAGGCAACTGAACTTTAGTATCACCAGTCAAAACATTTAAAAATTTGGAGAAAATCCCAGATCTTTTTGAGATACCCAAGGATAAAGGACACTTAAGATGTCCTTTGAATCCTTTTCCGTCGAATGTCCTTTTTGGCATTTTAATTTAATAGCTTGAAGGTTTTTCTTCAAAATGATGTATATATCATAGCGCTAGGATAACATTTGCACTTTGTACGATTTTTTAAAAGGACTGGTATTATTCAAAATCCAAAATATTTAAGTACCGTTATATATGAAACTACCTAACATTTTGGCAAAATATTACACCTACGTAATACTTAAGGGGCTTTTACAAGATACAACGGTTGGACCAACATGCGTTGTCATTTTATCGGTCCAAAAGCTATAGCACTGTACATACACGTACCAATTTCGTCTGCAACTGAAATTATTTTCAGTCTTATTTTGTACTTAGATATTTCAACTACTAATAATAATTTCCGGAGGAGTACTAACATGAAATTGATGCAACTGTTGTGAAACTTTACCTACACGATGCAATGGTTGAACGTATGATGCCGGTTTTTAGTTAGAGACTAACAACCGAGCGATATCGGCACAACCGTTGTTTCAGTGCAAATAGACGAGACAATCGTAGCATGCGACCATCATATTACGCCGATATTGCACCAACCGTTGTATCGTGTAGAACCCCCTTTAGTCACTAGTACTCCAAATGTACAAAATATGAAGGAAATTAGTGAAGGTCGATTCCCGGTCGTTGGTCGAATTTTCATGGAATGGCCCGATACTATCTTCTCAATATTATTTTGTTTTTAATAAAACACATCAACATAAACTCTTCATCCGAAAACAAGAACAAATTACATGTTTTCAAGGTGATGTAAACGTCGTATTATCCTTAATCTTGGATTTGGTTTTTCGGGTAATCTAGGTTGATATTTATGAGAAAATCGCGAATTAGAATTATCCTAATTGATGTTTACGGCCCTTTAAAATCAACCAGAAAATTAAAAGAATTTTCTACCAATCACGAATCTATATGCATAACCATTAGACTAGTAAAATTAAGGGAAAATCAAAGGTAGTAAGGAACAATTGCGTTCAAGCATTTTTATTGTTTTATATGGTAGCTGAGCACCTAAATATGATAAAATCACAAAGTGCCCCTTTTTTTAGGGGTGCGTTTTTGAGCGCCGCCCCTAAATACCCCTTTTTCAGGTTTTTCAAAATAACTCGAAAACGAAGCGAAATTCGAGATTTTTACTAAAATACTTTTTTGTAGAAAATTAAATTTCCCATCGAAATGTGTCTTTTAAATTTTTTTTTACCATTTGTAATTCAAAAAATAATCGAAAAACTAAACTAATTTTTTTCGAAAAATCACGTTTTTTTTTATTTTTTATTAATGCGGTTATAACTTTTTTTACGGCATCCTGGGTATACATAAATGTTCAGAGAAAAGAAAGGTTATGAAAAAATGAAGAAATTGCTTTTTTTAGAATCTCCATACGACCAAAGGTGACCGAGGAATCGCCATTCAAAGTTGAGCATTTTTAGCCATTTTTTATAAATTATTTATTCTTAACATTTTTTCTTTTTGAAGATTGCGGAATCCCCCCTTGTTCAGCAGAATTACAATTTCGTTCAGTTAAAGTAGCTAAAGATGGAAACGTGTTTTTTTTGTACGCAAGCCTGTAACATTTTGAAAAAACCTTCTTCCCTATAAAACGGTAACTGACTGACAGAGAACGGGACAGCCCAAACCCCTCGACCTAAAGGACTGAAATTTTGACAGTGCATCACTATAATGACGTACAGATCCACTAAAAAGCGATTTTTCGAAATTCATCCCCTAAGGGGGTGAAATGGGAGTGACCCAAACCGCTAGCCTAAAGGGCTGAAATTTAGACAGTGTATCCCTATAATAACGTGGAAATTCACTATGAAGCGATTTTTCGAAATCCATCCCCTAAGGCGGTTAAAAGAGGTTGAATAGGTTGTAAGTGGAATTTTTTTTCTTTAATCAGATTTTCTTCGAACTTGGTATAAATACTATAAATAATGAACCACGAAGAAAATGGCGTCCGGTAGAGTTCTGTAGGACCTAAGGAAAGCTGGAAAAAATTTTGTACAGCCGCAGCAGTTTCCAATATCCACAATATCTGAGGTATATCGGCTTTATACATGCATTTAGTGGTTGTGATACTACATCTTCATTTTTTAAAATTGGGAAAAAAAGTTTTTTGAAATATTTTACGAAAAATTTTAAGCGTATAGAGGAGTATGTAGAAGTCTTTTTGCGAGATAATGCAGATAAGAACGATATAGGAAGTGCAACCGAAGCAATTGTGGCTCTGTTATACGATAACAAATCGAATGTAAAATGCCTGGCTACGTGTCGCTTTCAATTATTTAAAAAACTATCAAAAAATACGACGTTTTCTCTAAATCAGTTACCTCCAACAGCAGACGCCGCAAGATTGCATGGACAAAGAACGTATTTACAACTGCAACAGTGGAAGGGAAATCTGTTAAATCCATTTGAATGGGGTTGGAGGGATACCAAGAATGGATTGATGCCAATTCAAACAACCCTACCTGCTGCACCGCAATCCTTACTTGAACAAATAGCATGTGGATGTTTAAAGGGCTGTCATGGAAATTGTGGTTGCAGAAAAATTGGCATCAAATGCTCTATGTTTTGTAAAGAATGTGCAGGAATAAACTGCGAAAACGCTGATGTCTTAGAAGTATCTGAAAAGGATATCGATCAAGACATCGATGACGATATTGACATTATCACTGAAAAAATTCGTGTAGAATAATTGAAAACTTTTTAATTAAAATTTTGTACATTCTTGTTATTTTTAATACTTCCCCGATATATTTATTTTCATTTTGGTAATATAAAATAAACTTACAGTTGCTTTTGAATCATAAAAAAATAAGAATGTCCACTGGAAATCGATGTGAATAACATTTTAAGTTCGGGTGCAGCGAAAAATGATAAAAACGGTCAACTTCAAATGGCCATATCTCAGTCACCTTAGGTCGTACAGAAATCTATCGGACACCATTCTCTTTGTTTTTTTAAGTACTTTATTTTCTCTGAAGGTTCATATATACCTAAAAGGCTTTTTCAAAAAGTTACAAGCGATTTAGTGAAAAAAAAAAAAACGCGATTTTTCGAAAATTTTCGGCTTGGTTTTTTAAACATTTGGGGTTCTAAAAATGGTAAAAAAAATTTAAAAGGCGCATTTCGATGGGAAATTTAATTTTCTACAAAAAAGTATTTTAGTAAAAATCTCGAATTTCGCTTTGTTTTCGAGTTATTTTGAAAAAACTGAAAAGGGGGTATTTAGGGTCGGCGCTCAAAAACGCACCCCTAAAAAAAGGGGCACTTTGTGATTTTATCATATTTAGGTACTCAGCTACCATATAAAACAATAAAAATGCTTGAACGCAATTGTTCCTTACTAAAAGTTAATTTTACCAGCCTACATAGTCACATAAATTTCCCTTTTTCGCTGGGAACGATGAACTCATCAGGCGGAAGGAGAATTTAGTTCGTCATTCGTACATCTACTCCCCTTTTTCATGATAATAAGCTTACAACCCGAACTCTTCATTTTTTGTTTAATAATAAAATCGTGTTTCTTATAAATTAGTGCCCGTGTAGGCCAATAACCCGTTAAGATAATAATTTTTTATTCTGTACCGCTAAGAGAAGCGCTATACCAATGTAAAAATATCCTCTCACACCTTCTTAATAAATAAATTTTAGTTCGTTTGTTAGTTGTGCTCCGTTAATACTTGGTACAAAACAAATGCCGTTGTTTATCCTGGTACAAAATGTCAAAAAAAAAATGTCTTTTCGATATTAAATAAATAACAGTAATAAAACAACTGACAGCAAAAACGAGCCAAAGAGCCTCACACATTTCTCAAGCTCTCATCATCATCGTGTCGCGGCGGCGGCGGCGGCTCCTTCCTTCCTCACACACCTGACACCTCCGGAAATTGAATAATAATAAGCGTAAATGGTATATAATGTATAAAGGCCCATCATCGCGTCACTAGCTTCGTTTTTTTTTGGTTTTTGGGGGGTGAATTTAAATTTGCTTACCAACAAGAAAGAGGGCCGTGCGCTATCTTCGATGGGTGGTAAAGTCAAGTAAAGTCGAGCTCTAGTATGCCAAAAAGGCATTCCAATAAAAATTGACATTTAAATAAGCCTGAACGTTCCTAAAAATGATGTTTTAATACAATCGAGAAGGTTATCCCTACACCTTTTTTGGCTCTTGGGCGATGTTAACTTTTGTCGACACCATAAACCGATGATATATGACTCCATGTCTAGACCCGCGGGGGATGAACTGAAGTAAAATGTAAGAATAAGGAAAAAAACAGAGCGGCAACTAGATAACTAGACGTTAGCATGAAATCACATACGGTGGTGACACGTTCCCTTTCCAAAAATATATGCCAAACTTTCGTTACTTTTATATCTAGTTCCACACTCGCGTTATGTTTTGTTGTTGCTGTATCCAAACAAGGAAATTACCATAAGCCGAAAACGATACGCGAGGATTCGCAAGTGAGCAGCAACACTAGCGCCGAGGAGAGAATTATTTCTCACGTGCAAATGGCTCACGGGTAGAGGTGAATGGCCCTCCGGGCGGTGCTCGCACGTTAATATGAGTTTTATATCGCAACAAAGTCTGCATGGGAACGTTATCCAATTTAAACGAAAGTCTTTGAAGGAGATAACCGCGGCACGCGGGCCCCATACCCCGCCACGGAGAAAAACATGGGCCGTTGTTTCGGCTACGATTTTTTGGGCGGTGGGCCACCCAATACTATACCGAAACCCCCTTCCGCACCGCGCTCGATACTTAAAATGTAGAGCGTAACACAAACACTACAGTGTGTATAGACCGGGCGGGTTTGGGGGTAGGTTAACTGTGCTCGCGTGCTGGAGGAATCGTAGGCGGGCGAGTACCTTAGCTCTTCCCATGGCAATAAAGAGAAGTAGATAAAACTTGAGGATTTCTGTGCATGGGGAGAGTGAGTGAAGTGAAATTCCTTGAAATAGATATATAAAATGGAGACACAATGATAGGATACCAGCCAACAGCCAACTTGCTACCCCCCCGCGCTAAGGAATTCAGAAATTTGCATTTGTCTATTTTTAGAAGCACTTTTCGACATACAGCAGTCTCCCAAAATTGAGAGAGAGTGGAATTGAGGCGAAATGCTAGATTAGTCGATGTTGTCAAAGGGCTCCACCAGGTGTAGCATTTCCACGGCAGTCATATCATACAGTAACGGTCTTCATCTACCGTTGGATATACCGAATACCGACTACAGGCACCAACAGCCAAAATGAGCTTCAGCTGACTTAGTTTCCGTCGGGTCTAACTTTTATCCATTAGCTTTCTCTACTTACACCTCGCTGTGGTGCCTCCTCCGCGTCAGTATAAAGGTGCCATACCAGTTTCGTTCGGTGGGGGGTGTTAAGTTTTCTCTAGTAGCTTCTCTATTATACTTTTTTTTGTAATTACTTAAGACGTTCCATCGTGTGTATATAGTTATGACGGAAAGTTGATGAGATATCGGCGATTTGAATTGATCAAACATGGCTCGGCTAGCGGCACCCTAGGTGCTTTAAGTGTCATGGATTAATCACCTGAAAGCTGCTGATAAAAATGTTGCCAATAATATCACAGCTTTGCGGGACAAGCCGGTTAATAATAGATGAAATCGTGCAGACTAGTGATGGTTCGGTGTTAAAAGTGTTGTAAATGTTGGTGCTGCTGTTCTTATTGTTGTTCTAAAAAAAAGGCAAAAAAGAAAAATATCCTTCTTGTTGAAAGTGTTTCCTTTCTTCTTGTATATATATATTACAACGGCACCGGTATGGACGCCCCTCTGGACGATTTTCATGGTGGTAAGAGTTTTCCTCTTTTCTATAGCATTTTTTGTTGTTCTTATCCTTTTTTCTAGTCTCTCATGTATACTACTCATTGTCTCTCACTCGAAATGTGCTAAGTTTCTTTTTACTAGAATAAATTCTCTTCTTTTATAGTGTGCCATCCATAAATTTTATAGCGACTTAACAGCCACTTTAGTGCCTAGACTTCCTCGTACGTGTTTTATATCGCAGAGTTATGGACGCTTATGAATAATTTTTTCGTACTATTTTTGTATGTTTCACATATGGAATTATGCATTACGTTAAGCTAAATTGTTGGAGCATTATAGATAATAGATTTTATGTAATGCATTTTTAGTAATTTTTTTTATTTTTACTTCCATTTGGTAAAATTTTGTTGTTCTAACAATATAACTTTATAGATATTTGTTTAAAAACAAAAATACCAAAAGAATCTTGGGAGAATTGCACAAATCCTTAATTGGATTGGATCGAAGGTTATCTTTCTTAATCTTTCTAACTTTTTCAGTTTGTGTGAGCACTATTTTATTCCATTTTGTACCCTTATGTTAAACATTTCTGAATCACATTGATCAAAATATCTTCGTTGTCTGCAGTGCTTTCATGGTAACTTTTAAGTGATTTTACAGTAAATTTCGTAGTACATTCTAAATAGCAAAATTTCATATAATATTTTAATAAAAATATTGGTTAAAAAATGTTTAGATATACGAAAATACTCCCGATTTGACGAAATAGACCTTTGCTATCTACGTTTCTAATTTTAAAAGTACGGTTTCTATTCCTCTTTTTTTAAAGCCGCGTACACACCGGACCAACGAAGGCGAACGAACGATATTCGGCTTTGGCTACCGAAGGTTCGTTGACGTTCGTAGATACGTCCATAAACATTTTTTGGTTTATCAAACGTTCGTTGGGACCTGTATTCGGGTTAGTTGCATCGAAAATTTCACTGCCTTTAAAATAGTAAGAAATGTTTCTCCACTACGTATTTACAATCACACCTCGCCTCATTTATCTAGATAACACGCTCATATACCAGTAGGACATTATTTTTGAATCGGGACATTTGAAAAAATTGAGGCGTCAGTACAATTTAACATGGTGTAAGGCTCAACTCTTATGTCCAATAAGACTTTTGGAGTTATAAGTAATTTTAATGCTAAAATTGGTTCTATTGACATTTTAGTTAAAAAACGCAATTTTGACTTTGATGACTCATTACTCTGGAAGTTGAAAGGGTAGAATAGTTTTAGATAGGTATTCTGCATACACTGATATCTTATTCATGAAAAAGGTCATAGGGTTACAAAAATGAAGAGTGATATGTGAAACTCTAAAAAAACTTGGGGTGGTTTTTTGGGGGGAGGAGGGGCTTTGTGCCCATTGAGACTTTTGTTCTACATGTTGAGAACTATCAATCTGCAAAATTTCAAGAAAATTAACTGGGACCCATTTTCCATACAAAATGTGCGGGGTCCTTTCGACCAGGCATGTTAAATATGTCACAAGGGACACAAAAATCAACTTTTTGAACATGAGCTAATTATTGTTCCTGCTTCCGGATGCAATCCCAAACCTCACAAAACATATTTAACAACCTGTGTTGTGATTATTCTTTAGAGCTCTTAATTGTTCTTTGTAAGTTACCAGACTACCTTGCTGTGGCATTATGCCTAATTTCCCCGTGTTCTTTTAATGGACTGGGTTTTGAGAGCTTTTGAGGAGCTTTTGAGTTCCCATACAAAATCGAAGAACCAGAAGACCCAGATAAAACCTGGGTTTTCGATTTTGTATGGGAACTCAAAAGCTCTCAAAACCTAGTTCATTAAAAGAACACGGGGATAGCATACCAGCTTTCTCTATCGCATATTAAGCTAGTTTGAAATTCACACACAGTTGATGCCCAGGTATATCATATTCTCAACGCTTCTTTGGAATTTGACACAATTGATCTCTTCTGGGAACGGTTTTATTCTAGCAGCTCCTTTACTATTGAACGTGTGTGTTTAACAGTGCAGTACTCCGATAGTTCTTCTGTCATAGGCTTTTCTGATTACAGGAAAGTTTCTGTTTTTATTTAACTTTTTGAAGTAGTGACACCCATTTAACCCCTTGTGCCTCTAGGTATTTCTCTTCCATGTGGTTACTTCCCTATTGTATTGCTTAATTACACCTTTAATCTTTAGAGGTGTTAGAATTCCTTGTCATGCAATAGTCATACGCCATCTGAGGTTCGCTTAACGATTCCAGCTCCTCTATAGCTTCGTACATTCTGTAACGAGTATTCGTGTCTTGCAAATAAATATCAGTTTATCAATGGCTTGTTGATATTCGTGTAGATGAAAGTTGTATGGGCTTGTGCTGAAACAATTTCAAAGTAACCGCATGTTGCCTTATCAAGTTAAGCCAAATGTTCCTTCGTGTATGAGACTTTCGTCTAGAGTACATACTCTTTCTTCAATGAGGGCTCATTTTAACGTATATGGGCGTATTTTATTGAAAGCTGTGAATGGAGAGGGTGAGACAAGATCAGGACAGCCTTCCACCTCAACAAGAAAGCATTGAACGTTGTGTTCGTTGTTGCTCAGCAATCAAAAATTTAATAGTTTTTGTTAGTCATAATGATGGTAAAGCTGCCTACTTTTGATACAAAAAGTAAACGGCGAAGTATTGCAACACATTTTGTTGCTGGATCGACTTTTAGTGACTGGATCTTTGTTCAGAACACGGGAATTAACAATCGATCATTTTGAAGGGTCTCTAAACTTTTTGTACTAAAGAAAAGGATGTCCGCTGCAGCAGGGTCTTGTTGTAAATGAGCTGCTAGATACCTTCAGTAACCAAGAGATTTTCATCGAAAGTTAGGCAGAGAACCGGTGTAAAAGGCATTAAAGCATGCAAAGCACATACTAGAACGGGAAGAAACAGCTTTGCAACCAAAATAAGGAAAATTCATAGAATTGCTTGCCATTCCTAGTAAAACCCTAGTAAAACCCCGCTGACTGAAGCTTTGGAGACCTGCCTCATCTTGGCAACTCTACACCTTGTAGTAAATGAAGAAAGAGCACCAGGAGCGCTTTCAAAAACCTTACTATAGTTAACCATGGTAAACTTTTATCGTTCAAAAACTCTGCGGTTAACTAAAACATGACCACGAGCATACCTTTTTGGCGTTCAAAAACTCCCGGGGTTAACCATGGTGTAGTTAAATTTTAACCCTGCTCGGGAACATGGTTACCGATAGTTAAGAAGAAGCAGAATAAAAACAACTATCTGACAGTTGTTTTAATGTTAAACACATGAACAAATCAAAGTGGGATTTGTGGGATTATTACAAATAATAATTAACGAAATAAATGAAGCAATTAGCGGGGACTATTTTATGGAAAAAAAATTTTTTATTTTTTTTTCTACTTTAACCTGTAGTTAACCACGGTGCGTTCAAAAACCTCCATGGTTAAACATACACTTTCGTGGTTAAGTGAAGTAATGCAGCATAACCACAGCTTACCTCGTGGTTTACCATAGTAACGTTTTCGAACGCGCCGGTCGATATTCTTAGCGGAGAACTTTATATAATGCGACTACCTAAACCTAAACTATTAAGTCTTGAAAAAATCGATCCTTTCCCGATAGATGGCGTCGATTTTTTTTTTATGTGGAAGATTAGAGCTCAGGGTGAGCCCTTTGTACTGTCGACAATCTATTTTCTTCATATAGAGTGCAATGTCGAACAGCAAGCTCTAGCCGATAGATAGTGATGGAGAAGAGAGAAGTAGGAAGGAACTGCCACAACCACTTAACCCCAACCATTTCTATCGCGACTCTGGCATCGGGGCAATGAGAAACAACGCGCTGGAGTGTTATGCCTCCTGAAACAAGTTGAATCCCATCAACCAACCGATGACATGCGCTTGGTGGAGCGGGGCAGTGCTAGCGGAAGGCTATGACAGGAGGAAAGGTGGGAAAGGCGAAGGACCGTGGGGCTCTGCCGGGACTCGAACCCGGGACCTCTGGGATAGTAGCCAGGCGCCTTACTCCCTAGACTACCGAGGCCCCCTAACTGAAAATAGGTCGCGAAACTTGGACCGCAGCGACTCCACTTAACGCTCCTTTGAAAGGAGTTTGTGATATTATGTGTTGTAATATTATTATAACAACAAAGGAAATAACGAGGCGTAGGCTTGTGAAAACATTTGTGCTGTGTACGTTGCTGTGCTGTGCAGAAATGATGGGTCATGGTCGTCTAATCACTGGAAAACCTGATGAAATTCTTCCAAAGTCGAGCAAGATGGGCATGTCATAAGTGTTGATATTGGTATGAAGTTATGTATTAAACACAAAACTTTTTTGAACGATTTACACAAAGCTGGATACAAAACGAAGCTCGATGTATGGAGTCCCTCATGAGTTGAGGACGAAAGCACGATAGAACGAATTGATATACGCGATGCCTACTGACGGTGACGTCGACAATCGTAAGCATCAAAGATCATGGTCAAAGGGTGGCGAGCCGTCACAAGCGTTCGTGCAGCCGATTAACGTCGGTGATGCTGTGTATATGGTGCGACTGGAAGGAAATCGTCTACTATGATGTTCTTTCGTTTTGTCAGACGATTGATTCTCAACTCAAATGTGGAGAACTAGATAGATTACGCCAGGCAGCTGACCACATACTTCTTTGGTGATCGGTCCAAAATTTGAGTTTGGTTGGAAAGTTGCAATCGATGCATCCACCGTAGAGTCCTGACGTAACACCCAACGACTATCACTTGCTCTGATCGCTGTAGGACTTCTTCAATGAAATTAACCCGTATTTTAGCGTTTTGTGTTAAGAAAAGACATCCTAAACGTATTTTTAGAACAATAATGGGTGGAGTGAATAAAAACTAAGTGTACACTTAAAGGGAACACTCCTGAGTGGAGTGATTCGTTAAAAGTGAACAGTCGATTTAGTGTGAATAAAAATTCTCTCATTCAAATACTATTTACTCACGGGAAATTTTAGTTCACTCATGGGAAATTTTGAGATTAAAGGGAAACGTCATTTTTGTGAAATTAGTAGGCTAGTAAACGCGGATGTATTTATATGGAAATTTACTTTGGGAAAATTTATTTAGGGCTAAATGAGGTTTTGTGGGAAAAATTTACCTTTGCGGGATTTAGTTTGGGCAAAAGGTGGTTTTGTTGCGAGGTCAAGCATTTATCTAATGCTGAGTAGATTGAGATCTTTAAACGGATTGAAAATATAAAACCAGTACAATTAACAGGCTAAAAACCATGCAATCCTGGTTCTTGAGGAAATGGAGCGCATGAGAAACTTACCTGCTGATTTTTAAAATGGATTAATTTAAAAATTTAGTTTGTAATTATAGTTGTGACTAAAAAGTAAAAAATGTTTTTTTTCTTTGGCAGTGATAGGTATACACAAGAAAAGTTTCATTGCAAAATAAGAAATTCTAGAACTCAGGCTTATCTTAAAGTTTAATATGTATTAACAATTTTAAAATTATATTCTCGTTTGACTTTAAATTTGATCTCTTATCAATGAATTGTGTAAATTTACAGCTTTTCAAATGCATTAATAAAAGTTTGGACATCCATAACTATAATCACAATTGTCTAATTGCAACTCATGCCCAAACTTTTAATAATGCACTTAAAATGCTGTAAATTTACACAATTCATTGATAAGAGTTCAAACATTTAAATTCAAACGAGAATATAATTTTAAAATTGTTAATACACATTAAACTTCTTATTTTGCCATGAAACTTTTCGTGTGTATACCTATCACTGCCAAATAAAAAATAATTTTTTACTTTTTAGTGCATTTCATTTATAAAAGTTATTTATTTTAAAAGTTTTTTTAATTTATTTTATTAAAATGAATGAAAAAGGTCCTCGCAACCAGCCTCAAATTTTACAAGTGTTACTCACAGGCAAACGTTAAAACTTTGTTTTATTCACATCAAAATGAAGTGTTCACTCTAGATGGAGAAATGACAGAGTTAAGTACTTAACGAAACCTAACGAAGGTTATTTTTATTCACGCCAAAATAAGTGTTCACTCAAAAAAATGGAGTGAACACTTGCACTCAGTTTTTATTCACACCATTGTCTCGTCTTGCAAAAATAAAAGAATCAGCACTAATCAAAAATTTTAAAGTTTCTTCACGAACAACGTGACACTTTCATATTTTATTTTTAGAAATAACAGAATTAAACGTGAAAGTGACATCTAGTGGGCATTAGAATACTTAAATTTAACGAAACTAAAAGCTTTTTTTCGGACTTCGCATTCGTAGAGTAGAGTAGAGCCCTACTTTGAGGCTGCCGTTGCAACAGAGATAGAACCATACTAGGAGCTAAGATTTGCTCTTCCACTTTATTCTAGGGATGTAAACTCGCCTTTATGTTGGTGACCGTAAAGGGTGTCATTTAGCATACTAAATAGCCCGATTCCGGTCCGATTACAGAGGTGAAGCAGCATTGAATGTGATTAGTACTCAGTTGGGGGCCATATTGATAAAATCACACTCGCGTTTAAAAATATAAAGTTTTCGACACCGGCGCACGACGAAATTCTAAAAATCCACTCGCGATCGGGTAGCAATGATTTTTCATCAAGGGCATTCCTTATGACGAGGCGCGAATGAGGAAATGCGTTAGATGCCCTCTGCGGTGCCTTATATTGTAATACACACTGAGTCTACATGAGGCAGTGGGTCTAGCCTCATAGGGCCCTATCTGTACCCATAAAAAAAGAATTTAAACCCACATAACTCAATAGACAGCTGGTAAATAAATTGACCGATTAACTTTATATATATTAATGTTAACTGTTCATGTGCTCCCCACCCACAATGATTATCCTCCGCCGCCCCTGTGAGAAGGTGATTCATATAGAATTCGCATAACCCACGAACTGAAAGTATTAGTCGATGGGTAGTTTATCATGATCATAAGTGTCATAAAATCTCAATGAATAAGATTGCAAGTAGTTCTGGAGGCAGTACGTGCGGAACAAGAATTAAAGGTGGACCAAACCGAAAATAGGAAGAGAGGTAAACTAAACGATTTTGAGCAGAACCGAAGGACATTAAATTGAGAAATGACACCAGACCCGAAGGGACGTCGAGGAGCAGCCAATGTTCCTACACTAACGAATGTCATGACAGCTGAAGTAGCAGTACCAACCCAAAATTTCACATTATATTTCTGAATTATTGCTCAATGGAATTTCGTGATAAACGCTTAATCATATTACCCTAAAACTCAAAAATCTATTTTCCCTCTGCTACGACCTTCCCACCCACCATCCATCAACCTCTCAAGTCTAAATTCTATTCGACAAAAGCCAGAGTTCTCACAGTTCGCCATCCATCCTCGTCTCGTATTTCACATCCCATAATAAAAATGAGTTAAGATATCAAAATACCCACGTGCGACGACGGGGATTACCTTTAAAATTAAATGAATTCAAACCCAAAGCTATCATCGTGTGCCGACAAAGCATTTTTCCCGTGTCACCTCTTAAGCCCCGAACGTGGTTAGGGCAGGGCAAAGCCGAAAGGATTCAAATGTGCCCAACATCAACATAAATACGAGAATTCCATATAATATATATTGTTTGTGTGTGAAATGGAAAGTTGGGGACTCTCTTAGGGTTGCAAATTTTCGCCGAGGGTTGATACTTAATAAAGGCATAAAAAATTTATATTGATGTTGATGGGGTCATGTGTCATGTGTCGTCATAATTGTGAGGTAACGAAAGTAAAAGTTGTGGGCTTTTTCTGGGGGCAGTTATATTCGTTTAGTCCTGTCGGTTGAGGAACTAAAAATATTTTAGGGTTGGTCGGTGGATGGCATAGTATGTCGAAGTTTTTTAGTGGGTCATGTTTAATTATTTATTACCTAGGAGATTAGATAATACTAAATTATGCCGAGGGCAGGTTTTTTAGTAGTGGACGAAAAAAGAATTTATTTTTAGACATGTATTCTAACTTAAAATGTTTATGCCGTGAAATACTCAAGGAACTTTAAGTTATCTTTAAAGTTTAATGTTGGTTTTGTGAAGGGAAACATTTCCAAAGGCTAGATGAGTCCTTTTTCGCAGTGTGGATTTTTCCAGAAAAAGTCTTAAAATTTCAGCAAACCAAATATGAGGGGTTTGTGGTACTTAAAGAAATATTCTTATACATTCGGGATTCTAAATTGAATTTCCCGGAATTTTCGCCTTCAGCATGCAAATTATTTTCTTTAAAAGAGAAGAATATTCGAGATCGCAAATTATTGCTACTAGTATAATGTCGACGTGGTATCGACTTTACTTCAACTGATTTTTGTTCAATAAAACTATGTGTACTTTTTCAATTAATTACTGAAAATGTAAGCTCATTGTTTGACTACTTTGGGCATATTTCGGCTTGTACATCATACATTGAGGATATTGTAAATGCCGATATAAGCTCGGAGAACTAAAGAGACCAAATTGGGTTCCTCATCTCATGTCTTAAATATGAATTGAAATAAAACTGCGTCGGATCCTTATTTCTTTTGCGTATACGAGGACAGACTGGAAATTGTTGAGCCTAACATACTAACAAGAATTTTTTCGGTCAAATGCTCTAACCTCGTTAAGGCTGGTTGACATCTTGCAAAATTGACGTTTGCCTATGCTATGATCTCGTTCGACAAAAAACTCTGCCCTCCAAGCCTAAATTTAAGATTAAAGTATAGAAAAGTCATTGGGGCAAGATTGGGTGAACACTGTGGCTGATCGGCCGTTTTTCACGAATTCTGCCTTCAGCTTAAGCTGCTTTAACAGGGCCTCGGAAATGTTCATTCGAATGCTGTTTTGGTCTAAAATGAGCGTAGGAGGACGAATTTCAATTTGACGAATGTCAATATGGATATTGGATCTGATATCACTCGAACGTGGTCATCTTTTCATGGTGGCAAATTACGGAGCAAGAGCCTCGTAAACTACGTCGAATTCGGTTTTAATTTCCGCGGGTGTAGTGCCGATACTCAAACGACTATCAAACAACAGCTGATAGTCCGGGGAAATTAGCAAAAAAAGCACGAAAAGAGACAAAATTAGGAAATGGCTGAAAATTGGTCCACAGCTTCCTTGGGACTTTTTAAGAAAATAATTTTGGAATCACCAAAAAAACATGGCCGCCGGAAATATAGCGGTTTTCCGGTGTTTTCCTTGTATCTCGGTTTCTATAGGTCGTACAACCCCGTACAAAGGCCATAAATGTTGACAATGAAATTCTCTACAACTTTAGTTCTTACAAAGATGATGACCCGATTAACCCTTTCAAAGTTATTCAAGGTCAAAGTCTCCTAAAAATCACTTTTTGGCCAAAACAACACTCAAAAACTGGTTTTTTTGAAAAAAATTTTGATCAGTCAATACGAAACGATATTGCCTACAAAAAACCCTCACGTCATTTTTTCGAAAACTTAATCCTTTCGAAGTTATTCAAGGTCAAAGTTACCAAAAATCACTTTTCGGCCAAAAAATCACTATCAATTGACAATAATCTTTTGTATAAATAGAACAAACATTTTTTTCTCAAAAATAAGTTTCTGAGTCATTTTTTGACCAAAAAGTGATTTTTGGAAACTTTGACCTTGAATAACTTTAAAAGGATTAAGTTTTCGAAAAAATGACAAGAGGGCTTTTTGTAGGCAATCACCGTGTTCTTTTAATGAACTGAGTTTTGAGAGCTTTTGAGGAGCTTTTGAGTTCCCATACAAAATCGAAGAACCAGAAGACCCAGATAAAACCTGGGTTTTCGATTTTGTATGGGAACTCAAAAGCTCTCAAAACCCAGTTCATTAAAATAACACGGGGAATATCAGCTAAAATTGGCTTTATTTCGTCTTTTTTAGTACTTTTTCACATAAGCTTGGCAATTTTAACATCGAAATTGCTTATAACTCCAAAAATAAAAGCCGTAGGATAAAAATTCTCTAGACATTCCCAGCGGGAAATGGAGTGCTCCAATAGCGTTGTTTGAGCACTCCTTAAAAAGCTTATAGCGTTCCCATTACGCTCCAGTTCCATATACTTTTTAACATTGCATGTCATTGCAGGGGAGCATACGTTTTTATGCTCCTTCAAAAGCGTTCTAGGAGCATTATAAAAAAGCTTTTTAATAAAAATTTTCATGGACGCCTGTGGATATGTGATCCGGGTATCGAAAAGCTTTTATTTTGTTTATCTTTTGCAATTGCCTTTTCCTTTCCAAGCGCGAGTGTGGGTTTATCAAAGCAGTCCCCCAACTAAATTCTAACCACTTTTAAAGCTGCTTGTCCTTCGTATCGAACGAGAGTCGGTCCATTGAGTATGCTAATGCCACCCTTTATGGTCATCAAGATAATCGCTCATTTTCTTCGTTCTATAAAATTTATGAAAGCTCCGGTAATGCTCCCTCGGGAGCATATTTAACAGCGCTCAAAGTAAGCACCCTTGAACAGCGCTCCCAATTTTTCCCACTGGGTTATTCATAGGAAATTGTCCAAGCTTTTTAATTTTGCAAAAAAAAAAATTAGTTAACAAGGTATTTTTTGGATAAAAAGGTGGTTTTAGTTGAAATTTTAGTTAAGAAAAACCGAATTTTTGAGTTTGATGACTCATGGGAAGTTAATAGGGTAGGGCCTTGACTTTTACAGTTTTAGATAGGTGGGAGTATTATGCGTACACCGATACCTTACTCATGAAAATAGGTTGTAAGGTTACAAAAAAACAGGGTGATATGTAAAACTCTAGAAAAGAAATTTCAAAACGCCCTAGCGGCTAAACCGTTACGATTTTACCCCACCCAGCCATACGATTTTTTGTTCGTCTATCCAAAACCTATCCACAGCCGTCCGCCGTGTAACTTTATGCAATACACCCTGTACAAATATCACAAATAATGTTTAAGCAATATATCTAATAATTTTAAATAATATAAAAAAACAAACATTTCAAAAAAAAGTCATCAAAATCGGAGCTGTTTCTGAGGACTTCCGAGAAAATGTCTTCATTGACTCCACTATTATGAACGTTGAAGTCCCCCCCAATAATGGTACCATACTCCAAGTAAAAATATAAAAATCCGGCCATGTAGTACGAAAAAGCGTCTAAAATCCCAGCGTGAAATGGAGTGCTGTAATGGCCATGTTTGAGCACTCCTTAAAAAGCTTACAGCGCTCCCGTTCCCATACCAGTTCAATCCCAGGGCAAAATGGAATCATACCAAGAAGCATGACGGTAGCCTTTTTTGGAAGGCGAAAATTCCTTCCTTTTCACATTCCGCTCCATATCTTTTTTGTGCAGCCAGGTCATTAGAAGGAATGAGTCGAAAAGCTCTAAAAGCTCATTCACCTTCCCAACGCATTCCCGGTAAGGTGTTTGTGATACGTTCTCTTTTATTTCTTCCAAGGAAGTACAATTTCTTACACCTTCTAAATATATTGAGATCCTTGGACGATATTGCTTTAATCCTTTTATAATAATTTTTTATATACACATTTTTATACACAATTTAATGGTAAATGGTATTAACTGAATAAAAACTGTACATTAATTACATATCCACATTTGACCCTTCCATCCTACTTTTGTGGAACTACGAATACGAACTCCTTCCTAAAAGCTTCTAGAGGAAGGCCTTCAAACTTTTCGCGCTGGGGTCCTTTACAACATTGCATGCCATTGCAGGGGAGCATACCTTTTTATGCTCCTTTAAGAGCGTTCGAGGAGCATTATAAAAAAGCTTTTTAATAAAATATTCATGGACGCCTGTGAATATGTGATCCGGTATCGAAAAGCTTTTATTTTGTTCATCTTTTGCAAATTGCGTTTTGCTTTCCGAGCACGAGCATGATTTTACCAATGCAGTCTCCCAACTAAATTCTAACCACTTCCAAAGCTGCTTGTCCTCCGTATCGCACGAGAGCTGGTTCATTGAGTATGCTAATGTTACCTTTTATGGTCACCAAGATAATCTCTGTTTTCTTCGTTCTATAAAATTTATGAAAACTCCAATAATGCATATTTAACAGCGCTCAAAATAAGCTCCCCTGAGGAGCGCTCCCCATTTTTCCCACTGGGATGTAAATACCAATATTAGTAGACAGAATAATACGACATGGCTACAAACAATTATTCCAATGATAAATTAAAATTAAAATGACGCGTTATCGCCCGACTTCTGGAGGGCTACGTGATTCCCAATTAAAATGGCTACTCTACTATGCGCAGAACACTTATTAATTATATCTGACACGGTGTCACCTTGAAATTTTCGGATTAATTTCTGCTTGTTTTGGCACTGGTTTCTATATTACAAAACGAATTCAGTCAACGATAGAGTGACAAAAACAAATTGGTGATGATGTCAAGTCCAAACAGACAAAAAAATAATATCTTCAAAAAATTTATCAAAAACTTTCCTGTCATGTCCTCCTATAAAAAAGCATTTCTCGCAAAGCTGACACGGGCGACGAATGTTGGCAAATTGGTTACAAGTGTTTCAGGGAATTTTCTTTCTATCTCAAAAAAATCCTAGACTATTTTCCCCCGAAATCGAAAAAAAACTTATTTTTCCTCTTTATTTATTTTTTCGCATTTCGCTTGAATTTTCTTCCCATAAACAAAAAAAAACTTCAATTGAATTAGATGTGATGGCATCCGAAATCCATTTTCTCTCAGACTTTTAAAAGACATCTTAAATTCAGCAAGGATTATTTTCCATCCCCCACCCCCGTTACAGTGCCGCCCACTCAGAGTGTTTTTTTGTGTAGAAGACCCTTGACGATGAACTGCTCTCGGTTGGGGAGTCCTGGTTTGAGGAATGGATGTTGGAATTTGTGCCGGAATTTCGATGTTTACCAATTTCTTCCTGTACCTTTCAAGGACGTCTTCTCCCACTCTCTCGAACCGTCGCCTACGGAAAAATACTTCAGCAATCCCCTTTTGACAGATGAATTATTACTAAGGAGACAAAGTTGAGGATTATTCGATTGTGTGCAAAAAAAAATCACGACGTTGCATAGGAACTCCGCTTCCGCCATAGTTACAGAATGGCGTGGAAGAGTGGATACCGAGGGGTGGAAGCAGCAAACAGCATGGAAAACATATTTAAAATGTTGATTTTACGCAAATTATCTAGAGAAGAATTTATCATGGCAAAAATGTTTTTCTTCCTTTCAAAAAATGTGAAAAATTACACAGAAAAAAAACAATTTTTTTGTCCATTTCTTGATGGCTCGAATTCCGCCATTAAAAATTCTTTTGGCAGCGAATGTTTTTTAGATCAAAATAAATTTCTTATTTTTAGGAGAAATTAATGTTATGAGCGGTGAATGAGAGGAAGCACTTTCATGTTATCGGAATTTATAGCGTATTTAAGAGGATTTTTATTATTAATTTATTTTAATGTCAAGGAGGAGGATAAAAAATAATTAATTGGGGTGGAAATGGGGTTCTTTTTCTCACTCATAATTTAGCTTGAAATTTTATTGAAATTTACACACTTCCATTATCATCATCAGATAGACGACGCTCTTTCACAATCTGTCATCGTGAGGTTTTTATGAAAATTATACTGTTTTAACAGGTTATGAAAGGAGATTTTGTTTGGTAAATATTTGGAGGCAATATTTGCTCTTCAAATAAAGAAATCACCTCGAAATAAATCCAACCGAAGATTTTCCAGCGTAAGTTTCATTATTTTGGCGTGACAAATAGTTTCAGTTCATTATACCCAACTGTACGGCTACAAGAGTTACAGACGGTCAAAGGTAAAGAAAATCAGTTTTTCTCCAAAATCTCACAAATTATCGGTTTAACGTTACGTTGATTCTGATTAATATAAAATTTGTTCGTGAGATAAATCTGCATAAAAAACGGTCCTATATAAAATGTACGTAGAACCAATAGTTTTCGAGATATAATGGCTGAGAAAACTCTGGCATTGCGATACATTCGTTTCTCACGAATAAAAGAAGCCTTAGCATCTGCTATACTACTCAGCACCTCTTACCCAACCCCAGACTTAGGCTCAACGTAGACGCTTCAAACGTCGCGATAGGAGCGGTACTAGAACAAGAGAGTAAGCTTGGAATTTGGAAACCCTTAGCATTTCATTCCAGGCAAAATTTTTAGAAATACTTGATTTCGTTTTTATATCATGCAAATAACCATATAAGCTTAGAAAATGACAATTATTTTGAAATCACATAATCGTAACGGTTGAGCCGCTAGGGCGTTTGGAAGTTTTTTTTATACGCTTTATAATAACTTCACCTGTAACTATGTAAAAAAATCTTGGAAGCTAAATTTGACCCACTTCCCGGTTTCCGATTGAGCCGAAATTTTGCGTACACGTTTAGTTTGGATGACAATGCAATCTAACCATTTTGTAAAAAAAATCAAGATGGCCGTTCCAAGATGGCGGCCGTTTTTCTCAATTGTGTTCTCCGGCCGCCCGACATAGGTATCAAATGAAAGGGTATGACAGGTAAAATACAAGCCGTGTTTTTTTAATGAACTATATAGTTCTTCCCCATACAAATCTGAAAACCCAGGTTTTATCGAGGTTTTTATCCAGGTCTTGGGACATTTCAAAATTTCCCTTTCTTTTCGGAATGTAGCATACTTACCGGCTGTCGGAAAAACGTCATCTATATAAATAAAACAGAAGCCCCTGTCATTCCGTCTGTTTGTCCGGGATAAACTCAAAAAGTCCTGCACTGATTGTAGTAATTTTCTCCAAATATCTTGGAAATAACCTAACTTAAATTATAGGCTATTTAAATTTCTAATATTTAATCCCTAAAAGGAATTATTAATAACTTTTACTTCGTCGGCGAGGGGGTGGGTGGGGGAATATTTTTGTTTACATATGAAAAAATCGGTTGTGAGATTAGGTTCTCATATTTTTTTTTAATAGATTAGTTACGATTTTATTGCAAAAGATGGCGTCTTCAAAATTTTAATGTTATTTTATTCACCTTTTCGGTTAAATTAATCATTAAACGCGTCTTTTGAAGTTGTCATTTAATGATACCATTGATAAAACCGAAATTATTCTAAACGAAAAGAAGAAGTTTAAAGAAATTCAATATTTCCAATGAAATTAATGAAATGGAGTTAAAAAAATATGGCGACTCCTATTTTTATGCAATTGATTATTATTTTAAGGTTATAAACTACACCGTGAAGTTTGCCACATTCTGAAAAGTGGGAAATTTCTTAAATTCCCCCTAAACAGTAGAAACGGTAGAAATAGGTTTTCAGATTTATATGAGGAAGAACTGTATATAGTTCAATTAAAAAAAGGCTGTAATAGTTGCTGACAAAAGACATATTTTTTATAGGTAACTCTAAATTTTTATAGTACCCAAAATCAATTTTGCAGATTTGTTCTCTTTTTTATTATATCTTTTTCCTACCGCGGACTGTGCACACATAATCTTTTTTTATTTAAAGGCGTTGCAACGCACGCGGGTTTTATGCTAGTTTAAAATAAAAACAACATAGAAGTGACGAGAGCAAATTTGAAGGCATGAGGAAACAAATAATTTATTTTTTAGAAACCTATTCATTATTTTCTAGAGGGGAATTCGTGTGACAGTTGTTTACTGACACGCAACTTCGGATTAATTTTAATATATTTAAAGCACTGAAGATGGCGCTTAGTGAAATTTCCCTTGTCGTTTTTTTTAATGAACTGGATCGAAGACCTATATAGTTTATTAAAAAAACACGGCTACAATTAGCTGTGTGGCGTCATTCCAAATTCAAAATGGCGGCCTCACAAAATGGCCGATGACATATATGTAATAGATTAAAAAGTAGAAAATATACTTATCAACTTTAAATTTTGCACATATGCGTAGTTCGCGTGACAATGGAATCTGACTTTTTTTTATAAAAAAATCAAAATGGGGGTTCCAAGATGGCGGGAGAATTTTGCAATCGTGTTCCCCTAATATGGCGGCCGGCACACAATAGACATATAATAGACTAAAAAGTAGAAAATAAAAATAAATAGTTTAATAAACCTAAAAAATAGGTTTTTATTTTAAAATGAACTAAAAAGTAAAAAATAATTTTGAATGTAAAGTCTTGATTGCTTCAGTCAGTATATTGAAACAGCAAACAACAAAAAGTTCCAAAATTAATAAAATAAGAATATAGGTAAAGAGCGCCCCACGCTGTTTTACATTAAAGTAAGTAATATTTATAATTTTTACCAATAACCTCATTAATTTTATTCTGAGCTTGATTTCCAAAGGTAGGCTGTTTCCATATATACTGACTGAAGCAATAAAGACTTTACATTCAAAATTATTTTTTACTTTTTAGTTCATTTTAAATTAAAAGCGTATTTTTTAGGTTTTTTAAACGATTTATTTTTATTTAGAGTTTTACTATCACCATGTATTTTTGTAATCCTACGAACTATTTTCATGTATACACTGGAAAAAAATATGTAAATTCACAGTGCAAATGTATAGTAAAATTACAAATCGCGGTATGAAATACTAATTTACTACACAATTATTGTAATTTTACTATAAATTTTGTAACTTCACATAATGAAATTGTCAATTTCCAAGACTGCATAACGTAAATGTTGATTACATGAATGTGACGTATATTTTGCACAATGTTGTGTATTTTTCTAAATCGTTTATGTAGGAAAATTACAATATTTGTTTAGTATATTTATCAATATTATGTACTAAAAAAATCACTTTGTTCTGTAATTTTACAGTAGAGACGTAATTTTAGAACATAAATTTTCAGTAAAATTACAAATTGGTTATTGGAATGTAAGGTTTAAATTTTTCCTCTCATGGATATTAATTCACAGGTAACAATGGAATACTAAGCATACATACCCAATTGTTTTTAAGTTAAGGCCAGACCTTTGACTTTGATCAGGGTCTGGGCATTTCTTGTAACAGCCAAGAAATTTTTGATAGACATTGCCTCACGTACATGCTTAGGGCCGATACACAATGAAAGCTTCAATCTGCAAGCTTCAAAAATTAGGATAAAAGGTTTTGTACAATGATTCACATTCACAGCTTCAAGCTGCAGTGCTCAAATAAAGTAAAACTCAGATGAAGCTTGAAGCTTGCAGTTTGAAGCTTGCGGCTTGAAGCTTGAATGGTGAGCAAAATGCTATTTTTACGTATAGGGAGAGTCATACAAAAAAGTTTTGGAAATTTACAAAACTATGAAGTGAAAGCTCCAATACTGATTATATTTTTACATCCCAGAGATATTGTGTATTTACTACACTGTTGGTAAAAATACGTAAAGTAGATAAGGAATATTCCTAATAATATAATTGCAAATTTACAAAACTGCTTGTGAATAAAACATCCAGTATTTTTTTTTGTAAAATTACCACAGAATTTTTATACAGTGTATGCAGAATGCTCCCACCGATCTAAAACTGTAAAAGCGAAGGTTCTACCCTACCAACAAGTGGCGTAGCGTGGATTTCTGCCACCCGGGCGAACCATAAATTTTTGCCGCCCCTACTTTAGCAACTAAGAAAAAAATTACTAAAGAGTCTGCGCTGTCAAAAAGTGAATATTTTAAAAGGATTCAAAATAAAACGTGTTTCTTAAATTAAAACTTTATTCTGCGTGTTCTTTGCAAACCGAACTTTTTAAAACAATGGCCAATGCTAATTTGTACCACTTGTTCGACTGCAAAGATAGCTAGGCTAGATCTCTAGACCGAGATTAATCGCAACGTAGACATTGTAGATTTTAAATAATTTTTCTTAAATGAATCGAAAACCCAACTTGAATTTCAAGTAAATTTCAAGTCAAGAACTCAAGACATCATGTAAACGTAATGAATTTTATGTAACGAATGCACTTTCGATATCCCTTCTTCAAGGTTGGACTAAAATATAAACTTTAACAAGCCCAGAGAGCTGGAATCAGTAATTTCTCTTTCAGTATTCGGCCTTGAGCTAGAAAATATCGTAGACCCACGAACTTAAGCTTCTCTGTCAATATGTGTGTTCGATGACTGCTTAAAAAGTTCGGAGCAGAGCAGAGCAGCTCGGTTTGGACCCCTGTCAAATTAATGTCAGAGCAGAAAAAATCGAAAAATAGCAACAATCGCAAAAAAAGCTTTTCTACTCAATTTTGCTCGAAATTCAATTTTTAGAGGTTAGATAAACAATTGAATAGTATCGAAATGTTATTTTTTTTTAAATTTTTTGTTTATTTATTAATATTTCCAAGTATTTTCCGAATAAATCATTCATAAATCAATTTTCCGATTTCGATTTGACAACTGCCAAAAGAAGAAGAAGGACAATTTTGCTTGCTCTGCCTGCTCCTACAAATTTGGTGAGAATTCTCAACCCAGAGCAGGTTCAAACAACCCAGAGCAGGGCAATTGAGAGCTGAAAAGAGCTGTCAAAAAGTCTCAATGAACGCAAATTCCTGATTTTTTCTGCAGTTATCGAACACACCTAATATCTAGAGGAGCTTAGTCGAGGTTGTATTACTTGTATTACGCGCACCTACCGAAATAAACACAACATTTTGGACAGATCGCGAAACAACAATGTGATTTTATTTTATTTTAGGTTGGAATGCGTTTTTCCAGATTTACTCCAGGTCTTGCAGATTTTTTTTCAATTGAAAAGATTCAATTGAGTTATTTCTATTCGGGGAGCATAACGAACAAACCAGAAGAGAACCAAACAAATATGTCGTTCGAAACGTGAAAAAGTTTTTTCAATTTTTCCCGAATTTTTTAATTTTCCGGGAAACTTTTCCATATTTTCTTTCCCTAAAAACCTTATTCGGACTATTACGAGCATATCTAAAAAAAATTACCCTAATCGGTTCAGCCGTTCTCAAGTGAAGCGCTTACCAACGAACAGCATTTCACATTCGCTCTCATTTCCCTTCTTTTATAGCGCGGGCTCTATTCTATCTCATATGCCGGGTTTTCATTAGTAGAATTAGCGGTCGAGTAACTGGCGTACTTTTAAATGGTAGAGTAACTTTACCACGGTGCTATCCCACTCTACTCTACTATAACCAAGTTTTCATTAGGCGAGTTCACAGGATAGTTAGTACTCGCCCAATATACTCTATCACTAATTCTACTAATGAAAGCCTGGCAATAAAGAAAATATGTTTGCTAGGTATTGTCTACACAATTGTTTTGAACTATTTACACAAACGTGGATACAAAAAGAAGGTCGAAGTATGAGTTCTTCATGAGTTGAACGCGAAAACATTATAGACGAAATTAACATCTGCGCTGGAAGGGAATCGTCCACTATGAGGTTTGATAAGACGATTCATTCACAACTCTACTGTGGACAACTAGAGCGATTACGGCATGCAATTGGACGAAAATGGCCCGAATTGAATAATTGAAAAGGTGTTGTCTTCCATTACAACAACGCCCGACCACACACTTTTTTGATGACCCGTCAAAAACGAGAGTTTGTTTGGAAAGTTTTGATGCATCCACCGTATAGTCCAGCCATAAACGCCGTCAGCCAGGACAATCTGCTCAATGTGGTAATTTTTAACAATCATTGGTAAACATGTCGTTTTTGGAATCGTTTCGACATGCCGGGGCCGAGTCATGGGTATGGCCTGATGTTGCCAACAGGATTGCTAAAGAACCCCAGATTAACTCGTTCCCTGGAATCAGCCGATTCATTTGCCTTATAATGAGGAAAACAGTTTAGTATTTGTGGTCGACATTAGAGTTCATTTACTTTTGGACTGATCGAACATATACCTACTGTTCTCTCACATAGAATAATATATGTTATAACAAAACATAAAATATTCACATTAATGACATACCAGAACTTGCCTCATTAGCTATGCTTTCACTGTCTTTTAAAATTCAGGTCAATCATAAATTAATAAATCAATATTAATAAAATCCCATAAAAATATCTAAGTCACTAGAAACATCCAATCAACTATTAAAATACCATATATACGTGTACCTTACATCAATAAATCTCAATTGAACATCACAAATTTTCCATCATATAAAAAAAATATACATAATAAAAAAAAAGAAGAGCTGTATTTATTCAATTTGAATCTATTTTCGAAATGTCGTACCACTCTGAAAATTGAATTATAAAAATAAACTCACACGCAAAAATCTATTTGCTTTTTTGCACCAATATAATTCGATTGGTGTATGCTCCATATGAAAATGATCTTCCTTTTTGGAGGTAGTTATTAACGATTCTGAAAACATGGCCATAAAAAGGTGACAATACCAATAAGTTCATTAGCCGTAAATGCCCTTTTAAGCTGAACGTTGAACTATGAAAATAAAATGGGATTTTCCAGCCAAAAAAAAAAAGAAAAAAACAAATAAAATAAAATACATACTACCAATAAAAATACCCAATAACAAGAGAATGTGAGGGTGTGTGTAACATAGAAAAAAAACAGACAATCATCATTCACTGGTGAATGCGATATTAACGATATTAAGTAAATGTCAAGAATGTCATGTCTGAAATGCTGTTATCACTTAAATCGTGCCCAACAGTTTCTAATCGATGTAACGAGCGAGGAGGAATTTTATAACTCATCAATCGACAATCGACAGTAAACGAAAGTTCTGGTATATTGGATTAATGGATCGAAACGAAAAGAAAAATACACACACACACACAAAAACACGAACGAAAAAAAATAAATAATCAAAAAAAAAATAAAGAAAGAAAATCAACACAAAAATAAACATGAGCTCACCTCACTCCGCGCCGCTGATATAGGATCCTTCGACATCCGTAAATAGTAATCCTTGTGCGAATAAGATGAGCCTTGTAATTGCGTGTATCTGGGCCATAACACAGCCGAGCTTCGAGTCTATGTTAAGAAGTTGTCAAGGTGAACGACCCTCGTCAGTACCAAGAACCAATTAACAGACTTTATGTTGAGCTTAAGGCAATATAACCAGGATTAATGCCTTACGACACTACAGTAGCCAAATATAGAAACCGAATTTGGTAAACGCGCGTTCGAACTGCCAATTCAGTCAGATACTTCACAACTCTACATAACAATACTTTGCCCGAACAGTGTTTGGCTGCCACAGGCGAGAGAAGTTAGAAAAACATATGGAAAGGATTTTCCCGACATGGAGAGTTTTATCAGCGCGAAATGACACAAGCATAGTCTTTGTGCCTTCTTGGTTTTTGCAAAAACACATAGTATGGATATAAAACATACAGGTGTGGAGAAGCAATAGTCGTGTAGGTGGGGGGTGTAGGGTAGGGGGTTTTCCCAATGATTCAGATCCACAAGCGGCTTCATAAAGAGTATTTATAACCGCCTACGCTACTTAAACCAGGGGTGTTCGAATGGGTGATGTAAGGATATATCTGGATTGTGCGAAATACTTCCATACAAAGAATGACGACTCAAGTGGTGGATCGACCTGTCGGTTTTGGAGTAGGGATTCCCCAGTCCTTTATGGCATTCCCCCCCACTTCTCGTCCAACATGCCACTCATAAATCCGTTGGGGAAGAATTTTCTTATGCCTAAAACAACAAACTTCCACGAGCTCCTTAGAGACAGTTTCTTTGAGTGTGTATCGTTATTAGATATAGCGCAAAGAAATCCTCCACTCGAACGTTTTATTCGCCGTGCCGCCTCCCGCCAAAACATGATTTGCATATGTTAGGGGGAAGCTATGGCATATTTCGAATCCAAAAAATGGGGAGCATATTTGGGGGGGGACACGACCAGGTTACCAAACTGCAATCAGTCAACGACAAAACTTTGAAAGCCATAAACGAAAAACAGTCGGTTTTCAGTTGGCAGCTACTGAAACCAACTGACAATCGCTCAAGCTGAGCAGTGAGAATCCGACCGGAAAGACACAGTGCACGGGATTTTAATCGAATTAAACCGCCCCCGGGGTTGAAAAGAGTTGAGAGTGAAGTGAACGTATGTTTTTTTTTGCTTGTACGGGGGTGCAAAAAGGTCTTTGTTCGGGCTAAGGATGTGAATTTGGTCTATATTGAGAGCCCATTGTGACTCGTGTGTGGACCTCTTGGCTGAGAGAGCAGCAGCAGCATACACACACACACTGATTTAAGATTCTTGCTGTGATAAATCATGGACTGGAGCGGAGGATTTAGGATATCGGCAGGCGAAAGGGTGCAATTCCTGCAGGCTCAGCTGTTTCCAGTGTGCACGATAACAGCCCAAGGTAATTCGATTAGAGAATGAACAAGAACAGTGTGCCCCCCCCCGGGGTGGTAGGGAATATACTTAAAAGCCTGCTGTGGTAGGGCTCATGGGGTGCCATATTCCAAGCTGTTCCTTCCTGCTTCATTAACCCCCCCCCCGCCCCCCATAAGCTGTGTGAATTTACCGCAACATTAGGGAATGTTTGTTCAATCAACGTAGTGAAACTGTGAAAGTGGTGTATTAGCTTCAGCAACAAAATGAATAAAGCCTAAAGATCCTCGACCTGCACCCAACCTATAATAGTTCGACCAACCTCTAACCCTATACGCCGTGTTGTTAACTCAACTCGACAGGACCCCTAAACCTTTTTGTTTATGTATTTATATAACCTATTGACATAAAATAGTTTATTAAAAGACCCAAGAATCTATGATTAAAAGATGAGATTGATACGTTTTGGGCACTTACCTTAACACGTTCCGATTTTATTGCGGCCTATCACTAATGTGCGCACGTAAGACCCACTTGCCCTGAGTGGTGATTGGATTGAAGAAGAACACAGAACGTGTGAGACCTGCAACAAGGATAAAAATAGTCATTAATGATTTTATTGATTTCATTTTGGCCTAGTTAGAGTCAATAGGATTCACATTTCAAAAGAGGCAAAAAAAATGAGGAAAAATTGAGGAAAATTCATTTATATATATATAAAAAAAAAGTGTGGAGGACGTGCTTCAATTTAGCTGTGTTAGCTCTGATTTTTGCCCTTTTTTTCTATCTGCCCCTCCCTTAATCCCCCCCTCAACTCAAAGTGGCTATTTTTAAGACTCCATATTCCATGTTCAGGTGTCATCATCGCTTATCCTTTGGTAAACACCGAAGTTAATTAACGTGCACAACCATCGAACTCCTCTCCTCAATATAATCATCTATTTTCGGGCGAATTCAAATCGATATTTTAATCAAAGCAGCAATTTTCGTTCGTATGTTAACATGAAAACGGTTAGTTGATTGTTGTTGTTGGGAGATATTTGAATGTGTAAATATTGATTATGACTTGTTGACTCTTTGGTTTTTGGAGAAATAAACCAATGCGGTTTCATTATTAGTAATTAGCTTATGTGGAAGTAAGCCCAGCACACACGGATTACATGCACTATTTCTAGGATATTAATTAAGCCGGAATTATTGTTGTTAATGGTTTGTTTGTATTGATTTTTTCAGATTTAATCAAAGCTTAGGGCGGGTTTTATGTGATTTTCTATTGTATTGCATCAATTATTAGTGGTTTCAGGCCATGCAAATGGAAATTAGTTTTCGGAATCGATATTGGCTCAATTATTGCATAATAAGTAGTGAAGAAATGTTTGAGTTATTCATGATTTTTTTTTAATAAAACCTGATGTTAATCTACATAAACGAAAACACCCCTTTTTTACTCGAACAAACAAAAATAAAATCAAAGAAGTACACTTTTTACGACATAATGATAGGTTCAAAAAATCGATTCCAGCGCCACCGCGAGAAGCAAGAATACTAAAATTATAGTTAAAATTGTGCTGGCTAGCAAGTAGTTATTACATATTAATTGTAATTGGGCAGTTTGACCAGATGCATTTCCAATGCTCTCTTGACAATCTTCGTATTAGAAAGTGGATAAATATGTTGATCAATAATGAGTGAGAGTATATATACTTTAGTGCATCGTTTCTCAACCTTTTTGGTGTTGCGACTCCCTGAAAAGCCAAAAAAACGTGGAGGCGGTCGCACCTCACTATAATATTGGTTGAAAGATAAAAATCCAAGCATTTGGAGCGATTTTCTCGGTAAGAAATCAAAAATTGAGTCTAATAGAGACGGCAGGAAAATAAACGTGTTTTATCGGGTTCCATCTTCTTCCGTCAAATCTGTCGTAAAATTAACTTATTAAGGTCGATCCACTCATATCCGTGACGGCACGGCACCGATACTTTCCGTGTCAGTGGCTTCCGTGATGAATTTTTCACTGACATTCTTTACTTTTTACTTTTGAAATTTGGACAGTGATCATGGAGTTTAGCGTGGAATATCTTGCTGCAATTGCATTGCTCTTAGACGAGGGAAAAAGAATTGAAAAGAGAGTGGGTTCATCCCATGTGGACTCTTCTGGAAGTGGAAGGAGAGTTCGGAACTTTATGTATAGGTTTTTCAGTTCAAATTCGATTTTTTAAACATCAAATTAAATTTTGTTCAAACCAAATTCAATTTTATCAAGTTCAAATTCAAATTTTTAAAATGAAATTCAATTATTTAGAAGTCAAATTAAATTTTGTAAAGTTCAAACTCAATTTATTAAAGTACAAATTCAATTTTTTTAAGCCCAAAATCAATTTTTTGAAGTTCAAATTCAATTTTTTCAAACTCAAATTCAATTTGTTAAAGTTTAAATTAAATAAACTCATATAATAAGCAACATATAAGGTTTATCATAGTAGGACGAAACGTTTCTCTGATTGCCGCCATGAAGATACAAGAAGTAGTTGCAAACTCAACAGTTAATACAACCATTTTTACATCTTTTCTTGAACAATTTTTTCTTAAAATAATATAATGAGTCTAACATCACGATAACATGGTTGGTTTTAGACCACGCAAAAATACACAAAACGCAAATGGTGCGTGATACAATTGCTGAATCGGGACATACTTAATTTTTCTTCCACCATACTCTCCTATGTTAAACCCAATTGAAAAAAATTTCTCAAAAACAAAATTGTGTGCGCGTAATTTGTTGGCAGATCCAAAGAATAATTTCAATATTCTAAATATTATATTGAACAATTTGTGGAATCGGTTACCCCTGCAGATTGCAACACAATTATTAGCTGTTTTCGATATTCCTCACATGTCAAATCTCGTACTCACTTTTGCCTCACTTTTGTTCTGTCAAATTGTAACTGATTGCAAAAAGGAAATCGAACTCAATTATGTGAATTATATAAATTAATTTTCCATATACCGAGATCAAAGAAATTGTCTCTTCATAATACTTCCGCTGCTGAATATGAAATTATTACAAAATAAGATATTCAACCACAATAAATACTTCAGTGCATAACTTCAAAATCACTTACTCAACTGATGTGATGAAAAAATATTTTTATCACATCACTTGGTTTTGTATCAGTTGGAAGCTGTCGCCATCTGTTGTAAAATAGGAACTGAACCGCCAAATCGAACAGCCATTTGCAGTGAAACTGAGGAAACTGTATCAGATAAATGTGGCAAATCGAAAACAGCTATTATGTCGATATGACCTTTGTCAATAGCTGCATCGGGAGAATCATTTCATTAAGTGCTTTTTGGATTTATTATTTTTTCATAATTTCTTTAATTATGTTGTTTATTACATGAGTTTTAATATATTTAATTTAAACTTTAAAAAATTGGATTTGAGTTTGAAAAAATTGAATTTGAACTTCAAAAAATTGATTTTGGGGTTAAAAGAATTGAATTTGTACTTTAATAAATTGAGTTTGGACTTTACAAAAGTTAAATTGACTTCTAAAAAATTGAATTTCATTTTAAAAATTTGAATTTGAACTTGATAAAATTGAATTTGGTTTGAAAAGAATTTAATTTGGTGTTTAAAAAATTGAATTTGAACTTAAAAACCTATATATAGTGGATTGGTGTGCCACGAAACTAACTTCTACGAGATGAGCCAAAACGCATTTAGTGATTTGCTAAAACGAGAAGTTGATGCACACAAGTCTGTAAATATATAGTAGAAGGATGAAGTACATTTGGGCATTCAAGCAACCTGACTTCAAACCAATCTTTACATTTATTACTTATACATTGCACTTTGTGGGGAAATATTGTTATCCATCCATCCAATGGCGCTACAGCCCAAATCGAGCCTTGGCCTCCTCTAGGGCATTTCTCCATGTTTGACGGTCCCTTGCAGCATGTCTCCAGTTCCGGATGTTCAGCATTGTCTCTGCGTCAGCCGTCACAGAGTCTATCCATCTCCTCCTGGGTCTACCTACTGGCCTATTTCCCGAAATTTCTGATATCATAAGCCGTTTTGGGATGCGATTGTCTTCCATCCTGACTACGTGACCGGCTAGTCTTAATCTGTTAATTTTTATTAAAATTGAGAGTTCTGGGTCGTCAAAAATTTCGTACAACTCGCTGTTGTATCTCCTTCTCCATATTCCATCCTCTCTGGTTGGGCCTATTATGCACCTGAGGACTTTTCTCTCAAACCTGTTGACTCGTTCCTCTATGTCCTGGGTCATAGTCCAAGTCTCGCTGCCATAGCAAAGTACTGGTCGTATTACTGTTTTGTAGAGTGAGAGTTTGGTTTTTCTGTGCACAAATCTGGAGTGCAGTATTTTTTTTTTGGGCATAAAAGGCTCTATTAGCCAGTAGTATTCGTCTAGTTATTTCTTCTTTTTCTTCGTTTCTTTTTGTGATTGTAGACCCAAGGTAGACTGTTTTATCGACTACTTCTAGGTTATGTTCGTCGATAGTTATATTTCTCCCCATTCTAAATCTTCCAGCTCTGGATTGTTGCATCACCTTAGTTTTTTCTTCATTGATCTTCAGGCCTATGTCCTTTGCCGCCTCTTTTAATTCGACATAAGCTTCCTTTGCTGCCAAAAAGGACCTTCCCACGATGTTAACGTCATCCGCATAACCAAGTAATTGTACCGACTGTGTTGCTATTGATGCTCTTCTCTGGACTGACGTTTGCCTTATCACCCATTCTAGGGCGAGGTTGAAGAGCATTGGGGCCAGCCCATCCCCTTGTCTAAGTCCTTGTCGAACTTCGAACTCTTCTGTTATAACATTTTGGATCCTTACCTTCGCCAATGAGCTATTTGTTGCGCATTTGATCAGTTGTACCAGCTTTGAGGGGACTCCTAATTCCGATAGGATCTCGTACAGCCTCTGTCTGTTTATTGAGTCATATGCCTGTTGAAAATCGACAAATATCTGGTATATATCTACATTCCTTTCCCAGGTTTTCTCCAGAATTTGCTTTAAGGTCAGCAGCTGGTCCGATGTTGACCTGTTTGCCCTGAAACCAGCTTGATATTCTCCTATAAGGCTTTCCGCTATAGGTTCTAGTTTTTGTTTCACAAGGATTGTGAAGGTTTTGTAGCTGGTGCTGAGGAGTGAGATGCCTCTGTAATTTTTGCAGGTTAATTTATCTCCTTTCTTATATATTGGGCATATAATCGCTTTCTTCCAATCATCTGGTATGACTTCCTCCTCCCAGATGCTGCATATGAGTTGGTGTAAGGTACGCAAGAGTTGCGGCCCTCCTTCCTTTAGCAACTCAGCTGTTATTCCGTCGACGCCCGGCGACTTGTTGCCTTTTTGCCTTTTTACAGCTTCACGTATCTCATCGAGTGTTGGTGGTTCTATTGAGATGTTATCTTGAGGAATCACAAATGCCTCTGTCTGTGGATCCTCGTTTAGTGTGGGAGTAGGATTCAATAGGTTTTGAAAATATTCTTTCCACCTTTCTTTTATCTTATCAGGGTCTGCTAATAGGTTCCCATCTATGTCTTTGCAGATGTCCGTCCTTGGCTGAAATTTATTGGTGATCTGGCGAGTTCCTTTGTACGCTTGTCTAATTCTCCCCTCATCGAAGTCTTCCTGTATTTGTAAGATCCTCCTGTTTAGATACTCTCTCTTCTTCTTTCTGCAGAGCTTGTCTGCGATTCTTCTTTTTTGCTTGAAAACTTCCATCCTTGCTCTTGTTGTCCTTGCGATGTACTCCCGGTGGCTCTGGTTTCTCTCTTCAATTGCGGCTCTACACTCCTGGTCAAACCAGTCAACTCTAGTCTGTCTGGGGGCCCAGCCTAGTGCCTCTTCTGCCGCCCCCTTTATGCTGCTTTTAATTTGCTCCCATTTGTCGTTGATGTTGGGCGGTTCTTCTGCCTCTCTCAGATTTTGTTCGACAGCTTGCTGGTAAGCATCTCTTCTTTCTTCCAGTTTTAGTTTATCTATATCGTATTTTGGATGAGTTTGCCCCCTATGCGTTTTGATTGTTATCCGGGTTCTCAATTTCACCTTGACTAGATAGTGGTCTGAGCCGCAGCACGCTCCTCTCATTGTTCTAACGTCCAATATACTCGTGGCCCCTCTTCTCTCAATTAGGACATGGTCAATTTGATTATTTGTTACCCCGTCTGGTGACTGCCATGTCATCTTATGAATATTTTTGTGCGGGAACATTGTTGAACTGACTACCATTGAGTTTGAGCTTGCGAGATCGATCAATCTACTACCATTGTCATTGGTAGCGTTGTGTAGACTATGCCTTCCTATGACTCCTAGGAACTCCTCTTCTTTTCCTACTTTGGCATTCATATCTCCAAGCACGATTTTAATATCATTTGAAGGTATTAACCTGATGGCGTTTGTTAGCTCTTGGTAGAATTCCTCTTTTTCTTCATCTGACTTCTCTTCTGTGGGAGCATGGGCGTTTATCAGACTAATGTTATGTAGCCTTGTTTTGATGCGAAGCGTGCATATTCTATTGCTTACTGGCTTGAAGTCCAGAATCAGTGATTTCAATTCCTTCTCTACGATAAATGCCACTCCAAACTCTCTTCTTCCATTCGGTGATCCACTGGAGAGTACCGTGTGGGTTTTAAGATCCATTATATCACTATGGGTCCATTTGGTTTCTTGAAGAGCTGTGATCTTTATGTCATATTTTTTTAGTACTAATAAAAGCGAATGCAGAGCGCCTGTTCTGTTGAGCGTCCTGACGTTCCATGTTCCAAGATCGAATTCCATATTCCGTTGCCTGAGTCGTTGCCGTTGAGTCCGTCCTGTCCGAGGCCTGCCTTGAGGATTCGTGACGGGTGGGTTTTTACGGTGGAAGGTTGTCAGCCTGCCGCCCAACCCCCAACCTGGAGGACCAGTCCGGTATTTGCTTCGTTTTGAGGCGCGAAACACTCGCCTTTCACCCTCCTCCGTCTGTTACTCTTGTATAGACAAGAGCATCCAGGGGCCACCCGATGTAAAGTCAACATCTTCGTGGAGGTGGAGGTAGGATTCGGTAGCATATCGGAAGATCTTAGATCACGTAGACTTCAGATCGCAGATGGCGTTTCTCAGGATTTATCTCTTTGATGTACCGGCACCAACAAAGGTCTCTGAGGCCGTTACTACCATTTGACCCCCAAATATTGTTATATTCCGAATAAAAAAAATCCTAAAAAAAAAATCGCACAAAAAAGATTGCACAGAACAGGTTTGAGTGTATTTGAAACTAGCAAAAAACCCGCGTACGTTGCAACGCCTTTAAATAAAAAAAGTTTATGTGTGCAGTAGGAAAAAAGTGAAAGAAACAACAAATCTGGAAAAAATGATTTTGGATATACCGTTTATATGGTTAATTTCTATTGACAGCTTTTTTGATATTCGTATTCAGCGGTATCGAAAACCTAAGAATACCAAGTTTCACTTTGAACCGATGGAAATCAAGTGCTCAAAGCTTGGCTGAAAAAAACGAATCCCATTTAAAATTCAACCTGCCTGGGGGACGATTTATAATTTTGTTTTTTTTTCGGTTAGCCGTTACACTGCCTCCTTCTTAGTGTTCGTCCCGAACACAGCTTCCGTCCCGTTCTTTCCGAGCGAACTTTTTGGATGCGCTAGATGGCATCGGAGGGCCCTTCCCTTTTCTACACTGTAAAAAAAAATATGTAAATTCACAGTTCAAATGTACAGTAAAATTACAAATCGCGATATGAAATACTAATTTACTACACAATTATTGTAATTTTACTATAAATTTTGTAATTTTCCCATAAAGAAATTGAGAATCTCCAATACTGCATGACGTAAATGTTGATTACATGAATGTGACCTATATTTTACGCAATGTTGTGTATTTTTCTAAATCGTTTATGTAGGAAAATTACAATATTTCTTAGTATTATTTATCAATGTTATGTACTGAACTTTGTACTGTTATTTTACAGTAAGAGGCGTAATTTTAGAACTTATATTTACAGTAAAATTACAAATTGTTCATTGGAATGTAAAGTTTAAATTTTCCCTCTCATAGATATAATTCACAGGTAACAATGGAATACTAAGCATATATACTCGATTGTTCTTAAGTTAAGGTCAGACCTTTGACTTTGGCCAGGGTCTGAGCAGTTCTTGTAACAGCTAAGAAATGTTTGATGCTTAGGAGGGCCGATTCACAATTAAAGCTTCAAGCTGGAAGCTTCAAGCTTCACAAATTAGGATAAAAGGGTTTGTACAATGATTCACATTCACAGCTTCAAGCTGTAGTGCTCAAATAAAGCAAAACTCAGTTGAAGATTGTAGTTTGAAGCTTGCAGCTTAAAGCTTTCATTGCGAATCGGTCCTTGCATGGTGAGCAAAATGCTAGGGGGCATACACAAAAGTTTTGGAAATTTACAAAACTAGAAGTGAAAGCTCCAATACTGATTTTATTTTTACATCCCACAAATAATGTATATTTGCTACACAGTTGGTAAAAATAAGTAAAGTAGAATTGGAATATTCCTAATAATATATATTGCAAATTTACAAAACTTCTTGTGAATAAAACTTCCAGTATTTTTTTTGTAAAATTACCACAGAAATTTTTTACAATGTATGTAATTTTGGCGATTTACCTTTTATTCGTCGAGGATTTTATAGGTACACTCGATCGCGTGGCAAACTTCACGACAATAGGGGAAATTACCAAGATACACTATGTTCCATTTGGAGCTAGGATGTGAAGATTTCCAGATATCCCATCTCTTGAACAACCTACATACAGCTGACAGGGAAATGACACTTATTTGGTAAAATTCGTCCACAATATTGGTCCCGAAATTTTAAATTTATAAGTTTTGATCATAAATTCGATATTTACTACCTTGAAAACCCCCAGATACCGATTTTCATTGGAATCGGAATATAATTGGCAAACTCATCGGCCATATTGGTGCGCCCATTTTGAATTTATAAGTTTTGATCATTAATTCGTTATTTACGACCTTAAAAACCCCTAGATATCCACTTTCATTGGAATCGCAATACAATTGGAATAATTTGTCCGCCCTATTGTCGCGGCCATTTTTAATTCAAAAGTTCTGATCATAAATTCGTTATTTGTTACCTTAAAAAACCTCAGAAACCGATTTTCATTGAAATCGGAACACATTTGGCAAATTCGTCCGCCATATTGGCGCGGCCATTTTGAATTTATAAGTTCTGATCATAAATTCGTTATTTGATACCTCAAAAAAAACCCAGATACCGATTATCATTGAAATCGGAACACAATTTGCAAATTCTTTTTTTGTGTGGCCATTTTGAATTTCGGTTATTTTTTCGGCGGCCATTTTGAATTTCGAAAATCGGGCTTCGAGATATTTCAGGGAAGACCCCAACGGACCTTCGTGCAAAATTTCGAAGCTCTGCAATGACTGGTGCGCCCGCTATAGCGCACTCTTACATACATACATACATACTAAGGATGTTACGAATGTTCGCTTTCGCTTATGCGAATGATTCGCATCATTTCAAACATTCGCATCGACATTCGCATTCGCATCAAGTAATACGAATGTGTGTAGGTCGTGTCGTGTCTCGTGGAAAAAAAATTAAAATACGACAAATTGACAGATCTGGCTCGCAAGTATCTGAGCGCTCCACCGGCCAGGGCCAGCGTTCCGAATGAGCAATTGTTTAGTGCAGCTGCCCTTATATATGAGCTTCTTAAGAACCCCATTCACAAGAGGCCGTCGACATACCGTAGCCTTTTAGGCCAGGTCAGCAGGTACCGCCCGATGAAGGCCATACATTACTCAGTCTGACTGAGGGATGAGGACTTGAGGCATACGTCTGACAGGCCGTGGACTGCAGGCGATCTCATGATTCCCTACCTGCACACAGGCGAAGACACAGTTTAGCATAGCAGGTTGTTAATTCAAGTGCAAAAATGTTCATCGTCTCAGAGAGAATTTCAAATAGAAGTTCAGATTTTCCGGCACGGACTGGCGATAGCTACATACAAAATTTTTTGTCAGCAATGCAAGTTGACGGTGTGGGTGAGTGAGTGTCTGGTTATACTTGGCCTCAAGGCGAGAAACCTTCAGGCCATGGCCTGCCGGCGGACTGTATATGAATGGGGGTCTTTAGAAATCGTCTCATGAAATATAATATTCCTCTTTTGAACATTGTTTATTAAATACGAGAAGAAAGAATACCATTACTGTATTAACACTGGTCTATTGTTCTAATATTTTTTCATATCGTATTGTAAGTAATAAAAAATGAGGACTTAATTTAATTAAATTTTTTAATGTTATTCCTAAACATTCGTATTCGTATTCGCATTCGCACTCGCGTTTTTCACTAAAAAAACACGCGCTTGTAAACATGAAGAGTCACCACGAAAATTTTGAGATAGCTGTCATCAACGGTTTTATAGATACAATGGTCTCAAGTTGGTTGATAGTTCAATTACGCTAGCCTGTATACTACAACTAAGATAGGCCGAAGAGGCTGCGCAGATGTAAAGCCCAAGTTGTGTCCCATTATTTAAGGGTCATGGGGAGTATATTATTAGATCCAGTCCTTGTTCTACGAGACATTTTCCGTTACTGTTTGTTGCTGTTCTCAGAAAATAATGACTCGTTTTTGTAAATTTCCTCTATCCAATGCTATTTTAAATTACAGTTGAAATCGCCTACGATTAATATCATATCCTCTCTTGGAATCTCATTTAATTTGTTTATCATTTGAGAACAGAATTAATCAATTTCTTTCATCACTATAAACCTTTGTTATTATGTTATAAATATTTAAAATACTTCAAAATAAAATTTAAACACAATGAAAACAATCGCAAAACATAAACAAAACTTTTGTTACAAATAATAAATCAAAACAATTCATCAACATTTTATTCCTAGAACGAAAACAAAAGAAGGGAGAAAGTAACAAATTCTGACTTATCCCCCCACCAGCATCTTCCACTTACAATATTAAACCTTTACTTTAATAAAATATACCTAAGAATCTGCACCACCTTGACTCATTCTCCAAACATCAACAGCAATTCACATGAAAATGAGGGTACTTTGCACCCCATACCAACCCAAAAACCTTATTTTTTCTTCTGCATCACCTGCTCCCTTGGGGTACGAGGAGGAGGCAGAAGTGTGGGGATAGACAAAACTAAATCATTTTGGACATACCTTTTTGTTAAGACTTAAATAGTTAATGAGACTTCATCTAAATACCTAGAGGAGACGTAACAATGTTCTCTGACAGCGTTGTACCTTAAAAAAATACTATAAAAGGATCTTCGGAACCTACACACAAAAAAATATGTGCACGACCCTAGAGCATGGATAGGATAAAAACACGTAAAAAAACGAAGAAAAGTTTTCTTTTTCCCTTCGATAAAATAACTTCATATTTTCCTGTAGTCCTTTCTAGACACAAAAGTTCTACCTCTAAAGGACGACAAAAATAATAATGATAATTTTTCCTCTCTTAATTTTGTTACTCATGAGAAATGTTTGAGGATTAAACTGGGCTTTTGTCTGTCTGAAGTTTTCATATCATACTTTTTTTCAGTGTGTTTGTTTATTCTTTGTTTCACTTAAGAATTTATTTCTTCCCATTTCGTGCTTCATCTTCTTTGTGTAGCGAATGAAAAATTATAAGGATTTAAATCGGATGGGAGGAAAATAAATGGAGAAAAATTTCCACTCACGCTCATTTTATTTTTGGCAGCGAATCCTCGAATGAAATTTTAATCATTTGCGATTTTGGATGATAAATGTGTGTGCATGTAGACGGGTTGGCTCGTACTGAACTTGGTGAACTTCAAAGTAAATTGATTAGTATTTTTCATGGCTGAAGAAGTAATTACAAAAGGATTAAGAAAAAATGAATTATTAGTGTCACTATTTTTGGTTAGAAATACGTTGTCTGGGAAATAATTCGTGGCGTTTTGACGTGAATGCGTCTGTAAGTTTGCTGCCATGACAAAACCCGATGATAACGAAATTATGGCATACAGTTTTGAGTTGCAGGCCAAAAGTTTTTTTACCTATTTTTATTATATTCTTTTTAGTCTAAATTCAGTCATTTTTGGATTTTACTTTTTACAAAATTCTGGTGAAGTGATTTGTTATGCATACCATATTTCCAGCGCCATTTTGAATTTTCTAATTTTGACAACAAATTTATTATTTCCGATCTTAAACACCCCCAAAATAGCTATTTTCAGTGAAATCGAATCGTAATTGCCAAAATCGTATATTGGCGCCGCCATTTTGATTTTTTTAAAATGTTGCCACAGATTCGTCATTTGTGACCTTAAAAACTCGCCGATACCGATTTTTAATGGATTCAGAACACATTTCCAAAATTCGACCACAGAATCGTCATTTGTGGCCCTAAAACCCCCCATTACCGATTTTCAATGGAATTGGAACACAATTGAAAAATTCATCCGCCATCTTGGAACCGCCATCTTGATTTTTTTTACAAAATTGTCAGATTACACTGACACGTTAGCTCAATGTGTGTGCAAAGTTTCATAAGAATCGGTTTAGTAGAAGTAGTTGAAAAAGCTGTCGCAAGATTTGAACCAAACAAATATACGAGGTCAAGCTAAATAAAATCATTAATTGTTCATTGTTTTATTTTCCCAAATAATAACAGTTAATATTTTGTATTATATATTCAAACTAATATTATATTAAGTTTTAACCATTCAAAATCATTAGTAAAACAGTAAATAATTATCGCTTGTTATTATACACTTGCCATATAGCTTTATTATTATCTTGGCCAGTTTCACACGGGCAGACAAACTACCAAGAAAAATCTTCTGAAAAAGTCGGACCGTGTAAAACTGGCCCTTAGGAACTCGCGCTAATGCTTATGACACACATGGGGTATCGATACCGCGGTATTGCGTATACCCAACTTATACCACATGTCTGTCACCTTATACCCAGTTCATACCCAGGAAAACAAGTGGTTATGAACTGGGTATTGATACCACGAAAATTTTGTGGGTATAGAGTAGGTATACGATCTTTTCACTGCGCACAACGCCACCTGTGTGCGAAAATCGAGCAAAAACGTCTAAATATATATTTTTATAACAAGATATCTCATCTTTTTTTTCTTTTTCGTTCCAAATTTTGAATTTACCTCAGACCCAGATTAATTTCCTCTTGTTTGGCAAGAAATAAAGCAATGAAATGTTCCATTTCCATATTAAATTCAATATGCCACTTAACACTTAAAATTTTAAATTTAACAAAATTCGCTTACTAGATTTGAAATTTTTTTTAGCTGTCGACAAACGTCAAAATATACCCGCGTTCATGTGTGTCAGGGGTTCCTCAATACCCCGGTATTCGCCATATCCTGGTATCGATACCTTGGTATCGATACCTCATGTGTGTAATAAGCATTAGGTGATGGATAGAACACGGATCGGATTTCCCTCCATAGCCTCGCGACAGAACCCCTCACCCAGCAACTACGAATCTTCTTATACCTACAAAAAGCCCAAACCTTCGCTTGGCTGATGAATCGTACATGAAATTTATTTCCCTCCATAGCCTCAGGATAAAAACCCCTCACCCATCGACATCGTGAACAGACATCAGCTAAAGAATGGGAGTTGAAATGCTTGCCCTCCATACCCCTTCGCCTATATTCTCCGTCACCGTCTCGCGTTGCGTCTCGCGTCTCGATAAAAATTCACTCTCATAATATTTTCCAAACGCGCCTAAAGAAGTATAACTTCAATAAAACGATTTCTTTCAGAATATTGTAGACATATTCACGTCATTTGTCCGTATCCACGATACAGACACCCGCTTTTTTCGATAGATGGCGTCAAGTTCAAATATGTCACCAATCACCGATCGCAGCGATACCAATAAACTCTCGTTTGAAAGCTGAGAGTTCGAAATTAATGGGTTTGCGTGGGGAAAAAGGAGAAAAAAATTGACAAGTTGTGGTATTTTTATAAGCTTTTTATTAACTTGCAATGTTTGTAGGTTTGTTTAGATCAAATCTTGTAACTGAGTTTTGACCCACTTTCATATAACCGATGAACTTCAAATTTTACACATATGTATAGTTCGCGTGACAATGCAATCTGGCCAATTTTTATGAAAATCAACATGGCGGTTTTTAAGATTTTAATGTTTGCTAGATGAAATCTTGCCACAAAACCCACTTTCATATAACTGATGAATTTCAAATTTTGCGCACATGCGTGACAATACAATCTGACCATTTTGTAAAAAATTCAAGAAAGCCTAAATGGCGGCCGATTTCTGCCATTGTGTTCCCTGGCTACCCGACATGGCTATCAAATGAAAGGGTATGACAGGTAGAAAACAATTAGCTATATGGCGTCATTCGAAATGCAAAATGGCGACCAAGACAAAATGGCGGAACACATAAAATAAACTAAAAAGTAGAAAATATAACAAATGAACTTCAAATTTCGCGTGATATAATGCAATCTAAACAAATCAAGATGTCGGTAACAAGATGGCGGTCGATTTTTGCAATTGTGTTCCATCGAGCCAACGACATGGGTATCCAATGAAAGAGTAATGCAGGTAGAATCAGGGGCGGATTAACGCGCAGGCACAGCAGGCACTGGCCTGGGGCGGCAAATTTTGAGAGGCGCAAAAAAACTTCCATCGATTTGTGTCATTGGATCAGAGAAAATGATTTTCAGGGTAGATATTTATCCGAATGTCGACATCGTACTACGAATGTACACTTGCACTGCAGCGACCAATTGCACTGCTGAGCGTTCTTTCTCTTGTTTAAAACGAATAAAAACTTATCTACGTTCCACAATGTTAGAAGAAAGACTCAACAATTTGGCAATTTTATGTATCGAAAAAGAAACGTTGCAAACATTAGATTTAGACTCCATCATTGACGAGTTCGGTCGACAAAAATCACGTCGTAAATTCACTTACTTGTAATACAACAAAACTGTTTTCACTGTTTTTCAATCTACTGTACTCATTAAATTTAACTAATTTGATAAGCAAATATGTAACCAAAGAATTTGTGATTGTATGTGATATGCGACAATAATAATTTAATATTAAAAATTAATTCCTCATCGAATTGATTTTTTATTGGAATACCAAATTTTTGAACTTGATACTATATTTGAAATTTTATTCTATCAACATTTTTTATCAAATGAAAGTTTCAGCCAAAATAGGGGCGGCAAATCGAATTGGCCTAGGGCGGAAAAAAGTTAATCCGCCCCTGGGTAGAATACAGTAAGTTCTGCGGCTTAATTTCAAATCTAATATGGCCGCCGATGGAAGAAAAAAAAATTTTAAACTCGAAAAAAAGGGAAATGGGAAAATGGGGCTGCTATTTAGGGGTTAAAAACGATTTTTTGCGATTTGCGGTGAAACATGACCTCGTAGTGGAAAATGTTTAATACAAAAGTTGTAGATAATAAAAAGATCTAAAACTTTTGTATTTAACATATTTTGACATAACCTCAAATTCTCCAAGAAAATGGCGGAAAATCGATTTTTCAGTTTTTAATTTTTTTCTCCCGTAAAAATAATTCAATTTACATGAAAATTTGTAAGAGTATACCTTGTGTTGCGTTAAAAAAGCATGATTTTCCCCCATTAACAGAAAAAATTAAAAAATTTGAAAAAAATTTAAAAAATCGAGAAATATGTACGTGATTCAAAAAATCAGGTGTTCGGTTTTTCTTAATTTTAAGCGGTTTAATGATAATAAAGTGTCAAAATGTATAGACCATTTGAAACTAGACATTTCAATGGTTAAATGAGCACTTATTGAATATCAAAGTTCGAAAAAAACATCAATAAAGTTGTCCATTCAAGATAAGGGTATTTTTTTCGAAAAATGTTAATTACTGGGAAACTATCCGTTTTCCAAACAAAAAAAAATCATGCTTATTTAACGCAACACAAGGTATACTCTCACAAATTTTCATGTAAATTAAAAACTGAAAAATCGATTTTCGCCATTTTCTTGGAAAATTTTGAGGTTATGTCAAAATATGTTAAATACAAAAGTTTTAGATCTTTTTATTGTCTACAACTTTTGTATTAAACATTTTCCACTAGGAGGACATGTTTCACCGCAAATCGCAAAAAATCGTTTTTAACCCCTAAATAACATCCCCATTTTCCCATTTCCCTTTTTTTCGAGTTTAAATTTTTTTTTCTTTTAGTTATAACCTTAATGACATTTCTTTGCTGGTCCCTCTCTGCTATTAATTTTTTTTCCTCATTTAAAACCGCTTTGGCACTAGCCTATAAGGCACCGAACACCAGCCCCGAGGTTCGGGGTTCGAATCCGCTCCGCGCCCTTCTACCTTCGCCTATAATCATAATAAGCGAGAGCAGGGGTTCTTTCGAATTTGGATGGGGGTCAGTGGAATAAAACATCTTGTTGGCATTGGCAGTTCTTTCATTCTTCCCTCTACTATCTTTCTTACTAGAGCTTGCTATTAGACATTACACTCAATGATAGAATCGTCGACAGTACAATATTCCTAGGGTAATGTTTGCTGGCGGGAACAAGATGATGGATGAACATAGATCGTCTATGATAGACGCACCGTATCCGCAAATCCCAGTCCTTTGGTAGTGGTCTGAAGCAGATAAACAATCGAGAATATTTAGAACAGTAAGGATTAACCAAAACGAATGGCGTATTAGAGAGAACGAAACGTAAGCCGACAAAGAAATAGCGGGATGGATGACGTGCACACGTATAACAAACTGGAGAGAACTAGCAAGAAGTAGAGGCGACTAAAAGAAGAAACTTCCTACAAGGACTGGAGCGCTATTTAAGAAACATTTAGCGAAAACGTCTTTTTTTTTATGTGGGAAAACCAAGCTTAGGAATCACCCTTTGTACTACCAGTCTGTCATTTCGTTCATGTCTTCTATCACACCGCATACATAATGACCCGTCCATTTAGAGAAATTCAGTTGGTTGGAAAGTTTTGATGCATCCACCATATTTTTTTTATGTGGAAATCTAAGCTCAGGTGTTCGGCATGTCGCTCAAGTCATGATACAAGTAGTAGTAGCAGTAATAGTAGAGGGAAATTAAACAAAAAAAAAGCGAAGTTATGATGTAGTTGGGAAGTTGGATTTTTGGTTTTTTTTCTTTACATATGTTAAGATAAAGCGAAAAAAAAATTTCTGCAAAATCGGTCCCGTGCTGCACGAGAAAATTGCATAAATGTCCATTTTTGCCGTAAAAATCTAAGTTTTTTTTTTGAAATTTCAACCACGTATTTATAGCATCAAAATACATCTCTTCTCCAATTTTTATCAAAATCCGACTATTTTCCCGTTATTTATTTCATTTTTAGTAAAATAAAACAAAATTTCATACATTTTGGTTTTTTGAGGTTAGGATTCATTATGAAAGTATTTATACCGAATCAGTTCGATAGTCGATTCATTCACAAGTATTTTCCAATTTTTTTTATTTTTCTACGACCAACAGAACTGGAGAATAGTGTAGCATTGCACTCAAAATGCATCAAAAATTGACATTTATGCAATTTTATCGTACAGCACAGGACCGATTTTGCAGAAATTTTTTTTTCGCTTTATCTTAACATAAATGTAAAGAAAAAAAACAAAAAATCCAACTTCCCAACTACATCACTATCATATGACAATTTCCCTCTACTATAAGCTTAGCTGGAAGGATAGAAAAAATATAGGTTATATTTAAGAGGAGTCTTTGGGGATGGATGAGGGAGTGACGATGAACCTTGCGTTTGAACTTTTGGATGTTGTATGAATTCGGGAATACTGCCTGTGGGAGATAGTTCCACAGTCGAGTTGGTCTAATAATAAACGAATTTCTAGAGCAGATGGTGCGCGAAAATAAGTGCTGCAGACTGTTACAGTGAGCCCAAAGGGCTAGTATAGTATAGTAACTTTTGACCCTATCACTTGTTCCGATCTCTGCAAAATCTCTGGAATGGAATTCAGCTGGCTTCAAAAGAATCTTGTAAATACTATTGATTCAGATTTTTAACCAGAAACCACAGAATTCTCTACCGATTGTATCATGACAATAGACGAAAATGTCGAAACATTGTCGATAGTTAATGGAGCATATTTGGTTTAAAGAAATTCATTTTCACACTATAAAAAAACCAGTTGAATTTTACTAAAAAATATTCCACAAACTTTTTCCTAGATCTTTTACATACATATATAAAAACATAGTCGTCTGCCTTCTTGGAGAAGAGTTTGAAAAGAAGCTTTTCTCTGTCACATGTAAAATATACAGTCTACACTGAGCTTAGAATCAGCTGTTCGTATCTATATACATACCAACATCATCCGATTATAAATTACCCTTTTTCAATACTGCAAAAGCTTTTTCCCTCTTCCTTCATTCATCCCCACTCCGCTAAATAATCTAATTTGTAATAGGATTTTGTATAATAACGCCCGAGTGAAAACTCACAACTTATCAAGGACGACAACGTCGACGTCGACGACGAGTCTTCTCTCAAGGATGAAAATTTTTATTTTTATTATTTATTTATTTTTATTTTTTTTTTACACTCACCATTTAACGGTCGAAGAACGACAATCCAGAGATAGAAGGAAAATCATGAAGACGGCGAGACAAATGTAAACAAAAATCCGGCTTTGACATTACTACTGTATGTATGTATAATGTATATAATATGTATGTCGGCGGCCGACTTGTTGAGGCCAAACTTGAAAATGCAAAGCGATTTTCACTCTTGAGAGGCGTTAAACTAAGCAAGGAAGCAAAAACGAACAAAAAAGAAATAAAAGAAATGGCGAAGAGGATATCAGAGATTTTTTTTCTCTATAGAAGCTTTTTCTAAGCATAATGGAATTTTTTTTTAAAGAGCACACATCTAGATGGTTTCCGTTATTATTATATAGCTTTTTTTTTATTTCAACATATATTATATGAATGTACGCCCACCAGAGCGACAATTCAACTGGCGAGGTGCTCCGCGTGCCCGAGGAGGATTCTTCAACTCTTAAAAAAAATAAAAAGAAAAGAAGAACGGGGGAAAAATAAAATATAAGAAAGATAAAAAAAAAGAAACGGAAATGTTGCGACTGTTTTGTTTATGATTCGTGTGCCAAAACCAGCTAAGAATACCCTAGGCTCGCGTCATAAATGTTCGGCAACCCTGAGTAGCAGAAAAGATGAAACTTACGACTCGCTGCGGAGCCCCGATTAAAAATAACAAAATGCAACTCCCCCGCACTCTCTGCAAGCTGATACAGAGGGAGAGTGAGAGTGAGAGAGAGAAAGTGAAGGAAGCTTTTAGATAAAATTCGCACAGGCGCCTTGGTTAATTTTATATGTTATATTGTTTGCCCCTTGAGCGACCAAGTCTCCCCCGTTTCGTGTGTATCCCCAACTCCGCCGACACCCGTTTTCCCTCCGCCCCCTTGAAAATCACAAAAAAAGGTGGCCGAGGCTGAACAGTGGTGCCCCGTCACGACGCCGACACTGGCCTATAGAGAAAGAAGCAATATCGCCCCGACATCAATCCGATATAGGCACACAGACCTCTGATGGCACACTCTTGTGTAGTGTACATAGATACACGCAGCCCCAAAGATGAAAGGTGCGAGAGCTTTCATCGTCGGGAACACCAAAAGACTATAGAGGAGCTGGGAAATCCCGCTACAGTTTGCCATTCAGTTGATAACTACCTGAGCTCTAGCTAGGATCAGGGAGGACTATCAGGATCGCGGTCTACAATCGGCCTTCTGTGCTCTAATCCAACAGTTTGGTGCTATAAAATCTCGAAATTTCGCCGCGAGCATTGTCGTTAGTCGTGTGCTGCTGCTGTCCTTGATTGAGTTGTTCGTGTCCTTCTACCATAAAGAAAAGGGGATATAAAACGGCGGGAGAATATCCTTCTTCGCTAAAAACACACCAAAAAAAAATACGTCTTGTCTTGTCCATCTTCTCCCAAGGAAGAAATCGGCGTCGTTAACTTTCCAGGAGGCTTCATCTTTACAAAACTGAACTTTGTGAGTGCCGCGCTATAAACAAAAGTGTTAATCGAAATCATTTGTTTTTTTTTTGTTGTTGTTATTATTATTGTTATTGTTGTTGTTGCGGTGAAGCTTCCCCGAGATAAGTCCTTGCACGTTTTTACAGTAAACAAAAGTTTATCTCCCACTCTTGTGTACATTATAGCGTCGCTTATTCGTTCGTTGTACGCTGTTGTACCATCAAATTTCCAAGACAATCTTTTGTTCCTTCCTTCCTCGTTTTTTTTTTGTGTTTAGTTTATTGACTTACCTCGTAAAGTTGCCTTTGATTAAGCGAAGTTCCTTTCACGAAAAGGACGAGATTCTAGTCTTGCGACACCTTAAACCGCTATTAAAAAAAAAGTAAATAAAATAATCTTAGTGAAAACATTATTTTTTTTTTCGCTTTTATCTAATCTTAATTTATTTTTTGCTGTCTTAATCTTATGTGATAAAAAAAAAGTGTGTTTGGTGAAGACTGACAAAGGATATGTTTTTTTTTTGAATTATTTTTTTTATTTCTTGTACAGGATTCCTCGGGAGCTTTTTATCCAAGAGTTTAAAAACCAACCAATTGGAAGTGAACACAGATGAACGGACACTCCGGACCGTTGCACGTTTGAAGGAGCCCAGGGATCTATTCGCATTGCCTAAGGATAGGGATCATGATTGTCCACAGCAGGCCGCCAGATGGCCAACAGAATGCCAGGTAAGAGAAAATTCCTCCCATCAACTTTTTTAAACACAAAAAAAAAACAAAATTTTTTAATTACTTTTAATACCCTCACGTTTTTCCGCATCTTCTTCTAAACTGTTGTTGTTGTTTTTATTATTGTTGTTGTTGTTGAACCTGTTACCCACTTCTACTGTTTCTATTACTTTTTTTAAAAAACAAAACAAAAAAAAAATACGTGACAGAATCCTTGATTGTTTTTGTCCTTAATTAATTGTAGGATACTTAAAATGCCCTTCAAACATAATTAGGGCTTTCTTCTCTCGGCTCGTTTTTTTTTGGAAATGGATTAACTTATTTTTTTTTCTTCTATATTTTTATTAAACTTTTCCTATTAAGGATACTTAAGGATACTACACCGAAAACGACTTTCATGAAGTTTTCTTTTCTTTCGCAGCCACTTTTATTATAGTTGTTATATATCTCGGGAAATTAGTGAAAATATTTTTCGTAAATTGCCCAATGAACTTCTTAATGTTGAAGAAGAAGGATGTCTTGAAAAAAAGTGTATTTAACGAGTTTTTCTGGTTATTTGACTAAACACATAAAAAATATATATTAAAGCTGCTCTTCTTTTAAGTAATTATGGATTTAAGTTTAAAATTTAAAAGTTAGGAAATTGCAGCTTGGAAATGAGTTGTTTAAAAAATATATAGTGACTTGAACATGGATAGTGTAGAGATCGTGAAAAGTATGAACTACTCAAGTCTTTTTTAAAAATCTATACTGAAATATTGAAAAATATTCTTAATCTACATCCAAAATGCAACGTGAGAAATGTAATTTAATACACGATAGCACAAGTTTCCGAAAATAAGGCAGGCCAGAAAGTCTCTTTGTGTGAGTCTCTTCTAGAGATGTTAATTAGTCTGAACAGTGTTCCGAATAGTTTAACTTGGTTTGTGAAGTTCGTCATGGTCAACATACTTAATCGTATTAGTTTATTTGTGATAACCAAATTCTCGCATGGATTTGTAGAGTTCTACTCGGACTATGCTATGAATGAGGCTTTAAAATTTAGTTTTCAAACTCGAGGAATTTTACCATTCCCTGCTTTAGGGTAAATCTTATCACTTGTTGAGTTTTCTGAAATAAATTTACTAGTATTAGCCTACGATGTTGTTAGTGTATGGGACAGTTCTGTTTTGCACGACAGTGGAGAATATTACTATAAGTAGAGATACGGAATCGGTACTTGACTCTTTACTCATATGAGGCTTTCGATTCTACTCATATCAGTCTTCTTCTTCTTCTTTTAGCGTTACATCTCTTAATGGGATTTAGCCTTCTGCACGACCTGCCTCCATGCTGCTCGGTCCATCGCCATTTGCCTCCAGTTTGTGACATTCAACTTCCCTATATCACTTGTCGTATTGTCGATCCATCTTGTTCTTGGCCTACCTCTTGCCCTCACGCCTTCTGGGTTACCATTGAATGTTCTCTTTTGTTTCCTTGAGTCATCCATACTTATTAGATGTCGCAACCATTTTATTTTTTCGGCCTTGGCAAAACGCACTACGCCTTCGTTCTCAAGGATTGCGTTGATTTCTTCGTTGGTAAGCCTCAGAACTATTCTATTTTCTAACCGCGCGCCGTAAATTCTTCTAATTATTTTCCTTTCGAAGACTCAGGTTTTTTTCATCGGCTGCCGTTAGTGTCCAAACTTCACAACCGTACGTTACTATAGGTTATATTATACTTTTATACAATGTGGTTTTCAGGTTTTTGGATAGGAGTTTTGATTGTATAAGCTTTTTATGTGCAATATAGCAAGCGCTGCCTGCTTTAATTCTATCCTGGATGCAGTGGTGCATACTGCTGTCATTCCTTAAGAGTATGCCGAGGTATTTAAAGTGCTCAACTCCCTCGAAATTATAGTCGGCAATGGTTAAGTTTTGTGGGCTTCTGCAGTTTCTGGACATTCTCATATATTTTGTTTTGTTTTCATTTATTTCAAGTCCAACCTTTTTTGCTTTTGATTCTAAGGTCACAAACGTTTCAACCATATTGCGGTATGAATTCGCCATTATCGTCAAGTCATCTGCGTATCCTATTATCTGATATGACCTAGTGAATATACTGTCACTATTTTCTAGATCCCCTATGGCATGTTGGAGAGTCATGTTGAAGAGTAGCGCAAATAGCACATCAGCTTGTCTAACACCATTGTTAATATATATCAGTACTCTCTAAAAATGAACCAGTAAAAATTTCACTGGTTCATCCAGTAAAAAATAATTTCACTGGAAAACCAGTGCATTTGCGTCTGTTGATTGAACCAGTGATAAGTTCTCTTTAAAAATGAATTAGTAAAAATTTCACTAGTTTAACCAGTGAAAAAATATACAAAAAAGTATAAATGTTATATTCTAAACGGAGTCACTCAACTTTTTGATCTTTATACCAAATTAAAGAATACACATTTATCTAAAAGATAGCCTAATTTTGTTGCTTTACGATAATTAGTCTACGAGTAATTGAAGTTTAAGTAAATTTAAAAAAAATTTTTTTTTTCTTAAACACCCTGTATTTTAGTGGATAGTGGGGATAGCCGCTCTCTCTAGAACAATTTTTTTCTCCAAACACATCCAGGAATCAGCCCTGAAAATATTAGCCGCGTAGTCGAACAAAGGATTTATTGAACGTCTGATGACCTTTGCAAGTCGCGAATGAGTGCATTATGAGTATTTTAAATCTTTAAAACGGCAATATCTCATGAACGGCAATTCGTACGGAAAAATGTATTTTTTTGTAGATAATCGCATAATCTACAAACTTTGTGAACACTATTTTATGATAACACACCGTTCAAGAGATATTTGCAAAAAACTGATATTTTTACCCTTTGACCTTGAATAAAAAGTTTTCCGGCTGCCAATCACGTGTCAGTCTCGACATTTTATTTATAATGATGTTTTTAAGGTGTGTACCAATTTTAAGCAACTTCCGAGTTGTCTTCAGTCTTTAGCTTTTTTTCGTCTATTTTGACTGGACTGTTATGCCTAATCTCCAATGGGAGAACCAACCACGTACCAGTTGGCTGAATTAGCTGACAAAATGCGTTCACACACATTTCTATCAATGTAGATGTGAAATGTCAGAAAATTCTGTCTTGTTTTGATCGGGAATGCCGCGCAAAATTATATATGAAATAAATAATTTACAAACATTAGCTAATCTAGTAGCACTCCAATTAAATGTCATTTTCACTTTTTGTGTTGACATATTTTTTGGCGCGATATTCAAATTAAACTTAACGTCATTTTTGCCTTCATATTTGACATTTTTCTGTACAAAATTGTTTAGAGCCACTGAAAAAAAACCCGCTGAATTGTATATGGCAACTCAAATGGTTTAACTAACACATACGGAAAGTTACACAAGTCGACCAAAACACGAGCGAGACGGGTTAATCAATTTACAATGAGAAGGAGTAGGTAGCAGCATTTTGGTTGGTTGGTTCGTGGTTGGTTCTCCCATTGGAGATTAGGCATTAGGTACCATTGCATATGAATGTATGACAGTGGCCAAAATGGAAGTGAAGTAGAAGTTATATCTACTTCAGTGGAAGTAAGTCTACTTCACTTCTGCGTTACATTTCATTTAGGTTTAGCTTATGAGCGGATTTTTTTCCCCACCACCATCCAGTGTTCCTAGTGAACAATATGCAATATTCAGTAGCGCGAATTTAATTTATGAGCCTTTGCTCCTTAAAAAAATCGTAAGATCCGCATCTCCATCCGCGGATGTGAGCCTTCAAAAATCCGCATCGGCATCCGTATCGGCGGATGTCAAAAAATCTGCAACATCCCTGGTACACATAAACTGTTTTGGATCATACCAAAGACCAAAACATAACCTTTAGTGAAGAAATTTTTGGTTCCGAAGTAAGTTAAAAATAAATAAAATTCAATATTATTTACAAGATTGCTAAGACTTTCCATTTTGATTTCGTTGTCACAGCGCCCGGTAAGCTTATATTCGAATGCGCACATAAATCCATGCTTGGGCCGGTCCAATAGATCGGTTCGGTCCTGCACATAAACACGCTCTGCGAGCATCCCTTTCTACTTTATATTCACCAACATGCATTCGTGCATTGGTGCAACACGGAGAAAAGCATACACTTTTCTATGCGATAAAAGAGCTCCAATTTGCGTTTCCACTTTGCGTTTTAGATGTAAACGAGCCTTTATAGGTTTGAATTTTTTATATCCCATATAAACTGCATAAGTATATTTGAAATTTGTCCCCGCCGGAAATCGAGTAATGAATACGCTAATGCAAGTCGCAAGTATAAGGCAACCCTTCGTTGAAAGTTATTAATAATGCCAAAAGCAAGGGATTGCAAATTTCCTGCTTTTTGTTCCATGTACCCGAAACATATTCTCTCGTGAGAGAGTAGGTATATGTAAAGAAAAAAATCATCGTTTTTCAAGGAATCGAGTATTTTTGAAGTAATAAAAAGTACTCATTTTGAGTAATTTTCTTTCGATTCCACTCGAGCACTTTCCACCGATTACGTGCCCAAATTGTTCCAGGCTCCAACCTGCGTCCCCGAAAATAGATTGAAACCCAAAAAGTTCTTAGCTTACAGAGTTATCGCCATATAATTCGGAAAATTTACGCGCACGTGAGGAAATGACAATTCCACACACATTAACATTGCGGGTATGTATGAAATACAAGCGCACCTGCATTGTAATTTCCCCTTCGAAATTCGTTTACGGTCATCAGAACTCCCCTCATAGCATCTGACTCCGACAAGAGACGCAGTGAGACTGATTGAATTGTGATTGAGAATATAAATAAGCTGGTGTTTTGGGTTTTTAAACGAACAGAGTGACATTGCGCGCTCCCTTTTTCGAATCTACTTTCGTGGTAGGGATTTGAGACTCTCACTGCTCCACTAGAGAATTGCACTGCGCATGGAAATAGCGATTTTGAGTTTTCCTTAGTATAATTGCTTTATACTATATGTTCTGCCTTTGCAGGATGCCTATTCCAGTCTTCTCGCATTGCCTCCTTTTCCCATAACTGGACAATTACTTAATGAATCGCATAATATAGTGTGACTAGCACCGCGGAAATATTGCAGAAGGCACGAGGCCTCATTATTTTTGAACAGATTTCAGGTTGTGATAGATTTTCCTAATCTTCAATCATTCTTTCTTTCCCACTAGATATTGCCGATATTGCACACAATGATATAGAACCATCAAGCATCCAGGGTTTGAAAGCAAAGTAAACTTAAAGCAAAGCACTTATTTTTAAACATACTTTGCTGTAGATTGTGAAAGCTTTTTGTTTCATATTGCTGCGAATGCTGTTGCTTTCAAATTACTTAAAAGCTTTCAGGAGCATTCTGGTCCGGCTGCAAATGCTTCGGCTTTAAAATACTTTGCTGTGATATGCTTTCTATTTGCTTACAGTTTTTCAAAGCTTTGCTCTCCAAGGCTGTGAAGTACGTTTCTTTCCTTCAGCATTTTTTTTTCATGGTCCATCTTTATATAGTAAAATGGTACTTTGTTAAGAGGGATGAAAACTTTTTTTTATGTGTATGTGAAGCATTCGCAGCTGCACCAGCATTTGTAAGCAACAGCATTCGCAGCAATATGAAACAAAAAGCTTTCACAGCCTACAGCAAAAAGTTTGAAAATATGATTTGCCGTAAAGCAAAGCAAAGTAAATTGCTGTGGTCTTCGCAGCAAAGCAAAATCAACAGCAACAGTATTAAAATTCCCGCAGCAATTTAAACCCTGGAACTATCACCAGTTACCTTACCATTTACCAATTCATGAAAGTGCTGTACCAATCGCTCCAAGCTCCCCTTTAAAGATCGGCGATCAGATTACAATCTTTGCCTTTACCATTGCCGATGTAAATTGCTTCGGTATTTTCAATGTAACTTCAGTTTCATGTGTGGTCTTCGCTTTCTGTACTTTTCTAGCTCACAAGATTCTTCTCCCAGCCCTATTTTTGTCAGCCTGTGACGCCCTTTTTCTTTGCTGTTGATCTCTTTGTAATTCCTCTTTTGCATGTCTGTATTCTATAAGAATGCTGCTTTTCTCGGCACATGCTATTTTTATATTCAATCACCAGCTTGTATTTATCATCGAACCAGTCGATCCGATGTCTAACTCTTTTCTACGCTAGCATCTCGCGAAGTGCGGTGTTTCTAGACATTTCATTGCGGATACGAAGCTTTATTGAGTTGTAATCTCCTCTAGGGGTAGTAAATGAACAAGATAATTATCTGAGTCGCAGGTGGCCCCGCGAGTTTGGTTGCGAGTAGCTCCAACAGGGGACTCACTCAGATGGCTTAATGCACATCCTTGCATGAAAACCTAGTTCTCATAACATCCAAGTTCCTACTCTCACCCAGCTCTAGAACTAGTTGTCCATTCCAATAAGGGTTCTCATGCAAGCTGAGGCTGCCTTTATTCATGAACATACATGATTGAACTTTTCCGCTACCACCCCATAATACAGATATTATGGCAAAAGCCTTCCAATTTAACTGAGTCCCCTTTACCCAACATACATAGTCAAAAAAGAGCCTGCAGCAAATTGCGCTTGCAGAGGAGCAGGGCATTTAAGGCAAGCGAGCTAATATGTTATATAGGCATCCTAACTTTGAATCAATGATATCATTTTTCTCTGACCTACTAGAGACCTATACGTGCTTCGACAAACCATTTTTAGTGCGTATAGGTATTTGCGAAGAATGGAAACATAGGCGATCAATACCTTTTTAATCTATGGCTTGGTGTACAGTACCCGGCAACACCTAGGAACTTGGGCTGTTCTGAGCCCTGCCCCCACTCGGTTATCGCCTCCAGAAGACTCTCTTGCGCGGAAACTACATATTTGTTCCGTGGTCAGGAGAGTCTTCGGATAGTCAGTCGCAAGCACGCCCTTTCTGACACTTTCTGCCATTTGGCAGAAGGTCGGCTTTGGAGCCGTTCTAGGCTTCATTATCGGTGTGTGGGACTTTGGAAGGCTTTTAGCCGGGTTATTGTGGCCTCGAGAGGATCCAGAGGATCTAAATCTCTTCCTAATATTGGTATCTCTCTTCCCTTCAGGGGCCACGCAGAGCCGGGAGTAGCCAGCTTCCAAAAATCGTCTAAAACGTTTTCGGGCTGTGCCACCCGTCTTCTCAAAGCGAATGTTTTTTCGGGTCCTCTCTCCGATGGATGGTGCCCGCGCTTCCACAGGTGGGCCTCTAAAGAGATCTTCTTCTAATGAATGACTGTCCTCATTGAAGAGGGATCCCGAAAATTCCCCTTCACTGGGGCCACATTCGGCACTCTGGTGCATGGGTTTAGAAATATCCAACTGGCCTTGTAGGCCGTCCTTTTGGGGATATAAAAGCCACAAAAGTATTTGGGGCGTTGAGAGGTGCTCCATCCTCAAAAGTGTTTTTAAAGGTCTATATTGATCCTTCAGCACGATTGTTTACACCTTGGGATTGCTTTTACTCTTATAATTTTGGGATTTCCTTAGTTGCAGTAGTAGAGACTAAAAGGGTAGTCAATCTGTCTTAAGCATCATCAACCACTTGACGATCTTCGCTTTAAAATTTCTTCGTTTTTTAAAGTAAAATAAAACGCTCAAAAACTTTAATGAATTTTCCTCCATGCATAACCAAGTCAGAAAATTAAATAAAATATTGAAAATTTGGCAGCCACGTAAACTAATTAATGTTCGTTAATTAAACAGAATAAACTTTTCCCATGATGGAAGGAAAACTGAAAATCTTCTCTCCTTACCAGAATCTACGTAATGCTACCGAGCAAAACTTAATGAACATCAGCTTTACTTGTGGGTATAATGTGTTAACTAGGAAAAATTTCCTCCACCTCCTTCATCACCCAACAACAACAACAACATCGACCCCCACCTTCTTAAATGAAATGCACACAAATTGGTACAAGTATATACCGCCCATTACAGTAGCATAGTACCTAGCCGAAATCTACTTAAGCAGCTTACAGAAGTCTCATTAAGGCCCAGAAGTACTTACCTCATAGACTTAGTAGTGGATGTCGAGTGGCTCGGGTGGAGAAGGGCTAATTTTGAGAAAACTTCCTTCCGCAGGACTCGTAAAACTTTCAGCAACTTATGAAGTCATTCATTAGGACTCGGGCTTAATTCATCTCTAGAGCGACACAGATTACGAATTTAGGCGATGGTCGCAGCATCCTTCAAATGTTTTGTTTGACGTAATTTTTTTTTGGTTGTAATTGTTAACGATTAATGCAACACCAGATGACTCGCCAGTCGTTCTCTATTTATAATTATTTCAGTTTTTCGAGAACGACGACCAACTTTGTTCTTTCTTATCCAGAATTCTGTGGGAGTAGTAATTACCGAAGCTTTTAAGGTAAATGGAATTCAAATGATTCTGTTGCTGTGTACTTTTATGGAAACTATGCTCTACTACCACAATTGCACTCAGCTTAAAATGCTTTTTGTGAAAATCCTTGAAGAGTCCAAGATACACGATGGAGAGAAGGATGCGGAAAATCGGGCTCACAAAGCGTTTCGTCGCATAATGGGCACCGTTTAACGTCGCTCGAGCACAAAATTGCTAACCGTGGAAACTACCCACATTTTGTTGGTAGTATAAGATGTGATTCTCAGAGGTGAGAGGCAGAATTTTCAGGGATACACTCACACCCCCAGCTCGGATACGGAAGTAGGCGATTTTTTGTTAGAAGTAGGTTAACGAAAGGCACTTCTAAGCGAAGAACTACGAATTCAATGGAGGGCCAGAGATCGTGAGGAGAGTGCCCTGATGAAGCAGGAGCCGGGGTGGGTCGCTCTTCTGGCCAGATTATAATTTCTGAAGCTCTCCCATTGTTTCCTCCCCGAACGACTAAAATATGGAGCAGACAATTATTAGGGAGCTTAAGGGCCCCATGGGTGTCCCTAAGCTTCCAAGAATGATGCGAATGAAGCTCTCGCTTGATGTCCTTCTCTTTGTGATTTTTTTTTTCGGGATGAATGCCGCTTTTCATTCCAGTTGAAGAGTCCTTAGGAAACATTCTTGAAGTGGAAACATGACAACAGAGGGATGCCATCCCACTTTTTTGGGTGAACGATTCCGAGGATGCTCACGATGAAACTAATAAAGGATACGTGGGATGACCGAGAGTCGAGCAGATAGTATACCTGCATATAGACCATATCCCGGGGGCAAGTCGTGTACGGCGGCATCATCATTGCAGGACTCCCCCGAGTGGATTTACGACATTGAAGCTGTAGCCGAGATCACTTCACCAAAATTACATTCGAAGCTTCTTTATTGTTATTCGGATCCACTTTTACCGATGTCGGCCTTGGGCGAGACAAGGAGCACGGAGCTACGGTCTACGTCGCCAACCCCATTGCCCCCGGCGACTATGGATGTGCTCCACGTTTATTACAACAGAAAATTTCTGTGCTTGTGGCTTCTCAGTTGCTGCTTTGGGGGTGGTTTACATTGGGGAATAATACCGGGAGTCGTTTTCCTTATTATGAAAACAATTTTCGCTGCTTTTATTGACGGAAGTGGCAAATTATTCGCCCGTGATGAATACCACATAGAAGCAACTTGTACCTGCGTCATCGATTATCGTGCCTTACTTTCCGGCACATGGCTTACCTTGAGTTTTGTTCCTATCCTTTTTATTTTCTGTGCTGGTGGCACACGCTTTTCCTAGTACATACGCGACATCGATGGATATAGAAGCCGTCGTCGAATGTGTGACAGAAAATATCCAAAAGTTGTTCACCTCTCGAAAAGTAATCGTGACATTGAATTCTGCTTTTTAACATGACAGAAACGGAGTGGGAGAAAAAAGGCACAGAGCATTTTTATGCATTAGATAGAATTACGCCACTTCTATTTTTTTTTGTGCAGAAAATATAAATGTAAAAATTATTACATGCGTGTCTTTTGGGAATAATCCATGGCTTGGGTAATGATAGCAGCTCGCCGCGTATGGCCTTGTCCCAAATTTGGGACTCTCTCTCTCGACTCGTTCTGGAAGTTAGTCTATGGACTCTTTGCATCAAAAAACAATTCAAGTGGAATAAATCGAAAATAAATAGAAAAAGTACTAAATCCAAATATAATGGGATAATTAATTGTTGATTATCTCTGATTTATTGTTAGTAGCTGCGGTTTTATTATTTCGATTTATTTTTGTATCTTATAATAGATAAGTTATTATATGTTGTGATTTTGCTCGTGGCTATGAATCCATTTGGAAGAAGAACGATTCAATGACTTCACATTTGGCCTTGGCTTAAATGGGTAGGTCAAGAGAGCAGCTTATTTATCGTTCAGTGATTAAACGCTGGCTTAAGTCTTAAGTAAATCAAACAATGGAAAGTCTTACGTTATTAAAGTAAATGATTATCAAAGCTTAGTTCCTTATTATACAAGGATACAATCATGTTTGATATTATCGCTTTCATTAACTAAAGGGAAAGGCACCGACTCTTTGGAAAGGTTTCGATTTCGTTAGTCTATTACGTTTTATTCGCAAAATGTTTAATGAGTACCAGGCACGAATAATCTGTTGCTGCCTTCAAATATCTTTATAAACTATGCAAAATAAATAAATAAAATATCTCAATCATAACTAGAATGATTTAAATATGAATTGTAGAATGTTATTCCGCCATTTGTCAAGAATTTTAGATAATACAGCGCGTGCTTACAAATATAATTCTTATGTAAGCATAATGCCACTAACATTTACTACTTCAAAACAAACTATCAAAAATTTCAAAAATACAAAAGATCAATCAACATAAATTTCTAATAAAAACGCATTATTTCCTAAAATAACGCACTTCCGTAATGCGCAATCGTTTACATTGTAAAGCACAATCCATACAACACGTAACAAATAAATTTTATATCTCAGGCACATGAGCAACAATTCGAAAATTAATCCGAGACACTTTCTAGCTAAGACCCGAATTTACTTTTTATGACGTTATAAAAGCTCTCTATGTGAAAAGCTGTAATAATAAAAGCTCTCTATGTGCAAAGCTTTCATAACAAAAACTTAAAAGCTTTTAAAAACTCCAAAAGTTTCTTTTCGTGAATTTCTGTTGTTTGTAATTTTTTGAATTTTTATAATGCGAATATTAAATATTGTAAATTTTTGATGATGTCAGTTGAGTAAATGTTAATTTATTGTTGTGAATGGTTGATGATTAAAAAAATTGTAGTTGACTGCCATTCAAGTTGAATGTCATTCGAGATGGTTTCGATATTACAAATGAATTTCTGATGTAGTTTGATTGGGCTTTATAACCTCAAAATAATATTCGATATAAACATGAGAGTTTTGTTTAGTTTCTGTTTGTTTTTGTTTTATGTGGAAAAGCCAAACTTAGGTATAACCCTTTATACTACCAGTCTGTCATGTCGTTCAGGTCATTGTGCAATGTCTAATAGCGAGCTTAGTTTAAAGGATAGAAGAGAATAAGATAGAATGGTGATTTTGCTCAGTGCTAAGGCAGATGATGATGAATCTTAAACTGGAGGATCTTGTACGAGTTCCAAAATACTGACTTCCGGAATATTGTTCCAGTGTTGAGTTGTTTCATTATAAACGAGCTTTCTAAATCGTAGTATGCGTTGAACGGTTGACTGCAAGGCGTGGGAGTGAGGCGAGTGGGCGGGAAAAACATTAGCAAACAAGATATGTTTCAGTGAGACAACCGCTATGATAATATGGTGCAATTTTGCACGTTGTTCAGCTATGCAAAGGCTGTTTTTGAAGCGCTAGGCCAGATATATTCGATGTGGGGCTGCATGTAGGTCTGTGGGAGCTGGTGTTGTAGCTTTGCGTAAAACTTGTAAATTAAGTTTTCTCGCGGTCGCTACATGCCCGCGCCCCATCGGCGTAGCGTTAACGGTTAACGCTTTGGACTGCTTGGAGTTGTTGTCGCGGTCACAACCAATAGATAGATAGATAGAGATTGACTCGATTGTACCTATCAATTTGACGACGAAGTGTTTTCGTAATAGTTTAATTTCTTCGTATGGGCCGTCATATGGAGATTCGAAAGGATTTCGAACACGATCCACTCGTACAAAAACGTAGTTAGTTGACGTCCTCCAGCTTGAACGGCTTGTCGAGGATATTTTATTTTTATGTTCTGCAATATGAGAGCGGAGGCGAGAGAGAAAACCTCTGAAATTTCTATTGGATTTGCATCAGTTGTGATGAAAATCGAACTGGGAGTCTCAGGTTTTGACCGTATACGAGCTCGGCTGGTGAGTATTGTAAGTCGGTCTTAATTGCCGTGCGGATGACTAACATGACAAAGGGAAAGTCTTGAGTAGTGTTTTCTCTTGCTATTAAGCACCGCACCGTTCGACAATCCCGTTTGCCTGCGTTTGGTAGGCGGTTTTCCGGATTCGATGAATGCCGACTAATTTGGCCACACAGTTATGATTCGAACTGCGGGCGCTTTCAAAAATATAGCCGATTGCAGCAGGAGCAGTCAAGTGCAAACGAATTCAAATGCTTGGTCTGTTTGCTTACAAATTTGAACTTCAGCTGACTATTTGAACAGTTGACTGCTTCGACTGCTGCAGTCGGTTGAACTTTTGAAAGTGCCCTGGCCTACAAATATGAGATATAGGAGTGTAGTACAATAGACCTAGTGAAGTGGCACACGGTGCTTTTGGGCCAATACTTGAAATAAAGAAAGAAATATCTGCCCGTTCAGCCTAGGCTTTATAGACTTGGTAGAATTAGGAATGAACGAACATATTCTCGCCTGTACAACTTTGACGACACAAAAAGCGACAGAGCTGGCACAACAAAAATACATTATAACCTAAAAGAACGCATTTCCATAATGCACAACCGTTTACATTGAAAGCACAATCGATACACACTCTTAATTAACCAATGAATTTTATATCCCGAGACACATCAGCAACAGTTCCAAAATTAATCCGAGACACATTCTAGCTAAGACACAAATTTATATTTCATGACGTAATAAAAGCTCTCTTTGTGCAAAGCTTTCATAATAAAAGCTTAAAAGCTTCTAAAAGCACAAAAAAGTTTGTCTTAGATAATTTCTGATTATAATTTGGAATTTCTTGAGTTTTTATAATGAGAATATTATTATACATTTTGATTGATGTAAGTGAGTAAATGGTCGAATTGAATGAGGTTGTTGGTGATAAGAAAATTGTAGTTGATTGCGATTCAAGTTGAATGTCTTTCGAGAGAGTGTCGGAAACACAAATCTCAGTCAGTTTGTTTGTTGGGGCATAAGGTGGTTGTGGGAAATCAGTACTGACTAGGTAGTGGAGTAGAGGTGAGTCCATATCGAGAAAGTACTGTGCTGGATGGGAAGTGTAAAACAAAAGTTAAGAAGACGAACTATGTGCTGAGGTACACCAGAAATCGATCATATGAATCAGTATCATGTGAGACTTTGGTTTAATTTAGTACAAGATTATCGAGGGTATGTTAGAGCAAGTGGCACATAACGAATTAAAAATTCATGCTGTGCTATAGGATTTCAATGAATGTTTAATTGAAACTGCAAATAGAGCTGTATCCACTTTGCAAATAAACAATAGCAATTAAGCATTCCAGCATTCTCCTACCACTACCCTTTCCATTTTACTGAATGAATATTCATACTCCAATTACCAGAAATAATCTCTTGTCCATTTCACAATATGCTCAGTGCAAAACATTCCTTCCATGTCCAGACAATTAAACCTCACCATTCCCTTATTCCGGTCTGTGTTCTTTTTTTGCCTGTTCTTTATTTTCGCTGCTGTTGTTATTTTTCTTCACGTTTACCATCTCCACGAAACGCTGTAAAACACCTGTAAAGATCCTCCCCGAAAAACCCCATCGACATTTAACTGTAATTGAATCAAGGAAGGATTTGCATGCTGTGCTCGTTACGATTTCCCTTTTTATCCTCAAGCAGAATTGTTATAGCGAACGTTGAATGCCTTTAAGACGCCCAACGACATCCACAGGCAAAAGTCTAATCATCCCTGTAAAAGCGACTCCTTTTACTCTCCCATTTTAAAAATGATGGCGTATAAATTTGAGAAAACATTCCTTTAGAAAAAAGAAATCCTTGTACACAGGTCTTGTTAGGAATGTCCTTGATAGGCGGGGTAAGACCGTCTTTATTTAGAGCACACCTCGGGGCTTCTATACATTTAATATTCTGTTTCAGTTGTAAGCGTCCCCTAAAAAGTAATAAAAGCAGCTCGTGCAGACTTAGCAAGTATACTTGCCCCTGTCACTCATACCCCCCGCTGAGTCAAATGTATTCAACACAAGATTCATCCTGGGCCTTGATTCGACTCGTCTGTATGTACGGATCTAACATTTGATTTAATAAGAGTGGGGGTGGGTGTATATATATACGACTTGGTGAATTGACGAGATTCTAAACTCATGAAAACCGATTTTTTGCCGCCATTTCAATCACAGCTGGGGTGGGTTCTGAATGTGAACATTTTAGGTGACTGATTGTAATCGATATTATATAGTACACAAAAAGCAGCACTTTATTTCATTCAGTTCAGGTCATCATGTCGAGTGTCGATGGCTGTATCTGGCTCGGAAACAAGTCTGACAGTTCTTGCTTTACATTCGGATTTGGGGAACAGGGATGCTAATGCTGTTAAGTGGTTTTTGGGGTATCTTCTTTCGACACCAACTCGTCGAGAAATAACTCCAATGTTTCCATCTGATTGGAATTTTTTTTATTTCCCAACGACACAAAAAAAAATGTTTACATCGAAAAATTTCACATTCCTCTGAAGCGAAATTAAATGGAAGAATGATGGAACCATTGATATATCCGCTTCGATCGATATGTTTCTCGATTGGAGTCGGATGTGTGCCATATCCCAATTGTATATGGTGATACGAGATGATGCTCAGGTATTGGGAAACGATTGTGATGAAATGGAGCGAAGATACACCCTCAAGGGCAAACGGCACAATGAACAACCTCATATCGTGTTGTCTGGATGCTCAGAAAATGCCATATATGTGTACACATAAAAGGATTCAAAAGCAGACTCTTCACTCTCTCACTTCGTACATTGTCAAATTTTATGAAGGATAAAAACTCCACATCCATCCATATATCGAAAAAGGAGGTGTCGTACCTGGCAGGGATTGTGAAGGTCTCGAAATAAAAATCACGGCACAGTTGAACTCTCTGAACGCCATTCGTGTGTCATATTGATGGAGGATACCCCATTCAAAAAAAAACAAACAAAAACAAAAAATATTACATGTAAACCAACGAACCCTCGATCCTTACGACGATTCCTTCAAGTTGTTCGGTATTCATGAGAATTTCATTGTAAGCCTCCGGATGGGTTCGTTATGAATTGTAAAACACGTTTTCATGCGAGAATTACACGACCCCAAAATTACACACTATAGAAGGGAAATATGGCATGTGCCCTCTGCTGTGTGCTGTACGTGGAATGAGTTTCTGATTTATGCCTTAACATTTTAATTGGACTCGACAAACAAACTGGCAACTGGATCTAGAATGAACCTTTCGTTCATTAAATTATCCCCAATTTCTAGGGCCTCGTGTAAACTAGTGTCAAAACAATACTGACCATTTTCTAGACACAGAGGCACGACAGATGAGAAACTGAACGTTGTTTGATTAAATGTTGGTCCTTTTAGACTAAATAATTGTTCCAGGACTCGGTTTCTGTGGGTTAAAGTTAGTTTTTAGTTTGACAGCTGTAAGTAGGTCTTGTGGTGTTTTTAAGTGTTTTTTTTAAAGTTTGAAAGATTTAAACATAATGGAGAAATTTAGGGTTTACACAAGGGCAGATTGAGATGATAACGACAGTCAGTGATAAGCTTAAGCTAATGCAAATTTATTTTACATATTCTGAATCCAAAGCGAAATCACAAGCTGCCTTTTATGTGGCGATTTATTGATCACAAATTTCACCACTCACATCATCCTTAACTCCGTCCATAAACGACTTGTGTGAGAGATTTTAAGATGCTAAAGTTTTCCTGCAATATTTCTTATCAAGATTGAACGAAGAAGGATATGTCAATCCTGGTTTTTGTTTCATGGCTTTTACAACAACCTTCAAGATGATAAGATTTATTTGGAGAGGGGGATTTGCATGGTTAAACAGAATCAAATAAAGAGGATGGTTGCAGATAAACTATATATGACAAACCAACGGTTTTGCCTGCAAAATCTACAATGTGTCACTGCATATCATTTCAAGGTCTTCTTATAGATAGTGTTAGTCCTACTATCTACTCTTGATCGAATCAGGCAATTTATGTTGTTAAAATTGTGTCAAATAAATTATTAAAACTTATTTTGTTTGTACATTAGTTTGAAAGAATAAATTGCGGCTTTTTTATTATTAGCAATATGTCCAGCGGTGTACATTTTTGAAAATTTATAGTATTTTTGTTTCCCCTTTTTTACGATTTCTGTTAGTTTTTGCATTATTCTTCGAACATAAAACAAAATTTCTTACAAAACATGCGTTATTACCAGAGGTAATAAAAGGGTAATAAAACGTAAAGGGTAATAAAAGCATCATAAAAAATTAAAAGGCACATTAAGAGCTTGAATTTATGTTTTAAATATCTTGAAAATAAAGTAGATAAACGAGCATGGTGTGGAAGATACGCTAAAAATTATAGTGAGAATGATATCTATATACCATCATGTGTATCATGAGGGTCAAAACTTTGGGTTTTTTTTCACTAAATTTCAACTAAAACTACCTTTTTCTCCAAAAAATACGTAGTTAACTGATATTTTTTTTGCAAAATTAGAAAGCTTGGACCTATGAATAATGTCTAGGCAATTTTTATCCTAGGGTTTTTTTTTTGAGTTATATGCAATTCTAATGCTACAATTGGCTCTATTTCGTACTTTTTCACCTAAGATTTGCCAAAAATTACCAAATAAGCACCAAATAAGGCCAATTTTAACATCAAACTTGCTAATAACTTGACGACTCATTGCTCTGGAAGTTGATAGGGTATAACCTTGATTTTGACAGTTTTAGATAGGTGGGAGTATTCTGCGTACATTGATATCGCATTCATGAAAATAAGTCATAGGGTTACAAAAATACAGAGTGATATGTAAAACTCTAAAAAAAACTTCAAAAAGCCCTAGCTGCTAAACCGTTACGATTTCCCTTCCCCCAACCATACGATTTTTTGTTCGTCTATCCATAACCTCTCCACAGCCAGCCGCTTTGACCCTCCTCATGATACACCCTGTACGAAAGTAAAGTTATTTCATTTATATTTTCATTATTCATATATAGTGCCACTGTGAAGCTGTAACTATAATGCACGTAAGAAAAATCATTTTATTGGCATTCTTATTTTTGACGAGACAACAACCGTCAGCAACGACACTGCAACGCTCCTTTATGTGAAAAGGCATGCCTAATAAAAGCAAGCAAGCAAGGTCAAAGCCCAATGTACGCTTGGCTTGCTTTGCTTTTCAGAGCCTTTGGTTTTGCCTCATAACGATGCATTGGTTTATTTGATATATCAACGCAAGACAAGTAAATTCTTTATTTTAGTTTTTACGTTATTCTTAAAAAATGTAATAAAATTTCTTACAAAACATGGTCATTACCAGAGGTAATAAAAGGGTAATAAAATAAAGCATCATAAAAATTATAGTCCGGGGAAATTAGCATTTTAAGGAGACAAAATTCCAAAATGGCTGAAAATGGGACCACTGGGACTTTTTAAGAAAGCAATTTCGGAAACACAAAAAAACAACATGGCCGCCGGAGATATCACTTTTTGGGTAAAAATCACTCAAAAACTGGTTTTTTCGAAAAAAAATTTTGATCAGTCAATACGAAACGTTATTGTCTACAAAAAAGCCCTCTTGTCATTTTTGCGAAAACCTAAAGGCGATGGCCCAATGCCGACGGCGCGTTATACGCGGCAGGGGCTTCATGCGCGTTGACGTCCGTTGAAGGTTCATTCATAGCGTCAGGACGTCAAAAAGGTTGCTTTGATTTAAATTCATGTATAGATTTTTGTCTTTATAAAGTTTTAATTTCAGCAGTTTGACAGTTTTGCAATTTTCAACGCCTGCCAACGCGCGAAAAGTTGAAAGTTGGTCGACTTTTGCCGTCACTTGACGCCGCTGACGCCGCAAAGTCGTGAATGGGAGAGCTCGATTTGAATTACACTCAATCAAATATCGACGTCAAAGCGCGTCAACGCTTTGACGCGCCTAAACGCGAATAAATTCGTGATTGGGGGCTATCGCCTTAACCCTTTCGAAGTTATTCAAGGTCAAAGTTTCCAAAAATCACATTTCGGCCAAAAAATACTTTGAATAATTCGGAAAGGTCAAGGTTTTCGAAAAAAAGGGATTTTTTGTAGGCAATAATGTTTTGTATTGACAGATCAAAAAAAAATTTCGAAAAAACCAGACATTAAAGGTTACGTGTATGGATAAAACACAAGCGCACGTGCCCCTTCGAAATTGGTTTACGGACGCCTACACCCTGCCATAGCATCTGAACACGGCAAGAACCGCGTATGGTTTATAATCTACTTTCGTAGTGGGGACTTGAGACTCTAACTGCGCATGGAAACAACGATTTTGAGGTTTCCTTTTGATTTGGCGTAGTCTCTAACGCTGCTCTTTCTATAATCTTGCTCACTTCGTGTAGGTATTTAGCAGAAACTAGAATTACCAGATCGGCAGAATATGCGACCGCTTTCGTTCCTTCTTTTTATAGTTCCCTGAGGATTTTGTCCATGACCAGAAGCCACAATATTGCGGACAAAACTCCTCCCTATGGTGTGCCTCTACTGAACCTTTCGATAATTTTACAGTTTGCAAGATTCACATGAAACTCTCTGGTTTGCAGCGTGATGACTATCCAAGCCTTTAGTCCATGGAAATGGTACGTTAACATTACAAAAATGCAGGACAAGGTTTTTTTTGGGTTGTGTAGGGGAGTCCGTGTAAGCTTAAACTTGAGTTTTCGGGCTCGGGCCCCCCATTTCGCCGCCATCTGGGAAAAGGTGTGTAAATGGTTTTTTCACTATATCTCCGTAACAATACATCTTACAGAAAATTTGTAAAGAGGTTTTTTTGTAAAAAAAAAACCCCAATAAATTGCTAAACAATTTTATAACATTACTCAAACATCGGCAGAACGTAAAGTCATTCATTCATTATTATTACTTGCTACCTATTATTGAGAATTTCTAGGGTGAGGGGAGGAGGTAAAATCGTAAAATAAAATATTCAGAAAATCTGTCACTTCGTTACCTTCGGGGCGCTGTAAAACCCTTCGTAGTGAATGAAATTAAAAAAATATGAATGAAAATTATTCCTTATGAAACCCTCTAAAAAAAACTTGTTATTTTTTTTTTGTTAAAATTGAAGGAAAAAAAAGCCCTTAAAAGAAAATATTGTGACTAATTTTTGTGTTCTAAGGCTTATAACTTTTTAATTATTCAATTTGCGACAAAAAAGCTTATATAATAAATTGTAGATAATTTAATTCTAAACAAAAAACCTCTTTACAAATTTTCTGTAAGATGTATTGTTACGGAGATATAGTGAAAAAACCATTTACACACCTTTTCCAAGATGGCGGCCAAATGGGGGGCCCGAGCACGAAAACTCAAATTTAAGCTTACACGGACCCTCCCTACACAACCCAAAAAAAACCTTGTCCTGCACTTTTGCAATGTTAAAGTACCATTTCCATGGACTACTTCCCTCCAACCCTTAATATTATATTACTGAAAGTGCCTTTTAGAGTATGTCTAGAGAGGTCGCTAGTGTATTTTTTTACAAGCTTTATATTAACTTCGTTCTCTGTGGAGGGTCAAATCTTGCGGCCGATTTTTCAATCAATTCCCGATATCCGATGATGCTCAACTTTGGCCATAAATTTAGTTCTGAAGATAACACAGTATAGTATATTCAATTTTATGGTATATCCAATATGGCGGCCACCATCAAATGGCGGATTACTTTATCTTCAAAAATCCGCCCGACATGGGTATCAAATGAAAGAGTATGACGAGTAGAATACAGTAAGCTTTGTGACGCCATTTTAAATCCAATATGGCGGCGGCCACCACAAAATAGCGCATTACCTTTTTCTGTACAACACCTCGATAAGGGTATCATATGAATGGTTATGATAAGTAGAATACAATTAGCTGTGTCAGTAAGATATATGACGGCATTTTAAATCCAATAACACGGCCACCACAAAATGGCGCATATGAGACTAAAAAGGGGAAAAAATAATTTTTTTTTTTAAAAACAAGCTTTTATTAGATAAACTAAAAAATATTAAATAATAAAAAAAGTTTTTAAATATGCGTTTATAAGATGCACAAAAAGTATAAAATAATTTTTTTTAATCCACCTGTAATGTAAGCACGAGTAAAAGCCCCAAGCAGGGCCAGCGCTTGGAGTTTTAGCCCCCGGTGCAGTATGCCATATTACTCCCCAACAGCTCCTCATTTTTTGATTGCAGTGAAGGACACTCGGTGTATGGGAGAATAAATTTTCATAGTTTGCGCAAAAGTCTTTCACCAAATTAATATAACAATAAAATTTATTTCATTTATCTCTTGATCGTGCTCCAACAGCGCCCTGAAGTTTATATCAATCACCAGTAAACAACAATACGCAATGCCATCGGCACAATTTTTTTTCCTTTGTGTTAGTTGATATGATGCTTTTTACAGAATTTTCAAAAAGTCCCCCAGCGTAGTATAAATGAATGAGGGGTTTTTCTCCCAATTGGGGGATTTTTCTGGGGGATTCTGGAAGACGAAGGTCTGTTTCTTCACATTTTAAATAAAATCTTGAGTAAAATTTCCTGCACAAGGAGAAGTAAAATTTCCCTTTGGGTAAATTTTTGTAATTTCTTGCGCCCGCAGAAGATAAAATGGAAAAATAAATCGTGGTAATAAAAATGAATTCCTTTAATAGATAAAAATGAAGTCACGGGCACACTTTTTAAATTTTTTTTTAAAGTTTTAATTTTTTTTATAATCCTAATAATCTGAAATTGCCCCCCCCTTCTAATTGCGCCCGGTGCAAGTGCAGCTTTCGCACCTATAAAAGTGCTCCCTCTGCCCCCGAGCTTTTACTTGTAGTTACATACAGGTAGATTAAAAAAAATTAATTTATACTTTTTAGTTCATCTTATTAACGCATATTTAAAAACTTTTTTTACTGTTTAATATTTTTTAATTTATCTAATAAAAGCTTGTCTATAAAAATTTTATTTTAATGTTTTTTTTATAATATATGGAATAGGGATGTTACGAATGTGTGAATTTTTCACAATGCGAACGCGAATGTTCGGAATGCGAATGTGCGAATGCGAATATGAATGTTTAGGAATAGCATGAAAAAAATTTAATTAAATTAAGGCCTCATTTTTTTATTACATAAATAGGATATGAAAAAATATTAGAACAATAGACCAGTGTTATATACGGTAATGGTATTCTTTCTTCTCGTATTTAATAGTCAAAGTTTAAGAGAGGAATATTATATTTCCTTGAGGTAATTTCTAAAGGCCCCCATATACAAACCGCCGGCAAGCCATGGCCTGAAGGATTCTCGCCTTGAGGCCAAGTATAACCACACACTCACTCAACCATACCGTCAAATGGATGGGGCCCGCTGGGCCTGCAGTCCAAGAAAACTGACAAAAATCTGAAGATCAGAACCTCTATTCAGCTAAAATTTTCGTTGAGACCATGAATATGTTTGCACTTGAATTAACAACCTAGCCTGTGTGTATGTAGGGAATCATGGGATCACCTGCAGTCCACGGCCTGTCAGATGTATGCCTCAAGTCCTCATCCTTCAGCCAGACTTAGTGATGTATGGCCTTCATCGGGCGGTACCAACTAACCTGGCTTAAAAGGCTACGGCCTGCCGGCGGCCTGTTGTGAAAGAGGTCCTTAAGGGCTCCTATATAGGGCCGGCTGCACTGAACAATTGCTCATTCGGAACCCTGGCCGGTGGAGCGCTCAGATATTTGGGAGCCAAATCTGTAAATTTGTCGTATATTAATTTTGTTTCCCACGAGGCACGACACGACCTACACACATTCGCCAGTGTCGGATTAGCCACTACGCAGTATAGGCGCCTGCCTAGGATCGCAGGGCCCAGGGGGCTGCAAGCCGGGGTCCTACAGACATATTCGGGGAAGATTTTTCCTGCAAAATACATAATATTTTAGCACATAAAATTCCACGGGGTCACCGACTCTCTTTCAAATAAGAGTTAGGAGATGGAGTTTCTCGACGGGCGAAAACTACACTAAAGGGTGAAAAATCATTTCCCTGATTTTTTTCCTATGTTAAAGAAAATTGGTCCAATAGTTCGACTCTTCAACCAAAAGCATCGAAAAGTCTTGACCTTACACTTCGATTTTGTGAATAGTCGAGGCAATGAAGCAAAAAAGTTCCTAATTGGTTGGGCGCGGACGGATCGGAATGCGGTTTTTTGCATTCGCTTCCAAAAATTATTTGTAAAAAATGGCTCATTTTTTTTTCTGAACAAACCGGGAATTGCACCTGTTCACCTGTATGTATGTTTGTATGTATGTAGACAAATCTTGCAACTTGATTTTGACCAACTTCCATATAACCGATCAACTTGAAATTTTGCATATATGTATAGTTTGCGTGACAATGCAATCTGACCATTTTGTAAAAAAATCAAGATGGCGGTTCCAAGATGGCGGCCGAATTTTGCAATTTTGCTCCTCGACCCCCGACATGGGTATCAAATGAAAGGGTATGACAAGTACAATACAATTACCTAAGTGGTGTCATTGTAAATTCAAAATGGCGGCCAACACAAAATGGCGGACTACCTTTCTCTTTACAACACCCTCGGTGTGGGTATCAAATGAAAGGAAATGACGATGATTTAAATCACACCCTTTCATTTGATACCCATACCGAGCGCGTTGTAAAGACAAAGGTAATCCGCCATTTTGTGTTGGCCGCCATTCTGAATTTGGAATGACGCCACATAGGTAATAGTATTCTACTTGTCATTTCCTTTCATTTGACCCATATCGAGCGCGTTGTAAAGAAAAAGGTAATACGCCTTTTTGAGTTGGCCGCCATTTTCAATTTGAAATGACGCCACATAGGTAATTGTATTGTACTTGTCATACCCTTTCATTTGATACCCATGTCGGGGGTCGAGGAGCAAAATTGCAAAATTCGGCCGGCATCTTGGAACCGCCATCTTGATTTTTTTACAAAATGGTCAGATTGCATTGTCACGCGAACTATACATATATGCAAAATTTCAAGTTGATCGGTTATATGGAAGTGGGTCAAAATCAAGTTGCAAGATTTGTCTACATACATACAAACATACATACAGGTGAACAGGTGCAATTCCCGGTTTGTTCAGAAAAAAAAATGAGCCATTTTTTACAAATAATTTTTGGAAGCGAATGCAAAAAACCGCATTCCGATCCGTCTGCGCCCAACCAATTAGGAACTTTTGGCCTTTTTAGTGCTTCATTGCCTCGACTAGAAATAGATAATGAAAGAAGGCCAACGAGAGGGCGGCCATCGGCACTGCCTAGGGCCGCATGAGACCCAGATCCGGCACTGACATTCGCATTCGCAAAACATTCGCATTACCTGATGCGAATGCGAATGTCGATGCGAATGTTTAAAATGATGCGAATAATTCGCATAAGCGAATGCGAATGCGAACATTCGTAACATCCCTAATATGGAATGCTAAACAGTTTGTACCACTTCACTGAGCGTAGTTTCCATGGGCTTTGCAGTAGGCATTTTGTGCTTTGCACAATGGTGCTTGCTCGAGGGCTTTTCTTAACTCTAGTTCGATTATCCATTCCAGGGTTTTCAGCAGAAAAGAGGAGAAAATTATCGGCCTGAAATCTTTAGCTGTGTCATGCCCTCTTTTCCCGACTTTCGATATAAAGGCCACATTCATTTTCCTCCACACTTGTTGAATGTGGCCATGCAGAAGGCTGCTTTTAAATAGCTTCACTATCCAAATGTATAGTTAGTTCTTCAGTTTCCTGTAGTATCCTAGGGATGCTACCATCACGTCCGGCTGATTTATAATTTGAGAAGTTCTCGATTGCCCAAGCAATTTTCTCCCACGCTACCGGCTAGGGGCGAGAGGTGGGGCATGCTTTTTAAGAAACACAAGGCATAAAATCGTACATTAACTGGCGCCGAATAGAATTCGAATTAATTTTTTTATTAGAAACAAATTTCAATGTTGTTTTTATCTCTCATCCACAAGCACTATTAAAGAAGAGAAGAAATGGAACAACACTTAACAACAATGACAGAAAACAGATCCCCTAAAATGCTTCTATAACATTTATACGTGCTGCGTCACAAAATATACTGTCTTAGTTGCTAGATTTTATTGCCGTAAATGGTAGAACGCTCTTAAAATGGCAATCGACAATAGTATTGTGTCCCGGAGCAATATTTCGATCCATAATCCCTCTCAATACTATCAAAAACCGAACATTTTCATCCCCTTTTAAAAAGTGGTACCCGAATTATCCGCAAAATTTCACAGGAGAAAAATTTTTTTTTCTTTTTTTATTAACGAATTTTCCACATTTTTTCATTTTATTGCCTGCAACAACAATATTGCTGTATGCTTCCCAGTTTATGACCACTATCAAATTTGTACCAATAAAAAAAAAGAAGAAAATCTTTCCTTGCCCTCTCCCGTAGTATAGTAGATTGGCTCGATTTTCTTCTTTTTTGGGACAATCTTATATAAGACCACACACACACAAAAAAAAATCGAGAGAGGAAAGTGAAAATCTCGTTAGATACGAAACGAGTACGGCAACGGAGAGTGGGACCACTGTTAAATTACCGACAAGCAAAGTTTATTGTGTGGAATGAAAATCCCTAGACAACTTGTGGTCGTCGTCGTCGTCTAGCAACTGTTGGGGTTTTGTGTGGTTAATGAATTTTAATTTACTTTGAAATATGTTATAATTCCTTATATAGTCACTCTTTTCTGGTATTCCTACCACCCCCTTTGGCCGCTTTTGCAGTGGGGGTTGTTTCCATCTTTGTAGCCATTCACCGCATACGGAATTAGAGATGATTTTTTTTTGCTGATGTGGCAAATGTGAGGAGGCTCTCCTCTGTGATGATATCGCTTATCAACATTCACCCAGACGAAGTGTTCCGTTATGTAAATGTGTATACAACAAAAAAAATTGCTATGTTATATTCTGGAACGAGCTTATCTTAACTCGAACCGAAAAGCAAGGGAATCAATTATTCCTTTGGGCCAACAGCAAAAGTTGTGCTACATTGTTTCATTTCCAACCAAGCCTCAGTATTCTTCACTTCTACCCGTCACCCCTCCGCCGGGCGTAAAACGGCTTCATAACATTGGTTATGGCACAAAGCAGTATTGTTCCACTCCTTGAAAATATGTTAGACCAAAAATTTGCAGGGAAACAGTATTTTTTTTTCATCCATTTTTTTTTCTTTTCCTTCACAAAAGGGTTCATGGATCCTTTTTCCTTCTGTGAAAAGTGCTTCCTGTTCCACTTCCCTTAAACATGAAGATATCCGAAGGCTCTAGATGGTTCTGCTACGAGGGCGAAAGTAAGAAATTTCATTATTTCTTTGGAAGGATGATGGAAGACTCCATAAAGATATAAAAAAAAGGGCCGAAAAGAAACCATTCTTTCGTCCTCGTTGGAACGTTTTAAATTTAACCGGAATCCTTATGCATAAATTTGGTCTATATAGCATCTTTCAGGACCTTTTTACAGGGAATGCCTGCCCTTTACTTTTTCCGGCCACAAAAGTAGCCCACAACACGATCTTGTTGAGGGTAGAGGGGATGATTAGTTTAGTAGGGCACTTACTATGTACACAGCTCTAGCCAGGACCATTAGACGGATGATTCAGGATTGATTAAGTACAGAAGGGTGGAATCGATAAATGCTTCGGCTCCTTTTAAGGATTTTCCATCCATAGGTTAGGCAGGACAGGATAATGCCTAGGATCCGGCTTTCATCAATCATTTTCCCTACTGTTTGAGCTCTAGAGTAGCGGGTCCAGATGAAGGGAGCGAAAGGGGAGCATTGACATATCTTTTCATTTTCTATGTACATTAATCTTTAGTTTAAGGATGCTCTCTCTCTCTGTCTCTCTGATTGTCCTTGGTGGTGGGCGTTGATGCCTGAAAGTTTAGTCGATATTAAAACGGTTTGTGGTCTGTCGGGGGAATTGAAGAATTTTTTGCTTACAGGTCCCCAAAGCCATCCGTATGCCGTTTAGAGATAGGTGCCAATGAGGATTTATTGATTTACGTCGTATTTGCCCCGATATTCACTATACTAAAACGGAGCAAGAGAAATCTGCTTCGGATGCGGGAAAGGAAACGAAGAACGAAATGATAGATATTTATTGCGTTTCGTATCTCTTCTCTGGCGAGACAAGACGAGTACATGGGGGGCCAAGAACCACCACCAACAACAACAACAACAGTCATTGATTTCCTTCTGACAGAAAATGGCATCTTAATCCTAATCTCACAGACATGAACTAATTGAAATTGATGAATGGTATAAGAACGTGAATATAATAAAATTGTGAATGGATTCTTTCTTCTTTTATTTTCTTTTTTTTTTAGTTTCGTCCTTTTTTTTGGACAACGCAATAAAATATTTGTTGTCAATTTAGGAAAGAGAAATATTGTTTTAGATAAATGTGAAGATTTATCTTTTTTTCGATTTGTTTTCTTTTTGTATTGGTTTTTTTGTCTTTCCATTTATCTTCGACTTTTTTTTCTGTTTGTGCCCTTGAAAAAAGAGGATCACTTTATGAAACAATAAAATACAAATTGAAGGATTTAATAGTGCGTGAAAGGTAGTCGAATAATAGAAGGAAATTGAGAACAAATTAGGATCAAATTGTTTTTTTCGTTTCATTTTATTTGATTAGATCATTTCTGTAAAGTATTAGTTTAGAAAGATTGAGAGAGATTTGTTTTACATATGTTTTTTGTTGTAAGTAATTTTTTTTGTTTAACTGATTCGAATATTATTGCTGCTCTTTAACATAAACTCTTTAAGAAAATTTAGGGTCAGGCTACTACGTGAGTCGCATGAAGATATCGTAATTAAATACAAAAAACAAAGGAAATGAATCTGATTGCAAAAATTGGATAAATATGACGTTATTGATGATACATTGCCGAACCGTTCAAACAGATCTTGTGTCATTCTCTACAATCAGAATCATCATTCAACAATTTTTACGAGTTAAATTTGTTTTTATTACACAATTCCTGGAAAAGTGATCTTCATTTCGAAATTAGGTAAACGCGGGCATGAGTTCCTGGAGCGTTAAAAACATGAAAACCTCGGATTTCAGTTACGGTGAATGAAATTTAAAAATTCAAAATGGAATGTTTAGCTAAAAGTAGATATAAAAACTTTTACCTATTAAAAAAGTGTGATTTTGATTTGAACGACCGAAATTCAAAATGGCCACCCAAATTTGCCAATTGTGTTCCGATTTCCATGAAAATCAGTATCTGGGGATTTTTAAGGAAGCAAATAACGAATTTATGTTCAGAACTTATAAATTCAAAATGGTAAGTCTTCCACCTTTTTCAATATATTCAATTGAGTGTTCTTCGGAAGTCCGTACAACATGACAGTACAGTACTGACCAGCTTGTAAAATCTCCTCAACGGTTCTAAGATCATTGTGTGTGACGTGTGTAAATACTTGTAAGTATGTCTGTGCCTAAAATGTGGGTATAATGTGTATTCATCAATGCTCCAATATACGTGTTCTCATATCTGAAAAAATATGTGATTGGTTTTTTACCCATAACTCGCTTAGTTTTTAAGCTATCAAGTCCTTCCAAATAGCATTTTGTAGGTTTTTTCAAGAGCTATTAAACTTTCTTTCACCCCTTATTTTTGAGAGGGTTTGAGATGAAAGGGCTTGAACAAGTTACTATTCACGAACATATGCAAACTGTAAACGCCCAGCGGGAAATGGAGTGCTCCAATAGCGTTGTTTGAGCACTCCTTAAAAAGCTTATAGCGTTCCCGTTACGCTCCAGTTCCATATACTTTTTAACATTGCATGTCATTGCAGGGGAGCATACGTTTTTATGCTCCTTCAAAAGCATTCTAGGAGCATTATAAAAAAGCTTTTTAATAAAGAATTTTCATGGACGCCTGTGGTTATGTGATCCTGGTATCGAAAAGCCGTTATTTTGTTTATCTTTTGCAATTGCCTTTTCCTTTCCAAGAGCGAGTGTGGTTTTATCAAAGCAGTCCCCCAACTAAATTCTAACCACTTTAAAAGCTGCTTGTCCTTCGTATCGAACGAGAGCCGGTCCATTGAGTATGCCAATGCCACTCTTTATGGTCATCAAGATAATCGCTCATTTTCTTTGTTCTATAAAATTTTCTGTTATATAAAATTTATGAAAGCTCCGGTAATGCTCCCTCGGGAGCATATTTAACAGCGCTCAAATTAAGCTCCTCTGAACAGCGCTCCCATTTTTTCCCACTGGGCGGCAATATTTTATCCAAAAAAAACAACCAAAATTTTCAGAAAAGCAAAACCTACGATTGTGTACTCTACAAAATTTTGCGTATCATTAATAGTTTTGAGGTATTTTGAAGAAAAGGCAATATTTTGCAAAATTTCAAAAATGATCTATTCACTTCAAGCTCAAATTTTTTCAAAACTAAGCACCGTAAAACGGTCAAACTTCTAGAGCATATTACAAGTACAGGCTATTAAATATAGCCTTGAACATATTTCGTTAGGCAACCCATCACCCTTACGTTTGTTAGCATATATTTTATCATATAAAAAAGATTTCATTCGGTTACTCGATCGGTGAAGGTTGTTCTTTTACCGATCCTGTACTATAACAGTTTTAAGGTTCTTCAGCTTGGCGCTTACACGGCGTTTATATCGTCTCGAAAACAGGTTCTTTTGTCAAAAAATCGCGTTTTGGGCAAAAACAACCAAAAAGTACAAATCGAAAACAGTTCCCCAAACTACCACGAAAACAAGAATAGTGTTGGAACAAGAACCTTATTCAGCGTTCAGCACTTGTTATACGCGTGTCATTTTCCGTATCGGACTTTTTTAAATGTTTTTAATGGTTTTATTTAGCTTGACCTCGCATTTAATTGTTTGTTTATACATAAGCCGTGTTCCCCTTTCTACTTTTAAGCACTCGAGAGTAAAATATTAAAGGAACGCAAAATTTGTCGATTTGAGTAAAACCTATAAATTCTCTGTGAGAGCAGGAGTAGTTCCACGTAAATATGAGTAAAAAAAGCAGAAAAGGAACACGGCTATTTATGTATCTTTGCGTCAAATCTTGCGACAGCTTTTTCAACTACTTCTACTAAACCGATTCTTATGAAGCACACACATTGAGTTCCCGTCACAATCTTGATTTTTTTACAAAATTGTCAAATAATTTTGTAAAAAAATCAAGATGGCGGTTGCAAGATAACAGATGAATTTCGCAATTGTGTTCTGATCCATTAAAAATCGGAGTCGGGAGTTTTTAAGGTCACAAATGACGAATCTGTGGTCAAAATTAGAAAATTCAAAATGGCGCTGGCAATATTGTATGCATAATAAATCACTTTACCAGAATTTTGTAAAAAGTAAAATCCCAAAATGATTAAAAAGAATACAATAAAAATAGGTAAAAAAAAACTTTTAAGTTAAATGGTTTTATTTTAAAAATCATAAGCTGTACCAAAAACTAGAAAATAATTAGAACACAAACATGGACGTTTTTGGGATTCTGACTTCTGGCAAGAAATCATGCAATAGGGCACTTTGTGTCGTCATCGAGTTAAGTAATAATCTGGGACTTTTAACAGACTAAAATAAAAACAAGACTAAAGTACATGGTGGCCTCGTCTGCAAGAACACCTAACATTGGTCCCACAATCAAGGTAGAGGAACACGAGTTTGATGTGGTAAAATCATTTACCTACCTTGGGTCAATAGTAGCAGCCGACAATAGCATGGAACCTGAAATACGCGCACGACTGCTAAAAGCCAACAAAGCCTACTATAGCCTGTCAAGGCTCTTCAAATCCAAGCATCTAACCATAACGTCTAAACTTTTACTATATAAGACGATGGTCTTGCCGGTCCTCACATATGCATCCGAAACGTGGGTGCTTAGCAAAAAGCACTCTAACCTCTTGGCGGGGTTCGAGAGGAAAATACTTCGGAGGATTGTTGGCCCCGTATGTGAGGAAGGACGATTCCGGAGACTCTACAATGACGAGATCTACGAGCGCTATCGCGACATAGATGTTGTGAAGAAAATAAAGCTCGGTAGACTCCGGTGGGCAGGACATCTAGCTCGTATGAGTGAAATTGAGCCTGCTCGGAAAGTTCTCTGCGGTAAGACTTATGGGGTGCGACAGCGAGGGAGACCCAACTTCCGCTGGAAGGATGGCGTAGACCAGGACGCTCAGAGCATAGGGATGCCAAACTGGATGACATCGGCTCAGAATCGATACCGGTGGAGAGAACAGTTGCGAGAGGCCAGGACCGGATCCCGGTTGTAGAGCCGTTAAAGAAGAAGAAGAAAATAAAAACATGAAGCGCATAAAAACGTATAACGACAGTATAATTAAATAAGAACCTTGTCTAGAAAAATGTGTTTCCAAGTCCATAAAAAAAAATATTTCAAATTTTATTTTGTATAAATGATTTTTTTCACTTTCTATATACAAGAATTTCCGGGATTTTTATCATGAATCGGAAATTTTCCTACATTCTCTCTTTTTTTAATTTTATTAGCGTTTTTGCTCTCTTGTTAGAGTTTTTTTATTCACTCTTGTAGTCTGGCAAAAAATAATAAAAAGTAGTAAATAAGAAAACATATTTTCGTTCCTTTTTTTGTTTAAAAAAAACGTCGGTGTGTGTATGTGTGTGGTGTACGGCCATACAGTTCTACAAACAACGTTTCAATCAAGGCCGGTGTTTGCCCGTTGTAAGACCATCTTTTATTTTTACTCTGATATCCAAATTTCAAAACTTAACATTGCACGCATTAAATATTGAGCACTGATACGGAAAAGGCGGTGCTGTGTGAATGTTAATGAAAAATTCATCACGGAAACCACTGACACGGAAAGCATCGGTGCCGTACCGTCACGGATATATGCGGATCGACCTTAAAACAGATCCAAAAAGAAGACATTTAAGCAATCTGAGAAGAGAATTATTATAAAGGGAAAATCTAAAATTTCAGCGACACTTAAGCGGGAAGCTACAGGATATTTTAATATAAATTTCAATGCTGTGTAATGATTCTGAAATAATTTTTGAAAAACAATTCTTAAAAAGTCACTGGCGGTGCAGTTTTCATTAGGCTGATCGCACAATGCAGCCGATTCGGCCGATTTTTTTACGCCCGTATTTTTCACACAATTATTTTGCTATTCTCATTCGCACATTACACCCGTTGTTTTCGGCCGCTGACGTCCGTAGGTTTGATCCGATCAGATTTGTTTGATTATTCGGCCGAAATGTATACCGAAAAGTTAAATGGAAGTGCGCTTCCATAGAAATGTTTATTAAGGCCGATTCACACACATCAGTCACGTCACGTCTCAGTTACGTCAGTTCCGAGAAATCTAAAATTGACGGCTCGGTGACGGCGATGAGCTCAGTGTATACAGTGCCATTAACTTTCAAAGAAAGCATATTTTTTGTGACTGTGCTTCTCGGAACTGACGTAACTGAGACGTGACGTGACTGATGTGTGTGAATCGGCCTTTAGTCTTCCTTTTATTTTATTTAGAATATATTTCTATGTGTGACCATATCAGATGAAACAACTAGCATTTAAGATAAAAACTAACCCTTAATGTTCGGCCGAATATAAAATTGAAATTCGGTTGAATACGGCGGTAAAAAATTCGAGCAAATACGGCCATAAAAAATTCGGCCGAATCTGTTGCAGTGTGAGACCAGCCTTAGGGTCATGGTAGTTACAAATGACACCTTTTGTAGACTCCAAATATTTGAGGCTCAGGCTCAAATCCACTCAGCTAAATTTTATAATTATTGAGTCATTAGCATTCCCGCTTGTTTTCACTAATTAGTTTGGGATAGTAAATATTTCATGAATAGATTAATTAAAGTGATAGTTTATTTAAAACAAATAAATTTGTCTCTGATATGAATAAAATGTAGTGTTGTTGTAGCCTTTGATTCTGATAATGTTAAAAAAGTTATTTTATTTTATATCGTTCCTATCCTGTTATATATTTCTGTTGACTATTGTAGCATACAATTGTTCTATTCGCACAAATTGCAACTTTTGTTTGCCATTTGTATTGAACAAATAGAAAATAATATCAAAACTGGATGAGGCATAGATGTGAGTCTCGAGGTAGAGTGGCTACAGGTTGCATTTGTATATGGATATATTTTTTTTCGCCATGAATTTTATAATAGGTAAAAATTTCCAAACTAACATTGAATATTGAAATTTATTCAAATACATACATACTCGTATATGTATGTATTTCATATCCTTCACAAAATAAAAATCATTCATATATCATCACTGGTTTTTTTCTTCGTGATATTGAATTCAATTCGTTGCAGTGCAGGTAAATACATATGTATGTGTATATATATTTCCCTGTAAATAAATAATAAATGTTTTCTCAAATTAAATTCTCTTAACCAGCAGGAATAAAAAAACATCCAATGAATGTGTGTTATTGTTTTTCTGCCAACAAAAACAGAAGGAATTTTTGCCTTGTTTTGCCCTCATCAATCCTACTATGAAATATTACTCATATTCTATTACAGATATCACCCCTGGCTTTTATAATGAGCACATATATTTAGTTGAAAATACAACAAGAAAACATACAAAAAAAAATACAAAAATAATAAATAAAAGAAAAAAAAAATATAAAAAAAAACAAATTTCACAAACATTTCACCTAAATTTCTTTTTAATCTAATCTAATATGATGCAATTTTTTTCGTTCTTTTTTTTTTCAAAAAAGAAACATTGACGTAATATTTTCTAATTTTTTTCTACTTCCTAGATCTCGTAATTTTTCCGAAAAAATAAATAAACCCAAGAGAAAATTTTTTAATCATGAATTATTTCACAAAATTTAACGAAAGAAAAAATTTCTAAATATAATTTTTCCTCAGCGTAAAATTTAATCATAATTTATCTAGTGTTAAACAAAAATTATTTTACAATCTCCGAAATGTAAACAAAAAAATAATATTGTTTCTCAAGAATCGAAAATAGCATTCGCGTATACATATGTGTGTATGTAAGAAAGTATCACTTTGTCCAATGGTCCAATCTTGGCACGTGCTACTACACGTCTAGTCCGGTCGTAACTTTCAGTAACTTACAGCGTCGATCTTTGGGACAATGTCACAAAACATTAAATTTTCGACCGACAGCATACGTGTTTTCCCATTTCTCATAATTCTTTTAAATATTTTTTTCTTGTTTATTTATTTTTTTTTTTTTTGGCATCCTACTCCATGTGCACAAAAGTGTGGGTGCGTTCAGAGCCTGATGTGAGGTGTCATCATTTAATAACGGACATCGAACGGGCGGAGGGTTATTCAACTTAAGCCGCTCTCAGTCGGGTGGCGGACACCAGGAGGGGCCTTCTGCACAAGCTAAACATAATTTCGAAAGAGCATTTTAAAGTCCTCGTAAAAGTCAGCTTTTCCGTAAAATTTATGTCTAAAATTAGAATAAGTACGAGCCATGGACGGAGCAGTGGAGGCTAGAGGAACTAGAGGAAGATTTTGCGACGATGATTCTCTCTACTGCTGGCATAATGGAAGCTGAGTGGACAATGTATGGAAAGTAGAGTGGCAAACTCTGCCTGGGGCTGTGCTGCAGCCATCTCGGGCGCTTGGATAAAATAACAATAATAATAACAAATGCAAATATCAACAATGCTCCGCTGAACTCGAACCGGCAACCTTTGCTCTTCCGCTTCCGATGGATGGCAGCAGCTAGGGTAGTGGTGGGTCGACGTTGCTTGGTTCTAGAGAACTCTTCTATGCTTTCTAGGATAAAAAGTTTTATGTTCTTGTTGGAAGGAAGTCCTGTTTTCCTTTCTCGAGTTTTGGGCAAAAAAAAAAATTTGCATTAAAAAAGATTTTTTGCAACATTGAAAGAAAAAAGTAGGGAAAAAGTTTTCATGGATGGTTTTAAATGGAAACTTGTGGAGAAAGTTGTGTGTAAGTAGCACTCGTTTGTTACACAAACGTGAAATCGCATCGCATACAATATCGAATTTATTTTTGGATTTACAAGCGTTGAAAATTTATTGATTTATTTTTTTTTGTGTAACATTTTCCCTTACTCCCTTTATATAGGGGTGGATGAGTAGCTAAGTAGTAGAGAGGTGTGGAAAAAAGGCAAACATACTCTGTTTTTTTTGTTCATTTGAAGGTCACAAAAATGTCGGATGGGTAGAAAATTAATTAAGCGAAATTAACTTTTAAAGCTACAAAGGTATTCGCAATCTCCACCTCTTAGCCTGATTGGTGCTAGGTTGGGTTTGAGTGCGAATCCAATAAAAAAAGGTTGGGTTAAAAAAAAATTAATTTAATTAAAAAAAAATTCCTTTTGGAAATTATAAGGGTATAAAAAATTGCCGATTTTTTTTCTCATTATAAAATAATATATATAGCAACCAATACACATAATTTATCCTGAAAAATATCATTTTTTTAATGGATATCGGATGCTGTGTTAAATGAAAACAAAAAAAAATAAAAAATACTTGAAAATCCATTATTGATCCACTTCGGAAATTCACCTTGGAATATATTCATCAAAGCTCTTCCTCTGTCCAGCTTTGATGAATTTTCAGTGTATGCATGTTATTGGAATAATGAGAGTTAACCATTATTCTGAGTGCATATATACCCTTAGGTATATATCAAGGTAAATACTTTTATATAGATGTATCGATTTTATATACTATATATAATGTAGATATAGGATTTAAGTCATATAAGTGCTTGAAATTGCTGCAGGTAATTTTCATTTTACAAAAAAGTTACCTGATGCATTCAGATAATCCTGATAAATAGCTTTAATGCGAGCCGATCTATAGATAAATATGGAATTTTATAGTACAAAAAAATTAGGTCTTACAAAAAATATATTTTACATTTCAAGGATTCGACTTGATAAATAGCGCCAGTAAAATAGAAACATGACACTTTATATATTATAAATAGTCCGGTTCAGTATTCCTCGAAACAGTCCATTTATTATTGTTAGCCTCCAAAATGAAAATGGAAAAGTCAATCGGATTAAATTCTGGCGATTTTATTGATTTTAGTTTCCTATAAACCCACTTTACTTATCTAGATGCTCCCTTCTAAGCACTTATCGCAACGCTGCGCCAGCTTTTTTACTGTCTCTACATAGAATTTTGCCCCCCCCCCGTAATTGGACCAGCTACCAACAGTGGTTGCGTCTCGTCATCTTCAAATCGTTGTTTACCAAGCCAATGTTTCAAGTGCAAAAAGAGTAAATAGTCGCTAGGTACAAATTCTGTAAGATCGAACCGAAATCTGGAATCTTCTCCTTGATGCGGTCAACGGTGGGAAAACGCGCCTTGTCTTGGAGGCGGATTACTCCGGGTGACAGTTTTCACGCGGTCGATTTTGGACCGCATGCCTCAGCTTGGTTTGGCGTTTTTTTAGTACAAACTAGCTGTAATTGTTGTTTCACGTTCTCTGACATGAACCAAAAGAACACCCATTTCGTCCAAAAAAAAACGGCAGCCATAATTTTCCGACTCGAGTAAGGAGATTGCTTGAATTTTGTCTGCTGTTTTGAAGAATCGACAGCATTGTCTAACTTTTGCTTCACTTACTACTGTATTTCATTAAAATAAAGCACAACTCCCGATGAATTTGGGCAGCTGATTTAGCTTTTGCACACAAAAATCTAACCATAGCACACATTTTGCAATTGGCGGTCGCAACGATTTTCGTCTACATTTTTGCTAGTATTCGCCAACAGGCAAACGACTACAGAACTAAATCATTAATTCCAGTGGCTTTATATTAATCAATAGATGGCGCTGCAAGTGTTAACTTTGCTCTGATCTGGCAATATATAAATATAAGAAAGCGGACCTTGCTTTGCAAATATAGCTCGAAAAACTTGGGAAGGTGTGAAGTCCTTTTAGATTGCCTAGAAGTTGGCAACGAATTGTGGTTGCGAGATCAGTGCATCATTTTGGGGCTACGCTTGCTGGAAAACGCCCTGGCAGATAAAACCTTTTGCAGTTCAAATTGTCAGTAGATTTACCCTTCAACTACAAACGATCGATCATCAGAAAATCTCATATTTTCGAGGTCTTCGCTTACAAGCTTGAAAGACTCAGTGCTTATGATAGCAGAAGACAAACTGTCTTTTGTACCGATGTTTTAAATCCTATATTTTTTGTATCTTGTAATTTATCATTTTGCAGCATATGCCTGCCGTAAGTTCCAATCGGACGGGTTCAGATTTTTAACCAATTTTATCTCGATATAAAGTGGATTTCTTAGCTTTTCAGTCCTTCACCTTTTGAACGTATTTCTTCGTTTTGTCGATTCTACCAGTTTCATTACGAGACTTGATGGTTCGATACACAAACGTTTTATTCGCATGTAAATGCCCATTTCATAGAAAGGTATGCCTCATAGAAAGGCAGTGGCGTACCGAGGGTGGGGCGGTGGGGGCGGTCCGCCCCAGGCCCCGCGTCGGCATAGGCCCTCAAATATGAAATTACTTTATTTTATTTTCTAAATAATAAAAAATCGTCACTTCAGCATAGGCCCCTGAATGTTAGACAACTATGTATATCTACATATATTATAATTGAAGCGGTCATTGTTGAAAGGGGATATGTAAAAAATATCAAAATGTTGGGAAACTCAAAAAAACTGTCTGAAAAATGGCGTGAGAAGTTTTTTAGTGGAACAGCGGCACACAAATTTTCTTCAAATGCAACTGGAAGTTGGGTTTTGCCTGTTTTACTATAAAAAAATTAATTATGAATATTGTTTTGCTATTTGAAATTGAAATTGTAGGTTATGCCTCATGCACATGTCCCATTTCAACAAGGACCGCTTCAATTTGTACAAGGAAAGCATATTTTAATGGACACTCTTAGCGAATTGTGAACGAAAAATTTGAGAGTTGCTGCGTTTTTGTTGTTGCTATGCTAGGACAAGAAAATAAAAGAGAATATCTATTCGTGCTTTCTCGTGAAGTGTTCTGTGTTTTAATGAAAACGGGGAAGCACATAATTAAAAGTGAAATAGTGAGATGACTCTTATGTGCGGATTCGATTTGCGCGTTTTTTCATTGTTGGTTGTTCGTGTCTGATTTTTTCTTAGTTGTTAACGTGCCTCGATGTGCTAATTAATATATAAAGTGGTTAAATATTTTTAATTTAAAATCCAAGTAATTTAAAAGTGCATTTAACGAATAGTATGTGCCGAAGTTTTGGGTAATCATTTTATAATATTAATAATATTTTTTCATTTAAGCAACCTGGTGATAATATGAAACAGGGTTCGAAAAAATCACGATTTTTTAAAAAAAATCAAAAAAATCGGATTTTTTGATTTAAATCAAAAAAATCGTGATTTAAATCAAGTTTTATTTTATTGCAAAAATGTCATATAAAAAATTGTTTTTACGTTACTAGAGCAGTTTGCGCTTCGTGCGTGCTCATTCAGTTAGTAATTACTTTTTGAATTTTTTAATAAAGCGATTTTTTTTTCTCGAGCCAATCATCAATACTCATAAATCGAGTAAAAGTGTTAATAATTAAATGACTTAATCATATAAGAAAAATTAATCGTATAACTAGAAAATCTAATACTATTATTATAAGCCGTAATAGTTTAAATATTTTATTTGTTCATGTTAAATGAAATAATTTTTATTTATTATTTAATGAAATTATTCAGTTAAAGCAGTACTATTTTTGCAATAAAAAACAAAAAATGTTTAAACGCATTTATAAATTACCTTCTGTTCATTTGTTCACATTTAAAGAATTTTAACAAAAATGCGTGCAACACCTTACGGCGGTTTCTTCCTCCGCAGGAGTAGAACGCGTTTTTTCCACGTTTGGGTTCGTTCATTCAAAAATTAGAAACAGCTTAGGAAATGAAAAGGCTGGTAAATTAGTATTTTTGTTCAAGGAACTGAACAGTTAAGTCAAAAAAGAAGAGTCTGCGATTTATTATAAAATTAGTCTACGTATAATGTGTATAAGAGTCTGCGATTTATTATAAAATGAGTCTACGTATAATGTGTATAAGAATCTACGCATTTATTATAAAAATCAAAATGTAAATCATAATTATTTTACTATTATATATCTAAAAACTTAATAAATAATGTATTTGTTGGTATGAATTCATGTTTGATTCGCACTAACCACACTACTTTGAATGTGAACTTGACTGAAGAATATAACAGTAAAATCGCATTACTCTAAAAATATGATATTGATTAATTTTTATTAAAAAATCGTGATTTTTTTAAATCCTGATTTAAATCAAACATTTGAATGAAAAAATCATTTGATTTAAATCACGATTTAAATCAATGATTTAAATCAAACGATTTAAATCATGCGAACCCTGATATGAAACGAAACTATCCCAGTGGATGGGAAAAGAAGAAAAAACAAAAATCTAGGGAACAAGAAATGCAGCGTTTGTCGGGTTCACTGCTGAAATTTACTGAAAAGGCGTCATCCCAAGCAATCAATGAAGCAGAGCCACTACAAGGTCCAAAATCTATAGAAAGACCAAGTACAAGCTATTATCAACGAGTAAAAGATATAAGCAATCAAGAGAAAGAAGAAAAAGGAGAAGAAGAAAAGGATGTAGAAATAGAAAAAGAAAGGGACGAAGAAAATGGTGAAGAAGGAAGAGTAGGGGAAGAAAAGGAAGAAGACAAAACTTCTTTGATACGTTCTGAAGCAGACTCGGATACATCAGAAGAATCGGGGGATTTATCATTAAATTTTGATGTTGGAAATTGGCCCACTCCAGTGCCAGATGGTCTTAGGACTGATATTATTAGACAAGGCAGTGCAAATTACCAAAACTTGGATGGACCATTTGAGTCAGTTCAGAAGCCTGGAGAAAATTCAAAAGGCCAAACCCGGCAGTTGACCAAAAATTGGTTTTATAAGCAGCTTCCTAGCGGAGAAAAGATTTTGAGGAAATGGATGGTTTATTCTCATGAAAAGAAATCGCTGTTTTGCTTTTGTTGCAAGCTCTTCGATATAAACGATAAGAACACAATGACATCCAGTTTTATTACAGGATTCAACAGTTGGTGGAAATTGAATCCTAAAGTGTCTGATCACGAAAGCTCCGATATCCATATTTCCAACTTAGAGAAATGGAAAACGCTTGAAGCAAGCCTTCTTCAAAACAAAACCATCGATGCTGACCACCAAAACAGCATGGTAAGAGAGAGGAAGAAATGGAAGGACATTTTACATCGGCTCTTAGATATTACACTTTTTTTGACTAAGCAGAATTTGCCTTTTAGAGGTCACAGGGAAGACATTGACTCTGGAAATCGTGGTAATTTCTTAGAACTAGTGAGCCTTCTTTCACGTTATGACCCTCTTTTAAAAGAGCACAGTATTCGGCTTCAACAATCTTTGCAAGCAGGAATGATTCCAGTCACCTACTTATCGCCAGCAGTGCAAAATGAATTTATTTCTCTGTTGGGCAACGCTGTAAAAAAAGAAATAATCACTGAAATCAAGAAAGCAAAGTACTATGGAATATTGTTCGACAGCACACCTGACATATCTCACATCGAACAGATGAGTGAAGTTGTGAGATATGTTTAAATTGACAACAGGAAAGTAGAGGTAAAAGAATCATTTCTCGGTTTCATCCACCTTAGTGGGAAAAAGGCAAACGACATTACAGAAGAGATACTTCAATCGCTTAAAAAGGACGGTTTGGATTTAAGACTTTGTCGTAGTCAAGGTTATGACAATGCTACAACCATGGCAGGCATTCACACCGGAGTGCAAACGAGGATTAAAGAACTAAATCCAAAAGCGGTTTTTGTCCCATGTGCCAACCACTCTCTAAATTTGTGTGGGGTACACGCTTTTGGAAGTGTTTCTGTTTGTTCAACATTTTTTGGAACTTTGGAAAGTGCGTATAAGTTCTTTTCGTGTTCAACCCATAGATGGGATGTTTTAAAAGAAATCGTAGGGGTGACTGTAAAGAGACTTAGTGATACTAGGTGGAGTGCTCATCATGATGCAGTTAAACCAATCTTTAAAAATTTCGAAAAATTGGTTGATGCTGTAGACAAGTTGTGTGATGCTTCTGAAAATCTAGATACGAGAGGGGCAGCAGAGGTGTTGATGACAAACATTTGTAATTTCAATTTTCTTTGCTTCTTGCACTTATGGTACCACATTTTATCTGAAGTGAACCATGCACAAAAATACCTCCAAATCGAGGGTATTAGTTTGGAAAAATGTGTATTGAAGCTGAGAAGCTTGAAAATCTTTTTAGAAGAGAGTCGGGAAGAACTGGACCAAAAAGCCTTAGAATATGCAATCACAACCTATGCTAAATTGGACATTGACATCGAAAGCAGACACCGCACACGAGTTAAAAAGATGATGCCAGGAGAAAAAGCTAAGGATGCAGGTTTGACTCCACAACAAGAAGTGAAGCGTGTTATGTTAGAGTGTATTGACAACTTCCATGTAGAGCTAGAAAAGAGACTAACATCAATGAACAATGGGTATCAACAATTTGCTGTTGTACACTCAGAAAATGTTGTAAGTGCAAGTGATGAAAAGATATTAATTTATATTCATCAGTTCACAAATTTTTTCAATGATTTAGAGGAAGAAGAAATGTTACCGGAAGTGAAGAGGTTAAGAAGACATCTAAAGGCTTCTGGAATAAAAATAGATGATGCAGCCTCATGGACATCATTGCAAATGCTTAAATTTATTATTGAAATGGACTTTTGTGAATCGTTACCGAACATATCTGAGGGACTTAAGCTGTTCCTTACTATGTGTGTGTCTGTGGCTTCTTGTGAGAGGAGTTTTTCAAAGCTAAAATTAATTAAAAACTATCTGCGTTCTACAATGAGCCAGTCTCGTTTGACAAGCTTGGCTATATTATCAATTGAAAATGAGATTGCAAAGCATGTGAATTTTGATGATTTAATCCAACAATTTTCAGAAGTCAAGGCTCGCAAAAAAAATTTTTAATATGTTTCTAGTTTTTACTCTTCTGTGAAGTTTGCGTGTTTATTTTTTCTAATAAAATATCATAAAGTTTTATACCTGTTGTTATTATTGTACCTGTACCTGACAATTGTGTACTTATATATACATAGATATGTACAAAATATATTTAGGCCCCCTCAACTAGTGCCGCCCCAGGCCCCCAACTGTGTCGGTACGCCACTGTAGAAAGGTATGCCAACTTAGGGCAACGCTTGCCAAAATATGACTACACTGCCTGAAATTTTAATAACAGTTCGAAAGATTTTTTTATGTGAAGGACCAAGCTTAACCAAGCTTAACCAAGTCTACCTTCGTACTACCAGTAGGTCATGTCATTGTTAAATCTAGGAGAAAGCTTGGTTCGAAGGATGGAATAGAGAACAGGATAGATTAATAAGAGTCTAAAGGGGACTAAAGAAGGAGGCGATGTACCTTGTTTTTGAACTCCTGCTTGTTGTAGGAGTTCACACCAAAATGAAGCAATTTGCACGAAGACTACTGTTACAAAAACCAAAAAAAACAATTTTTGTAACGGGATTTCGATATCGCAAAGTCGATATCCTCAAAAGCAGCTGACTGCCCCAGACAAGCAATCGTCAAGGTGGATTTACATATCTGACATTTTTCCGTCGCGCCGGTCTTTATTTAAATTTCGACCAATCCGAAACAACCACTGCGACATCTTACCGTCACGGCGAAGAGTTAAATAAACTTTAACTTTTCTGTCGCAAGATGAAAAAACAGCCTACTTAAGGCGATGGCCCAATGCCGACGGCGCATTATACGTGGCAGGTGCTTCATGCCCGTTGACGTCCGCTGAAGGTTCATTCGTAGCGCCAGGACGTCAAAAAGGTTACTTTGATTTAAATTCATGTATGGATTTTTGTCTTTATAAAGTTTTATGCCTCGTGCACAATGATAAATTGAATTTATTTTATGTTTCGTCTCGTTCATTCCACTGTATTTGCATCTCATGTCAAAATTAGAGAACATCAGTGAAAGTTGGCTCAACTTCAACTTCAACACTCAAATTTAGGATTATTTCCGAAATTCGGAATTAATCAGTGACATCTGTTTGTCGCACTAATGAATAAGCAGAATTGTTATACCAAAGTAGGTGATTTATGTTTTATATTTAAAAACATAAAAACATTAAAAATAAAAAAATTATTGCAACAAAATTCATTTGAGAACTTTACGAATCCATATTTTCTGAAAATTTAGTTAATAAAAAGTTAATTTTCGGTATTTTTCTCTTTCGGGTCATTAGATGGCAGTACCATACATTTTTTTCCGAAAGAGATAGTTGTGAATTAAATTTCAGTTAACAGAAATCCCTCCAAATTCAAGACTTCATTGAAAAATTAAGTAAATTTTACTTTAAAATTAAATAAACTCCGATCAAACGAAAGTTTTAGTAAAGGTCGAGAATTCTGTTGGCAGTTTCTTTTCTGGAATATTTTTAATTTAACAGCTGTTATTGACATTTTTTAAATTTGTCCGAAAGTTGCAATTTAACACTGTGCACATAGCAAAATTAGCACTTTAACACTGTGAACCCGGCATTAATTTCGACAGTTTGACAGTTTTGAAATTTTCAACGCCTGTCAACGCGCGAAAAATTGAAAGTTGCTCGACTTTTGACGTCGCTTGACGCCGCTGACGCCGCAAAGTCGTGAATGGGACAGCTCAACTTGAATTACACACAATCAATATCGCTTTGACTAGTGTAAACGCGAATAAAGTCGTGATTGGGCTATCGCCTTTACTGACAGAAAATTGAAATTTAACTTGTTTGGTTTTTTTTAAAAAATAAAAGTCTTTGCCGATTTCTATTTTCAAGGAGATTGTTCACTCAATATCTTCTCTTATTGTCACTTTTTTTTAATATGTCAATAATAATAAGATTTTTAGATTTTGCAACCTTTTTAATTTATATTTTTTAGTTTTTCCTCTCTTCACGCCAGTTGTCAAAAGTAACGACTGTTTTTGGCTGCGACAGAATTCGTCACAAATGTAAAATGGGTATTAAAAATCTGCGGCAGAAATGATCAGCTGTGATGCGACGCATCGGAATAATGTCAGATATGTAAATCCACCTTCAGGGTTAACGGGAGACATCCTCGTCGGAGTCTACCTCCTGAAACAAGAGTGAATCCCGAAACTTCGATCCAACAACAAATGGAGATAGTGGTGACGTGCTAATTTTATTGTTCTACATATACTTTTTTAGTAACGTAGAAATTATTGCTACTGGAATAGTCAATTAGGTTACAAAGATTTTGTTTTCGATTTTTTGTTTCCGGAAAGTAACTGACCTTAGTTGAAAATGTTTTTAATTTTAGTTATTCTTTTAGAAATTCAATTTTAATTTAAATAATATACTACGACGATTTTTCTATTTGAATAGAGATCTTCCAGTACACAGAAAAACCTCGAGTATCAGAGACTTTATTACATTTTCTAAATTTAGACCAAAATCAACTACATAACTGGTCTAAATTCATCAAACTGAATCAGCGCTTGCGTTTAACTCTACCAAATGTTACTAGATACCTTCATTTTCCACATTTAAATCCCCGTCAACCCTATATAAGGTACATTCTAGGTTGAACTCAATACCTTAAGGGATTAACTTACACACCATTACATTACATTTCGTAAATCCCTCCTATTTCACGTGGCTGAATTTAAAAAAAATCAGTCATCCTGTCACACAGGGAAATTTCTCATGATCATGATTTTTTTTTATTTAAGTTTAAAAAGACAACATTTTCTCTTCAAGTATATATATTTTTGTAATATATACATTTATAAAAAAAAATCAACCAAACCAAAACTCTTCCATGTAGATTCATTCTTACGCAAAAGGCTTTCAATTTTACACAAGAGTGAACAATTTCCTCTCAAGAAGTTTTAGTTAAAAGGAAGGCACCAGATGGCTCCATTTCCTTCGTCGCCCAAGGCAGGAGTTGTAGAAAGTTGATGACAAGTAAAAAAAAATTTATATAAATTTTTTTTGCCTTAATATTGGCTTCATATGTTTTGAAATGTAGAAGACACCGCATCCATGAAGGATAAGGAAAAATCCTTTAAAGAACACGTTTTCCTCTTCATGAAATATGAAAAATGGTGGGAAGCATCCACTTCATTATGATGATCATCCCCGCATAGGAATTTTTATCCGCAGTATGTATAGAAGGCAAAAGACGGGAAAGGACACAAGAACAACAAAAATTCCTAGGGAACCCCCCCCTCAACTACACTCAATACACGTGAGTGGCGGGTGGATGAACTGTGAAGGCTATAAAAGTTTCTAATATCAAAAAAAAGAAAGAAGAAGAAAGAATTCGAAGATTTTTTTAATATAACACGAAAGGAAATATTTCATGGATGAAGTCGTTTTCATTATTGGGGATGTGTTTGGGTCCTGGAAACCAGATGCTCTTCTCTTTTTTATGGTGACGATGAGTTGCTAAAACTTTTGTGACCAATAAAAACGACGTCCTAACGACTTTAGATTGTACAGAATTAGGATGACCGAAGAGGGATATTTAAATTCAACGGTTCGTATGCCAGCATTGACTAGGTCATAAAAGGGAGTTAGGCCTTTGTTAGGGATTTTAATGGCCTAGAACATAAAAACGACTAAAAAAAGGTTATTTATTGAAATTTTAAGGATAAAAACCTACAAATTTTTATTATATTGGAAAACTTATTTGCATCATAAAATCGTTTTTTAGCATTAAATGTTAATTCAATATTTCGTAGGTGAAAGATTGTAGATCAGCGCTAGGCGGCAATAGCAGCTGTTGGGAACCACACGAGCTCCCGGTAACTGCAGAGCTCTTCTATCCTGCTCAGCCTCGCCCCATAATATTGCGGGGTCTGGGGCTAAAATATTATTAGAACCTTTTAAGCTATGAAACATAAGAACTTTTTGGGTTTCAATCTATTTGCGGTCCCCTCTGACCTTGAGCCCGGGGAAATTCGGTCCCAATATATTTTCGGGACCCCTCTAACCTAGAGCCTGGGAAATTCATCCTCTCCGCCCCCCGCACCCCCCCCCCCCATGAGTTCGAGTAAGTGAGGTATAGGCAAAAACTAAGTTCGAGAGAGAGAGAAGTATGGGTAAGCTTTGCTGATGCTCTAGAAAAGTCACCTATTTCCAAGCACTGCCTTAAAACCTTTGATGAGCATTTTTGGTTAAGTTACAATTATCGACAGAAAGTAAAAATGGTCCAAAATAAATTTGATATCAAAAGTAGTTGAGTAGGTATTGGAACATTTTGGCCTGGGAAAATAAACCCGTTTGATCTATTTGCGACTAAGATCATTTATGTCATTAAAACGTGTGTTCATTCCCTGCATAATGGCTTTTATTACATGTGAATAGCGCTGCACACGAGACGAGACTTGTCTCGAAATCGTCTCGTCTCGATTTTCTAGGCGAGATCGACACGACACCTCCAGATTAAAAATCGATACAAGACCGAGACTACCATTCGAGATCTCGCGAGACATCTCGAGGTCTCGAAATCAAATCGTTATTTTGAAATTCGAGAGCTACTGTAAGTAGAATGAATAAACTCCTGAGTTGTTTACAATCAATTTAAAAAATTCTGATTGCTAAAATTATAAGTTTTAATGGACTAAGTGCATAATTGATAAGGATGGCAAACATTAGAAACAATACATTCAGAGAATATATACGAGTTAATGTAGTATCAAATCAATCAAAAAATTCATTTATTCTCAGATGATATCCATGACAATGTATCAATATGCATACATTTGTTTATTTTTATAAAAATATTTTAGTCCTATAATACACAATAATATAATTTATAGAAACGACTGACATATTTTTTCTTGGAGAGTTGACCGCATCCATTAGTTTATTAGAACTTGCGATCGCAAAGTTTCATCTTTCAAGGAGGCTCTTGTACTCGACATTATCAGCGATGCACTTGAGAATAGCCTTTCTACAGGTACTGAAGTTGCCATGATACTAAATATATTTCTGGCCATCTTTGATAATGTCGGGTAAGATTTTTCGTGATCTTGCCACCACTGCAAAATATCGCTCTGGCCGTCAACCCTATATAATTAACTTTCGATTCATTGATCCCCTCTACCCCCCCCCCCCCTGGTGCCACTGCAAAATGCAGATTTACGTGTCTACGTCTGGAAAGTGACTAGCATGGAAATATAAGGAATATTTGTATACAATTTCATTAATATGGCACATATTGATATTTCTCGAAATACAGAAGACTGAGCAATTTGTATTATTGACAGTGAAATTCGAGACTTTTCGAGACGAGACGAGACTTTTCGAGACGAGACCTGCAACCATTTTTTCGAGACCGATACGAGACTGGGCCAAATCTCGTCTCGTCTCGCCTCGTGTGCAGCACTACCTGTGAATGGGTAAACAATCACTATTCATAGCTGTTAATTACCGGTCAAACGGGTTTATGTTCCCACACCAAAGTGCCACAATACCTACTCAGCCACTTTTGATATTAACAAAAAGCCACGTTCTAGTAGAAATTTCTAATCGATGTCGTTCTTTTTAGGACATTTGGTTTTGAAAGTTTTGATAATCAAATGAGTGCCACCAATTTCGGTAAATTGAAAGCTACATAGCATAATTGAACAGTTTACGTCAATTCAACCAAGAAAAAACGTCAATAATAAAATCTAACATCGAAAGTTTTCTTTTGCAACAAATTATATTTATTCTCAAACTCAAATATTCCCTAAAACAAGATTCCTTTTAAGAAAATGAAATGTCAACCCACATATACTTATAAAGATCCCAGATGCCGTCTTTTTAACCAATCACTAGTCAACAACAACAATACTGCGCCTTATATTATCCATTAATAAGTATTACAGTCAAGTCTTCCATGACATCCTTTGTAGAGCTTACACAAAGGGCTCTCGACATTTTTATTAATTAATTGCTATTATTCAAATCCATATCGACAAGGCTCCATCCAGACTACTTAAATTAAACGCTGACTTTATCAATATCCTTCAACCATAACACATTTTATTTATTTCCATATAAAAACTTGCCACTTACCAATCCCACTTCAGTTTTTATCTGTTCTTTTGTTGTGGACATATCAAACCCATCTTCATTTTGTGTTTCTTTTCTCCTTTTTTTTGTGTTGCCATTTCACCCCTCCCCTAGTTCTTCCATGACTCCATTATGTTACTCAATTGAAGCTGAGTATAATTTCTCAGCATTTTACTTTGGGAATTTTTTTTTTATTTCTTTGTCGATTAGAATATTGTATTAAGGATATTTGGAAGGAAGCAAGAGAGGGTCCCTTTAAGGATATGGAAAGACATTTAAACAACAACAATAAAATACAAAAAAAAGTGAAGTTTGAACTCGAAAAACAAAAAGTAAAAGACTCCGAAATTTAAAATTCAGAAAAGAGCTTCATATTAAAATTTTAAGAATTAATATGGCGGCGCAAAAAAATGGGAAAATTGGTTTTTTTCCATCACTGGTAAATTTTACTACAACGGCGAAGAAGAAGAAGATACAGAACTGAGAGACGCCCTATCCCACCCACCCACCCCATATCCTCCCTTTTTAACTGCGATAACGAACATTTTTTTAATCGTAAAACCTCTTTCCGCCTCCATTCCACTCCACTGCTTTTCGGTTGTTCGCGTGCCCCTTTTCGGAGTATTCCAGAAAACTTTTTCGGAGTCCAGAACAAAAATTCAGTTACGCGCGTTTTGTATAAATATTTTTTTTTTGATAAAAAAAAAAGGACGACGAGGATTTAAAATCACATCAAGGAAAATCGTTTCGTATCCTGGGGGCGCACATTGTATACATTCACGAGCATCGTAAAAAAAAGGGACACAAAATTGGAGAATTTTCATAGTTGCGCACACTGGTGAAATTATTTTTGCAAAATGCAAATGAAGGCATCGAACCGAAATTAACGACGTGTTCTCCGGGGCTAAATAATTATGTTCCTGTCGCTGGACTAATTAAAATGGTATAAAACGAGAGATAACCAGTCCTCTTGAGGGGGCAGGAGAGCAGTTAAGCTTTCAACAATGAATTTTAAAAGGACGAAATTAGTGCAGATTATTTTTCGTGTATCACCCACCACCCAACCACCAACAAAAATTCATAGTGGATGCGGGGATTGGACTGGGACAAAACGTTGTGGGTATGGCGATTTTTGTATTAATGAAATTTTAATGCAGAGATGCAAAATTAAATTTTAATTAAAAAACAAAAATGAACATATTTCAATCAATATTAATTTTTAAATAAAAGCTTGTTGCATTGCAGAGCATTTTTTTTTATATTTTTCGAACCAACTTCCAAAAAATATAGAAATTTTGTTTTGTGCATAGCTGATATAACTCATAGTGACATACTGATGAACTGTCAGTCCTTATAACTTTTATGCCACGCGAAGGATCAATTTATCATTTGATGAAATGCAAGGAACCCTCCGAAATTATATTTTTCTCTTCGAACTTTCCTTAATTGACACAAAATATAAAATCAATGTTTTTTACATTAGCGTAGAAATCGAATGAAATAAATCTTTTATTCTATTCTTGGTTTTTGTTGTTGCAATGGTTAAAAAATCGATCGAGCGAAGAGGGTGGGATTATAAACCAAAGAAAGAAAACTGCAGGGTGCAGAATAGTGTAGCTTGTGATTTGTAGCCGTCTTAAGGCTTTCCTTTTGTCCCAAATTTTCCCAAGCTCCTTAATCTATTAACGGCGTAGCGTTTCTGTGGACCGGTTATTTGATTCTTTTATCCAGGTGATATCGATACCGACAATTTTCTGCATACTTTTAGGGTCACATTTTTAGACATTTTATAATTTAATTTTGCATACTTTTAGGGTCAGTATATTTTTTATTCGTCTAAAGAATGAGAAATTGGTTAGACGAATTAATATTACACTATCTATGCGTAGGATATGATTTTTTCCAGCACATCCTTTTTATGTAAAGGACTCTAGAACTCAGAAATTTAATCTCTTGGTACTGCCGAATTTTATAACTAAATTGAAGTGTCGAAATAGGCAGAATGTCTTAAAGTTAGTAAAGAGAGGTATGAAGGAACTGCCAATACCAGAACGCGATGTTTACTCTATCCACTTCCATCCAATAGTACCATAAAAGGACGCTGAAGATAGGCAATCACAAAGAAAATGGCTGAAAGAAGGTATATTATCTAAGCGGGAGATTTGGAAAGACGAAGGACCATGGCGTTGAACCATAGTCTTCGAGCAATATTAATAAATTGGCCCAGCTACTTTCGAAGCTTAATTAAGAGAAGAGTCGTAGAAATTATATGAATATGTTTCGGATAAAATCGGTCCTAGGGAACAGGTGAAAAAAGTTAACAATAGTAATAGAAATTGGTTTTTCACGTTTAAGGTGCGAAAAAATTTAAAGCAAAAAATAGTGTATAGCGGCGCTTAAAAAGGCGAAAAAATTAGTTTTTGACAATTTAAATCGTTCAGCAACTTTTTGCAAAACAGTAGTAACAGTAAGAACAGTAATTGTTTTAAGAGCTTGTTTTGGGGTTCAGATTGCGGCTGTTGTTGGTGCCCACCTACATTAAAAATTTCATGAAAAAATACTAGTAAATTTTCGAGTAAATCGCGAAAATGTAGAAACAGGTTTTCTCGAAAAAAGACCCAAAATGCACCTACACTGATTTTGCCAAGCATTCTTTACTCGCTAAGAGTTGCTCTACAATCTCAATCTTGAAGATATGTCCTGGAGACTCGATTTAATACCTCAAAAACGCGTTTGAAAACCAAATTTTTGGCCCAGTAGCAATAGTTTTTTTTGCTTCAAAAGCTTCCTGTTTTTTGAGCTTTTGGTTGAAAAGCATTCTGTTTTGAGCTTTTGCTTGAAAAGCTTTTTGGTTTTGAGCTTTGGCTTGAAAAGCTTTTTGGGTTTGAGTTTTTGCTTGAAAAGCTTTTGGTTTTAAGCTTTTACTTAAAAAGCTTTTTGTTTTTGAGCTTTCCTTGAAAACCAGTTTTCGGCACTTTTATTAATCTTTTTCACCCGTTCTACCGAGCGCTTAAACTCTTTGGTTTCGAAAAATGCGCGTGGTTAAGTAGTCAATCATTAGCATAATACAACTCGCTTATTGTGACTTGTACCCCCAATACTGACGTGTTATGGCTAGATAAGGTACAAACCCGTGCTAATACACTCATCGTTGAAAGTTCTATTTGCTCCTCAAAAAACACATCACGCCACCGTAGGAATATTGCAGCCCTGCCCTGCCACAACTTGAACAGGACCTACACTCTAACAAACTGATCTGTGTCTTCTCTGATATCCAAGCGATAAATCAGAGTGGTAAAGTCTCGCAGGACCACGGCGGGAGTTAAATGTTAGTACTCGTAACCATTTCAGGGATTATATGATGAGCAAGACGCACATATCTCTGTATTCCTCCCGCAGAGCCTTGGACACACATGAACTAAACATCTGAAAACCCTGTACTAGGTATGCATCACCACACAGTGGTACAGCCATGAGGCTGGGAACGAGTTCTCACGTCGAAAGCCCATTGTAGGCCAAGACATGCAGCCGACATACAATCTTTTAAGCAAGCGGCGTCTTTGACCTTAAGTACAAAGGAAGCAAAATTTTAAAACAAAGCTTGAGAAGGTGGAAAAAGATAAGTTTCGTGCTGCAAAGGAGATTTATATGCTTTTTGGCTGAGAGCACGGAAAGCTTGCACTCACACAAATAAGAAATTAATAGTTTCACGTTTCTCAAATGAAGAAAAGACTTGATTTGAGAAAAACATTTTAATAAAAAATTCATGACTGCCCGTGGATGATCCGGTATAGAAAAGCATTTACTTTTGTTCACCTTTTGGCAATTGCCTTTTCATCCTTAAAAACGCTCGTGTCGTTTTACCAAGCGGTCCCCTAACTAAGTACTAACCACGTCCAATGCTGCTTGACTTCCGTAATTGAACGAGAACCGGTTTATTGAGAATGCTAATGGCACACTTTCTGAACAACAAGATAATTGCCCGTTTTCTTCGTCCGATACAATTTCTTAAAGCTCCAATTTTGCTCCATTAGGAGCATATTGGTAGAGTTGGGAATTGGGGACGCATGTTGAGAATATAAATAAGCCGGCAATTTTCGTTTTTAAAAAAACTGAGTGACATTGCTCGCTTGTGAGGACTTGTGACTCTCACTGCCCCTCGAAACAGCGATTTTGAGAGTCCCTGAATATTTGGTGCGGACTCTACACAAAGGCTGTATTTCCTTGTATAAAAAGCTCTTTTCTTGAATTTTCAGAAAACTTTCAAAAAGCTTTCGCGTCTGGATGCATACGTCCTCGTCTATAATGACCCGAATGCATTCGGTCGATTAGGCCGTGTAAGCACTATGTGATGCTCTCTTCGCGATTATAACGACGCTTATACCCGAATTGCAACAAGTCACAACCCAAATGCACAAAGTGTGTTGTGAGTCTCAACTTGAGATACTTTGGTATTCTAATTTTGCAGTCACAATTTTCACAATCCGCAAACAATCACAAGGCCTAACAAAATTGTGACTGTATAAATAGCGAGTCACAAGAGTACGAAGAGAAAGTCTCTAGCATTCATAACATTCTCATCGACTCGACAGCAAACAGACACGTTCACATACACTGTGCCTTACTGTATCAATATTTTCTGGAGTATGTTGGCATAGTTGTTGCCCAGACTTTGCTTTATCTCATTACACAAATACAAATTCACCATTAGAGGTGAATTTTTTTGTGATTATTCTTGTGACTGGGGTGCTTAGAATTCCAAAACAGCTGATAGTCATGAAAATAATGACAAACCATCAATGAGAAGCACGACCCGCAAAAGCTTGTGACTTATGACTGGTGACAATTTAGAATGGGCGGTTAGAATACTATATTTTCGTGTTTGTCACTCCGAGAGAACCAGTGTAAACTTGTGTTTTTCTTTTTCTAGAATCCCTACTAATATTATAAATGCGAAAGTATCTCTGTCAGCCTGTCTGCCTGTTACGCTTTCACGCCTAAACCGCATAACCGATATTGATGAAATTTGGTACAAAGATAGACTAGACCTTGAAAAAGGACAGAGGCTACTTTTCTCCCGAAGCAAAGACTTGAAGGGGTTGAAATAGGGGATGACAGTTTGTATGGGAGTCCGTCATTATTGCGTAGCAAATTATTAAAACCACCCACCATTTGAACCCGATCAACTTCAAATTTTGCACAATATGCGTAGTTTTGTTGACAATGCAATGTGACCATTTTGTACAAAAATAAAGATGGCGGTTCCAAAATGGCCGTAGATTTTTGAATTTGTCATCCTCGACCCCCGACATGGGTATCAAATGAAAGGGTATTTAAGGTAGATACAATTAGCGGTGTAGCGTCATTCCAAATTCAAAATGGCGGCCAACACAAAATGACGGAAGACATATAATAGACTAAAAAGTAGAAAATATAACCATTCAACTTCAAATTTTGTACATATGCGTAATTTGCTTGACAATGCAACATTGAACATGTGAACATGCGTGTGAAAATTTTGTACGGCGGACGGCGGTCCAAGATGGCGCCCGATTTTTGCATTCGTGTTCCGCCACTCCCGATATGGGTATCAAATGAAAGGATATGACAGATAGAATACAATTAGCAGTGTAGCGTCCTTCCAAAATTAAAATGGCGGTCAACACAAAATGGCGGAAGACATAAAATCGACTAAAAATTAGAAAATATAACCGATCAACTTCAAATTTTGCACATACGCATAGTTCTCCTGACAATGCTGTCCGACCATTTAGTAAAAAAATTAAGATGGAAGTTCCAAAATGGAGGCCGATATTTGCAATTGTGTTAGCTGATCCCCGCCCCCCCCCCCCACATGGGTATCAAATGGAAGGGCATGACAGGTAGAACACAATTACATATGTAGTTGTGTGGCGTTATTCCAAATTCAAAATGGCGGATTATCTTTTTCTTCACAACCCTCTCAGTATGGGTATCAAATGAAAGGGTGTGACGATTATAATATAGTAATCTGTACGACGTCATTTTAAATTTAATATGGCGGCCACCACAAAATGGCGGAAAACATATAATAGATTAAAAAGTAGAAAATAAAATGTATGTAATTTTTTTTATCAAATCAATATATATATGGCTTCATTTACTTCCTTTGCCTATGGTATATATTTTAAGACAATCGTTTTTCATCGCGTCGGAGCTGACACGTACTTCTTTTTTATACGCTTTATTAGCTTCACCTGTGTCTTGTATGTTGTATGTAGTATGTAAACAAGTCTTGCAACTTGATTTTGGCCCACTTCCACATAACCGATAAACTTCAAATTTTGCACATATGTATAGTTCGCGTGACAATGCAATCTGACCATTTTGTAAAAAAATCAAGATGGCGGTTCCAACATGACGGCCGAATTTTTCAATTGTGCTCTCCGATCCCCGACATGGGTATCAAATGAAAGGGTATGGCAAGTACAATACATTTAGCTATGTGGCGTCATTCAAAATGGCGGCCAACACAAAATGGCGGACTACCTCTTTCTTTACAACCCACTTGTTAAGGGTATCAAATGAAAGGATATGACAAGTAGAATACTATTAGCTGTGTGGCGTCATTCCATATTCAAAATGGCGGCCAACACAAAATGCCGGATTACTTTTTCCTTTACAACGCGCGATATGGGTATCAAATGAAAGGATATGACAAGTAGAATACTATTAACTGTGCGGCGTGATTCCAAATTCAAAATGGCGGCCAAGACAAAATGGCGGCCAAGACAAAATGGCAGCTTACCTTTTTCTTTACAACGCCCTAGGTACGGGTATCGTACAGTATACTACAGTAAGCTGTGTGACGTCATTTTAAATCTGATATGGTGGTACAAAATGGCGGAAGACATATAATAGACTAAAACGTAGAAAATAAAAAATATACATAGTTTAAAAAAACTAAAAAATACGCTTTTATTTTAAAATGGACTATAAAGTAAAAAATAATTTTGAATGTAAAATTTTTATTGCTTCAGCCAGTATATGGAAACAACATACCTTTCGAAATGTACAAAAGCGTGGGCGCTAGCGAAAAGTTCCGGTGTTCATAAAATAAGAATGTTTACATTCAAAATTATTTTTTACTTTTTAGTTCATTTTAAAATAAAAGCGTATTTTTTAGTTTTTTTAAACTATGTATATTTTATAGGCAACTCTAAATTTTTATATGTATCCAAAATCAATTTTTGCTGATTTGCTATTTTTTTCATTATACATTTTTCCTGGCGCAACGCACGCGGGTTTTTGCTAGTAATCTATAATTTTATATTATTTTAAAAACTTGATAGTATTAACTATCATTTCGATTGATATCTACAATAATTTACGAGATATAGAGCCTTAAAACCAATTACCGCAAACAACTTTTCAGTAACACAAAATATGAGGCTACCACATACATATGTAAATCTTCATACAAACTGCTTCTTCTATAGTAGCCAGTGATTTTCAGAAATCTCTTATAGGCCTCACCTTGCCATTCTTACCCCCGATTACTGTTTTTACACGTATTTTTACCGCGCTATTTTTATTCTAAAATTCATGCAAACGATTGCCATAAATTAATTTTATCAACAAAACTTTTTTACGATTGGCAAAATCGCTGGCGATTAAGCAAGGCATGCACTTTCAGTGCTGAGTCGCGTTTTGATGTACTGTGGCGACGAGTAGGACACATTTAGGAAAAGGATTAAATTGTTTGTATAGAGGCCCAACCTTTATCCTGAAAATGTCCAAAATTTATTATAAATCACATTTTCAATTCGATATGACACAATTTATTTTATAGTATCTACAAAACGTTAAACCGCAAACATACACCAGAATATCAAATTTTATTTCTATGCTCTTCTCGAACTATTTGCAGTGATTTTATTGCCTTTTATTATATAAGCAGGATATCGACCTCAGTCCATAGATACCTAAAAAACACATTCTAGCATTTTTCTATTTCCTGATACACACATTTTCATGTAATTTTCGAACCAAACATTTCCACCCCCCCCCCCCCTTTAAAGGTAAAACGGACCTTGTAACATGATTTTATGATATCGTTAACCCTTCTTCCATGAGTAGATTTGCTCCGAGTTAATTTACATTTTTATTTTAATACGAGATATCTTAGAAATATATACATATAAAAAAAGGATTAGGAACTCTGTCCGTTGGCAAGCCCCTATAAATGTTTATAAGAAAAAGGATAAACCACTGAATAAAAAAATTTTGTAACATCCTTTTCGTAAGATTTCTTGTTGAACAAGACGAAGTGAACCTTTTCATCAAATCAGTTTTAAAAAGCTTGTTCTAAAGAAAAAGGAAAATAAACTCACCCCCCGCCACCCTCTTGCACTAAGTTAAACCCAAGTCAACTTTTTCTTTTCGATTTTGTGTTTTTTTTTCAAATCCCTTTAAAACTACCCTCAATTAGGTCCTGTTTGTGAAGTATCCTTAAAAACTCCGGTCCAACAAATACCTAACGAAGCAGCGACTTTAAGCCACCGTTCTTTCTCTCTCGCACACACCCCCTTTTACTTTCTCTACACTTGTACCATTGCACCCCGCCCCATCAATTTTGCAGACGCTTAAAAAAACTTGGTACAGTTAATAAATTTTTTAATGAATTTCTTTTTCGCAATGAATTTTTCACACAAATTTTTCAACTTTGTTATTTTTTTTGGTTACCTTTTCAACAGGTGCTGGAGGAGCGGGTCCATCACATAGAGTACCTCCCAGAAGTGTCTGAATTTTATTATCAGCCCACGGGGAACGAGCTTCGACCACGTCCTGTTGGTGAGGAGAATGGCGTTGTGGTCTTCAACTATAATCCTGTTAGTGCCGTCAATTATGTGAGTATAGACTTTAGTTATTATATACGTTTTTGGACGTTTGTGTGCCGCATTTTGGCTCATTTTTGAGCTAATTTTAAAGCTTTGTGCATGACTCCATCAATTATTAATCCTTTATCCCTTCCACCAACGGAAATATTAATAAACAAACTTTTTCTCTATCCTTAATTAATTTACGAGGCTGGCCGACGACGGTTTGTTTGATGGTTTTAAGGAGTTGAAATGAAATGAATTTTTTTGATATTTTTTCTACACGCGTTCATTTTCAATGATTTTGAAGATTGAAGGTCGTTTGAGTTCGTTGGAAAAGCCTCGAGGGTAGCAATAAACATATTCTGGGTATGGATGAACAACCTTTGAAGGAAACGATTGAAAGAATGTTAACTATTGAATGAATTTCAAGTGTATGAGTAAATATAACCGTGTTCATCCATCTCAAAGGTACTGAAATCATAAATTTCGAAAGGGGCCAAAATGGTAACATTTTTAGAACAAACATAAATAAATAAAAGTGAACGGATGTTTCTCTCTCGTTCATCTCCCCGACGTTGTCGGGATACCATGCTTGGCAGCGTGGTTCCCCATGGGCCAATGTCGCGTGATGATTGCCATAATTCAGGCAATATCTCTTTGGGGTCTGTTTAGGAAGCCCATTGTTCTTTCTTCGTTTTTAGTGGCCCAAGTCGTCCTAGAGATAGTACAGGTCCCCAGTGCTCTCCACCTTTGGATGGCTGGCAGCAGGTGATAGTCCAAAAATTGAAATTCCAAGAATTTTTTTTGACGTGTGATTGAAATGTTTATGTTCTGTCATTGTCGTGTTGAAACACAACTTCTTTACTATTAACAAACTCTGGACGGTTCTGAATAGTGCATCCGTTAAAACTGTTCAATTGCCCATAGTACACGTCCGTATTGATTCCTTGGAAGAAACTGGAAAAACAGACACTTTTAAAATCCCAAGCACACTGAGAGGCCTAAACATCATCGAGGATTATCTTTAATCGAGAATCAAGGATTACCTTGGATTTCAAGATTTTACACTTGGCAAACGAGGTGTAAAATCATTATCTTAGCTGCAATCCTAGTTTTTGTCTAAGATAATCTTGGTTGATATTTCTGATAAAATCGAGGGTTAACTTCGTTTATGTATATGGTCCTGCGAGCTTAATCTTAATTTTTGATGAATTTTTACTTACGCTATTTTTTTAAGTGAATCATCACCAAAATCGTTTACATACCATATTCCTTAAATAATTCATTTCTAATCACCGATTATTACTAGTTTCAAAAAAAGGATTGCTTTCCTCGCGTTTAAAAAAGAACATCGCCATAAAATTAACTTCTCTGAGCTCATGAGGATACCAAATATCTTCAGATAATTTGGAACGTTTGTTCTTCCATCTTCAGTTTATTAAAAAAAATTTCTAAACTTATCTTTGGCCCCTGTGCTGAAAGTCGAGTCGTGTGACGTGACAAGTCGTTTGAGTTGAAGAAAGTGACGTTTCAGTTGAATTATGACTTTTAACGTAGGTGTCTAAGCTTAACTTAGAACTTCCCCCTGTGATGAAAGTCGTAATTCGACTCCACTTTCGCACTAGAGCATCACGAGATCTCGACAAACTCGAGAGTGTCGCCTTGATCTCGACTCGAGAAACGATACGAGAGTAAAGTTCGGTCTCGACAAACATATTCTCGTCAAGTCGAGATTATTCGCTCGAGATCTCGTCGGTCGCTCGAGATCTCGTTGGCAAAATAATAGCAAACAAGTCTGGTAAAATAAAGTATGCGATGAAGCGCGCACGGCCTTATTTTCAAAACTGGGATGTGGTACTCATGCAAATGCACATTGCCTCTTCTTTTTTCTCGCCAGTTACGTATAGGCTGAGTCTATAAGTATATTCGCCCCGAGAGACGAGACGAGAGGAGACGAGGGGAGACGAAACGAGACGAGGCCAGACGAGACGAGACGAGACGAGGCCAGACGAGACGAGACGAGACGAGGCCAGACCAGAAAAGACGAGATTAGGATGGGCAAGATCCGGCGAGAGTCGAGACGAGACTCGAAATGGTCGAGACTTACCGAGATCGAGACGAGAGTCTTAAAAATCTCGTCTAGTCTCGGTCTCGTGATGCTCTTTTCAGCACACGGTCCTTTATTCATTTTAGAATGAAGCTAGAACTGAAAACTGTAAAATATTAACAAGCGCCATCTATTAGCCAAGATGACTTCCGACAACCTAAGAGAATTTATTGTATCTCGGTTGTTTTAATTCATTTTTTAGTAACAATTTCATTTTAAACTCCTTCTTTTTTGCGTAACTAGAAGGATCTATCTCTCCATAAGTCCTCAGTAAAAAATAATTCTTGGTTGTTTTTATGTGGATCATAAAGATCTTGCCGCCTCCCGTATAAAATCAGACACCCTTCCTTACTTTATAGAAAATAAAGAATTACCGTTTTGAGAAATTCTTCTTCTCGATCGACTGATCCGTCTTGGAATAAGTAAGTCGTTTTGACTTTACCACAATTCACTGATCACTGATCGTGGATGAGGTTTTCCGAGGCTTTTGGGTATAACGTTCTGTGGATTTTCGTAGTGCTTAAATCGATCTTTTATCTTTTTGGTTGTTACGATCTTTACATAATAGATCGTTACTGGTTGTGGTCCAATGAGATCAATATTCCCGCACAATTTTTGTCTGGTGTGCTATTTTTTGCCTTTAAGCTCAGTATGCATTTCATAATAACAGTGACTTTAGAATGAGCTGACTATCTTACTGGATAATAAGCCATTAATGTTTCTTAAGATACTTCGACGCATAATTCTTTGTCCATCATCATAGCTTCTTAAACGGTGGGTGACTGACTCAAAATGGCTCATCCAGGCTATAGATGCCTAGTTCGACTCCCAAACCGGTTGCTGAGCCGTCTGTGCACAAGGCTATAGTTACAAAAAATAGGGAGTCTGTTAGGCTTTGTCTTCCTGGTTACCAATATTCATTTCAAGTGGCTAGCTTGGCCTCTACTCTGTCAGAAGCAGCGTTCATCACCCTTAGGGTGCTAGATGGCCAACCAGACTGATGTGTGAAGAAGGAGGGCATAAGATAGCCTTTTTGGGCACAGCAGAACAGGCACTTGTTCAAACTGAAATACTGCGACAGGTAACTGTGCTATTGATACTCTCTTTTGAACTTTTGTGGGATGAGAGTTTTATGTGAGCTTGCTATTACTCAGAAATTTTGCTTTTCGCCATTTAAAATTCTCTTTTGTCAGGGGTACTGTTGCACCAGTTGTTACCAGTACAGCTAATCTGCATAAAGTCAAATATGACTTGGCCATAATATTGCGAGTCGTTATCACGATGTCAGCAGAATAGCCTTACGAGTTCATCGGCCATTGATGTGAAGAAAGTATAACTCCTTGCGGGCAGCCTTTAACTGCTTTGACTGTGACGGAACTAGATGCCAGTTATTTTGCTAGATTTTAGTTTGGATCTGATCCATGCGGTGTCAAAAGCAGTGTATAAGTTGTTGTCAAAAGTGGTCTCAAGTTCAGCAACTGCAAAAAAGCTACCTCTTCTGGGCCGAGAGTTCTCAATGTCACTGAAAAGTTTGTTTATAGTGGTCTGCGTCGATTTGCCAGGCTGGTAAGCAAATGACTTCAGTCAGTACTTTGGTTTGCACGTGAAATAAATATATTTTTCTCCATCGCTTTCAAGAGGAGGAAAGTTGAGATGATTGGATATGATCAGCAGACGGCCTTGAAAATGAGTAATATCCTGACAGTTCCAAACAAAAAGAATGCATCCTTACGAACTTTTGGAAGTGGCTACATAGTGCAGGCGCTGGAAGTAGTTGAGAATGCAAAATGTGAGGACCGCATTCCGTCAACAGATTTCAGTTGAGAATAGCTCAAAGGCCTTCCGCACACTTGTCCATAACATCAAAACCAAAACCGGTTTTATAGGCAAGGGGTCGCAGGGAAGACAACTTTTCTTCCATCATTTTCCATCATTTGTTCACCCAAACATTTTCTGGTTTCACCGTCCATTACACTAACACAAGACAATTTTCGTTCTCAGTAAAGCTGCTTCGCTGTGCTTGCACCCCACACTACTACATAGGCATTACAATCGTTACACGAAAATGATGGAGAAAAGTGAGTTCCGAGTGTACTATTGAACTCATATTAAAACCGGTTTGAAATTATGGACAAGTCTGCGAAGGGCCAAAGATTAGTAATACGGATGTTGCCGATACATTTTTGGGTTCAATTTTACCCTCTCCTTTTACTGGCACCTCTACGGTTTCCGTGGCCCGCTGTTTGACGATGGATTTTGATGAAGCACCACAAAATAAGACGAAAATATAAAATAAAATTTTTCGATATCACGCTTAGTTTTCAAGATATTAACACTTGAAATTTGACTTTTGAGGTAATTTCGCCAAGGTTTTTACGTTTTTAGTTATTGTCAGAGGCAAAAGTGAGTTTACACCCAAAAATTTTTTCTTTCGCCTCGGATTTCCAGGAATTCGATGAACATAGAAAACCAAAATATAACTCAAATTGTTGCACATGTATTGACGTAAACTTAACAAGAAAAAATACTTCAAAAATTTGAAAAAACACAGAAGGTCATAAATTATAAAAAATTGTCCTGTTTTTTGCCGTCAAAAGTGACAGTAGTCCCATGCTAATATTATGTTTGCGCTACTTTTTCTTTGATCACTGCATTTAGTCAGTGTTTGTTGAAGCGATTGCAGTTTGTACTTGATTTTGATTTGATTTTGGCGAGAAATACAGTATTTGAAACAATAACCGTGTTCCTTTTCTGCTCTTTTTTACTCGTATTTACTTGGAACTACTCCTGCTCTCACAGAGAATTCATAGGTTTTATTCAAATCGACAAATTTTGCGTTCCTTTAATTTTTTACTCCCGAGTACTTAAAAGTAGAAAAGGAACACGGCTATTGAGAACGGAAACTGAATTAGAAACTAGAAAAATCATATTAAATTTATGGCTGGAACACAAATCCTATCGGGAAAGTGAAAAAAAATCATTGAAAAACAAAACACAGTTCAAGCCCTACATTTCTGACAAAAATAAGAAAATAGTGACCCAATCAGAAAAAAAATTGAGTGTGACGTAAATTGCGTCTGACGGACGCCATATTTTTTTTATAAAAATTAACCTAGCCTATGTTACTCACATTAAACGATTCTAACGGTACGCCAGCCATCTAAATCCGTTCAAGCGTTTAGCAGTTATGGTGGTACAAAGCAAAGTACATACACACAACAAACCTAATTACACTCCTTTTTTTGGCAGTCGTGTAAAAACGTGTGCAATTTGCTAAAAAATATAAAAGTTTTGGCGTTTCCTTTTGGAAAAATGTGCTCTTTACGGACGAGAGCAAGTTTGAAATATTTGGGAAAGAAAAGTGCTCAAAAATATGGCATAAAAAAAACTCAGCATTTGATGAAAAAAATGTTTGCAGCCCCGTGAAACATGGTGGAGGGTCGGTCATGGTCTGGGGGTGCATGGCAGCTTCAGGAGTAGGAAACCTTGTGTTTATCGAGAGCACCATGAATAAGGAAGGCTACCGGGATATATTACAGCAAAATTTAGCACCTAGTCTTGAGAAACTCGGGCTACCAAGGGCATGGGTATTCCAACAAGACAATGATCCCAAGCACACATCGCGCTCTGTTAGGGAATGGCTTCTCTACAGAACTCCAAAGCAGTTACCCCATCCTCCCCAATTACCAAATCTGAACCCGATTGAGCATTTGTGAGATCATTTGGACCAGAAAATTCGGCAGCGGTCAATAACATCGAAAGGAAGCTTGAAGGAGGCCTTAAGAGGGGTTTCTGGTCTAGAAAGCAAAAAAAGAGGTTTTTCATATTTTTTTTCTCAGAAATAGATAAATATTTTTGCTTCTAACTTTTTTTTATTGATATTGTAATACGCTTAAATTTCTAAAAAAAATTCAATAACGGGGGATACGACAACTAAGCTGGTCGAATCCATGCCAAGGAGGCTAGATGCAGTGATCAAACCAAAAGGGGCGCAAACTAAATATTAGACATCGAATATTGTTAGTTTAGTGACCATATGCCTGCAGCTGTAAACTCACTTTTGATTGAAAATAATAGCACTATTTTTATAGTTTAACGGCTCATATGTTGTTAACACAAATTTTTGAAGTTTTTTTTTTCGTTAATGTTTTGTTATTAAATATGTAATAATTTGAACTGTGTTTTGTTTTTCTATGTTCATTGAATTCCTGGAAATCCGATGCGAAAGAAAAAATTTTCGGGTGTAAACTCACTTTTGACTCTGACAGTATATCAAAAGTAGGATTTCCATGGCGCCGCTATTTTAATCATGAATTTCGATAAAACCACAAAAAATAAGACGAAAATGTAAACAATTTTTTTCGATAACTCGCTTCGTTTTTGAGATATCGATACTTGAAGTTTTAGGTATTTTCAAAAACGCTACAGCGTTAATCGTTTTCAAAAAATAGTAATAGGTATAGACTGGGAGCTGGAGGGAATTGCAAAATGTGGGTACCCGGTCTAATAGGCAGGGATGACTATTTCCAAACCATGCTGTAGCAAAGCTGGAAAGATGCCTTGTTTCCGAACAAGTCTTCATAGCCCCAAGCAAATTTTTGTTGAGGAATGTGCAACGTGCGTTGCACGGGGGTTTGCTTCGCACTGTGAATATCGTCTTAAGAAACACTAATGCTAATCGTCATGGCACAATCCTAAACTAATGTTATCCACTTTCTGAGGCTTAGAATGGGGTAACCTTCTTCGATTTAATAAATTCTTCTAGATTAAGTCGAGCTCAAGTTAAATCTCAACACACCGAGGTAAATTCCTCTTATGCATTGTGCTCTCTTCGGGTTTTCAGCCTTCCAAAGTGAATACGCGGTTTGGAAATACCATGAGACTTTTCTGCCATGTTTCAAATGGCTGTAATAGTTTTCGGCACTTCAAACATGACCAATTTTGATATTTACCATGAAACACGGTCACTATAAAATAAGGGAAATCACAAAATAACCTTTTCATTATTTATTTTAAGACCCATTCCTTCTTTTCTCAACCATATTAAAAATAATAACTTTACAGCTTATTCCTTTCCAGGGATTAAATAACATTGTAGACTAACTTTATCAGTTTATTGTAGGAGCTTCGTTAATGTATAAATTTGGATACAAATAAAAACCATTTTTTTTTCAAAATACATATTAAAATATTTTCTGTTTTTATTCCTATACGATTTAACAGTGGAACCGAATTAAATACTCAACATCTGACAAGGTTTGGTGATAAAAAAATACACATACATTATATAATATACTCGTATATAATATGGCCGTAATTTAAAACTAATTAATTTGGACACAGCGATGACAATTGGGTCTAGTATATAAGTCCAAAATATTACTTTGCTATTTAAGTAGCTCAAAGGTCCGTATTTTTTTAAACAGAAAGAGTTACAACATCATTGTAATATTTTAGGCTAATATTAGACTCAAATGTTTTTTTTTAACAAAATTTTGTAGATTGAGTTTTATGAGTATCGGTAGAGTAATATAATTAATTGACACAATATATTTCAACTAAATTTTTTGGGTAACTTTTATTCCAGTATCAAAGAGAAGTAAACATTGCTTTTGGACGCTGAGTTAAATTAATTAATGTATTATTAAATTCTTTTTTTTTAGATAGATTATAATTGTAATTGCCAAATAATAACACCAAGGAATAGTACGTATATTTGATAACCGAGTCTCTGGTTGTTCGCTTTCGTTAATTACATCATAATAAAAAATAATATTTAATAAAATTTCGAAACGTATTTTGGAAGGCACAATTATTATTGAAAGTATATTAAAGAATATTAATGAACACTGGCCTAATAGAAATCTTATTAAACACAATCCTTTTCCAATTTTGGGAGTTTTATAACTTAAATGCAATTTATTTTAACAAATTCCAAATCTGAACAAAGCGTTGTTTGCTATGGACCCACAGTGGGAGACTTTTATTTTTATGTAATAATTTCGATACATGTCTAATGCAAGAAATAGTAGACAACGATCCTGCTAGTAGGGACTTCGCGGAGACTTCGACAAGCGTCATGTTAAGGAATCGAGAGGTTAGCTTCGGAAAATCAGGACTATTTCCGCCAGTTACTTAGTCCAGGGAGTCTATGAATGACCCACGTCTAAAGCATGATATCGAGATGCAAAAAATTCAGTAAGGTAGAAGAAAAAATTGTAAGAAAGATAGCGTTTTTTGCATTTTTCCAGCTGGTGCAGAACATAACCTAAAAAAATCGGAAACAGTCGAAAAAAGGGTTATAAAGAGACAAAACAAAATTTTCTTGCGACACATGATAGTACAATCTGTTATGAAGATTATTATTTAAGCCGCGGATCGTTTCTCTAGGCCATCCCAATCCTGAGCAATGACCGATTTAAAAAAAGATCTTGTTTCCAAAAATTCGCTATACAAGACGCGCAATTTTCAAATTTTTTTTAATTTTTCAAAAATGCTCGTTTTCTACTTGGCAGAGGTAACAGTTTGTGTTAATTACAAATAATTACAATAAAAATATATAGCTATAAACTAAAAAATACGCTTTTATTTTAAAATGAACTAAAAAGAAAAAAATAATTTTGAAGCTTTTATTTGACAAGCCAGTATAGGGAACAACCTACCTTTCGAAATCAGGCAAATAATTAAATTAATGAAGTTATTGGTAAAAATTATAAATATAACTTACTTAAATGTAAAAAAGCATGGGCCTCTTTACCTACATTATTATTTTATTAACACTAGAGTTTTTCGTTAGCGGCCCACGCTCGATCAACTTCCCTCAAGAATCGGGTCTGTGACAAGGAGATGCGATCTCACCAATACTTTTTAGCATTGCTTTGGAAGCAATAATGAGGGAAACACAGCTTAATGGAGCAAATATCATCTTCACAACGAACATTCATATACTAGCCTTCGCAGACGACACAGTCATAATTGGACGCAAAGCGCAAGATGCAAAGGAAACCTTCTCCAAAATTGTAGAAAGTTCAGCAAAGTTCAATCTACGAGTAAATGACACAAAAACAAAGTATATGATCGTATCAAAACGAGGACAACGATTAGGGCGAAGTATCAGCCTTGACGATCATAGTGTGGAAATTGTAGAAAATTTTATATATTTAGGGACAATGCTTACTGCAGAAAATAAGATAAAGGACGACATCCATAGACGCATCGTAGCCGCAAATAAAACCTATTTTGCACTAGTCCCGGTCCTAAAAAACAAAGAAATTTCAAGACAGTGCAAGGTCAGACTATATAAAACATTAATCCACCCAGTCCTATGCTACGGGTCTGAGGCTTGGACATTGACCTAACAAACAGAAAATCAGCTTAAAATTTTCGAAAAGAAGATCTTTCGAAGAATATTTGGTCCTGTAAGGGTTAACCAGAACGAATGGCGCAATATGACAAACGAAGAACTTCAAGAAATGTATGACGAAATAAATATAGCTACATACATAACACTGAATAGACTGCGATGGCTCAGACACGTTGTACGAGCTTCAGAAGATAGAATGCTAGCTAGGATTTTTAATGGTAGACCGTCAGGAAGAAGAAGAGTAGGACGACCAAGAAATAGGTGGATGGATGACGTGCAAGCAGATATATGGAAATTTCGTATAACAAATTGGAGAAAGCTAGCAAGACGTAGAGACGACTGGAAGAGGAGACTTCGAGAGGCCCGAGTCTTGCAAGGACTATAGCGCCATTCAAGAAGAAGAAGCTATATATTTTTATTTTCTACTTTTAAGTCTATCATCTATCTTCCGCTATTTTGTTGTGGCCGCCATAAGACTTTTCCGATAACTTAGCAAGCACAGTTCAGTTTAAGACAAGAAAGCAATGATAAAGGAGGAAATACGGAATAGAAAAATGCAATAAACTCAAAATCATCGAATTCGCACTTAAGCATTTCTGGCTTTTTACTGTAGATATGTGCAATATTTTTCAGCTCATTTTAAAATAAAAGCGTATTTTTTAGATTTGCTAAACTATACATTTTTATTTTTTTACTTTTTAGCCTTACGTCTTCTTCCGTTTTGTGGTAGTCGCCATATTAGGTTTAAAATGACGTCACACTGCTTAATGTATTCTACTCGTCATATTATTTCATTTGATACCCATATCGAGGGTGCTGTAAAGAAAAAGGTAGGCCGCCATTTTGTACCGGCCGCCATTTTGAATTTGGAATGACGCCACACAGCTTATAGTATTCTACTTGTCATATCCTTTCATTTGATACCCATTTTAAGTGGATTAGAAAGAAAAAGTTAATCCGCCATTTTGAATTTGGAATGACGCCATAAGGCTAATTGTATTCTATTTGTCATACCCTTTCATTTGATACCCATGTCGAGGGTCGCGGAGTACAATAGCAAAATTCGGCCACCATCTGGGAACCGCCATCTTGATTATTTCACTGATTATTTTATTGTCAGATTGCATTGTCACGCGAACTATACATATGTGCAAAATTTGAAGTTGATCGGTTATATGCAAGTGGGTGAAAATCAAGTTGCAAGATTTGTCTACATACGTACATACATACATACAGGTGAAGCTAATATAAAGCGTATAAAAATTAAACCGTTCACAGCGAAAACAAAAAAGACGATTTTCGTTGAAATTTCGCGATTTCCTCGGGCAATAACTAACGAAATTGTACCCAGCAAGTGTCATTCGATAGGTATTTTTATTCTCTACAAGCTTAACCAATTAGACAACAATTTAACTTTTTTTGTAGATTGCTTGGTTTTTTTTAAATGCGAAAATCCCTTTTTTCGATTGCTTCCGATTTTTTTAGGTTATGTTCTGCAGCAGCTGGAAAAATGCAAAAAAAAGCTATATTTCTTAAAAAAAATTCTTCTACCCGACCAAATTTTTTGCCTCGCGATAGCATGGATTATGTTTTGTTTCGTGCATTCCCTGGACTATATAAAGCCTAGTATGGAGTTCGAACGGAATTCCGTTTCCCATATAGAATACACGTAAAAAGATGCACGGAATGCCGTGCACCCAATTTTTCTCTGTGCTTTATGATTGTTTTATCAGTTCGAACGGAATCCTAGGGATAATATATCGCTATTGCACCTTTCCAACAGGTGGCTCTGCAAGGGAAAGGAATGAGAGACTTTTCCGTTCACGTTAGAACGAAATAAAGAGTTAGGTCAGCCGCACATTGGACACGAATTTGTATCGTACGTAAACGTACGTTGTTGGACGTCCGAACTGAGCGCGCACACTGGTTGCGTTTTTCTCCGTTGAAATGCCAGTAGTGACTGTGACCTGTAGCCTGTGACATCATCGTAATGAATAATTTATATCTGCTAGATAGTTCTTCGATGATTCGAAGGTGGCGCAATAGCCATCGTAGAACCGAATGGGTGCGTGAAATTTATTTAAAAAGAGATGAATATGGCGAATTCTATCTTATTATGGCGGACTTCAATAATGAGCTCGGGATATTTCATGATTATCTACGCATGAATAAAGAATCCTTTGAATATATTCTAAGCACCATAAGATCCAATCTGACTAAATACAGTAACTTCCGCAAGACCATATCTCCTGAAGAACGACTAGTTTTAACCTTGAATAAACGTAATAATTTAACCAGGTATTTTTATTTCTTCTGATATTTCTCGCCATGCTTGCGTTGACGGTCACGTAAGTGATATGCCGAATCACTGTGATCCGATAAACTTTGTGTCCACACACACCAAATTAATAAATTTTTCTATATCCATATTGTATTTTCAACGTACGAACGCATAAAAAATCCGAGCAAGCTGGGATTGATTTCGGACGTCGGAAGTATAAGCATGTACACGTACGACTAGCTCGCACCTAGTGTGCAAGGTACCATAGTAGTCGGAGTATTGGGATTGTTCGTGCGTATTCGTAAGTGTTCGTACAAGACAAATTCGTACGAAAACGCATCCAATGTGCGGCCAGCCTTAAGCTAAGTATCCTGTTCGTGCGGAATTTCGCTCTGTAGAGAGATTTATGTAGACGGTGTAGACCGGTCTGATTGCTAGTGACTGCTTGGACAATTAGACAACTTGAAAATGCGTCTTAAAAGTAAAAGTAATACCGAATTCATCGTTGCGGATGAGTTGTGCGCACTTATGTGCGCGCATACTTTTTGTATGAAAAATTGAACATTTCTCAATTTTAGGATATTTTTGGGATTTTTTTTTCCTCTCTGGAAAAAAGTTGAACCAACTTCAACTTTTGTGCGGCGGATTTATTAAATTGTCAAGAAAATCATATGTTTTATGTCATTGAATGCCATTTGATGAAATATTGTTAGTTTGTATATAAAATTTGTATGGAATATAGGTTTTTAAGTTCAAATTCGATTTTTTAAACACCAAATTAAATTTTTTTCAAACCAAATTCAATTTTATCAACTTCAAATTAGAATTTTTAAAATGAAATTCAATTTTTTAGAAGTCAAATTAAATTTTGTAAAGTTCAAACTAAACTTATTAAAGTACAAATTCAAATTTTTTGAGCCCAAAATCAATTTTTTGAAGTTCAAATTCAATTTTTTCAAACTCAAATTCAATTTTTTAAAGTTTAAATTAAATATATTAAAACTCAAGTAATAAGCATCATATAAGGTTTAATATAGTAGGACGAAACGTTTGTCTGATTGCCGCCATGAATACACGGGGTTTTATATAAAGGAATAGTTACAAACTCAAAAGTTACTACAAACATTTTTACAACTTTTCTTCAACAACTTTTTCTTAAATGATCTGAGTCTATCATCACGAGAGCATGGTTGGTTTTAGACAACGCTTAAATACACAAAACGCAAATGGTGCGTGATAAAATTGCTGAATCGGGATATACTTTCATTTTTCTTCCACCATACTCTTTTATGTTGAACCCAATTGAAAAAGTTTTCTCAAAAACTAAATTGTGTGCGCGTAATTTGTTGGCAGATCCAGAGAATAATTTGAATTTTATAATTGAACAATCTGCGGAATCGGTTACCCCGACAGATTGCAGCAATATTATTATGTCGATATGACCATTACTATGTCAATAGCTGTATCGGGAGAACCACTTCATTTTGTATTTAGTATTTTTTTCTTTAATTATGTTTTTTATTACATGAGTTTTAATATATTTAATTTAAACTTTAAAAAATTGGATTTGAGTTTGAAAAAATTGAATTTGAACTTCAAAAAATTGATTTTGGGATCAAAAAAATTGAATTTGTACTTTAATAAATTTAGTTTGAACTTTACAAAATTTAATTTGACTTCTAAAAAATTGAATTTCATTTTAAAAATTCTAATTTGAAGTTGATAAAATTGAATTTGTTTTGAAAAAATTTAATTTGGTGTTTAAAAAATCGAATTTGAACTTAAAAACCTATATATAAAAATACTTTAGCCTGTAGTCTCGAAACAAGATTTTTCAAGATTATTCAAATTTTTTGCTTATTAATTTTTTAGGATTTTACCAACAAATCTTTGATAAATGTCAAATTATACAAAATCTGCGGCACACTTTATCCACAACAATGAATCGTAGTTCAGCCGATTCTCTTTTTGGGAAATTTGTGCGGTGCGACTCATCCGCAACGATGAATCCGGCATAACTCACACACACACACTCCCGAAACAACTTCTTCGATGTTATTTCTACCTAAAGTAGATAAACGTCAAAATTTCCGCTAATGAAAATAGAAATTTCATTTATTGGCTTGCAGAAAATGAAACGAAATGTCTCCACTCAGAAATAACGCCATCTATTTTCTAGAGCAACAAAGATAATTTACGGGTCTGAATTCAGACTAAACCCTAGTATGTGCTGTTAGATAATTTTGACAGGATGAAAGAAAAACGGCTATTGCCGTCGAGTCCGTGGTTTTACATGTGGTTTTTTCAGCTGTACACTTCTTCTCAGCTGTTTACTATTATAGAAATTATTCAAGAAATTAATAAAAACCTGCACCGAGACAATCTTTACAATTTAAGCTTAACCCTCAGATCATACTCTTTGCCTGAACAGTGTTTTATTTCTTGCGTCTTTTCACAGAGTATAGATACCTAAACCCCCGCAAATCTGTTCATTAAGAATGGCCTGAAGGGGATCCAACTATTAGGGAAAACAAACTTTGTGGTTTTCAATCACCTTTGATCACTTAAGGAGGAGGAGGTTGCTAAAATGCTTAAATCTCCAACCACTCTAAGTTCTCCTTTATATAAAATTTATGAAGAACACGCTAAGTGCATCTATAAATTTTTAGATAAGAAATTGGACATGAAAAAAACGACATTATATTTACGTACTCTTAATATTTAAGCAAGTAGAGAATGAAATAAGGATCAGCACCCTTGTAACTATTGCAGATATGTATACCAAAGAGAATGTGTTAGGCATAAAAAATTAAAGGAAATTTCTTGTGGTTCCATATATTTTACTGAAAATTACTGTGGCACATGTGCAAAATGTTTCAGTTATGAAAATTGGCAAGTACAATTCTTTGAATTTAGTAAAAACGTTCAGAGCATTTAAAGTTGATGGAAAATAGACTTTAACATAGTCAACTTACATACATCTGCTGTGACAATTTGCCACTTTAAATGTTTTCATGTCGTAAGTAAAATAATCTCAAATGTCTCAGAAGAATTTTCATCTTCAATGTCACCTTTGTGCGGAAATAAACAAAACAATTTTTCGTTTTTTTTTGTAAAATTAAAAAATAAAGCAAAAAGAACGAAAAATTCAAAATCTTTTTGCTCTGAATTTAAATTCAAAACTAATTAAAATTGAGAAGTAAATGTCCCATTTGCCGGGCGATTATCTCTCGGGATGATTCTGCTGTCTGATAAACTGTCCCCAGTGCAGCAGCAGTTGCTGGTTATTTTATAAGAGTGAAAACCAGAACGGAATTTTCATGGCGAGAAACCACAGCGGAAAAAATAAAGATGCGCTCTCGAGGAAAATTAGTTTCTTTTGGTAGAAAATAAATGCGGCAGCAGGCATCGTTCAACAACTTTTCCCTCACAGCGGAAAATTTCGCCCCAAGGACGACGTTGGAAATATTAAAAACCCGCGGAAAAAACAAACATTTTTCACACCCCCGTGCAATATTTTTCGTTGCGGAATTAAATTTTTCATGGATCCGTAAAGACCGCTGCAGTCCCGGTAATTAATCAAGAATCCTTGAAGAAAAGTGCAGAATGTTTGAGACCGATGAAAATAAAATACACTGTGATCATATTTAAGATCATTAAAAGTTGAGAGACGGCACACAGGTATATAAGTAACGTCAGGGCGGAATCAGCTGTTGCCAAGTTTGTATGCGCCAAATGTGATTTAATGCTGATATATGCTGCACAGCGGTGAACACGAGACGATTTTAAATTTAGCCAACAGAGAAACAATTCTGCACGCTCCGAAGTCAAAATGTTTTTTTTTAGATTTTATACCCTCAGCGATTTTGATGACGTTTTTTTGATACGGTTAACGCCAGCTAATTGAGCTTATCTTGAACGAAATTCTTGATCTGCTTTTGGAGGGTTGGGGAGTGTGAATCTAGAGTGAATGAATGAAATAGCGATGCGGTAACTCAGCCTTTTGACCTTACTAATAGGTTTGTAATGAGAAGTGTTGTAATCTGTAAAGCGATTTTATTTTTATTGATCTATAAATTACTCCGAATTATTCGGAGTAAATTTATTAGAGAAGAGGTCGCAGTAAATCATATTTTCGAAGTACTTTCTTTACTATATTTTTAGAGAGACTTTTATTGTTAATAATGAACGAAAAGGAATGCTTTAGAACTGAAATTTATTACAGTTTTATTAAAATATATTCTTGGCAAAGACTTGCCAAAGAATAAATGTATGAAAATCGCAACAATATTAGCCGTGTTCGTTTTCTGCAATTTTTTACTCGTATTTACTTGGAACTACTCCTGCTCTCACAGAGGTTTATATAGGTTTTACTCACATCGACAAATTTAGAGTAGAGTAGAAAAGGAACACGGATATTCTTCACCAACGTTTTTTTTAAGTCACGAGGGCAACCCATATGGTGGATTATCGCGATCAATTTAGGGCTATTGTACACATACACCATTAACCACCATCGGCCCTCCGGACGAAAACAAGAAGATCTTTCAATGAAGAAGACTGGACCTGAGCCAGCATAGACACCATCTTTAAGAATTTTCAGCCCTCTATGTGGAGTTGTTTTCGAGTAAAATAATATTGAAAATAACGTGATTTGAAAACTTTGGAAGCCCTTATCTCGTTAAATAAGACATTATGCTAAAATGATTCTTCGCTAGTGTAGAAGAGCAGGTGGATTAAGGTGTAGTATCTCACCGAGATCACGACCATAACGTATACCTCCTCAGTGATCTGGTGGATTAAAACAACACAGAAAATAATCAAGAGCTGATAATGACATGGAGCAGATAATGACATGGGTTTGGTATTAGTGGTGCTTTTCACACCACACCCACCTCACCGATGAAAGTGCTACTGAACTTGCCATGGTTGGATCTTCCAATAGCAAATACTGCCACATCTAATGCGTTTTGAGTGAAATGGTATACTGTATGGCATCCGACGCGAACCTAATATGGACTAATGGAAATCCTGGATAAGGTTAAAATGATTTGGGAGCTCGTGGTACATCAGTTTACCAAGTGAAAATTCTGGCTCTATAGCACACAGCACGTCTAAATGAGGGCCAAGTGCAGAGCAGAATATTCTTATAGCACTGGATAGTCAGTCAGTCATTGGGGTAACGTAGACTAGTCATGATTACTACGTAGTAAAACCGGTTTTTAAGAAGAGAGGGGTGATGGGGCGGGGTGAGTATGTAGTAAAATCAGTCTTACTACATGTTAAAGCATGACTAGTCTACGTCGCCCCATTAGGCGTATGAATCAGACCGAAATTAATTTATCGCTGGCATTGGACTCACTGAAATGACTGTTAAGCCTCGTTCACACGGTGGCATTTAATGGCGCGACGTGAATATCGCAAAAGTGTCATGGGTCACTATTGAATGTCGCGACTTTCCGACCTCGTGACACTAATGCCGCATATCAATATTTTTTGATATTTGACACGTGATGCCGCGGTACTTCTAACACATCCGCTACTGCAGATACAAGTTCGCCCATTTCATGATGTTAAATGCCACGACATCAGTGTGAACGTGTGAACGAGGCTTTATGTATAGAACGTCAAGGCTAAAATTTAGCATATAATTTCAAACTAAAGGAGGAAAACATTAGCCGAAACTCACCAAATCTCACGTGGTGGAGGGAGGGGGTCTCGGCAAATATCGCGTAATTTTTTTTCTGCAAGAAACAGTGTAAAATTGCTAGAAAACTGGGTTGAATTAATAGTACAGGCCGTAAAAAGCGATATAGCGGAAATAAATAGGTACAGGCTGAAAATCTGCAAAGAGAGCTTCCTTTTAGGGTTCTTAAGGGGTTAAAAGCCTACCGATTTTCTACGCCCACTTTTAGGGGGTTTTTGACCTCAAAATAGGTATTTTCGATTTTTCTGCAATTATTTTGCATTATTTGTTAATATCTTTTTGTTTTACTCAACTTTAAGTACAATATCTGTAAATGAGAAAATCTTCTTTTTGGATCCGCACTTATCATTCACGAAAAACTTGGTGCAGTCTCATATGAACATGGTGAAAGGTTTTATTAATACATATTGCACATAGAGAAGGAATAATGAATCCATTACATAAAAAGTATACGTGATACTATTATTACTATATTTCGACTCAATAGCAATTGAATGTAAAAATTTAGCCACTGCCGTATACACTGTATTTGTTCACTGTTTCAAATACCATCCAACTGGAACATCTAAAAAAAGTAATGAAAATATTTTAAATATCTGGGAATGAAGAGTGTATGGCGTGATGAAAAATTCTTATCATTTTATACAATGGCCTGGGAAAAACTGGGAATGTAATGTATGCATTGAATTATACGACCATTTTTAGACAGATGCATTGTCACTATACAAAAAGACCAGGCGTCATAATTAGTCATCTAAAGGCTAGTACACACTTGTAGACAAGTTGCGCGACTTTGGTCTCCGAGACTTGTCGACATGTCTATAGACCAATTGCCATCTACGAGTCTGTTGCGAGACCAAAAATCGCAGGTCTACGGTCTCCCGATCGGTATGGGAGACCAAGTGCAACGGTAGACACATCGCCTACCGAGTTTGTGCTTCGGCGGTTTTTATTTACATTGTTTAAACTTTTTTTTAAATGTGGTCAAACGAAAAAGTATTACAACTTATCGAAGATTATCCAGCGTAAAATAAAATTGGGACTTGAATCACTTCCCAGCGGGAAATATGGTAACGCATTCCTTAAAGAAGGCATAAGGTAAGCCTTCGTTTAAAGTTACCAGTAATGTAAAAGTAAGGGATAGGTGAAAATGTTCTGAGAGATATATATCTCTCCCTTAAGGCTCAAATAATAGGGCATTATACATAATGTTTATTTTTGAGTGGACTAGAGAGCCTCCCGTTGGCATGCATAGAGAAGGCAAAGGTAATGCAAGCATGAAAGGGACAGTTCCAATAAATAACAATTATGTAATTGCTCTCTGATTTTAAATTAGAAATTCATTTTTACTCCAAATTGCGTCGTTTCAAATAGATATGCGCAGGAATCAACACGCGTTGTTCAAAATATTTCATATTAATAATGAAAGAAATTAAATAATTAATTTATTTTCTACAATGCTTCTATTCTACTGTATAGTAATGCCAAAGTAACTAAGTAATTTGAGACTTATGGTTACCTTCGCCTTACTAGTAATCCAGAGGTAAGTTAAATCAATTCTTCTTTTCCCCTTACTAGTAATGCAGATATAAGGTAAATAGCTGGCTTATATACCTTCCCTCCGAAGAACATCAATGTAAAAAAAGAAAAGAAGTGGGTATCCTAAAGTAATGCATCCACGCCTTCGCACGAATGCCTGAACAATGCGTGCTGAATGCTTACATTTCCCGCAGAGTGGTTAAAAAGCACGACGTGACCGTGGAAGACATTGAAAAGAAAATCCACAATCTAAAAAATCCTTCAACCGGGAGCAAAAAAAATTATCCTGAAGAGTGGGACCTCTCCCAAAAAGTCCACGTGGTTTGGGTTTGATTCTTTGCTATTCCTGCTACAAGCCAACGAGTCCAAGTGCAGCACAGATTTGGACGATATCGACCCAGAGAGTGGAAACAATTAATGAAGTGACGCGGACGTAGACTAAATTCAAATCATAGTGTGGACACTAGACGAGACAAAGTACGGTCTCCATAGACGGGCTATAGACATAGTCTATAGACCGTCTGTAGACGATCTATAGACAAATCGCTCAACTTGGTCTACTAGTGTGTACTAGCCTTAAGCATCTTACAAGATTCGAATTTTGAATCGACGACCGTCTGCATACGACATACTAGAGGCCAAGATAGATTTTGAAAACCTTTTGTTATGAATATCGAGAGCTGTGAAGAATGGAATTCTAACAGATCCGCACTTTTTGAGTCTATATCCTGGCGTACAGGTGGCCCAAACCCAATTTGAGAAGCTGACTGTGACTTCAGTAGGTATGGCGCCACCTTGGCGTGAGGACTTTTTTGGGAACGTGTGAACTAGGTTACGGAACTAGGTCATGGTCACACCCACGCCCCCCAGTTTTTACTATTTTTAGTGTTTCAAAATACTAAAAACAGATCAGTGACTGACAATACATATACGATAAACGATATAGAGCCAAATTAAGCAAAATTCAAAGAACAGCCTTCCTTCCAACACCGGGACTATTCGTACACCGCCGACTGCTTCCTACCGTTACGTACGCAAGACAAAAGCAGGGCTTGAAACCCTGTGGGTTAAGGCATCCGAGTACTGTCTTAGAGGTTCGTGATTCGAATCTACTACCCTGCTTGATCCTTCGACTTTCCATTTCTCCGATACCCAAAGTCAGGGTTTTGGCACGATAGTATTGGATGAAGGAGTTGACGGAACAAAACCGCGTATTTGCGTTGGTAATTGTTTCATTCTTCTCCCTGCTCATTTTTCTGACTGAAATTTACTGTACGACACTCCGACCTTCGACAGTACAGAGGGTTTTACCTCTGAGCTTTAATCTTTCACATAAAAAAATATGCTGCAATACGTCTGCCTAAAATTCATTCATCGCAAAAGGTCGCCTAGGTACAAACTTAACAGCACTTTACTATGTAGAAGTGTTTTTACAATTCTCTGTTGAATAAACTTGAAGCAATTAAAATTGTACTTGTTAAAATCTTCAACTCACCCCGTAAATTGTTAATGAAATTTTTTGATTAATGATCTCCTTTAATTTATCATTAAACAGGCAAAAATTAATTAAATCGACTGCTTGGCATCTTACAGAATTTGTTAACAATTTTCCATTTCATCGCTTGATATAAATTGAGCCGCTTTAAGTTACTAACAACGCTTTTTCCTGTTAAGTGGTTTTTATCTAACAATTTTTGTTACCAATGTTTCTTCGTCCTTGAATAAGAAATTATTTAAAAAAAAAACAATTATTAAAAAAAAACTCTTTTTCTTCACCCACACAAATCCACACAAAAAAAACAAAAATTAATTACCTCTAGACAAGACATTCAGATGACGATTCAGATTCATCGTCAGGAAGTCGAAGTCCATCACCAAAAAGTAAAGCAAATCGATTTAGTAAACATTTTCAATATCGTCGATCATCAAGCAATTCAGTTGACGAGGATGAAGATGATTATGATGAGGAGATAGCTTATACAAAATTTGTAGAAGATAGAAGTAGAAGCCCAATATTAGTACCACAAATCCGTACCCCTAAAATAGTATATCCCCAACGTGTCCCATCCCCAAAACGTTTAGCCGAAATAGCACCACATCCACCACCAGCTAGATGCAATATTAAAGATGTACCAAATATAACACCAGTCCATTTTTCTGGTGATCAACAACATGATGATAACAATAATAATAATAAAAAAGAAGAACCGCCTTCTCCACAGTTTAGTAGGTCTAGCGTTGGAGGATCTAGATTGCTATCAAATGCACATCCATGCAGCGGAACTGGAGACTGCAGGGATTTAATTTTTGAATCACGTTTTGAATCTGGGAATTTAGCAAAGGCTGTGAAAATCACCTCAACTTACTATGAATTATATTTGAGGCCTGATCTATACACCAATCGCCACAAACAGTGGTTTTATTTTAGGGTTACAAATACTAAAAGAAATGTATTATACAGGTGAGTGAGAAATTACTAATCGGAAATACTCGAACTGAATCTAAAAACAAATTCCAGACTTTCTATTGTTAATTTAGTAAAATCTGATAGTTTATATAATGAAGGAATGCGACCACTTATGTATTCAACATTTAATGCAAGATCAAAAGGAGAAGGTTGGAGACGATGTGGGGACAATATTTCTTACTACAAGAACGAAGAAGAGTGAGTTGACAAAATTCAAACTGTATGTTTAGTTTTTTTTCTAAAACAGTATTTTATCTTTTAACTACAGAGGCGCAGCCGCTGATGATGATGACGAAAACGGATCATACACCCTCACTTTCAATATTCAATTTCCTTATGATGCTGACACTGTATATTTTGCCCATAGTTATCCATACACATATAGTGATCTGCAGGTAAAATTTTTATTGAATCTCGAAACGTTTATTTTTTTTGCTGAAACAAATTTCTTAATTTCTTCAACAGGATTATCTTATGGATATACAAAAGCATCCAGTCAAATCGAAATTTTGTAAATTAAGACTGCTTTGTAGATCATTAGCTGGTAATAATGTTTATTACTTAACTGTAACTGCACCAACATTTGACGAGGATCTGAATAAAGTACGTAAGAAACCATACCTTAGGGTAAGAGAAGTCGATCTTGATCATCATTTTATATTCAAGTTTTTGTTGTTTGTTTGTTCTGTTTCTGTTTTTTTAAATTATTTTGTTCTTTTTGTTCATTGTTTAGCGAAAGACTGGGATTTGGAATGGTTGGTAAAAATATTTGCCATTAAAAAACATGGGAGACATTTATTTGCATTTAAAACGTTTGTTCGTTTGCATATCTATAGGAGATCGAAAAGTGGATCGACTATTGAAATCAAAAACAAAATCATTAAAATTAAAACTTAGATGCGACGAAAACGACCAAAAAGATTGAGGTGGTGGCTCGGTTTTGTTAATTGTTTTTTCACATCGTTGACCTTTCGTAGCTACTATTTCTGTTGGAGATCTTCTTGATTATGATGGTCAACGTAAGTGATCTTAGAAGAACAAGTTCTCAAACTGAACACACCATCTAATTCTGTTTTGAGTATAGCCTTTATTTCACTCCACCATTTTATTGATTCTTTTTAGTTTTGATTCTGTTGTTCTTCTCCATATCATTCTTTGCCGAGGTCTTCTTCTCTGTTCCAGTCAAGTGCTTGTTTTGTGACATTTTTTACAAAGCAATGTAGGATGCCGGTTATGCATCCCTCACCTACAATTTTTGATTGAGTTGATGATTGTGCAGGGCTAGAATATTTTGTAGATATACTTCGCCGAGTCTTTTCATTGTATTCTTTTCATTCCTGTCATCCGTATAGGAAGACTGACTTAAAATATCTCCATGCAGGACTAATTCTAAATATCCTTAATTTCATTTAACGCGATCTTCCTAATGATTTCTAGAATTCCCCTGGCACCAAATATTTGTCTGGCTTTATGAATCTTATCAGTATTCTTCCTTTCCTAGCCGAAGCTTTTTGGAGAAAACTCTTTTTATACAAATTCTTAAGTTAACTTAACTTAAGTTTCTAAACTCCAATCTGGCTTCTGTAAATCCCATAGTTGCGAAACTGCTGTACTAAAGGATCCGCGATATGTGCTCGACCAGCGTGGCACTGCGATATTAGTTCATCTTGTTTTATCTAAGGCATTCGATTCTGTGCTTCACTCGCTTCGAAACTTAGCCAACTCTACCATCTTTCTTCTTCGGATACTCGACTTTTCCCTTCTTTTCTTTCTAGTAGACTCCAATGTGTTCACACAACAGCGTTGTATCATTCTTCGTACCCGTGCTCTTGGTAGTTCCACAAGGTTCAATCCTTGGCCCTCTAATTGTATGTAAATGATCTCTCTATTATCCATCGCTGTTCCTTCCATCTGTATGCTGATGATCTGATCGGATTATATCGTGTATTACGGAATTCAATAATTCCTTATCGCAAATAAATGAATGGAGTTCTTCCAATTTCCTTAAACTAAATCCTAATAAATCCCAAAAACTCTTTCTTATTCGTTGCTATCTGTCCCTTGACAGTATCTACAATAATATTCTAGTTCCAAATAATAGTCCTAATCACGTTCCTTTTCCAGTTTTTGATTATGTCAATAATCTTGGCATTGCCATTAATTCTTACTGCAGAACACTTATTTTCTCCAAGATCTAGGGCACATTACGTAAACTTTGGTTCTTTGGTAGTCTTTTATAATAGTCGTCCTTTCGGCCCAAGCTTGATAAATCGCTAATTCTGTCACATTTACTCTATGGTTCTCTTGTAAACGTATCTTTCCATGCATCTTGCCGTCAGCGAATCAAAGTTACATTTAATGATTGTTTAAGGTTCATTTTTCACTTACGTAGATCAGATCATCTGTCGAGTGCGCAAAATTCCTTAGGTTGTGACGTCTTTCGGTTTATTGATGTTATAGCATTGGTCCTGTTCTATAAAGTTCTCGCAACAAAAATTCTTACCTTTCTGACTTCCTCTGTTCTTTGCAATTTTTGCGAATGATTAAATTTCTCATTCCGCTCACTGTTCCCTAATAGGTAGTCGCTCCTTCTTTGTGCATTCGTTTAAGATTTGGAATAATCTTCCTAGTTACTTTCAAAGAATGAGCACAGTCAAGATTTTTGGAAGGCAATCATCCATTTTTCTGTCATCCTCTTTTTCTCTTTGGTATTTTCATTTTCTCGGTACTCTTATTTCTCTATATACTGCATCTTCTCTATATATGATCCATACAACGACACTCTTACTTTTTTTTCTTCTGTACTCTGCCCTACATAAAGTTTATTAAGGTTAGACACGTTTATTATACTCGAAAAGTGTGAGTTTTATGTACTTTCGTACTTTCTATAAAAAAAAAATAAAAAAAATAAAAAAAAAAAATAAATCAATGTCTGTTCTTCCTGAAGTACTAATCATTATGCCGAGATACATACATAAGCTTCTTAACATCGTCGATCATTTTCCCACTAACAATAGGCTGTGCACAACCCAAAATACACGAGAAAGCTTACTTCAGAAGCAACACACTTTTTTGGACAAGGGGTATGCGGGAGCGCGAAACTTGCGAAATTTTTCCACAACCTCACGCCTCCCTTGTCAAAAAACAAAACTTTTTGCTTCAGAGTTATGGTTCCTTGTGTATTTTGGACCTACTGCGAACATTCATTTGGACCGTTTTAGTGCTTCTCCTTCTAGCTTGTTCGCCATGTCTGTGTGTGCATGTGCTTAAGCACATGACCTGCGTAATAATGATCTTCCAGTGTTTTCTGTTTCCTAGCTCCAAAAATCCAAGTAAAAGTCATCTTCTTTGCGGATGAAACTGAATAACAATCGATAGATTAAAACATTCCTGTCTTGCTCCTTTGCTGATTTAAAAAGATTCAAGTATTTTCATTCAACTTGATCATACATTGAGGTAATAATTTTGATAATTCTTTCGCCTTGTCTTACTTGGTGCACAAATATCGGTTCTGTAGAGTAGATACATAAACAAAGGCTTTCTAAAGGTCTACAAAGGACATATAAAGCGACCGACGTATTCCATTACTACTCTGAAATTATGCGAAGTGAGGTTATTTTGTCCAACCAACTCCGCTGTGGGCAGAAATTAGTTTGCTCATGTCCCAGGGAATGCCTTTAATATTGCCTAAATTCGGTCCAGTAGAACTTGTGCTAAAATTTGATATATAGAATTCAACAAGGTTTCTTCCTTCCAGTTTATGCACAATGACGAATCACCTTTCTTGAGATCTTTATAATGATTCCGTCATTCCATTTTTTGGGATTACATTCTTCTTGCCAAACGTTCCGAATGAAAGATTTAAGAATCCTCGCTGAAAACTTCAGTTCAAATTTAAACATTTCTGTGTAAATGCAGTCTTTTTCGGAAGTTAGTTAAGTTCTCTTATTATTTCTGGCTTTGAAGAAATCCCGCAAACTTTTAGTTGTGTTACTATTCAGCGCTGCTGAATTACTATTTGACACGTCTGTATTGTCATTTAACGCTATCACATTGTCATTTCCTGTTGAAAAGTTTCTTAGAACAATGAGATTACTATTCAGCGCGGCTGAATTTCCCTTGAACATATTCCACGTATCTCAGGATCTGCCCTTTTTCATTTATTATTAAATTTGCTACTTTACAACTGTTGTCTACCTAAAATTATTTCTCATATTTCTGGTAAAATGCAGATTCCTCGACGGGAGAACGACTCATTTTTTGAGACATGAATCGAAACATTTCCTAAGATCCTCAAAATAACTGCACTATTTAGCAGAAATGTGATTCCGTATGAACCCAGAAAAAAGGAAAATAATAAGAAATACCACAAATGGATGTGGTGATGTTCTGCAATTCGAGCAGGCCTAGGGTTTCCTTTACAAGTATGCGACATGTAACCGTGCATAATTATGCTGAAAAATCCGTATTGTCGTTTTGGCGTACTTTGGTGGTTTATCTTAAAATTTTCGAATCCTGCTGCCTTTTTTGTTATCGATAAACGGTAGTATAGTCTGAACAGCTCACAATAGAACACACCCTTCGGGTAGCATCATATATAGAGCATTATCTTCAAACAGTGAATATTCCGCTTTGCTGTTGATGTTGATGTATGGCCAAGCTTGAGATTATCGTAATTGTTAATCCTTTAAAATGAAATATAGAATCCAGAATAGATAGAATTCAACAACTCCAATTTATTTCTCTCCAGATTTTACAAAGCTACTAATCATTGTTCACGGGTACGTCCTTCTTCTCGAATTTGTGTAAACTATTTGTATAAATTGCAGTAACGACAATAATTTTCAATCTTTTTCAATAATTTATAGTTAATAATGTTTTCACATATGAACTCGGTTCCGAAGACCCTAAACACAACTCCTGGTCTCATCTACTATAATTTTCTGTAAAAATCATAATAATCCAACACACGAAATTCAATACATATCAATCCATCAATGTTCAACGACTTAGCCATCCACCTGGATCGATACAAATGCGCATTCTTTTAAAATATTCCACTAAACTAAAAATGATTCTCCATGGGGACCGCGATGTGAATTCCAAAGCGCAACTGAATTTTTCATTGAAATGCCATCCTTGGAAATTTTACAGTCACAGCGACGAGTGTGAATATTTTTATGTCAATTCTATTCCAAAGTCATGCATTTTGCCTTGATTTATTTAATAATTCAAAGTTAGTACAGCCATTCTCTCTCACAGCTGAGTCAGTGTTGGAATTTTCAGAATTTATTTAAAGTTCAGATAGTATTTTCTGGGTGGTTTTGAAAATTGGTTGACTCATAGCTACTTATGGAGTGTTAAGATGCAGTGATGGTTATTACTTTGGTTTTATTTGCACAGATCAAAATAACGTGCACAAATTTAATCAAGATTTGATTTCCAAATTTAGATTATTTAAAAAAAAACCTTATAATATCTGACCTAAAGCACTTATCAACTTCGTTTTTCGTTCAGTGCTTCTTCTGTGATTTTTAAGACAAATTGACTCCATTTTGCAATCGCGAAGTTGTTCTGCAGTTCCTGCGTCGTTTGTCTTTTTCAATTAATCAAAAGTTTCTTGTTATGTATTTCTAGTCCTAACTTCGGGTCAAGTTATTGCAAACACTTGATTTAATAGTGCCAGTTTCCATTGTGAATAGATGTACTACTGTAGCATAGCGGAAATTACTTGAAAATGGATTACTAAAAGAACGAATGATATCAAATTTGAACAACGACCAGTTTCATATTTTTGCATAGTTACTTTTCTGCTTAAATTATCTCACCTCCATCCTAAAGAAGCATTGTCATAAACAGAAGAGATAGATTTGCACATTTGTTCTAAATTTAGTTTATATATTTTGTAGCCATTAATTGCATTTCTTGTTTGTTAACCGAACTGAACTGAAAACGAAATTGATAATCTGGAAAAATAAGGAAGTTTGAAAGCAATTTCCTAGCGTAATTTTAACAAATTTTCTCTCAAAATTTCAGAATGATTTATTGGGACTTGAACTTCGACGTTGATTCAATCACATGTAAATTTGTCTCCGTTGGTCTTCTTTACTTCTTCTTTTAACATTCGTATACACCTTCTTCGATGGCGGGAATTAATTACATCTAGAAAAATTTTTTTTTACTTAATACTTGTAGGAGGTCGTCATAGTAAAGTTCCCAGTTCTCCTTCTTTATTGATAATGATACCGATCTGGAGTCCTAATCGGCTTCCTGATCTCAAAGTTGATATTCGTGGTGAATTTTCTGTGACGAGTTTATTGCAATGTTTGGGGTTTCCCTTCTGCAGTTCTTCTTATTGTTGGTTCGGTTTGTTCCTCTTCGTTTAACTCTGTCAACTGAAATCACCGTCTCTTATCTGCCTATAGGAAAAATGGTATTTTTGCGCCTTTGCAACTACTTTATAAGATTCATGACAAGGTTGGTGTAATGAACCTTTTATTACATCAATTGGAACAAACACATGACGGCATGCCTTTAAGTCCTTGTGAATAAAGATTTTATGATGATACTTTAATATCCTCGTGTATTGATGCTCTTATTACATGTAGTTTAGTAGGAAACTTGTCCATCTATTGTTCAGTTGTATAACATTTAATATCGACTTTTAAGCGTATATGAAATCCCTCTATCATTTCGCTCGCTTGTAGATGAAGCGATGATGACCTGTTTCCTGTAGCTCCCAACAGGGTCTGACTAGTTCTGGTCTGAAACTTGGTCTGGAATGAATTTGCTTCTTGTTCCGAAATTTAAAGCCCAACCAGGGCCCGTATTTGGTTTCTCGAATCGATATCGACTTCTGTCGATAAAGGAAAATTGGCATTTGGCAACGCGATTTCGACGACGTTATCGTCTCTTTACGTGTCGATAAAGACATTTGACGTTTATTAAAAGCTAAATTTATGCATACAATAAACTTTTAATAATTTCTATTTAAATTAAATATGCGTGGTTTGCTGCACTTGGATTAATATCACACAATTTGATGGTTTTGTATGGCAGCGCTTATCTGTCGATTTGGTCGTAATGCCAAATATAAAACTTAGAGCAAATCGAGAAGCTTTTTTGTCGAGTCGATGGATCGACTCGAGAAACCAAATACGGCCCATCGCCTTTGCGATGATTTCCACAGTGATACTTGATAAGATAGCAGTCTGACGATGTCCAAATGAATCTGTCCTTATGGTATTGGAAAATCCGCAGTTGGGGAGCTCCTGTGCCGCTGTATCAAGCTCTTCTGACAATTCGTGTAGATCTGTACTTGTTTTGATCCTCGGCCAGGCAAATCTCTTATGTAGAAGTTAAGTTGTCTTCTTCAGAGCAGGATGTGACAAATTGTATACTTTATTTAATACCTCTTTGTATTGTATTAATGAACTCCGACTTCCACTTAATCGGAGTTTCGTCCATTTTTTTGTATGCCTGAAAAAATAGAGCATCTCTAAAAAATTTTGAAGTTCTTCAACGTTTTTAGTGATCTTTTAATTTCTGATAGCTTTTACCTTTGCTAGGAGGGGCCTGGTTTCTTCTTCAGAGATAACGTAACCCAGAAATTTCCCCGATGATATCTCAAACGTGCATTCCGCTAGATTTATGGTAGCTCCATACCAGCCTTCACACTAAAGCTCAGTGTGAAGGCTGGTGGAGGTCAGCATTCGCTAGTGTTTTCCTAATCTGGCGTGGTATAGCGCTCACGTCCTCCGTGAATCGCAATATTTTCTGCAAGTGGTTAAATGCGCTGACGGATCCTGCTCTTACCATTCGAGGACTGCATTGAAGTCTGTCTTACCGAATATCTTCCTGCAGCCACCCTGTTCAATCCTTAAAATCACTAACAAGCTCGTGGCACCTGTTAGCTAGACAAAGGGTTATGTTTGCACCACTGCTTGTCAGGTTGTCCGTTGACTTGCCGCCCTCTTGAAAAGTATCAACGTATGCCTTACGAGTTCTTTTGATCATCAAGAGGAAAATTGAGGTTACGCTGCGTTACAGAGGGGAGGGAAGAAAGCTTCTAAACTGCGTTAGGTAATACTTGTAAACCCTCTAACACGAATTTCTAATATAAATCATTTACTGTACGCCTAGGAAATAATAATTTTTACTTAGTACTTCATTATCGACATCCTAGATAGGGATACGGAATCGGTACTCGATTCTTTACTCATATGAGTATTTGGCTTTCGATTTTACTCATATCAGTACTCGATACCAAGTAATTTTACTCATATTTCTTACGGGGTAGAATCGAGTACAGAGTACAATTTGCATTTAAGTCAGAATACAAGTTAACTGCAAGTTTATCTCAGTTGTGAATAATTTCTATATAAACGCTTTACACATAGATATACATATGTACATATATGCCTCAATTAGGAGAGTTTAGGGACGTTTAAGGGCCTTAAACTCTCCTTAATTCAGGCAGAAAAATACATCCGAAGCGCAAATTGGACTTCTTTTATAGCACAGACATTTGTATGCTTAAATGCCGTTTTACATCCCAAGCGCAAAGTGAAAACGCAAATTTGAGCTCTTTTATCGCACAGAAATTTGTATATTTTTCGTGGATTCCAGGCAGAGAGAAATACATACAAATTCGCGTTTTGCGGTGTAAACTGGCTTTTATAGGTTGGAATTTATATCCCATCCTGACTAAAAATCAAACTCGCCATTTCTTACCTTGAAACAGACACGCACAACGTCAAAACGCTTGCCCGAAACGTCGAAACAGGCACAATACGCCTGAGTAACGATTCTGCGTTCCAAATCTAGCCCGTTACAGACCTGAACGGAATAGTACAAACGAAGCACAGTAGGGCTTTAAAATATAGTATAGGACAAAGAAAACGGACAATAAACTTGGTGACTATAAAGAGTGCCATTAAGCATACCCAGTTAATCGGTTCTCTTTCGATTGCGCAGGTCAAGCAGCATTGGACGTGATTAGTACTAAGTTGGGGGTCCGCTTGGTAAAGCGGCACTCGCGTTTGGATTCGTTGATTACGAATACATTCATATCTGTAACAGAGGCGTGCATACATCTAGCGGGTGCATTTTTACATTTTCATGCATGCAGCGGAAGCGTGCATATATTTGACGGGCGAATTTTTAGATTTTCGTGCATTTCGTGCATGGGAGCGTGCATACCCATGTGGCAGGCGCATTTGTTAGCTATGCGTGTTTTTACTCGAGATGTAAGCTGCATAAGCATTTGTAATCTGTAGCAGCCGTAAATCGAGTAATTCATACGCTAAGGCAGTTCGCAGAAATGTCAAAAACGAGTAAAAAGTACTCATTGAGTAATTTTCTTTCGATTCTACTCATGAGTATTTAATCGAGTATTCTCCACCGATTCCGTATCCCTAATCCTAGAACAATAGAACTAAAATGATTAAAATCAAATTTTGAGCAGTAGCCGTAGAGTCGAGTAGTTTTTTTGTCTTTGAGAGGACAAATGCAAATGTTTGCCAATTCCAATTTTCAGTAAGAAGTTGATACGCTTGAACGTGACTACCAAATAAGCTTCTCACTGCTTTATTTATTTACAAATCGTAATGCAGTCACCTAATACCTAACAACTACTTAAAATTATAGTATTTTTTGACACTGCGATTATATGTTTGTTGACTTATGTAACTGTCTCACAAAAACCCTACACTTATTACCATCTTGAGACCCCTTCCATCATCTCATATTCCATTCCTATCGATATCTTTATCCGCACATAACCAATAACCCAGATTACAAATGTTTCCCGATATGTAACAATATAACCACGAATCAAACCATAAACAAATACCACACAAAAACATTTCTCCTATATCCACAATAAGGAATAGCGTCGTATTCTATGGATATAAACCACAAAAATCAATAAAATCAAATCCACCTCATTCGTCTTCATTTAATGACTTTTATCATAGAAATAAAAAAGGGACACCACAGATAATCTATTTATTATAGAAAATCAATTCCTTATCATAACAATTTACCATCCTAAGATCGCAATTGAATAATCTTAATTAAATTTCAACCTTAAATTATTGTTTTACGTGAAATGCATAATGTATTGGCGGAACCAAAACGAGAGAAGCAGGATCAAATCAAATGTAATAAATTTCAAATGATTGGTCGATTGTTGTCTTGTTTATTATTATTGAACCTAATACACAGGGTTTTAAGGGATTAATTCGTGTAGAATTTTTAAGTGTTTTTAGTATAATTAAATTAGAATGTAATTAAAACGCCTTTTAATAAGTTAATCAGAATTTAATTTTGAAACAAAAAAAAATGTATTCCTAAACCGATTGAATTCTCATCCCCCTTGGTCTATCCGCACGTATTTTTACTACACCTTCCCGATTGTGACCGTGCACCCCCGCTGATTAAGTTTCTGATTTTATATTCGGAAATACTTTATTCCAGGCTCCATAAATTCTTAATTAAATTCCTTCCTTCTCCAACAGAAATAATTTCCTCAGATAAATCTAGAGACGCTTCTTCCCACTCGAAGCTGCTCCCTCATCATTTCCAGGCCATTGCTACCGAGACGGTTGTTCTCCTTCAGATTCAAATCGAATTTTCTTACGAGAAAGGTCAACAATTTCTTACAAAATATATAAAAAAAAAATTGGCAAATATCCCAAGCAGGACCGTGCACCAAAACACGTGGCAGGGGTGGATGTGGGTTGCGGTGGGGGTGCTATAAATTGAACTTTTTGTCTTTGAGAACGTTTGGCAATTTTAAAAATGAAAAGAAAAAATACTAATAAAATAATTTTTTTTCTTCTCATCTACAGCGTAAGAAAGCAATCGTTGTGTCAGCACGAGTACACCCTGGCGAGACCCCGGCATCCTGGATGATGAAGGGCCTTATGGACTTCATAACTGGGGATTCGAGGGCCGCCAAGCAACTGCGCCATAGATTCATATTTAAGCTGATACCGATGCTGAATCCTGACGGTGTTATTGTAGGGAATACGAGGAGTTCCCTAACCGGCAAGGATCTGAATCGCCAGTACCGCACAGTCATTAGAGAAACATATCCTTCGATATGGTATACCAAAGCCATGATCAAAAGGTATGCCTACCCCCAAGGTTCGTTTATGCGTGTTCGAATTTGTCCTCTCTCCCACAGACTGATAGACGACTGTGGTGTTGCCATGTACTGTGATATGCACGCACATTCGAGACGGCACAATGTTTTTATTTACGGATGTGAAAATAAACGCACCCCCGATAAAAAACTCACCGAGCAAGTCTTTCCACTTATGGTGCATAAAAATTGTGCGGATAAGGTGAGTGTAGTTAATCGACCAATATTATCTATTTCCCAAGCAAGGTTTAAACCCAAAAATTATTTTCTATTATAGTTTTCCTTTGAGAGCTGCAAATTCAAAATACAGAGGAGCAAGGAAGGCACTGGAAGAATCGTTATCTGGATGCTTGGGGTCACTAACAGTTATACTATGGAAGCATCATTTGGCGGATCTACAATGGGTTCACGGAATAGAACACATTTCAACACAACGGTGAGCTCCTTTTTTTACAATAAATTTTCTTTTCTATTAAATCTCCACAAAATAAAACCTTCTTCCACCACATTGTAAAAGGAAATATTGATTTTCTTCTAGGAGAAAGCTTTTCCTTGTTACAAAAAAATTTACTAGGTTTAAAAGGAATACACTTTAGTGCTTTTAGAGAGAAAACCAAGATAAGAAATCTGGTTGAGGTTTTAAAGACATTTTTATCAAGTTTCTTCCAAGTGTTTTACTACAGCATCAACACAGTCTTCTTCATCTTCCTTTACTCTGTGCATCACTATAAATATTATATAAAATTATACTTAGGAAAGGGACTCACGTTAATGCTATGCGCTTAGCTGTTTCATGAAAATATTAGTAGGTTTTAGATCCTTCATCGACATTACAAAAATCAATTTTGTCTTTGCTAAATAAAAGATTGATTGAGTTTGGATTGAGAAAGGCAACAAATTGAAAGACAGCTGTAGTTGAGCATTGAAATAATACAAAAACAGGAAATCATGAACAAAATTTTAATAGCCTCGACACCAGGTAACGTAATTATGACGAAAATTCATCATTAATGGCGAAAATTAGTCATTATGAGGTTCCATATTCGCAATAAATAACGAATTTGCGTCATAATTACGTCCGTGTGTCATTACGAGGCTATAATAGCCTCGACACACGCACGCATTTATGACGAAAATTCATCATTAATTAGGAATATGAACCTCATCAATTAGGAAAACCGAATAGGCAAATTTTGGTTAATCTAGTACGAAATCTCAAAAGAGAGCCATCTGTCGAACGATATATCATGTTAAAAAGCCCGCTTTTAAGCGTTTTTTCAGTGTCAGCTGATTTTTATTTGAATTTTCCTTGAAAATTAATAAAAAATATTACTTTTTTCCATATTAAAAAATTAAATATTACTTGTTTCCCTTCGATTGGGGCAACAACGTACCAAAGATATAATTTTTTTTTATTTTTCGTTCTCTGACATTTTTCACTGCACCACAACTGTCATAATTATAATGAGGTATTTTAACGTGTGTAACCCCGTAAGGGCGTTCGTCATAAATTAGGAATTTTCGTCATATTTTGATTGCCGTCTGTCGAGGCTATAAGAGAGATGGAAACGAGAGCACTTTATTTTTTCCTTCTTGAGGTATAAAGTCCAAGGAGCACCGCGTCCACCACTGAGACCAGTTGGACCTGGTCAACGACGTATGACTCATGCCTTGCAGCATGCATGCTGTTCAAAAACAAATCCTGCAAAACCGATGATGAATTTAGAAACGTAGTAAATAAAGTATGCGCAAACTTGCAACTAGTAAAGGCCGATTCAGAACCAATGCAGCGCTGCAAGCACAAGTGTATTTTTGGTTCTAATATGGCCTTAAAGTGGTCCTGCGCGATTGAGACTTGAAAGAAAAGAAGAAGATTTGTGCGCATGCAAAATGATGCGTGCAGCACTTTTCTGCAGTGCATGAAATGCGCATCACATGCTGGTGGCAAAGCAGGAGCATCAGTACTGCAGGTGCTGTTCTGTACATGCGATTAAAATTTTGACGAGTGACAAGGCCAATTGTCTAAATTTTTTCAGCGATATCTTCGACGCGCCGCGTTCTAGAACTTTTATTTGGTTTTTACTCTTTGAGTTAGGTTAGGTGAACGGATGCCTCCAGTGCGACTAGAGGCCCAATTAACGACTGTGAAAAATGTCTAAAGCCATTCTGTGGAGTATGTGATGCTTATAACATCTAATCATTAGATAATTCAGGTCTCCAGTACGAATCACTTTTGGCTGGATAGCAACAGGTGTTAGTTTAAAAGAGCGTTTTTACCTCGCCTATTGGGCTGCCAATCATGTCGATCTTTGAGCCCCGGAAAGAAGCTCCCTGATCCACTTTCTGTTTCCCGTCTATGTTCCTATTTCCATTTCCCTTAGATTTCTCATGACCCACCATATCAAAAAAATCAGCGATACTGAAGTGAGTTATGCCTGATCAATTTCTCATAAGTTCTCATAGGGCAATAGACCGGGTTTCTTTTGATTAAGGAGGTCAAGCAGCATTGGACGTGATTAGTACTCAGTTGGGGGACCGCTGGGTAAAACGAGACTCGCGTTTGAAAATATATAACTCTCGCCGCAGTTATTATCCACGCCGAAAATCTCAAATTTTTCAGCCTCTTTTTTCCATTTTTAAATAGGGCAGCAATCATTTTTCCTCACGGAAGCATTCCTTATGTTCTTTGTGGGCCCTATAGGACAATCCACATAGGGTCCATATGAGGTAGTTGGGCTAACCTCATAGCCTCAAAATGCTAGTCGGGATAGGGATGCCATGCCACTTGCAAGGGATCGAGCCCGAAACACTATAATGGTAGTCGGGCCCCTATACACGACCGATACAAAAAGTCTGAGTCCATTTGCAAGAGTCCAAAATTAGCGGCCCATTCACGATCCAGCCTCGACCTAGTCGGTCTGTGTTCTGGGCAATTAATACCTCTCTTTTTTTCGAATAAAGCCAGTAATAAAATTTTATTTTCGCAAAATTTGTATCATCTCCATCGAATAAATCAGTGCTGGGCAGTAGTTAACTTTTCCAGAGCACCGAAAGCTTTTGTTTATATGTACCTCTTTCACTCGTACTCAAAGCTTTTGCCTATATCTCTCATTCGAACTCTCAAGCAGGATAGGAGGGCTCTGAAACTACTGGGAGTTCGCGCGGTTCCTAAGAGCTGGTATTGCTCAGTGCTCAGCGGTAAAGGGATAATAGTTACAAAGAAATTTTAATGTTTTATTGCTCTTATAAATAGCTTGTGGCAACTGCGTACAACTCAATTGATAAGTATACGCATGCTACCGTAAAGAAACTCATGTCTATAAAAAACGCCTTCCACCCAAAAACGTCGATCGGTGCATGACATCAATTTCGGGATCGCCAATCACTCTCGATCTTCCTAGGAATTTTACTTAGTGAGCTTTAGCTTCATTTGAAGCCGGCAGGCTGTAAGAGCCTTCAATGTGAATTGTTGTACATAAATCCTAATTTTGGAAACTTGCAACTTGACGTTTTCATTGGGAATCAGGCCTGAAGTAATTTGGATAAGGAATCTCACTAACAGCGTCCAAAGGATGGCTCGGGCCCATTCGTCTCTGGGTTTTCCCACCCAGGACCAAACCAATGGCTCCATGGCTTCACCTCATTGATTTTGGAGCGATTGAAAATTTAACTGGGTAACTCCAGACCACGATTTTACCCCAGTTTCGCCACACACAGTGAGCTGTTGGCTTGGTACAGGCAGGGCCGTTTAGACTAATGCATCGCTCGTGTATGAGCCCCGTTTTAATCCTAGCTTAGCAAAACCGGAAATTACATTAATTCTAAAAATAAAGGACAAGAGTCTCCCTTAACATTTTTGTCACTGTTCAGGTGGATTTACATATCCAACGTTTTTCTGCCACGCCGCATAACAGCTGATCATTTCTATCGCAGGTTTTCAATACGCATTTTACATTTCCGACGAATTTTGTCACAGGCAAACCAAACAAATCCAAATAAACAAACATTTCAGTTACACATAACCTCAAATTTTATTTACAATCAGCTGTTTCTATCACCCTGCCACAGAAAAAGTTGAAGTTTATTCAGCTCTTCGCCGTGACGGCAAGATGTCGCAGAGATTGTTTCTGATTGGTCGAAATTGTAAAAAACACCGGCGCGACGGAAAAACGTCGGATATGTAAATCCACCTTTCTGCTAGAGTGGGTAGTAGTCTTGCTTTTTAGCGCGGCTTTCCTTGACCACACAAGTCTCAACGACAAATATTTAAGCAAGCTGCTGAGTCTGAACAAGCGGTTGGGCCTGCGAAGCTAAGGTACAGAAGCTGCTAAGGCCCTTCTTCTACGGGTCGACTCGTATCATACACGACTACGACTCTACTTTGCACCAACAACTGGTCTACTACTCGTTTGCGACCAATTCTCGTACACGCGTCGATTCTGAGACGACCTAAATAGCACACGTTTGCGACTCTGAAGAGGCAATTTTCTTACTTTATCTTTGTCAAAGAATATAAAATTTTGGATAGATGCCTGTATTAAAAGGAATCTAAATTGTCGTGCATTTGTGGCTGCAAAGGAACTAGAAAGAGATGATAAAAATTTCCTCATTTTATAAAATGTCAATAAAAATGTAATATGACAATTCCAAACTTGACGCAATGGAAAAATATTGTACAACTATTTAATAGTCCTTGGAATTTACCCAATTGCTGGCGAAGTTCGGACGCGCAACTCGACTAGTATGATATTCAAATCGCGTGAGACTAGCATGCAGGTCGCGTGCAACTGGTATCCGACGCGTTGCGTCGACAACGATATGGATAATGCTTGAGAAAGGGGGGAATGCATGTTTTGGATTTGGCGCAGCCTCTACTAATTTTCTGATCTAGCACTGTTGATTCGTCACAACCTGAGCGCAATTTCTCCATTTGACACTTTATTTATTTCACTTAACGGCGGCACAATTCTCACCTTTTCATCTTTTAGCTTTTGCCATATTTGCACACTTTTTACATATAAAATTCCAAAAATACTGAGGACCAAAGGGATATTGTCCCGATTTCTAGGAATTAATTAAGGACGAATAACAACTTTTCCAAGAATTTCAATGTGCCGCGATTTTGTTTGGCTTTACGTATAACCTACTTTCCATTATTTCCTCTTCTTGTTAAATACATTTGCATTTTTTATTTTAATATGAACGATCGCTGTCTTTTTTTTACTACTTCTATAGCATAAAATCTAGCAAAAAAATTCATCCCTTAAAATCAAACCTTCCACTTGGTATTCTATCAACTTCTGACAAGTGCCTCTTAAACCCTTATTATCTCTTTTAACCAGAAATTGAATATAGCAAAACCATACAAACAGTAGGCACCACCTCAGTAAACATCTGGACTTTTAATACAGCATCCAACCCTTCCTCTCTTGCTAGTATCTCTCCCCTCATCACATTTCTGCCATCTCAAACTTTACAATAACCAAAAAGCGCACAATTCAATATGAAAGGTCAAATCCCAAATAAACAAACCACCACCAACTTCGCTCCAAAACCCCAAACAATTTCCCAATCCATAAATGGAAACCATTTTATCCCATGGCTCCGCCAGCCCCATTATCCCAAACCAACCAACAACAACAACAAAAAAAAAGCAACAACAACAAGAAAGATAAACCCATCCATTAAACAGGATTTAAAAATCCTTAACGACTGCTGACACACAAATTTCCAGCAACAACAACAAAAAAAATAAGGATTAAAGTAAATAAAAAATGACTTGAAGTTCACTGAATATTTAGCCGTTTACCCCCGGCTCGCGTTTATGGCGGTATAGTAATAAAATTGATTTAAGGGAAGGCGGACAAACGACCCCGTGTGCGTCCTCTTAAGAACGTCATGAAAGATGACAAGGGCCTCGTAAACCAGGACACTGCCATTTCACAGTTATATGGTTGCCCATTTTAAAGATTTAAAGTTTTGCGAGCTTTATGCGGTTTTTCAAGCCAGCCCACCCCCATTTCGCGCTCCGCTATCCACAACGATGGCAATGGCAAGGACCAGGATACACATTCAAAACTTTCCCCATCGCGTGCGGGGATCGTTAATGTGTTTGGCAATCCATTATGGATTTTAATTTTCATATATATATATCCCCCCTGGTTACGAAAGAGAAGGAGAGAGAGTGTTCATTATTATTATTATCCTTAAGGATATACCATGTCCCGCCATAATCTGAAACTGTGTTTCTGTATATTTATACACAATAATGGCGCTGATTATGTTTCCGCAATTCCCTTATGTGTGCCTTAATTGAGTTTGTGACTTGGCGTCTTTTAAAATCTTTGTTTATCGCTTATTTCGATGTGAATCTTAAAATAATTACACACCCTCAGCCATATACCCATACATACACAAATAATTGAGTGTAAGCATTTGTGAGGCTGGTATGATTGCTCTAGATATATCCAAGGCTTTCAATCGAGTATGGCGCACAGCTCTGTTAGCTAAACTCAAAGTTATTGGTGTAATACTGAATGGTGTAAAATTCAAATTGCACCACATCTCTGCCGGTGGGCCCAGGAGTTAATTTTATCACCTGTTCTATTTCTTTTCTATATAAATGAGCTACTCTCGTTCCCATCCAACTCGCTAACTCTGCGTTAATCATTCACCTTCGATAATTACTGAGTTTCCATGGGAGTCGAGTTGAGTTGTGGTTGAGTTGAAATGACACTTCAACTCAACGATTAACTCGATGCGTTTCCATATCTGCCTTCCGTCTTCCTCTATCTTTTTCCATAAATTAATTTTGTTATAGATTTTTCTTTAAAGGTATTTATTAAATAGAAAGAGGTGCGACATTTTCAGTTTTTGTACCTTTGCTAGTGTGCCGTTTTTAGTTGCATGCGTGAACTCAATTCAACCTACTTATTTTCGTTGAGTTGAGCAGAGTTGAAAACCTTTAACGAAAACTATTAACTCATTCTGTTTCCATGACGTATAACTCGGGTTCAACTCTGGTTGAACTCTCATGGAAACTCAGTAAATGTAAGAAAAGCACACATAGGTTCTTGTCACGAATAAAGCTCAGGAGATCGTTGTGACAGGGCCTATCCCTATACCTATCCACTGGCATGCAGCCTTCGACACGATAGCTTTACATATTGACTTGGTAGGGCCGATCGTATTAGCCCATCCCTTTCAGGGTAGCTTCCAGTGGCCACCAAGAGGAGGTTATGATCGCACTTCCACCAGTCCGAGATAGTTAGAGCACGCGTGTATTTAAATACACTATATGTTGCTACCCCCCCCTCGCTGGTGACTGACCACCGTTGGCGTTCTTACTACATTATATTCGTAGAGTTGGCGTTCTTTCTATGGAAACACTGTATGCCCGTCAGTGGCTTTTTAGCCAGGTAATAGCCGTCCATTCGACACAACCTTTGTTCGCGTAACCTTGTGCATACATTTCATGCGTACACTCTACCATTTTAAGTACTGGCTTTTGGTTGCGCAACTATGATTGCACTGTCCAAATTGCATAAAATTCTTTGTGGAAAAAAAGGTTGCGCGAACAAAGGTTGTGTCGTGTGGGCGGGCCATAAGGCAGGCGAAGGAGATATGGGAAATAAACACTTTCTAGTAGCATCGTGTTGGATGAGAAGTAAAAAATAGGTAAAGGAGATGGGCTATTTGGTCTGCAAACGTCAGGGACCAGTGGGGACCTCATTAATAATGTTAGGAACTACTAAGAACAAGACATGACCACGAAGAAATATTTTAAACCAAAAATGACTATACTTCCATAAAAAGAGAAGTTGTACGCTGAGGTATGCCCAGAGACCTGATATCGATCTAGGCGCAAGTATCAGATGAGACTTTGGTTTGACTTAGTAGAAAAATAGCATTGGGCATGACGGAGAGATGTTATGCAACAGAAAAGAAATTAGCAAAGGGATTGCGAATATTATAAAAATCAAAACAAAATTTTTTGTAATGGGGCCTCAGTTTAAAATTGGATCGGCTAGTTGCTGCCTGTGGCACAACCATTAGATTAAACGACATCTGGATCTCTTGTTATGTCTCTTGAAACGAGTCGAGTCCCGTAAACCACTGGGGTAGGTTTACAACATCTGCGAAGTTGAATTGCTGGGACAGGAAGTATTAACTAATGCTCTTCGCGGTTTCCTCCCGAGTGATGTAGGTGTTGGCGTCCTTTAGTTAATTTTATACTAAAACACGAGACTTCGTTCGTTCCACCATCGACCCTTTGAGCCAGCTTTTTTCTGCAAACTAGGAATTCAGTTTTTAAATAAAACAACTCAATTGTGGAACAATCTCTCTCAATCAGTATTTTCAAACTCCTACGACATCAAACGCAGGGCTCATCACCACTTCCATCAACACCTTCGCGAACACTCATAACCCTAAACCTACTCTATCCCCCGTACTAAACTTACACCTAGGCATTGCACCAAGATTTAACAAACGACATAACGACCTGTAGTACAAAGGGTGATTCCTAAATCTAGAACTGCCACATAAAAAAAACCAAATAAAAAAAACTATTTTCAATTAAACTAAAAAACCCAAATTTTACGGAGATATCCTTTTTTTTAATTTTCAGGATTATGAGCACATGGGACGTTCCTTTTGTGAAACGCTTCTGGACTATTACGATGAAAATCCGAGCAAAGTAAAGAAACGTGAAAAAATATATATGAAAATAAAGAAATTTAGAAAACGCGAAAGAAAAGAAAAAAGATTATTAAGAAAGAAACTAGCAGAAGCTGAACAGGGATGTATTTTAGATGAAGCAAATGCCGTTGTTATTGAATGCGAAAAAACTGTTTAAAAAATTTTATTTAATTTTTTTGTTATTTATTTTTATATTTATATAATTTTATTTTCGTTCTATATTTTTGTATTTAAATGCCGCAGGATTCAAAAGCTTCATGCTTCACCGGGGAAAGTTAGTTATTTTTTTTTTGAATATTGTAGTAGGGATTTTTTTGATGGTATTAATTGAGAATTCCCATGGAAAAAAAGAACACAAAAATTGTTATAAAATATTTCTGCTATTTTCTTTGAAATATAAAAAAAAAATTATATATATAATTACATACACAAATAAACTGTTACATTTTTTTACATAAGAAAACATAATTAAAAAAACAATTTGTCTGCCGCAAAATTTATTTTGTAATTTTATTTTTATTTTTTGTGATTATAAAAGGCAGATCAAAAACACACGAATTGTAAATAGGCGTAAAGTTTGCTTTATTTATTGTTCGCTTTTAAAATGCTTTTATAAAAAAAATGGTCTGAAGTTGAGAATAATTTTAAACTAAAATTTTGTTTAAATTTATATTAAATTTTTGTGCACTAATAACCAGTAAAACAATAACACATTTTGGTTTTAAATTAGTATAGTTTGTGGCTTTGGCATGTCATTCAGATGAATTGATAACATCTAATTTAAAGTGAAAATGGTATCTTTACTTAGAGAAGACTCTTTGCTCCCAGGATATTTATACATCATAACATTATGTGGATAGAGCTTAGCTAAATCTTATATTTATGGCTTTCGTACGATGCTGTGGTATACGTATAAAGTCCATATTAAATATTTGTATTTGATACTTAATTACTATATAGAGTGATACAAATGCTATAGTTAAAAAAGATTAAAATTCGAATTAAAATATTTATCACGGATTTCTCGCGCATATATTCTAGATAAATGCGATTTAGACTTCGAGATTTAGACTTCGAGATCTAGACTTCGCCTGCGTCTACTTAGATGATATATTCAGTGCTCTCAAATCGTCAATGACTCAAATCGTCAATGATATGTCACAAACCACAACAAAGTCACAACCCAACAGTTGTGACTTTTTCGCATTCTCGTGCTCCAGGCATAAGTTGTGACAATCACAGACTTGTGATAATATATGGAGCAGGAAACAAGGGTTTTACACCGGAGATTCTTTGGTATGACCTTTTATCTTCTGTAAAGACTTAAAAATAATGTAAGCAATCAAATTTCTTACTATTCACAGAAAAATTTACCTGTTTCCATTTCCGCGCACGTTTAATGATTGACATTCCAGTTGTCAACAATGGACATTTCACAGTTCCATCACAATTGTGGTGGAATTCGTGTGATGAATGTGAAACTGAAACTGTTATGAATGTGATCTGTCACAAGATTCGTCACAAGATTAATTTTGTCATAAGCAAGACTTGTGACCCGTTACAGCTAAGAATATACCTATTAGTTGGAAAATTGCATTTTCGGTGTGCCGGAGATCAACTTCCGTAGTCATAATCTCACGAAGAATGGGATAGTACATCAGCAGATTGCGTTAAGGCCATTGTTGATCTCGTTGTGGAACAAATACACAAGTTTTTAGAGATGGTGAACTTTTATCACCGATTAGTTAGTACGAATAAATGAGTACTTGAGATATTTTCTCAATCTCTCACGTGCCACGAAAGACAAACGATTTCTTTGACTTGCAGGATGCGAGGCCTTAAAAAATTCGATGGCAGAGGCTACCCTGCTTAATCATCTACTCGAAAATGTCAAATACATTGTACCGATTGAAGCTTCCGATTATGAGATCGTAAATCTTCAAATTATGTCAAGCACAGCCAAACACAATCGAATTAAAATCATTGCTTGAGAATACTCTTTAGTTATTCGGCAACTACTTTTAGGTAGCAAGTGTTGGATATTAGTCCACCAAATCTTGTCTTCGAGACATTTTGTTCTCGAACTGTGGCCTCGAAGCGACTTTTTTCTGTTACAGAAACTGTTTGCCCAGAGTTGAAGTATTCAAATTCATAGCTTTCCAGGATTTTTATCATTTAATAAAATAATTTGCATGCCATAAATATGCCTCAAATATTGCTCATTGAAACTGTGAACATCAACATTCAGTATGGAAATTTATGCCATATAAATCCCTGTGTAAGTAAGAGCTGCATGCATAAACCTAAAATGAAAAAGAAGACGAACTAGTTTGAGTATGTTTTCTAAAGCAACCAACCAATTAGTTCCAATAATATCTTCATAAGCGAAATAAATACTGCTAAAATATTCCAAGCTTTAAAAAGTGCAAATTTCCTTTTACAAACTACGCTCGACATTTTCTAGGACTATTACAGTCATTTTAAAGATTCTAAGATATGTACCTACGTTTATTTCGGCACTAAAAGATGAACTATTTCAATATTGTATAATATACGTGTCGATTTTTAAAGTGTAAGATGTCCCAAAAGTACGTGCAAGTTGTTTTATTTTTAAATAAAAATTGGAATTTCTTAGTGATTCTTTTGTTACATTAAAAGACACACTTGTAGAATTTTATTTGATCTGTATATCACCCAAATGCCCGTCACATGCTTTTTGTGAACGACGATCCTTTCGACAATAATTTTTACCAACATTTTTGCACATTTCGCGGCTTATATCACCAATAGCTTCATTAATGTTGCGTTTCAGATAGTGAATATTTGATGGATCATTGGCGAGAAATGTCGTCTTGAAGTAAGTAAGCTCAAAGGAAGAAGGCTAACGGTCGATATCAGTGACAACTGTAATTCGCCTTATCTCTCTGAAATGTTACTTTTTTAGAGAACCATAATACCACTTTTGACTCACTTCGCCAATTGTCACCATAAGTGACAACCATAATAATCTTACTGGCCAGTTCACATCATCTCTTCGTGAAATTAGGCAGCTCTGAAAAGAATCGTAATTTGTTACAATGAAACGTTCCATGAATAATTTTACATGTGTCCAGATGACATACAGGGTCTTTCAGCAAGAGGTGTTATTTTAAATCAACAACATTATTCATCACATTTTCACATAATAGCGGCTGTATTTCGTCAATAGCAGCTCTAATATTGTCTTTGAGTGCTTGAATCGTTGCTGGAGCATTGGCGTAGACTTTATCTTGCACGTAGCCCAAAATAAAATAGTCTAAGTTTTAAAAGTCTAAAAGTGTTAGATCGCACAATCTCGGCAGCCAATTTAAGTCTACATTTCGAGAAATCGCACGTCCAAGAAATTTTTCACGCAATAGAGGCTTTGTTTCACAAGCTGTGTGGTCGGTGCGTCGTCCAGCTAAAAATAAACATCGTCATCAATTTCAGGCCAAAAAAAGTTAGTCAAAATCGTTCGGTAACGCAATCCATTTACTGTAACGGTTGAACCAGCACTATTACGGCCCGATAACACCGCCAGCCTAAAAACCGCACCAAATTGTCACTCGTTGTGGTTGACGAGGTCATTCGATTATTTTCCTTGGGTTTTCGGAGTCCAAGATGCGATAGTTTTGCTTGTTTACGTACCCAGACAGATGAAAATGAGTCTCATCACTCAGAATAATATTGTTTAAAAAATCATGATCTTATACATGCATTTTCACCGCCCAATCAGCGAATGTACGGTGTTGTGCGTGATCTGCTGCCTTCAATTCGTATGTTAATGGCAACTTATAAGCATCTTTTTGCAAAATGGCTTCTGATATCGCCATTTCCTGTGATCGTCTCGAAATGAACAAACCTCGAGTTTCAGCCACATTGTAAGCTATAGCGGCGATATTTTCAACTGCTAGTCCGAGGCATTCGAATTTATTGATTAAATTCACTATTGGCATTTTCGAGAAATCACCATGGTAGCTACCAGTCGAGTGAGAAGTTAATCTACCTTGTTCGAAAATTGATCATTTACCAAAAGACACCATTTACCATGTTCGAATATTCACCGGTAAGGTAACCAAAGTTTTACCACAGGAACCATATTCTTTTTATGGTTAAAGTGAAAGTGGACTGACGTTTTTGAGGTTATGCCAGTGATCGAATAATTTTTAGAGTGGGTATTTCGAAAGAAACGCTTGTACATGAAAAATTTTCGTTCAAAAATCCACCACTTAACCACATTTACCACCCAGTAAGAACTAACCACATTAACATTGATGAGCTTACCAATATGGTAGCGGTCTCTGAAATAGTAAAATCCTTTTTTTGTGAAACTCTGAAAACAGCACTAGCTACCATTTCTACTAATGTACAAGTTTTGGCTCAATGAAAAGTTGGGAGTATTTCACTTTACATCAGCACTTCAAAATTGATGAATCAAAAAGTTGAATTTGCTTTATATAGCTACAATTTATGTATATTGGTTAAGAATGCGGTCTAGATTAACAATTTGAAGAATTCTAATTTGTTAGAATAACTACAAAAAAACAACACAACTATGATCACATACCCACAAGTGTAAATAATCCTTCCACGGACGCAGTGCAACAGTTTATATCCGTCTAACGATGGTCCAAAAACTCTTTTTTATTTCAATTCAACCGATTATTTGTGCACTTACAATAAATCTCAAGTCGATGGTATGCTTTTAAGCATAAATACCATGTCCTTAGTTTTATAAAACAAAAATTGTTTTAAAACTGAGAGTACCTTAGACATTAGGTTGTTAGATGAACGAAAGAAATGATTTCTGGAAACGACCACTATTTCACGAGCCTTGAAGCAGAATCAAAATTTTCCTGTAGATTAAAAATTGAAATTTACTCATAGAAATTAAAAAAAAGAAACAAATTTTTAATATACCTGGAAGAAGTAAAGCTCTTGAAATGGTTCGAAATTCATCATGTAGCTTAGTAAAGAATGAAACCACTCAAACTCGTAAAATAAATTCGTAAGGATGTACTTAGAGCAGAAGGATAGAAAGTAATTGAACTTTGAAACTAATCTCTTAAAACTTTTCTTAAATAACATTTCTATGAAATTTGCTTTTATGCGATTCGAAAACAGAAATTGTTTTGTACTTCGAAGGACCAACTTTCTTGTTGTTCATCAGAAACCCAAGGGTCTCGACGTGGTTTGATGGTCATCTAAATTTCTACATAGTTGGAATTTGAAGAGAAAACTAGTTTCATGATTTTGTTTTTAAATACAAAAGATAGTATGTGAAAACCGAAGAGGAAGAAATAGCAATTTCGAACTAATCAAACGCTCTTGCTCTTGGTAGTATTCCTACCTTAACTACCCCACAAGTTATCCTAATAAGGCTTCGTATTTCTATGAACAAAATGATGATACGTATTCAAATCAAAACTAACAAAGTTGCTTTTTCAAATACCATAATCTTGACCTTAAACTTTCTTTCAACAAGTTTCTCTCACCTTTGAATGGTTTTTGTTACAATTTAACATTCTAGAAAATGAAACATAAAACCCAACATAAATTGCTACATTTGACTCAAAGAACTTTTCTCGCATAGTAGTTTGCTTTTTCATTTTCTGTTTTAGAGCAAACACTTGATTATAATCATTTCCGCAACTTTAACTGCACCCTTGAGCACAATAAATGGAGAAATTTAAAACGATAAATACTATACTACACATTAAAGTTGGTCTTTAAAGCTAGAAGCATCATCATCATCATCAGTGAATTGTGAGACTTTATGACGAAGGTCAGTCAACAACGATTTTGTTATTTATTAATGACAAAATGACAAAATTATGGTTTAAGTTATATTTCCATATTATTTTATGTTAGATAAATTAATACTGCCATTTTTTTGAGTTATTATAAAAAAATCTGGCCACCAAAATTAAAATTATTAAAATTCTTCACAAATTCAGACCAGTAATTATTGTTTAATACATATAAAATATTATTGCTTTGAAACTGATAGCTTATATATTTAATTTAATAAGTTAATTTACTGTTACTACATTAATTTTAAGCTTAACAATTTTCTCTTATGCGTTTTTTATTTATAAAGTTTCCTATTAATCAGGAATTTAAGATAAACACATAAAAAATCATTTAAAAATTTAAAACAAAAAACAATCAAATCAGAATTCAATTCAAGCTTTGTTTTTTTTTAATTCTACTATTTCTAATTTATACATTTAATTTTTCTAATTTATTTTTTTGTATGTAAATTTTTTTATTTATTAATTTTATTTTGCAACACATGTACCTGACAAATTAAAAATCTCTTCTTTCTATTTCACACTATAGTTTTGTTTCAGTTTAACTTTTAATTAATTTTTTTGTTTATTTCTGTTATTATATATTTTTCAAAACAACAAAACAAAAACAAAAAAATATATCTAAAATGTTTTTAAATGTGATCGTTGTGTTTTTTTTACATTTTTTACTCATTTTCTTTTATTATTTTTATTTTTGTTCTACCTATTTTTTTTTAATTGAAATTGGCTGAGAGAGTTAATTATTTTAAAAACAAATCCTTTTTTCTCTATAAAAACAGGAGCGACTTAGAAACAAGATTATTGACCGACTAAATAAAGAAGGATCAAGCGCTGATGAACCCCTAAATATTCAATTGTCTGATTATTCAAGGTAAATTCATTTTTTTTATCAATTTTTCTCTATTACTACACCTGTTGAGCCTACGGCAACGATTTTATTTGCGATTTTTTATTTTGGCTGTTTTTACAAAGAAAAACATTTTTGTTTTGTGGTATATAAAATAATTTTTGCGATATTATTTTGGGTTTTCAGAAAGTAATTTTGTTTTTTGTTTTCATGAAAATAAACGACATTTTTATTTATATATGCAAAATCAAACTTAATATTCTGCCGCCTATAAATACTGGAACAATGGTATCTAACGAATATGGTGATTGCTGTAGCTAATACCAACCAAGCTTGAACATCTTATGGTGTGTCAACAAACTTGAAAGAGATCGATATTTGGGAAAAATGGAGTAAAATCGTTGGCTCACTATAACAAAGTTCTATGTTACAATTTTTGTACTTATTGAGTTAAGAATTCTACAATGTTCTACGGTGATAATTGATAGCCAATTTTTTGTATCTATTCAGCATTATAACCCTATATTAGTATATTATAATGTTATGTAAGCATTAGGGCTACTATGTTTATATTTTACCAAAAAAAAGATTTCAAAGTCTAATTACTGAACTTCATTAAAATTAACATAGAACCTTGTAATAGTGAGCCAACGAAATATCAGTCATAGTGGAACATAGCCTAGCTTACTACCTAGGAATGTTAGAACTATTGAACGAAAATGACATGTTTCAACCGTTCTCGTTAAACTTGTTCTTGCTTAAACCGATTTCCATCGTTCCCATATTGATAGTCATTTTAGATTGAAATCAATCCGTTTCCTCTTAAGCTTATGTTCAATTCTTGGCTCGGCTCAAGTTTTTTCATGTCTCAAGACAAAACTCGTGTTCCCATTATTATTGTAAACATAGTTCGTCAACAGCATTTACACACGCGCAAGACCTTCAAACATTGTTGAATATTGAAAAAGAATTTCAACCATTTTTGAAGACGGAGCTAGTAGTGGTCAAACCTGTCATAATTGTCAACGTAGATAGAGGTCCAGATGAGAGTCCTCGGTATGAAAAAGTTATATCTTTTGCTATTACGATGCATGATTACGATGCGTTTTTCCTTTCCACAAATGCTCCAGGCCGTACTGCCTTTAATCGGGTAGAATGGAGCATTTCTCGCCTTGTAAGTATTGAAGCTAGCTGATCTTAACGATCATTTTGATTCACATCTTGATGAATGTGGGCGTACTACTAATGAACGTTTGGAAACAATAATTTTAGACACGCGGGGAAAATACTGGAATGCTATGATTATCGAATATTATCCCGTAATTGCAACCTTCCTTCCACCTGATGAAAACTATAATCTTCCTACTGATATAGAAGCCAACTGGTATTCTAGTCGCCTCCGTGAAAGCCAATAGGTGTTATTCTCGTTGGCAAGTGACGTGACTACGAGGGACGCGGTGGAATGAAACTGTCAATCCCCACAAACATATCGAAGAAAATGTCACTTCACACGACACCTGGCGATAAATAGAAAGCGACATTCGTCGATTCAGTCGCCGGGAGTCTCTTAGATTCACAACGAGAATACCAATTTAAACTCAAAGTGACATATGTCACGTCACTTGACAACGAGAATAAGGCTCATATTATTTACTAAAGATTGTCAAATGTCATGATACGTATTGTGCTTTGTGCGAAGTGCTTTGTTTAAAATACTTCCTGACCGGTAAAAATGAAACAAACATCTGGTGATCTAATCATGACTTGAAAATGTTGTTTTTTTGAATTTAAGTCTATGTCTCGCTCTGCAAATGGATGTGGAATTTAAAGGATTTTCTCAGTTCCCATATTATTTTTTCCCCTCTATCAAGTCACAACTCAGTAGTAGAGTTTGCCGTTAGTGTGGTCTTTACCATGCCTCTCAAAAATCTGCAAATTACCACATGAAAACTGTACATAAAAAGACGGAATGCAAAATTAAAAAATTCGCCCAATACCTGTAGTGGCTCGAAGGGCACGAGAACAAATGTGCATAATAAGATGCAGACGAAATCGAAGATGCCGAATGGCTAAATACAGAAGACGTTATTAATCCAACCGAATCAACAGATTCTGGCCAGATATTTGAAAATGGGCTGCCTCTTACCTCTCTTTCTCTCCTCCTCATCGCTCCATCAAAATCAAACCACATTTCCACAGAAGTGGGTAAAGTCAGAACACTAATAATTATAGAATTATAATTCTGCTCATCGGATTATCCATGTGATGTTCCCAGGCGATTTCGACATCTAGCATCTCCTGGTTTCCTGCTATATGGGACATGAACCACTTTGTATGGATAGACAATTTGTTCCAAGTTAGCGTATCAGCTGGAGACAAAATCAAGTGCCTAGTGAAGATGCATTGAAATGTTACCCCTGTGTGTGTAACCTTGGCCGAAAATGTGTTGTACACCGAGTAGATCTATGACTTGTTCTACAACAAATCACCGCAGAAACAGAGAATAACTGCTCTCTACGGACTCGTAGGTACTTTTGATAAAGTGCAACTCAGGAGTGGCGCCAGCACATTTCCTTTATTTTACACTGTCAACGATTTTTTCTATTGCCTTCAAGGCAAAAGTATGAAGCTTATCGACTTGAACGATTTAGCCAAGGTATGTTGACATTTCTCCGAACAAACAGAAGAGATATAATCATCTGCAAAGGAGCCCTGAATATTTGGCACAGTAGGTTTATGATTAGGTCGCAGCCATCCTGCTGCAGTGTGGGATAGACACCGTCTGCTCCAGAAGACTTATGATTTAAATAACCGAATCACTCTATGCGTTATCATATTTGCTTTGCTTTTGTCGCCCCACAAAACGAGACTTTTAACTACCTAGCAAAAACTATGCTCTCTTTTGCATAAACAGTTGCACCTGTGCAGTGTACTTGAATGTACTGTCACGGTTTCTAAGCCGGTTTGTGTAAAAGAATCGTTGGATCTCTTTATAGGCCCAGAGACTCCAAATGTAGTAAAAAAGATGGTTCCTAACTCGGATTTTATCACAAAGTAAGTACCTTTCACGAATTCGTGAGTTTTTATAACTCTTCCACTGCCACGATTTAAAAAGCTCCTTGAGGACGATCTCAACTTATAGAGCTCATTCCACCAGGAAATCTTCTTATCCCGCGTCCTCATCACCGCAAAGGTGGACTGTTTTATGCAGGTAGTATATAGGACCTTTGAATACGTTCCCCAGTGCCCTACAAAAGGCTGACAAAAGTGCTTGTATCTAGGATTCCTGTATGATTTAGTCATGCAATTGAAGCACAACGGCTCCTACAAGGCTCACCAGTCATTACTGCTTCGAAACTAAACTTATTACAAGACTTCCCGTTAGGAAATGACCAACGATATAGGAGAATAGTAGTACAAAGAAAGGTCTCCTAAGGCTTAACTTGAAAGCTGGTTATTCTTTGTTGCGGTGCCTAAAATATACAAGTGCAAAAATTAAAGAAATGCATTTTTATAAAGTGTAAAATTTCAACTATGAAATATATAATACAAATAAAGTTTAGAATGAAGTTGATTGATTATATTGTAGTAATAAAGGTAACAAACTAAACTAGAAAGAAAAAACGAAATTACTTTCTGATCTCAAGATACTATTCCAAGTTCACCAGATAACCAGTTTCTATATTTTCCAAACTTGACACAATTAAAGAATTAAAAAATTGTAAGCAAACACATGAGAAAAGAATACATGTCTTAGAATACTTATCTTAAAATAACTCACCGGACAATGGCACCACTTCATAGAGACACAAACTCACAAAATCCTTTCACAGAAAATACATTCCAATACTCCACAATCAGACAAATTTAAAATAACTTCGATAACATATAGATTTCTCAACTAAACTTTGTTAAAAAAATACGAATTGCTACTGTTCTTTTACAGCTCCCTGAGTACAATCTCCTGGGAATAGCGATTACTTAGTTCATAAATAAAAAATAAATAAATTAAAATTTGGTACGCTGCCGAACAAATTTATTTCAGATATGAAATGATTATCAAGAAGTGTGAAGGTAAAATGGGATTGTATTTAAAAATGGTAACGCATTATAATATGTTTTAGTAAATTTACAATTAAAAAAAAAACACTACTAAAAGCGTCTTTAACACAGACCTTTTTTACGCAGAAATCTATTGAAGAAAATCTGGGAGTGCATTCCGATATATAAAATGGCGATCTGAAATAAAATTGTTCGGCAGCACACCATGTTTTAATTAATTCTTAGAAAAAAATTCAGGAAAATTCTACAACAAAATTAAAAAGGTAAAAACATTTACAAATATTAAATTTAAAAAAAAAACGATGGATATACATTTAATTTTGCAAAAATGCAAGCCGTGAAATAGCTTAAACTTAAAAAAGAAAGAACCTCATTTCCCATTTATTTTAAAATTAAACTTTTGAATAAAAATAATAATATATGTATATAAATACCATTTCGGTACACTTTACATGAACTAAATGCCAACAGGAAAATTAACACATGGCAGATGCGCGTAAGTAACTCAGAAACAAGAAAAAATAAATAACTTCCCAGGAAAATTTACACTGGAAAAATCTCTACAGACACCACCAACATCAATATTTTTATTTTTGTATTTTTGTTGATGCACGTACACCATGCACTTCCAAATATTATCCTCGAGCATTTACAGAACCATCATTTTAAGGATTGCAGTACAGGACGTGATATAACGAAAAATATATAACGAGATAATTTTGATTTAATTTACAGTGACGAAGGAGATACTAGCTCAAGTAGTTCAGATAACGAAGGAAAGGATCTTAGCCAGTCAGATTACGAAGGACCATGCTGTCAACCCTTAAAGGTTCCACCATGTTCCCCAGCTTGGGATGGTGGAAAAAAGGTAAAAAATAATTATTCCTATTAAATATAAATTTACATTAATTTATTATCAATTAAAAAAAAAACAAGATCAAAGTATCTAGTGAAAAAAATGTAAGAAAAAAGAACAGAATAAAGCTGTTAGAAACTATAATTAAAGAAAATAAGAAGAGAAGAAGATCTTGTAGACCGGTAACTTTTATAGAGATTTATATTCGCTATAAGAATATTGCTTTAGTAGGTATAATATATACATATAGTGGCATACCAATGATTAAGTGAAACACACTTTCTATGAAATTTTGATTTTGGAAGGAGTTTTCGACATACATTGTGTGATTTCAGCGCATCATCTGTATGAACATAAAGGCAGCCCATACAGGTTTTTAGAAGTATTTCATTAAATTGAAATCCTTTAAACCCAACTAACTTTTTTGACTTCTAATGAACATCCCTTTTCAATCCAATTAAGTATGAATCTCTACTAGTTTTAAACAGCATGGTAACTTCCTGGTTTTTGCACCCACAATTCGATGTTTACTTTAACGATAACTGAACAAAGTAAATCGTTGATGCTCAAGTTCATTCAATTAAAAATATGTTTTACACACAATAATACCATAGCATTAGGTTATCTCATAGATTTTCGTTCTTTTAATAATACATAAGAACTGGATCAATAACTGTTTGGAAAACAATGATCCTTAGATTGAAGCCGGCGACAAAATCGTCCAAATCATTGCAGACTTTTTTAAGTGAATATTTTGGGGGGGCAACCCATATGGTGAACACTAAGGTCAAGTTAGGCCTATTGTGTCCCTCCAAAGGAATGCAAGAAGGTCTTTAGTTGAAGAAGACCATACTTGATCGGGGCTTATAAGCTCTCTGATAAACGTTATTCTTTTAAGCCAGATCAGAGCAGGATATTCACTTCTCGGCACTCTGTTCTTGAGACAATCCTAGGGTATGGAGGTGATACCGTAGCGCTACATGGCCAGTCAGATATCCCACCAAAATCCTTGGGTCCACCCGGTTGAAGTAGACCCCTTAGGGCCAAGGGTCTTATTAAATCTTTAGCCTGTTCAAGACGTGGAACTGATTCCTAGTATTCTAGGTGCAGTCTCTTAACCCACTCCTCAATCAGGGACTTGCAGGTGGGCCATGAGATGCCACAGAAGGGATTGTAGAGCTTACTCTACTATTATTAACAATAAGCTAAGATGAAAAAATCTAGTTAGTATTGAAGCATTTCCTGTCCTTTGCCAATGATTGCTCGTTGGATCTTTGACATGTGGTCTGGGCTGGTGAGTCTTTAATTTTGATAAACGCTATCAAACAACAGAGTTCAGTTACATAGATATAACTGTTAATGATGTTTTATCAAAAATAAGTCGTTCATTCAACCTATCGTTGTCGTGGCATTACTAAACTTCATTGATGAGCTTATAATGTCAGAGATGTTTTCGACACTGAACGATTCTATAGCACATACGCCTTGCCTGTCTTTCAATGCAAATCATTCTAATTGCTTTTCGAACATTAACCACGATTAATGTACAACTTCTTTCGCTTGATAATTATTCGATCTTTTACTCTAGTCCAGTAGTAAGCTTGGTTTGACGATATAACAAAATAGAATAGATGATATCAAGCACTTAGCAGTGAACCTTAGGTTTGAACTCGAGGATTTTTAACGAATTTGGAAATACTACCTGCGGATGTATGCTCCATAATCGAGTTATTCTATTTACAACCGAACTTCCAGACCGTAGGGTGCACGAAAAGGAAGAATGCAATTTCTGAGAAGTCTTGCATTGCAGGAAAGATATTTCCGCGCGGATAGAAGAGCTTTAAATTTGCTACAATGAGTTTTTTCAGGGATTACACATTCCGATGGTAGATCTTCTAATATATGGTGAAGTAAAAGGTACGTTTGAGTTTGGTTGCGCAGTTTTTCACCTTGTCGAGCCACGCTAAAGCGATTCTCAAGGCCTGTCTTTATAAACGAGTTAAATTCATGGCTGGGACGATTGTAAGTCTTGTAGATAATCTCCTGGGCCTATGATTGAAGAAGGCATTTGCATCTCCCTAGGAATTCCAGAGACTGGCATGCTTGTTTAGCTTTAGCTTGTTTAACAATTTGGAATATGGTTAATGTTTTGATCCTTGGTTAATTTTTTGCCTAGGATATTTAGAGTATATTCAGCCGTTAATTTTAGACTGTTCACTGAAAAGAGAGGAAGGTTAGTGTAATTTTAGGGGAGTTTTATTAGAGTTGAAACAGTACTTAGTTTTGGAGGTATTGAATTCAATACGATTCTTGCTGTCCCAATTAAGAGGGAGTTCAATGCCTTTGTTTATTGAGTTGAACACAAGTTGACGATAATGAAGCAAGGTTTGGTACGTGCTTATTTTACATTTATCGTAACTCAGAGTACCGTCATCATCGAAGTATGTATTTTCCTCTTGCCACAAATGTTTTTTGCTGTCTTGTGCTGTTCTCAATTTCTTGCTCCTCGTCGGTTTCTCTATGAATATTTTTCTATTTTGTCGAAAGTTCCTTTCATGGCTGTCACCGCTCATTATCCTCTTATCAACTTAACTTGGAATATATTAACCCATCATACAACTAATTTAATTGCCATCCACAATATGCTTAAAGTTATATTTCTATCCCCAAACTAAGAATCGTCACATTCCCTATTTGGCTCACGTTCACAACTCGACACAAACTTTATGCATATTAATTCTCGAGGTAAAACACTAATGAGAATTTTCACATTGAAATATTCTAGTTAGTGCCAAAACTGCTGTAATTATGAAAAAACTTTTTGCCAAGAATTCCTTCTGCTCTTTAAAGTTTTCACCACTTAAATGGGGGTTTTTTTTCTCTCTTGTCCACACGAAATTCCCGAACTTTTGACCTACAACGTCCCATTAATTCAACGAGTGTTCATTACTCTGCCACATAAAATTGTAGAACATCACATTAAGTTTGCTATGAATGGGTTGAATCTGTGAGAAGTGGTGGCGATGATATTGGCCATTTAATCTGAATATTTTCACCTGCACCCACCACATCTTCATGTCCAACATCCAACGGCACAGAATCTCTGAGGAGCGGCCCCAGGTATAATATCCACAAGGATTGTAATAAATTTCAGCATTAAAGTGGCGCTAAGGTAACCACCGTCAAAGATTATGTGATAATTTGCCTGGCATCCCCCCACTCTGTGTGGCCACTCTTTTTTTTCCCTGTTTAATTTAGTCACAAGTAACCGGTCCCAATTTCAAATTTAAATCCACCTTTCCTTGTCGCACTGCCGGTGCCACACCGGTTGGCAATAAATTTCCCTTATCAGGGAGCAAAAAGTTTATTTTTGTGTTTATCATCGGTCGGGTGTTATTCGTCGTCGACAATGAAGGCATCGCAAGGACAAAGTTCACCACGTAAAAGTGTGTCAAAATCACTGCCAATGTCGGTTTGGTTTGAGTACAATTCAGGGACTTTGAAAAGTGCAAAAACATGCGGATCTTTTGGTGGCAGAAAGTTCTTCTACCCCTCATCCCCGCGTTTGGTAGTTTACTGGTAGAAGGGGAGAGGTAGATTCACCTCCATCAACTTGTTAAACACATCCGCAACTATTTTCGGCATCTTAAGAATTCCTCAGATCACCTTTGATGTTCAGCTTGGTTATGGCTGACATCTGAGGTTGAAAATCTTTCGTGGCAAGAAAGCGGGATTGAGTTATGAGAAATTTGTTGGTATACTAATACTATACTGTACTGGTGAGAGATTTATACAAACCAGCGCCAGAGAGATATATAGAGTACTGAGGGGTGGTTTTTGACACCCGCTTAATCTTCAACGAGTGTAAATTTGTCGCCAAAGGCAAAGTTATAGCAAGAAACATTTCAAAGATTTAGAAAGTTCCTGAAGGAATATTAAAAAAGTTTTTAATGCGGATAACTTTTGTGGTTAATAAGATATGATCCCTAAAAAAACGAAACTTAATATTTTTAGGGAGGTTTTGTTTTTAATTTACAACTCAGTAAAAACAGAAAGAAAAGCTATGATGAAAATTTATTTTTGTAGAAAATTAAAGCTTTATAATAACCTCGGGGATTAAAAGTTATATTTCTTTGACAGATTTGGATCTAGTAGTTCTTGTAGTGATAAGAGACAACGTTTCTTGTATTTACTGACACTTAATATCATCTCGATACATAGAAATTCTCTCTTATACTGATACGGATGTTACGAATGTTCGCATTCGCATTCGCATCATTTTAAACATTCGCATCAACATTCGCATTCGCATCAAGTAATGCGAATGTTTCGCGAATGCGAATGTGTGTAGGTCGTGTCGTGTCTCGTGGAAAACAAAATTAAAATACGACAAATTGACAGATCTGGCTCGCAAGTATCTGAGCGCTCCACCGGCCAGGGCCAGCGTTCCGAATGAGCAATTGTTTAGTGCTGCCGCCCTTATATATGAGCCTCTTAAGAACCCCATTCACAAGAGGCCGCCGGCAGGCCGTACCCTTAAGGCCAGGTCAGCAGGTACCGCCCGATGAAGGCCATACATTACTCAGTCTGACTGAGGGATGAGGATTTGAGGCCTACGTCTGACAGGCCGTGGACTGCAGGCGATCTCATGATTCCCTACATGCACACAGGCGAAGACGACAGTTTAGCGTAGCACGTTGTTAATTCAAGTGCAAAAATGTTCCTCGCCTCAACGAGAATTTCAGATAGAAGTTCAGATTTTCCGGCACGGACTGACGATAACTACACACACAAAGATTTTTGTCAGCAATGCAAGTTGACGGTGTGGGTGAGTGAGTGTCTGGTTATACTTGGCCTCAAGGTGAGAAACCTTCAGGCCATGGGCTGCCGGCGGACTGTATATGAAGGGGGGTCTTTAGAAATCGTCTCATGAAATATAATATTCCTCTTTTGAACATTGTTTATTAAATACGAGAAGAAAGAATACCATTACTGTATTAACACTGGTCTATTGTTCTAATATTTTTTCATATCCTATTGTAAGTAATAAAAAATGAGGACTTAATTTAATTAAATTTTTTAATACTATTCCTAAACATTCGTATTCGCATTCGCATTCGCACATTCGCATTCCGAACATTCGCGTTCGCATTCGCTATCGCGAATGTGAAAAATATGACATTCGTAACATCCCTATTATACATTAATCAATGTATCCACTAGGTATTAGGTTATGGCTAATAAAGCACTCGCCAAAGTATTTTTCCTAGGACTTTATTTAATGCTTCCATATTATTTGTTTCCGGATTCCATCTGCACTCCCTTAATTTAAAGTAATTTCCTAACCATTAAATACCTTTATACTCACACACAAAACGACCTCATTGCTCCCGGCCTGCCTAATAGTACTTAACATTTAGTCACTAATCACACCCCACTGAGGCACTCTGACAGCGCGGTTTCGCCGTGGGGATCATCAATGTAATTTATATATCGAAATTATTCCTTTGTTCTGTCTTGTGTTGGAGTAGAAATAGGGGAGAGATATTAAATCACATTTTTTTGGAGGGTTTATTTTTCAGGATGTAAATGAATAAGAATTTGAATTTTTAAGAGATTGTACCTTTAACCAATTTTAAACTTAATTGTTCTTTTGCTTTCATAAGAAAATGTTATTCACGGTTTAAAATAATTCCCTGGCATACATTATCCTAAAAATGCATCCTGTGGTAACAAAATGAGAAAGCGTTACTGAACTGCGTTATTTTCAGGAAATTCATTTTCTTACATTAAATACTTTTATAACAAAAGAAAACTTTTTTAAATGAGGCTCGAAGCATATATTAATGGCACTTCCATTCTCTGGCCCCTGTGCTAAAAATCGTTATTCGTCTGAAACGTCACTTTCTTAAACTCAAACGACTTGTCACGCCAAACGTCTCGACTAGCACAAGGTCCAATTCCTTAACAACTATATTCTGAGGGCAGAGCAAAACTTTGTACAAAACAAAATACGAAAGGCACTATATTCACAGACAGCGAAAACGTAAAGAAAATGAGGAAGGAATTTTTTAAGCGAGCAGCAAGAAAGTACCAGACACTTATCGGAGGAACCCTGCCTAAAACATAATGATGATACCAGAGAAACAATCGAACCAACCATGGAAGAAGTATAAAGATTCTTAAAAAATTATAAAATCCCCAGGAATTGATAACATTCTATGTAGCAGAGTTGATCAAGCAAGCTGTCAGCAGCTACATCCGGCAAAGGCAAAAGTCCGGCAACGATCCGATATTTCCGTTTTCGTGAAAAAAGGTTCGAACAAAAGTTGATCAACTTGGAGGGTGGAATCCTTTGCACACAAAATTCACCCCCACCCACTCACCCCCTCGCAAGGAGTGGGGGTGAATATAAAATTTCAAATGGCAACCCCCATTTTTTTCACGAATTCTGATTCTCCGAAGAGAAATATGTAACTTTTGTCTGAATTTTTTTATCCGAAGTCCCCCACCAAAAATCATCAAAAATCAAAATTATCCACAAAAATCATTCATTTTGGGGTACAGGGAACTTCGGATAAAAAAAATGTTTGAACAAAAGTTTCATATTTCTCTTCGGAGAATCATAATCCGTGAGAAAAAATGTGGGTGTCCATTATTCACCACCGACCCCTGCGAAGGCAAAAACGCCGTCTAGCGGCGAAACTATGCGGAATTCGAAAAAACAGTGAAGACAACAGGAAATTTTATGCTCTACAACTTTACTCTTTTTGATGTTTTCACCAAAATGCATAGTTTCTCCTCAAAATAAATAAAAAGGCGGAAAAAGGCGAAAAAATGCCTATTAAATATAGCCTTGACCATATTTCGTTGGCAACCTATCACCGTTACTTTTGTAAGCATATTTTTTATCGTAAAAAATAGATTTCATTCGGTTACTCGATCAGTGAAGGTCGTTTTTCTACGGATCCTGTACTATAACTTCATCTGCACGTGTCCCTCGTGGCACAGCAGGCAAGGTCTGTCTGAAATCTCCAGCCAAAAGTACTGTAACTCCACCCATAAGTTGGTTTCGGTTCCTAATGTCCTGGAGCGTCCTCTTTAGAGTCTCGATACCTTGCCATGGTGCACTCATCTAACATCTTCCGCAAGACTGTCTCAGTATTTCTCCCACAATTTAAAGGGATTTTCAATTCGGCAGAAAACCAACATGATAGCAAATAGCTCATGCATTTTATTAGGAGAGTCCGAGATGGAGGTTTCCTCCAGAGTGCGAGCCAAGTGCTCTGCACGCCGCACAGTGGGGCAAATAGCTCATTTTTTGGACAAGCGACAATTCCCAAGCCTGGAATTAATGAAACTTAAAAAAATTTTTTTTAAACTATTCGTGATAAAATTGCCTTTAATTCTATCGAGCCAGAATTTTGAAATTTTAAAATTAAAGATGGCTAATCCAATATGGCGGACATAAATTTGGTAAGAAAATCAAATTTTTTTCCTAAGATTCTTTAAAATTATTGAAATTAATTATTATTAATTAATTTTTGGTTTCCAAAAAAATCCCCAAAGTAACAATTTTTTAAAATATTAAAGAATCTTTTGACAAAAATTTAATTTTCTTACAAAATTTATGTCCGCCATATTGGATTAGCCATCTTTAATTTTAAAATTTCAAAATTCTGGCTCGATAGAATTAAAGGCAATTTTATCACGAATATTTTAAAAAAAAATTTTTAAGTTTCATTAATTCCAGGCTTGGGAATTGTCGCTTGTCCAAAAAATGAGTTATTTGCCCCACTGTGCGCCGCCTGAAATGTCGGGGAACCTACCTGCCAAATTTCAAGTTTGTAGGCTTTGTAGTTTCGGAGATCTGCCAAATTTCAAGTTTTTTTATGCGGAAGTCTAGAGCTCAGGGAAAGCCGACAATCGACAACCTATTTTTCTTCGTATAAAGTGCAATGTCGAACAGCAAGCTCTAGTCGATAGATAGTGAAGGGAAATAGAGAAGTGGGAAGGAACTGCCACAACCACCTACTCCCAACCATTTCTATCGCGACTCTGGCATCGGGGCAACGAGAAACAACTCGCTGGAGTGTTATGCCTCCTGAAACAAGTTGAATCCCATCAACCAACTAATGATATGCGCGGCAGTGCTAGCGGAAGGCTATGACAGGGGAAATAGGGAATGTAAGGAGAGAAGAAGAAAAAAGATGGGAAAGGCGAAGGACCATGGTGCTGCCGGGATTCGAACCCGGGACTTCTGGGATGGTAGCCAGGCACCTTACTACCTAGACTACCGAGGCCTCCCAGTTTGTAGACTTTGTAGTTTCGGAGATTTCGTGATGAGTGATATTTCACTTTTATATATGTATACATAGATTAGGTGCTTGGAAAGTTCGTTTGAAACCAAGAAAGTTTTTCTTGAAATTTTTTCAGTGTATGTGTGTAATGCTTGTGCTATCCAATTAACGATTTACACACCGTGTGTATGGGGTTGGCTCTGACCAATGACTTAAGTTACAAAAATACATTTTTATTTCATCCCTAATCTATAAAAAATACAATTATGCTCATGTTTTTATTCATATTTTATGTTAGTTAGCCTCTTCTATCCTGCATTTTAGTTAATAATTTTTGTAACCTTTTGATAATGCCCCCAGCAACAATAATATTCTGTGAATTTTCCCTTTCTTAATTTTAATTTTGAACATTTTTTTTTCATTTATTTATCACCATTTTTTTCCCTTTTTTCTTTACAGTTTGATTAATCGTGATATATGTATATTTTAATTTCATTTCATTACTTTGGTTTCTTAATATTCAAATACAACGTAAGTTTTTTACTAATAATAAAACAAAATTCCAAATAACGAAATGGAATCACCTCTATTTTATTCTATCTTATTTCTTTCTTCGATCCAACTTCTGAACTACCCCAAACCCTTTTGAATCTTTCTTTTTTATTAATACAACACAAATTTTCTTATTAATTTTCTGCTGATTACAAAAAATTTGTGATTGATTTACAATTTTATTTAAACTAAAACATTTTTTTTTCTAACATCTTCGTCAATGAAAAAAAACACAGATAAAAAAGACAAGAACAAAAGGAAAATCACAAAGTCAGAAACGACCAAAACGCCAACAGCAAAAAGAGCGTACACCGCTCGATTTACCAACAACTGATCCAGGATCAGATATACAATTTTCTACAGATGATGAATATTACATAGATGGATACGGAACAATACCAAGGGCACGTAAAACTTTACTGCAAAGCGAATTACAACGGAAATACCTGACAGAATGCACGAACAATCAAAAAATGCCACCGGAGCTAATTGTAACTCCAGCCAAAAATCCACCACAGTCTTCAAGATCCGTCGAAAGGGAAGAAATAAAGCGAACAGTTATATCGCCAGCAATAACGGAATTTCCACCAATTGGAAGTGGTGCTAGACGGACAAATTCATGGCATAATTTAAATAAATGTGGTCCAAAAACAAAGTATGTGTCATAATTATTACTAATATTGTTTAAATTATAATTATTTCTAATTTTTTTAAATTGTTTTCTTTGTCCAGGATGCAAACTGTAAATCCGTTGATGCGTTCAGATAATCCGGACAATCTTCAGATTAAATTAAATTTAAAAAAGCAAATTTGGACCGGAGTTAATCCAGACGATCGAACCAGACCACTGTCATGGGGAATACCACCAATTATGATGAAGAAGAAAGCACCAAAGGATGATCATGAAGCACTTTTAACGTAAGTTTTATTTTATTGTCAAAGAATTCCGATAGCTGCGAATTGATTCGTTCGACATATATGTATATTTTGATTCAGTAAAAAAATTATCTAAGTCCCAGCCAGTCCGCCTCGGTAACCTAGAGTAGAGATAATCTACCATTCATGCCGCCTTATAGACCATAAGTTCGAGTCATAATCAGACTGCTGCAATCAATCATATTGGCCCACTTTCTTTCCCCTAGACCTTATTATAAGGCATTGCAATTTAAAAGGGGTTTACCTTTCACTTCCATAAGAAAACCTAAAATCTATCAATGTATCCATTCTTACTAGACTATCGCAAAGTTAGAAGCTTAATCCATTAACTCGATCTAACTGACCCATACACGGAAATTTACTATACAATTTGTTCGCGATAAATAAGGCCTATGGGGACGATCATTTAGTTCCCAACACTGCACAAGGGAATAACTTGGCCGCACATATTTATATGTAATAGCGTCTTCGATTTGGCAGCTCTAGTTTTGAGCACGAGCTGAGCTTAGCCAGCTGCCACGTAAGACCATTCATCAATAATTTGGACGGGTATATCTTCATAGCTGGAAAAAGACCCAAGATGGCCGTCAAGATAAAAGATTCATTCAAATCGACAAACCTAAAGAGGGCAAACAGGTGGAACCTAAAAAGAATAACAGAGCTCCTGACCGCCCACCTTTCGCTTAATTATTCTTTAAGCAAAATGAAGCAGGCAGTTGATTATAGCTGTCGGTTCTGCACAGCAGCTCCCGAAACAGGCGGAGCACTTGCTGTGCGATTATGAGACTATAGTGAGAATCCTCCATCGCGGCTTCACTGTTCCCAGGGAGTATTTGGGATATGAATCCTAAGTCTATTTTAGGCTATATCAAAAACATTAACCCCGATGGGTTTTAATGTCTGGGCTCGCAAAATAGACAAAAAATGTTGCAGTGCCTAAAAAGACGCCCCTTCAAAGAATGTAATGTAAATGTGACTATGGAAGGTTGCTTGATCTTTTTCTAAACGACTGCAAGATGGGCGAAAAGGAGGGTCGCAGACTGTGGTAATTAGTAGAGGGAGCTTGTCTCTTATTGCAAAAAAAACCGTCGAGACAAAAGGATGTTTATCTCTGTTGAACAGTACTACTGCTGCTACTTTTCTACGATGTTAATTGAGGAGAGCAATTTTATTCAAGAATGAATACCACTAGTGTCAAAAGTGCTACTAATTACTACTAATGTCATTGAATTTCACAATTTTCTTATGTTTACCATTTGCCGCAGACATCGATATTTTGAGCGTTAAGCGCCCTTCACGGCGAAGCTTCACAAAACTTACGCAGAGCATTAAACTAAGGCCTAACTCACACGGACGAGTTTCCGGCAACAAAAAAGTCGTTACGTTTGCCCCTGTGCTGAAAGTTGAGTTGAAGAATGTGACGTTTCAGTCGAAATACGAGTTTCAGCACAGGGGCCTAAACTCAACTTAGCACTTCTACTCTCTGGTCGCTGTGCTGAAAGCTGTAGTTCGAAACGTCACTTTCTTCTCAAGTCGTCTCGTCACGATCAGTGTTGCCACTTTGGATACGTTCGTATCATTTTGAGTACTATTTAGTTGAAAAAAATCATATGGATACGATGATACGTTTTCACGAAAAAGGATACGTTCGCGCTTAACGTAATTTTATTTTCATTTTTCAAAATGTACTATTACTTAAGGTTTCTTGTCTAATCACTACAATTAATTTCTCTCTAAGTTGTGACCTGTGTGGCAAAAGGAAGAGTTGTTGCAACTATTTGAACAGAAATTTGTGGCGTGAAAACTAACACATGCAAAAATGTATCTTCTTATCATCTTTTTTTGGGACTGATGTTGACATATCTGTTCATTAAGAATAATCAAGTTACTCTCGTTGAAGGGAATACCCATGTACGCCGAGAGCATCATAAAAACCCGGTTTTTTAGTGTTGACGTTATGATCCGTGTACGCCGGCCCATTTAATATCATATGGATACGTACAGAAAGGTTATGGATACGATTGGATACTTTTTCTGGGATGTAATGGATACGACCAAGCGCTCAGAGAGTGGCAACACTGGTCACGATGTCCCTACATACTCCCCTACCAGCGTAGCGTTCCCTGAAGTGCACTGATTGAATTGGTGTGCTTTCTTCGTCGCGTTCACACCAAAATCAGGTTTAAGTCTGTAAATTGCTATAGACTTGGTTGTGCCGTTTAGCTTGACAACAAAGTGTTTTCGTAATCTTTTAATTACCTTGAATGGGCCTTCGTATGAAAGTTCGAAAGGTTTCCGAGCACCGTCGGTACTGATGAGACTGTGTTTCCGAGAGGCTTTTCATGTGTGTACGAAGACGCTTTAGAAATTCTGAGTGCTCTATTGGGTTTTCATGTGTTGCGTTGAAAATTCTATTAGGGAGCCCCAGATTTTGTCTACAGACAAGCTCTGCTGGTGAGTATTGCAAGTCCGTTTTTATTGCCGAGCGAATACCTAATCTGACAAAGGGAAAATCTTCACTTCAATGAGTAGTGCTGTCCATTACCATTAAAGCCGCTTTGAGTTGTCTATGGAATCCCTCAACCATCCCATTTGCTTGGGGTTGGTAGGCGATTGTTCTTTAGTATTGAGAAGTTTTGTGACATCATTAAATAATTTAGATTCGAATTGGGAGCCTTGATCTGTTGTAAGTTCAGGCGGTGCACAAAATCGTAGGATATAAGCCCGGGTCACACCGAACGCGGCGCGGCGCGGTGCGGCGATTTTTGTATGAAAAATAATATTAATCGCACCGCGTTAAAATTATTTTTCATACAAAAATCGCCGCACCGCGTCGCGCCGCGTTCGGTGTGACCCGGGCTATATTCGGCAACAAAATGTTTTGCCACACTCATACATCCCTAATTGGGTACGATTTACTAAAAATTAACTGAAAAATAAAATCACGTTAAATAATTTCTGAAAGTTATGACAATTAATAATCCTTACTTGTGCATCGACTAAATGTATACTAAGCGCATTGCATTGTTGGTCGATTTCTCATACAAATTCTAGTCTGAAAGATATCTTCTGAAAATGTTGTGTTAAACTATTCATAAGTAATAAAACTATTCATTTTCTAACGCATATACAATATTAATTCAAGAATTCTTTACCACCGGTGTGTAGCACTTCATCGGTAGTTCTCTAAAGTATAATTGAAATATTCAAGACCGAATACCGAATTTCTTCTCCTGTCGATTAAACCCGCTTAGATAATCATTCATCTTTTTGTATATGTAAGTTTATAAACAACCATAACAATCTCGCAGCGAATCAACAGAATATAGAAGAGAAAGCAGCAAGAAACACCACCATTTTTTTCTCGCTTAGTTGAAACAAAACTTTTGATTTATGTCTTTTGTGTCGAAAAGTTTCACATTAAAATTTCTTTTTATAGATTTAAACAATAAATTTTCCTTCTATAAAATTCGTATCTCAATAATTCCAGTGCCTGTTCACAAAGACTAGCCGCTTGGCAAGAAACGGAATCGGGACCATCATCTGCTAAACCAAAAAATAAAATGATGATTAATCTAATCGCACCAGAAGTATCGGAGAAAGTCGCCCGGCCCAGAAAGACCCCAAGCTCTAAAGCACTACTAAAGCCAGAACCAACGCCAACAGAACCGAAAGAGAAGAAGAAGCGGTAAGAGAAAGTCAAAATACAAATATAATAAATTTCCATTTTGCAAATAAATTCAAATCAAAACTTCATCATCATAAACATTTCAGGAATCCATTATCAAAAATCGCTGAAACAACGCAAATCCTATCGAAAATGGCTAAAACGAAAGGGAGAACATCAATGCCCCAACGTAAACTATCGAATTGCAACACTGCCCTAACAGGTGGATTATCAATAATTCAACCATTGGCCCCCCTAAAGGGCCACAAATTTAAGACTGGAGGAATCGTGGCCACTGCTGTTCAACCTATAAAGAAGAAAAAGAGCCGCTGCTCAGTGCTTCAATCTTTGAAGATTGAAAAATCCGAATCGGAAATAGAAAAGTCGTATGTTAATAAAAAGGTGAAAATCAAAAGCAAAAAGAAAAAGAGCAAAATATCGTAAGAGCCTTTAGAGTAGAGTAGTTTGTTATATATAATGACTGTATTGAATGAGAAAAAATTGTTTTGCTTCCTATTAAAAAAATTTGAGCCTTTCGGATATAAATCCCGGTGAAAATTATGGGGAATTCTCAATAGGGAGAAAGTGCTGCATCCTTTTAATCAAAAATGAAACCAAATAATTGAGAGGAAAGGCACTATAAGGATATAACATCGATATCCTTTTTGGCGGATCCTTCGTGGATTGTATTTGTTTATTTAGCGCGCGTGTATTATACTTAGCAACGGGGCAAGCAATTAGAAACTTTTCTTTCATAATAAACATTTATTTCAAACACGCCGCCCAAAACTAAAAGTAACTAATCAACAAAAACCAAGAATTCCCTATTGACAACTCCATATTGTACGCAACCGATTTAAAAAAAAACCTAAAAAAATTTGTTTTTATAGAAAGTTTTTCTCAATTGTTTCTTGTTTTTTTGCCTGTTGTATTTGAGTAATTTTATTGTGTAATTGAAAAAAAAATGATTAAGTAAATAATAAAACATGTTTTCAAAATTCTTAACCTCTGAAGTTTTTACTTTATTTAATATTTATATTTAAAACTCTACTGACATCCATTTTCAACAAGATGGGATTACATAAAAATGAACTTTCGAACTTATAACCTTAATTCTCGATCAAAGGACAAGAAAACCCTAGCAAGCATATTGGAAATGCTAAGTGCAATGATCTTCCAGAAACATCCTTTTAGCCCAACCTTCACGTTTCTCCCCTTTAGATTCCACTTACGACAATGCTGATCTCACTCAATACCATTGTTGTATTCCGTCCTAATCTCCTAATAGATAGGTTGTGTTCTGACAAGGGTGAGATTTTGTTTTCTGTGTTGTGTAAGCACGGCCGCACCAGGCGCGGGAGTTCTACTGAAGAGTCCGCGCTATGACACAATTCACACCACGTTGCACACACTGCCAGGACAAAGAAGGGAATCTGATTACCGATCTTAAAAGCATCTTGGAGCGATAGCAAGAGTACTTTCATGAATTGTTAAACAGCAAGCTAACTGAGGATTTGAGGGCTCCACCAGTATCTGATGATAATCCTATGCTGCCACCACCAAGCTTGGAAGAAGTTAGCAGAGGCATCACCCGGCTTAACAACAACAAGGCCTCCGGTGCAAACGGCAACCCCTCGGAGTTGGTTATGTATGGAGGGCCTACATTACACCAAGCGATTCATGAAGTGCAAGTATGCGAGCAGGAAGCAATGCCAGAAGACTGCAAAAAAGGCATTCTCTACCCGGTACATAAAAAAAAGTACCGAGTATAAGATATTCTCCGCTATCCAACAAAACCGGATGGTCCCATACGCTAGAACCGTGATAGGCCAATACCAACCCAGGCAAATCTACAACTGATCAGATTTTCACCTTGAGGCAGGCTATGGAAAAATGTCTACAGTTTCAAAACTCAATTCAACGCCTCTTCATTGACTTTAAAGTCGCTGATGATAGCATAACCAGAGTAGAACTCTATAAAACCATGAGAGCATTCGGCATCCCCAATAAGCTGACACGACTATGTAGGTTGACCATGACCAATGTGACAATCCAAGTAAAGGTATCCGGAACACTGTCCAGACCAATCAACATCTATAATGGGACAATGGGACGGTCTGGCCTGCCTCCTGCCTATGCGGCAGAAAATTTCGGACTGCACATCAACGAAAGCAAAACAAAGTATGTACATGGTGGCCTCGTCTGCAAGAGCACCTAACATTGGTTCCACAATCAAAGTAGGAGAACACGATTTTGAAATAGTAAAATCATTTACCTACCTTAGGTCAATAGTAACAGCCGACAATAGCATGGAACCAGAAATTAGCGCACGACTGCTTAAAGCCTACAATGCCTACTATAGTTTCTCAAGGCTCTTCAAATCCTAGCATCTGACCATAACGTCTAAGCTTCCCGTACCCACATTATATGCATCCGAGACGTGGGTGATTAGCAAAAAGCACTCTAACCTCTTAGCCGTGTTGTGAGAGGAAAATACTTCGGGAGAATTGTTTTGGCCCCTTATGTGAGGAAGGATGATTCGAAGCTCGTAGCCAACATGGCGCCAAGTTGATTTGCCTAAGATTTTTCAGCATACCTAAGGGATTCTGCTAGCAGTGTCAGCAAAAAAAAACTATGCTAATTCCAATGAACCCAGTCGGACTATAGGACAATATGTCTTCAAAATACTTGTCTACACCTACAGGTAATCAAACTAAATACCCGAGAGTACTTGGATCTTATCAGAGTCGAAGTTCTCGTGAATAGGCGCGACGCAGAAGCGCCAAAATATTACAGGACAGATCATCGTTGTAGATCATCAGGTATAATTATGCACTGACATTACGCCTTTCATATGGGATCGTTATCGGATTCGCGGATAATATTTTGGTTACCGTACCTATATGGTAGCCCGATGAGATCGAGATTCGAGATATACGCGAATGTAGCAATTTGGGTGATAACATTTTTTGACTACAAAGTGCCAGCCTAGCACTTCCCGAGCACAAAGTAGAATTATACCCAAATAATCGGCTCATTTACTCTCAATTACAGTTCCACATGCACAATTTCCTTCTTTTATGGCGTGGGCTCTAACAATATAGCGCGCATTAGGAAAAAACTTAAACATTGGAAGATTTCTGAGCTTGGACTTTAAGAATAAAAAATTAGGCATTTTGAAACATTGCTTGAAATTGGTAAATCTGTAGCAGAATAATCAACAAATGCTCCTGCACCTGTACCCATCTGCATCACAACACTCTGTATGCTAAAGTCAAGCGCAGAGTATTATCAATAACAAAAGATAACCTCACTGGCGTTCAGTAACAGATATAATTCGGCTCTTTAGATATCCAAGATCAACCATATATAACAATGTACAAAATAAAGTGCGTTAAAACTGTGCAACGACGGCAAAAAAGAACACATAGTATCAATTCTCAAAAATGACGCTGGTTCCGGAGATATCTTTGCAACAAATGACGTTGATTGTGGATATAATCAAACCAAAAATGCCTTCTGCAGAGTGTGGTGAAGCTGTATATAACAGGATAGATGTTTTTCAACGAGACAGTGCATCAGCCCACTCTGTACAAATTGACTCTCAGAAAATGTTAAGATTTTCGTCCAAGAAATTTTGATATCATCAGTCGAGATTTGAATGCCTTCAACTACTAGGTTTAGAATGAATTTGAGAGGATCATAGATTAGTGCCGACCTCCGGATGTAACAACGTTAAGTAGCTCTATTTGCCGGCATGAACAAGGCTATATTAGACCTGCATTTCAATGCTTCAGAGCAAAAACTAAGGCTTTTATTCAAGCTAATGCAGGTTGAGTTTTTATTAATTAAAGTGGGCTAAAATATTTTGTTCATTATGCCCGGATTTTGTTGACGCACCCTGTAAGAGGACCATCATGAGTTAACAAAACGCTTTTAACCTTGGACGATTATAATGAAACAATAATATTTTGTTCTGGATATTCCTTCATTGAATCAATCGGCTTATGTAGATTACGTACCTAAAATCGAGTGCAAGACCAATTACTTCAAAGTAATCAAAACAAAATACCGCCTTCTATATTATTTATAAAAAAGGCGTACAAATCATGTATGATAAGATTAACACAATAATTACAATTACCAAAGGTATAGAATAAAAACCTCGCCTAATTGTGCTATTCTGCTTTCCATAGACTCTAAAACATCAAGAGCTCATGGAAGCTCGCACCATTTACATCTATCTGGGCGGAGTACAGCAGAGGAACAATTCGCTGGTTTGCGAGAATAGTGACGCAACTAAAAATGATTGATTTTAGAGAATATTTTTTAATATTTTTATAAATTACTCGAGAATGTTTTGTCTCAAATGAATAATGACGATTTATCTTTCTAACGATAGTTGACGCGAATTCGGCGTTGCTTCTCTGTTTACTATAAATGATCAAAGATTGTTGGTCATTTGGCATATTAAGTTTAATTTTACAGAATTTTAAATTGCGACGTTATTCTCGCAAACCAGCGAATTGTCTCCTATGCATCCCATCCAAGCAACGACCTTCCAAGAACTTGAGTTAGGAAAAAACCCGTATAAGCTCGCAGGAATAGCCCAACCTTACTTAAATCTACATTTATTACTAAAGTAAAAACTAGGGCTAAGGCTTGTCCAATTCCCTAGCTAATCAATAAGGTTAAGATGTAAGTAAAACTGTCCTATATTATATTTCAGGGGAGGGCAGGCATTCAACTATATGTGTATCCTCCAACCACCTCGTACAAAATACTCGAATTGGATACATCTCTTGTGTCTCTCTGTGAGATCCGTGTGCTGAACTTCAGGAGGTCCTGATCGTCTCTACTTTCATCGCCGATAATCGCTTATCACATACATTGCGATGATTGTGATAGAATAGAAGCAAACTCGCTATATCTTGAGCCAATTTCTTGACATCCATGTATATAAACGCCTCTGGACGGATAAATCCCCTTTAGCAAGCTACTCTGTTATATTCAATGTTCGGGTAGAACGCTTGCGAATAAAAGGATTGTTGCTCTCCATGGCTCTAGCAATATGACATCGACCTAACTTGATTATGAAGTTGTAGATCCTATTAACGAATGCCTTATCGTAGAGCACATTGTTGGCGGGAAGCTTAGTGAAACCAGATTCGGGTGTCTAATACGAGCTTAAGCACGCCTTAAGTAAGCATTGTTTTTCAAAAACCCGAAGCTTTTCCCTATAAGAGAGCGATGTGTTGAACCATGTAAGGATATTTAATTAATAATTGCTGATTAAGAATGATTTAACATATTATAAATAATTTAGTAGCCAGATTGAGAGTCACAAAAGATTTTGGTATAGATTAGTCCACAATCACACATAAGGATTAAGATATAAATATGGTAGAAACTCAATCCCGTTAGGTAGCATTTCATCCTTTAAATCTGATATCCTTTTGGGAAAAAAAACCCGCAGAAAATATGTAAATTTCCACAATTTAGGAAACTAAAATAGAGAAAAAAATACTCAATAACATTTGTTTACATAAACGCTTCAGGTTTCCATTTGAGATATTATTCTTTATGTTCAACGACTTACCACGAAATTTTGTAAAACGATTAACTGAAATATAGATGAAATATTGAAATTCTTAATTCAAGAACATTCATGGGAATCCTTTAATAAAAACATTCGGAATATTAACATATTTTCTATCTAGAATCTGAAAAGTTATACATAAACAAAAAATGAATTTTCTCAATAAACCGCCTTCATCACTTATACTAAACACAACATAGTGTAACCCCAGCAATTTTAAATAAAAAAATCATTGAATATTTTTATGTTTATTACTTTTTTAGAAAAAGTTAAAAATCAATTCCTTCTTGAACGACGACGATCATGCGAATTGAGAGCACAGAAATTTTACACCGTCCTTTTTTCTATAATTCCACTTAATTTTAGGCGTTTTCTTTTTATAATTATGTTGAAAATAGTTTTATCCTGTAATATTAATACATCACTTACCACAATTAGATTAAAATTCACATAAAATTCAATATAAAAACTTAATCAGATAATCTTCTCACAATCCGCATAACCTCAACATAACAAAAACAACAAATTGTTAGTGTCAAAAATACTGCTAGAAAATAATTGGACTTGTTCGATTTGAAAGACGGAAGAATGGGAATGGTACAGTAAATATGGCGGTTGAAAGAAGAGGTAAATTAATTAATGGAAAAGACGTAAAGGGCTATTGTGAATTATTTTTAAATTATTATTACTTTTGATATTAAAATGTCATTGTATTTTTTCAGCTTTTTGTATTGAATTCTTGTTATCAAGCATTAAAATTATTTTCTCTCTAGTACTATTAGTGCATTGATTTTCAATTTCGTACTTTATTAAGAAACGCAGCTGATGAGTAGATGCATAACCTTCTATATTACAAGCCGTGAACAAGGAAAATATTGAGAGCGAATTTCCGCTCAATCGGACTACAACTCGGTGAAGTCACGTTATGTTGTTAGTGTAATTTGGAAAATTTGGGAGAATTTGGTAGTAGAGAATCGTCTCAATATCTATTCTTGTTCATGGCTTGTAAATATAGAAGGTAATGGTAGATGATATATGTAAGTACAGTTTCGAGTATATTGTGAATTATTTTTGTTCAGATGAATAAGCGATAACATAAATGGGGAAACGTAGACTAGTCATGATTACTATTACCCCGTTTATGACTAGGTTGAACCCAGGTTCAACCCAGGTTGAATCCAGTCATAAACGGAGATCGAGTTGAAACTGGGTCCACTCAACCCAACTCAGCTCTCCTACCTGGGTTGAGTTGATATTTCGCCTCATAAACGCGTGTTGAGTTGAAATTGGGTTGAAGTGACATTTATTTTATTTGTGAAGTCTGCCTTCGGCGTTATTTTGTGTTCGGAGTTTTTGTAGCGCGTTTATTTTTTTATCTTAACTATATATGTAATAACAGTGGAAATTTAATTTTGACAATGGCTAACAGAAAAGTTTGCGAGCATCGGGAAACAAAAACTATGTTAGAAATAATATGCAGGAACAAAATTCCCTTGATGAAAAACTGTATAGGAAGTCAGAAATATTTAAAAATATAGAAAAAGAATTAGCAAAATGAGGTTATGTTTTGATGTCAGTTCAACTCTATTTCAACCCAAGGTGAACTCAACTCGTCATCATATACGGTGGTCGAAATTTCAACTCAACCTCGACTCAACTTTTCAACCTAATCATAAACGGGGTATATGTAGTAAAACCAATTTTTAAGAAGAGAAGGGTGAAGGGGCGGGGTGAGTATGGAGTAAAATCAGTCTTACTACATGTTAAAGCACGACTAGTCTACGTAGCCCCAATCTCAGGTAAATATTGTCACAACAGCAATTATTTATCTCCCCGATTCTTGGCCCCTTTGTAATTTTTAATGTCACTTCTCTTTTTCTTGGCCTTTTTGTTTGCCCAAAGAATCGTTTTCATCGTCAGTGCTGTCAATTTCAAGTTATTCGATGACAGTTCAGCCATCCAGGGCTATTAAAATTCCACAAACACATAGCTTTGAGTCATTTTTTGTTGGCAAAAGCAGTTGGACAGTTGGTTTTAAAAAAGTCGAATGCAGCAGTTAAAATTTGTTTAAAATGGAAGAGGAATATTTATTTGTTTTATAATGAAAAGACAAATTACGTAAAGAAAAAACTTCCACTATTCCCCACCACTCTACACTTCGGCAAAATTTTTTCTGAAAAATGAATGACGAGGCACAATTTTGCCCGATCACCGTACTAGGCTTTAATTTTAAGTTGTTTAATTTGGAATATTTAAAAATATAATTTTTTAAAGTAGTAAAGAATACATCTTTGCAAATTGTTGCTTAACTAACGTCAAATCAAATTATTTTATTTTAAAATATAGTTTCCAATTTTCCAACAGATGTCAGTCCAAATGAAGGTAAAATACTTTCATTTCCCGGGGCAGACGATCAATTTGTCTGCAATTGCAATTTTGAATGTCAAAGTTTTATCGGCAGGAATTTCATTGCATTGCAATTTCATTCTGACAAGAAACGCAGGAGACAGTTGTTTGTGTTTAGTGAAAATTTCTTTACTAATTTTCATTAATTCAATCATTTTGTGGTAAAAAAAATAGTTAACAGCATCAACTTTTGCTTTTTGAAAAAAAATTTTATTTTAATTCATTAATTATTAAATAATCCCGCGTCAAGTAATCACCACTGCTAGGTTTTTCATTTTCCGCCATTTTGTTTTAAAAAAATTACAGTTTTGACATTTCCATATTCAAATAACTAAGCTGTAGCAGGTTACAGCAGCTCGTAGCTACTGCAAGTTTCTGCGACTTACTGCAGGGTGGGAAAATGAGTATTTCGGCTGCAGTAAAAGTACAGGAACAGAATTCTGTTAAGTAATTCGAAGCAACTGGCAGATTCTATACTTTCTGCAGGTACGGGAACAGACCTAATGAAGGTAACTTTCCTTATGATGGTATATGATGAAAGTTTCACTCATGGAGGCTATACAAGGAGACAAAACTCCGTGTTGTCAATTTTCGTTTGATTATTGGTGGCGCTGCAGTCAAATGTACCCCAAAAAACATGGCCGATTGTATTTATCCGGTTCATGGAAAAGTTCGTTTATTACTAATATATTTTACGTTTAGCAGCTTACAGCTGTTTACTAGTTTCTAAATTCGATTTTATATCAATGCGATTATTCGTAATTAATGAATTTTTGATGTTTCCAATGAATTTTTATCAAATTCATGTGGGGTACATCGGACAAAGGTGACATCTGTGGCCAAAAATGAACTAGAAGTTTAGTTTCTTCTACCCATCCATTTCCTGTCATTTTCCCCATAAGAGTTTTGTCTCCTTGTATATTTTCCATGGTTTCACTATACATCATTTCGTTGATTACCTCCATATCCAAACCGGTTTTTTAGGGAACGGAAGTATATGGCATGTATCATATGGCTCCTCACTTTTGAGCCAGAAAATTTGCCAGACTCACCCATCCATTACACTAGCCCAAATATAACATCGTACTCGGGGGCTGCGAAAACCATGAGAAAATCCCCTCTCATTCGCGTTTATTGTACAACTACATAGACATCACAATCATTACACGAAAAAGAGGCAGAAAAATGAATGTTTAGTGTAAAACCCGCATCATATACTAACCGTTTTGAAATAGGCGTGTTTCTTTTTCTTGGTGTAGCTACACCGGTGTACTTTGGAGTAGTTCCAACTACTCCAGCTCATATATTGGAGTAGATGATTAGAGTAGTTCGATTTTTTTGCAAAAGATGGCGCCTTCAAAATGTTAAGGTTTTGTTATTCCCCTTTTCGGTTATATCAATCGTTTTTTGAAGTTGTCATTTAATTACACCATTGATAAAACCGAAATTATTCTAAACGAATAGAAGAAGTTTAAATTAATTAAATATGTCCAATGAAAGGGTGTTAAAAAAATATGGAAATTCCCATTTATATGCAATTGATTATTACTTGAGGTTATAAACTACACTGAAATAATGAAATGCGTTTCATTTTCCATCTACTCTAGAGTACACTGGTGTAGTTACACCCGGAGCGCGTTCAAAAACCTTACTATGGTTAATCATGGTTAACTATGGTAAACTTTTGTCGTTCAAAAACTCCGTGGTTAACTACAACATAACCACGAGCATAACTTTTTGGCGTTCAAAAACTCTCGTGGTTAACCATGGTGTAGTTAAATTTTAAAGTAGTCCTTGCTCGAGAGCATGGTTAGCGATAGTTAACAAGAAGAAGAATAAAAACAACTCTCTGACAGTTGTTTTAATGTTAAAAACATGAACAAATTAAAATAGGATTTGTGGGATTATTGCAAATAAATAATAAATAAAATAATTGATGCAATTGACTATTTTATGGAAAATTTTATTTTTATTTTTTTTATTTTTCTTTAACCCATAGTTAACCACAGTGCGTTCAAAAACCTCAATGGTTAAACATAAACTTTCGTGGTTAATGCTATGGACACACAAGTGGTTTCGATACCATGGTATTCAAATACCACGTAGTATACCAGATGTGTGTCACCTAATACCAGGTCAATATCATTCCAAAAACTTGGTATACTATCATTCGACGTGGTATCGAAATGAGCCAATTTTTCTTGGTTTCCTTATGCACAAACCTGGTATAGTGGCCTTTTAACTGCTAACAATGCCATTATATAGAAGCGGAAAATAAAAACACCTAATTTTTCCATTTTAAAAATTAAATTTTTGAGTAAATAAAAATTTAGCTGTGTTTTTGTTGAAAAAAAAAGAAAATTTTTTAAGTGAAAAGTTTTACTTTCGATTTCAAGCATATTTATTGACGTAAAAGAGCACAAACTGATTCGTTTTCCATTTTTAAAAGCTTTACAAATAACAGTCAGTTGAGAGCTGTTAAATGTATACCACAAAAAGATATGTATCAGGGGTTAGTATACTATGGCCCATTTTACATGATGAAACACGAAACTTAAAGTTTCATGCAACTTTGTTTGGTTTGAAGGGGAGAGGAGAGAGAGGGTGTGAGGGAACACGTGTTCCCTCCAGCCCTCTCTCTCCTCTCCCCATCAAACCGAGCAAAGTTGCATGACTTTTTGTTTCGTGTTTCATCGTGTAAAATGGGCCTATGTAGTATAAAACAAGCTTGGTATCGATACCATGGTATCGAAACCACATGTGTGTCCATAGCATAATAAGTGAAGTGATGCAGCATTACCACAGCTTACCTCGTGGTTTAGTAAGGTTTTTGAACGCGCTCCAGGAAAAAGAAACACGCATATTGTCAGCTTGCACTTTGTACAGTATTTTTTTTTACATAATTCCAATAGATGGGGTCAGTAATTTTTATTGGAATTGCTTGAAGTTCATAACTTGTTATTCGAAGTTATTGAGATTAAATTTTTCAGAACAAAGGAACTCACTATTTTAATTAGTTTTTTAACCCCGTAAAACATTTCTAACAATACTAGTATTTTTTTAATTTCCTAGATTTTATAGTAAATTAAATTAAATTAATGTAAAAAAAATATCTCAATCTAAACTCTACCACTAAAAACTGCTAGAATACCTTATTTCCCTTAGCGTTGGTTTTTCGAACTACATCGTGTGTCAAAGTACTCAAATGGCGTCTTGTGAGCGCTTTTAAACATTTGTGTATTTGATTATTTTATTGAAAAATAAGAAAAAAAATGCTCCAAAAATAAGTTTAATTGAATTAAATTGGCCGAAATAACAATTGGATGCATATAATTACAAGGGAAGAAAGGTGAGAGAACTTGGAAAAAGGGGAAATTTTTATCATTTTTCCAAAAACGCACACAACCTCAATATTTCGGTTCTCATAAAAAAAATCGTAAAAAATGCCGCGTTTTTCTTTGGGCAAGAGTGCTTTCATTACAAACTGTGTTTATTATTTGTTTATCTAGGCAGTAAAGTGCCTAGAAGGTCCTGGATTGTCAGTTTTCGGTGAATCCAAGGAGGACATTGTTTTGTCGCCATTTCTACAGCGACGGCGCTAATCCGTGGAACATTGCATCTTTTTCCTGCATAGTGCACCTGTACTAAGTTGGTTTTAAAAGGTTAAAATTATTTAGGTTTTTTCAGTCAAGTTCATTCATATTTAGGTAGATTCAGTAAGCGACAATGTTTACCTTGGATATGTATTGTACTAAAAGGTGTTTCATTTCAGTGTTACAGATGAAATCTATATGGGAAAAAAAGACGATGAGTTCGCGTAGAAATTCAAATCCAATTCCAAAGATAAATTTGGAAAAGAAAACTGCAGAGAAGATTGAAGCTATGACAAACAGCATATTGACGATGGATTTCGTACTTAAAAATCGTAAGCTTCTTAATAAAATCAAAAAGTGTCGTGTAAAAGTTATTAAAATGTCGAAAAATAAATTGGCCACTAAAAATCGTATAGCTGCTATCAAGAAAATTGCACAAAAGACAGAAAAACACACCAAACTTAGGCGTCCTGGCCCTAGAAGTGCTAAAGAGAACATTTCTAGTGAACAAAACCGAGTCAAATCTAGTACGCCTGAGGTAAAAGGAACGAAAGAAAAAGAAAGTGCAAAAGAAGCTATTAGGGAAAATTCAAAAACGCCAGAATTAACTGGAAAGGAAACTCCGGAAGAAAGCAAAAAATCATCAACATCCGAACCGAAAGAACAAGAAAAGCATGAAGAAAACGAAAAAGAATCTGCAACATCTGAAATAAAAGAAAAAACTCCTACTAGAAATGATCGAAGGAAGAAAATAGTAACGCCCGATCCAGCAGCAGGTCCAAGATTGAATAATCGAAGAAAAACAGTATCATCGCCTGCGATTAAAGAATCATCAGAAGATCCACCAGCCAAGCGACAAAGGGGCAGCAGAAGCTCCGATAGGAAACCAAAGCCTATCCTTGATCTATTCAGAGATGAAAGCCCCAAGAGGGAAGAAAAAATGAGGAAACAAATTTTTATCCGCTTACCCTTCAATGAAATATCACGGCTCACCGGCAAGAAATCGAAAATGCAAAATAAAATTCCGAAATTAAATTTAAAAAAATTGGGAAAAACATATTTAACAGAAAAATACGGTGGCAGATACTTCCGCTCTCATGTGAAGCTACCGCGATTCTATGATCCTAAAAAGCCTCGTCCTGAGAAGAAAATTAAAAATAATCGCAAAAGCGTGTCCTTCGTAGAAACTGTGGAAGTATTTGGCGAATCGGAAAACGAAGAGGAAAGTGAAAATGAGGAGGATAATCCGGAAGAAAGTGCCCCAATTGAAGAGGATAACGATGCGAATAAAGAAACGAGTACGAAAGGAGAAGAAGATAGTGTGAAGGATGCAGATAGAAATGGAACAGATTTTGATTCTGAAGATGATGTACCCTTAACACCAAAAAAAGAGGATAAATTTAGCGCGCTCAAAGCAATTGATGTCTTAAGCCCTAAAAGCAAGGAGAAGAGGAGAAGCGCAGAAGAAAATTCGAAAAATTCTTCTGATGAAGGTGAGTTAATTGGTATAAGATTGCAGGTATTAGGTAGTGGTTTCAGGCCTGATTAAAATTAAGTTGCTTTAATATAATTTTTCATTATAATTTTCATAAAACATCGTTACGGGTCCTATGTACCCATTAATTAAGAGCAATATTTTAATCGAACTTTCCTAAACATAAAGGCCCTTTTACATCCCAAGCGCAAGAAGCGTAGCGTAGAAACCCAAATTGGAGCTCTTTTATCGCACACAAATTTGTATGTTTTTCTCTCTGTTGCACGAACATGGATTCCAGCCAGAGTTAAAAGCATACAGCTCCAATTTGCGTTTCCACTTTGCGCTTGGGATATAAAAGGGCCTTAATTCTGATTGTTTTGAAGAATATTTTTTCTAAGAGGCGCTGCAGAGCTCTTGCCTATTTTGTAGATAATCGTATGTACACCATTAAAGGGCTGCGTTCAAGTTACGCAGCTGACTGCAAATTGAATGCAGCCGCTGTTTGTCATCAGCTTTCGAATGCCGAGTTTTCATATTTTGAACGCATAAATGCAATATTATGCAGTCAGCTGCGTAACTTGAACGCAGCCAAAGAAAAATGCGAACAAGGAACAAATAGTGGTATGATAGAAAAAAATAAGGATTATACACTTCAAGAAGCAAAACATCCCAGTTCAATATTTAATTCTCAGCAGGTCGCAAACATATGTGTAATAGGTCGGTCTGATGCTGTTTTGATGCAAGGCAACCCCTTCCATTTTTCTATTAAAACGAACATGACAACACATCAATTACTAATATAATTAAATATTTTGCGTTAATTATCCTATCAAACTCTACAGCTTTTGCAGGACTCGGGCCTCTTAAAGTCATCTTCCAGTCGTCTCTGCGACTTGCTAGTTCTCTCCATTTTATTTCACCAACATCCACCTATTTCTTGGGTCGTCCTGCGCTTCTTTTTCCAGATGGTCTACCAATCGGGCTAGTATTCTTCTTCTCCCCACATCTTTTTGAGATTTTTGTGGGTATCCGGACTATTGTAGGGTTCGGTGTATCGTTCTCTGAATTCTCTGTACTATAGTTGTCTGCTGCTCCCTGAATTAGGATTATGTTCTCTTTAAAAAAGTCTTTCAAGTATTTCTCCCATAGCTCAAGTATGTCATCGATACTACTAGCTACAGTAGCATTTTCTCTTACGATGGTGCAGGTGCGTTTGTATCCTTTCTTTATCACATTTATTTTTTTTAGAAACTCCTAGCATCTTTAATACTGCAACTTTAATTCTTCTTAAGTAGTCTCCTTTCTTCCTTAATAATTTTTCCTTGCCCCTTCTGGCTGCTAAGCATTTTTCGTATTTCCTGTTAAGTACATCTGTCTTGGCTGTTTTTTATTTCAATGCTTTTTTTCACATTGATAATCAAACCAGTGCCACCTCGTACTACAGTACTAATCTGTGTCCACATTCGCTCCTCGATAATTCCTTACAGCCTGTATAATACTCGTATCTGCTATTTGGTGACGGTGATAGCTATTGTTAAACCTCTTGCAATGGCGAATTCAGCCATGCTGTCCCTGTTATCATTTGATTCTTCATGCAGTGATAACTGGCCAACGTAGAGCTAATTATATGGCTCCTTCTAATACGACTTTTATGTGGTAGGAAGGGATGTAATTATAGGTCATTCTGAGTATTTCATAAAAGTCAAATTTTTCTAGTTCTGGATTTTGTTATGTAGGCGCTGGATTTAATTCTTGGTCGCGAGCCGATCACTAATCGGGGTGAACCCTATTACGTTGTTCATTAAAGCCTTGATCACACACAAATTACTCCAAAGTTCTTTATGGGGTTATTGCCGCTGTAAAATATGGTAGCCTGTCTTCATTTTAGGACTCCTTTACCAGTCCATATTATTTCTTGCAGTCCAGCGATGAGTATTATATATATTGTCTTTACAATTTCATCCATTGCTTCAGATCTATATAATGTCCTGACATTCCAAATTTTATATCATAGTTCCTTAAATCATTAGAACTGGGACTTTGCTAAGATCTTTACCGACAATCCTGATTGTTCCGAAGCTGACTTCTTGATTCCATAACAAGAATTGTTTTCCAAGAGGAGGTTATCAATCTCTTGCCTGACCCTCTACCAGGAGGACCGGTCCCCTAGACACTAGATTTACAGATTTTACTAGGGACTGGCATATTAATCGTTGCCGTTTCGAAAACTGTTGCCTTGTTTGCATATCATACAAGTTCATATGTACATGTCTCGTCGCCGGTTATTATGCGTATCATAAAGATGGGTGTACTCAGAAGCTCGGCGGAAATCATATCTACAACGACCCGCCGCCGATACTCGAAATTTTTTAGTCCCATTTTGAGATAGTTTAGTCTCAATTTGAACTTGAAAAGCTTTAGTTTCCGAAAATGTTGTCTATCGTAAAACTATAATTTATTTTTATTTTTGCATGCTAAAAGGACAAGGTGGTCTATTATCCTTTCTATAAAGAATACCAAGCTATTATGCGTGCGCTGTTCTAATTATAAAGGGAGAATAGGAACTTGAACTTTTATTTTAGGCTTTTCTTACTTTATTTCCAGATAATGCACCCATAATTAATTCAGTAAAAAGAAAAATAGAAACGACTTCATCATCAGTATTAGTCGATGACAGCAGCAGTAGCAGCAGCAGTTCAGATAGTGATGATATTCGAGAAGTTCAGCAAAATGAGGTAATTTCTAAGGAAAATGATACAAAAACAGAAAAGGATAAAGATAATTACACACAAAATAAAGAGGATAAATCACCAACTAAATGTGTCGCCTCAAAACCTATTGAATTCAGCGACAATGATGATTCAGACGATGATAAAAATACAAACGATGATGATTCCGTAAAAGAGGTTGGAACTGCGGAAGATCAGCCAGCGGTAGAATCTTCTAGTAGTTCAGATGATGAAGAAACTAATGATAAGGATAAAGATGATGAAAAAATTAAAGAAGATAGTAATACAGCAAAAAGTCCTATTAATGGTAAAAAGCAAGTTCAATCAGAGGACGAAGATATATTTAGCGATGCTGATGATTTTTTTAATTATAAAATGAAAGTTAGCGATACCCCAAAAGAAACACAAAAAGAAAATGATGAAAGTAAGAATAAAACACCAACTAATAAATTTTCATTAAATTGTTTTTTTAAATCTATTGCTAAAGCAGTTACAGGCTCATCTGATAAAACAAAATCAAATGAACAAAGAAATACATCATCAAGGGACAAAGAGGCGGATGGCGATTAAAGATTGTGAATGAAATTTTATGTGTAGTAATATTTACTGCTTAACAAATTGTTTAAAACAAAATCATTCATTTTAATAATTCGAATTCGATAAGTTCTCTATAAACAACTTGTATTTGTTTTTTTTTACTTTTAAAATTTTCCTTCCTTATCATTTCATTTTTTTGTAACATTTTTTTTCTCTATTTTAAGCAAAAACTGTAAGAAATTTGGGGACACACAACAAAAAGGTGCAAAACCAATAATATGTTAAAATTTAAACGGGAAACAGAAATGTAATATTTTTTTATCTTGTAATCTTCAGTTGTTTGTTGTTGTAGTTAACATTTTTTAGGTAAGCTTATCATCCACTCAAAAAAATTACCATGTACAAAATTTTACAGTTAACTAATTTCATTTTCGTTTGTCTTTTCTTTTTTAAGTGAATAAAATCATCTATATTGATTTAATAAAAAACAAAATGTTTTTTTTTTACTTATTCTTAGAAAATATAAGCCAACAAAAAAAGTAAAAAATATTTTTTTACCCTTTTTCTAATTTTTTCTAAAATAAAACTTGAAGTGTTGCTGGAAGACATTTTAATTGTTCTTCAAACAAGAGTTGTTCCGCTACTTACTACTTAGTTCAACTTTAAAAAGCTAACTTTAGTGAACTCTTATCCAAGCTTGCCTTGATTGATTTCAACAGCTTACTTTCCGCAAATGAGTTGGATATCGATATGGCTCGGTTTTATGCCGTACTATATGATGGTGTTTTGCGTACCTTTTGAGCCCCAAAAATTGCCCAGTTCATCTCCACCTTGGCACAATAATGAACTTAAGCATTTAAGAAATCAAAATAATTGACTCTGGAAAACCTATTTAAAGAGAAAGGACTCTCCGAGTCTCAATTCATTTATCGATTGCTATAACAGTTTTCGTTCAATCTCTTCTACTCTGTATCGAGATTATCTCAGCAGCATGAGGGACAAAGTGTATACCGATCCTAGAAACTTCTTTAAGTTTGTCAACTCTAAGAAAAAAGTTAATAACTACCCTAACACTATGCAGCACACTAAGGGCATTTTCGAGAATTCACCATGGTAGCTACCGATCGAACCAGAAGTTAATCCACCATCCATCCACCACCCTGTAGTGAGACTCTGAGGCTCTGGTTACCTTATCGGTGAATATTCCAACATGGTGAGTGGTAACTTATGGTAAGTAATCAACTCTCGAACATGGTAGATTAATTTCTGGTGGCCCAGTTGTGAGTCGATTTGCAACATGTTTGCATCATTCTTTCATCAATCGTTCACCCTTCTGCCTTTCAGCCTAATGACAATAATTTTCGTCAAATAATTCCTAATCGAGAGGCTTCTAGTTGATCTCTTTCAATTTTCAATGACGATATCGTGAAACATATTGATGAACTCCCATACGATTTCACTTCTGGCCCCGACGGTATTCCTCCTGCTGTCCTTAAGTCCTGTGTGGAGGTTCTCCAGTCTCCACTGAAAACCCTTTTTTTAAAATCCCTGAATAAAGGGTTCTTCCCTACACTTTGGAAGATTTCGTTCATAATTCCTATTCACAAAAGTGGCAGCAAGAACGAAATATCGAATTATAGACCAGTTGCGAATCTGTATCATACCGAAACTTTTTGAATCGGTCATTTATTTTGCAATCGTTCCTATCTGCAAGAAGCTTATCTCAACGAATCAACATGGTTTTCTTCCAGCTTGTTCTACTACCACCAATCTTCTTGAGTTCACTTCCAATGCTGGCGAGGGCTTCGTTTCCGGTTATCAAACTGATTGTGTTTACACTGATTTCAGTAAGGCATTTGACAAGGTCTCCCACTCCATTATAATTGTTAAACTAAGAAAGTTAGGCTTTCCGCAAGCCCTTCTATTATGGTTCCAGTCCTACTTAGCTGACAGGACCTACCAAGTTCTTTTCCGTGGATCCAAATCTGCAACCATAGAGGCGTCATCCGGTGTCCCTCAAGGCAGTCATCTTGGTCCTCTTTATTCTACCAATTGATGACATTTTTCCCTTGTTAAGACACTGTAATATCTTGATTTATGCTGATGACATCAAATTGTACCTGATATATTTGTAAGAAAAGAACATATTGTAAATGACAGATTTTTTCTTTAACATTTACATATTGTAACTACAATAATTACAAGTTTAAATATTGAAATGTTCGATATCTAACTAATGCAACCTCTGACTATTCTACACTTACATATGCCAGAGGGAACATCACCAACATATCTAGGATAAATTTAGGCTGGCAGTTACTTGCTAAACTGGAATTATTCTTGAAAGTTTATCATTTTTAGTAATGTTCGTTATATTGGTCTATATAATTTTTGTATAGGAATTGGTTTCATCGCTTTCTGGGACTGTAAAAAAACATAAAATTTATAAAATAGTTACTAGAAAAGTTTATTTAGTATTTGTTTAGTTAGTTGCACCAGATTACAAGAGATGAAAGCAGATAGTAATGATGAAACAAAATAGTGGATACCTTGTGAGTTTCAGTAAACTTGAAGAGTACGTCCCTGTCGGAGTACGTTCCCGTTCCGCGGTTTGGGGCTTGGTTGTGCTGTGTCCGAAGGCGGCACGATCAGGGAGACTTCGCTCCTAGGTCGACCGTATCTAGTTCTCAGATCACATCCTACTCTAAGTGTCCCTGTACTGCTGCGTGGACAAGTCAGTGGTCATTTCAAGCTAGCCATGAACAAACTGAATACAGTTGATCTAGAGAGGACGAACTCGATAAAACCGCAATCCCAAGGTGTAAACAATCGTGCTTAATCCGAATAAAACAAAAGAAATGCGCGTAAATGCAAACACCATTGAACGCACAGCGCTGAATAAAAGTGACGGGGAGTTGGCAGATAAATTCTGTTACCTCGGTAGCATTATTACGGAAAATGGCGGGAAAGAACAAGACGTCAGTTCCAGAATAAATAAAGCACGAAGCGCATTTGCATGCCTGTTTCGCATATAGAGATCGACGGAGATCTCAACTAACAGCAAATTGCGACGGTTCACCAACGTTAATGCAGTTCTTTTGCGAACCATGGAAAGTCACCTACCTAATTCATCATAAGGCGCCTTCAAGTTTTCACCAACAGATGCCTACGTCATATCTTAAAAATACTCTTAGCAGAGGCTTAACTACTGAAAGATCCTGGACGGAGCTGAGAGCTGTCGCACAAAACAGAGTCCACTGGAGGACAATTGTTTCCGCCATGCGAAGAAATAATCGTGCTAAAGGGATGTAATTAGAGTTTGTGTCCCGGGAACTCCCGTCCCGGGAAATGCCGGGACTTCAGCTAGTCTCGATGTCGAGAAATATAGCTCGAGACATCGAGACGGGTAGTTACATTTCTCTATGATGTATGTCGCTTGTAGATGTCCTTCGATACAGTAGAACCCGATGTAGTCAACCCCGCTCAACATTTAATTGTAGTTAACTAAAAGATTTCACAGTAGTCAACTTCCCTGTGTCCACCAAACAAAATATATCACCCGAGTAGTAGCCCTATTTCTGACTCTGCGTATGTTGTTTGTTTTCGATGTATTTTAAAAGAAAAGTATCGTGGCCTGAGGCTTGATTCGAAATGGATGGAGCAAGCTCAAAGCTCTGGAAATATTACAAAAAAAAATAAAGATTCCTCTGATGGGCAATGCAAAGGATCAAATACATATACAACTGGGATTTTGAGACATTTACAGCGCATTCATAAGATACATTTTGATGAACCAGTAGCAGTACTATCACCAACTGAAACGGAAACATCTGAGGCGCCAAAGAAAATCAAAGTTGAAAGTTGACACTCAACAAAAATTAAATTTTGAAATCCAGCCGTGAAAATGTTTGGGTAAAATTGTTGCCACGCTTGCAGTCAAGGATGGACTAACTATAAGAGCCATTACCAACAGTGATTCCATACGGAAATCTTTAGCCGCAAAAGCGTAGAAGAAATCTAGAGACAAAAACACAGTCATGAATTTAATTTTGGAATTTTTCAACCAAAAAAAAGGAAATGATACGAGAGTTGAAACCCTACTTTATGATGTTAAAACCAGAGGGAACTCTATGTTGACCATGATCGAGCGTTTTTTGAAGCTAAAAAAATTCTATCAAAAAAGTGCTCATTGATTTGGAAATATGCAGCAAGTGGAAAGAGGAAAACATTGCAGCAACATTTTTGAAACCCACAAAAATCGCCGTGAAATCATTGAGCAGACAGGATGCCATTTTTTAACAGGAGAGGCGATAGTCAACATACTGCTAAAAAATTTGCCGAGTATGAACAACACTTTGGGTCAGACACTATTAAGGGGAGCTGCTACATTGCAATTTTTTTTGTCGATTTTTTTTTTTTTTACATAAAAATGTTCCTTTATACGTAGGTGTATAATACGTACCCGAAATTAAAAAAAAAAAAATATGGGTTTTGAGTTATAGCTATATACAGTGAGCGTCAAAAGTGAGTCGACCTATAAAAATTTCCAAAATAACACCAAATTTTTTGTATTTTTTGGCGAATTGCAGACGTTTTGTTTTATTTTAACATATTTTTCAAAATATAAGTGAAAAAAATTTTTTTTTCTTTAAACCCGTTTTTCTCAAATTGACTATTTTTGCCGCTTAGTCAAGATATTTCGAGTTATACTTAACCGATCTTGTCGTAGGGTGTCTTGTTTTGTTCCTAAATTATATATCTACTAAACATACCAACATTTTTGAATTTTGTTATTCCTCCTCCCCTTGGCGGGGGATTAAAGGAGTCTGTTTTACCATTTTTTGAAAAATATCATGTCAAATTTTTATTTTTTGACCAAATCGTTATATTTTGGTACCGATTGTAGAAAATAATGTCTTCTTTAATATGTTTTTTTTTGTTTTTTTTCATACATCTGGAAACAAAGTTATCGTGACTAAGCTGAAAAAGCAACTTTTTTTAAAACGCCATCTAATGGAAAAAATATGTATTATTTTGGAAAATTACAAATTTTTTAAAATATTGTTTTTTGTGTTTTATTTGTATAACAAATTTAAGGTTTCCATATATTATAGTTTTCCCACAAAAAAATAATAAAAATTATATCTTTTTTGAAATTTCAATGTAGAAGCTCCCCTTAACACTCTTGAACTCAAGATCGCAGATCGTCGAAACAGACATCTTATATCACTTATTAATTATTTAAACAGTTCCGAACATAACAAAAGTGACTACTTTATTTTATTTTTCAATTTCGTTTACGAACCTTACCTAGTTATAATCTTGAATTTTTTGCTTAATAATTACCCAGGAAAAATAATTTTGTATAATTAAAAAATTTATGCTCCAAATTATGATTTTCTTTATATTCTCTTTGAAAATCTAAAATGTCTCGAATGTCTCGAAATTCCCGGGATATTTAGCTCGAGACGTCTCGCGACCCGAGACTTTAAAAACCTCGAGACTTCACAAACTCTAGATGTAATGTACCACCAATGATGGGCCCCGGATCGCAGGCGATCTCCGGTTTAACTTAGCCTTCCCATAGTAATGCAGAGCTCTGCCATTGGCATAAATATTGATCCATATTCTGGGATGCTTGCTGGAGAGAAGCTATGGTGGGTTTTATTCCCAAAGCGGGGAAAAAATCATACAAGGAAACAAAATCCTGTCGCCTGTAGCCTCTCTTTCTTTCTCCTGAAAACAATGGAGAAGATTTTAGACCGGCATATTATGGTGTGTTTTACAGCGAACCCAGTGGGGTGGCAGTTTGCCTATCGGCCGAGTAACTCTACAGATACTGCCATATTTAAGCAAAACAGGGCTGGTAGTTCATTGTGCAATTGTGACGTTACAGTGAGGAGGCGATTGAATTTCCTCCGCCGTAGCTTCCCTGTTCCCAGGGAGATTTGGGAAATGACTCCTAAATGAAAAGCCTTAATCTCGAAGGATTTTAATGATTGGTTTGGCAAAATAGACCAAATGTGTTCAAATTTCTGTTTTAGATTTACATATAAATTTTAATTTAAAAGGAAATATCTTTTTAAAATTAAATAAATTCTATCTCTATCTCAAGCTTCCTTATGAGACCTATATATAATAGCATAATATAGCATAAGTTAAATTTTTTAATCAAGCGGCCAAAACTTAATTACTACCAACGCACATCTCTTGGTCACCACTAACTATAACATAATACCATACCTCATCCAAAGGCTGCAATTTAATGCGTGTTGCAAAGAACAGTTGATTCGGATTTCCAACCTCTTCAATAGTTGCTTCAGTCCAAAATGGTACACATCTATCCTTCCAATCCCACATTCTGTTTCTCGCTTCGACTCCGCCAACACGACACAAACCGACCAAATTTGGAAACACCTCATTGGCTTGAACCAATGCAATGAAATACATTACCTTTTTAGCGTTATCATAATCATTTAACGTTTCATACATTTTTTCCGATTCAATAAAGTGATTTAGAGCGACCCTAAACTGACCATGCTGCATTAGCTTAATTTTGCCAATGGTCAGTTGAATTTCCGCTTGTATTTTAGATATGGCAACACCTTCGATTGCTTGTAAGGCAAGCTCTAGTTTTTTAATAGCGTAGTCTAATTTTCCTAGACTAAAAAGGAGTGGATTATTTCTTTAAGAATATTTTGGTGTAAGAAGTTATACTTATAGTAACAAATTCCTTGTTTCAGTAGCAGTTGGGACATGTAATTGTCGTCTTTTAAGTATGTTGCATACGATAACAATTTCGCTAGAACTTTCGCTGCATCGCTGAATCTTCTCTGTTTTATAATATAAGTTGCTCGATCTAAACCAGCCTCGATATGGAGAGGTTTCTCAACGCTTTCTGGAATTGTGTAGAAGTAGTTACGAAGTATTTTTAATCAAATTCGTGCAGTGCTTACCTTGTAAGGCCAATGTAGCTGCCCTTGTAGCCGATTCCTCAGCCTCTTTTAAGTTTTTCCTTTCAATTCGTTTTGCGTGCGCCAGAAGAGATTTGCTAAAATCTTGACAAACATACGTTTCTAGCGAGAATGGAAAAGTTGATAAAGTTTTCCAATTAGTTCCTTTGCATAGTGACAAAGCAATCTCAAAGTAATTAAAAGACGTGATTTGATCATTTTCTGGAAAAGTGTTTTTTTTAAAACAACAAACTTAGATTATCAAGAATATTTAAGAAAATTACTAGCTTCATTCATGAACTTCCCGATAAAGTACCAAACCTTTGCCTTGCCCATTTGTTTTGGATCTGGTATTGTTTCAATTATGTTAGGAATTTGATATAGAAACTCTTCAACAAACCAAGCATATTCAGGATTTTCTTTAAGTGTTTTCTGCGAACATTGCAGAGCGATCTCCAGAGTCTTCTCTATATCCTTCTCCGTGTGTGCACATTCTTCGGCTTCCTTTAGTTTTGAAAACATTTCCAATGCATTTTCTTTAGCATCACAAATTGAAACTCGACCAAGCTTTTGTTGCTTTGAATCGTGCTCCTTTTGGACTAATCTTTCGATGAAGACAGCTGTTGAGGCATATCCACCTTCGTATGCCTCTTGAATAAGTGCTTCGCATAATGGCCATCTTTTTCTTCGGACGTCAACGTATGATAGTTTTGGAACCTTCTCGAGAATTTCCTTTTTGTCTACTTTAAGTGCTTTTTCTAATAATGACATTTTTAAAATATATTTTATGATTAGGAATTTATTTGATGAGTTTGAAAAAAAATCGATGTGCAGTAGATTAATTTTTTAGTATTTTAAGTAACTTACTGAAGGGCAAAGTATGTTTTTGTAAGGAAATGTTCTAGAATTAAAATTAAACTTTGAGAAAGTCTTATGACAGAATCTAGGCGAACAACAGTTTTGGCGAAACAGCACAAAGATTTATGGTGAGGGGTATAAATAAGAAGATGGTATCTACACGAAAATAAATAAAAAGAATTAGTCCGCTTCGTTTTTCTCGAGGCCTTAAAACGAAGAAATGACAATTCCATTGAAGAAGGATTTTAGTTTAGTAATTGCTTTTATATACAGTGATACCGTTTTCCCAGAATTTCCGGAGGAAAAAGAGAACGCGGATCATGCCCGAGGTTTACGGAGAACAGGATTGGAAACAGTCGCCGAGGTGAAGCTAACATCGCAGTACATCCTGGGCCAGATGATGAGGTCGAAGTAGAGTTGAGTCAGACTTACACGAGGCAGTACATTTGTCCCTTACACGATGGCAATTTGTACTGAGGCCTTAATTTGTTGAAATGTCCTGGTTCAAAAATAATGTCCTACTGGTGTATGAGCTTATATCGAGATAAATGAGGCAATGTGTGATTGTAAATACGTATTGGTGGGTTTCTTCTCGCTTATTTCTTTTGCGGCAATAAAATGTTCAATTTGGAATGAGGCGAGATGTGATTGTAAAATATAAATATACATCGTGGATCGTGGAGGCATAAGTTTCTTATAGTCCGGGGAAATTAGCATTTTAAGGAGACAAAATTCCAAAATGGCTGAAAATTGGACCACAGCTTCCTTGGGACTTTTTAAGAAAACAATTTCGGAATCACAAAAAAAACAACATGGCCGCCGAAGATATCAGTTTTTGGCAAAAAAATTACTCAAAAGCTTGTTTTTTCGAAATTTTTTTTTGATTAGTCAATATGAAACATTGCCTACAAAAAAGCCCTTTAGTCATTTTTGCGAAAACCTAACCCTTTCGATGTTATTCAAGGTCAAAGTTTCCAAAAATCACATCGGCATGACAAATGTTGGAAAGTGAAGGAAATATGAGGCTATCAGCGCAAAAGTGGTGTAACCCACAATTTAAACTGGTCGCGGTTTTGGTGTAATATGCAAATAAGGAATGTATATTACACCAAAACCGCAACCAGATTAAATTGTGGGTTACACCACTTTTGCGCTGATAGCCTCATATAGCGAGCCAACCAGAAAAATAAATTCAAGTCGATCTGAGTTGCGAGGGTGAAATAGGGGTAACTTTAAGGGATGAAAAAGGTTTTTCACGATTTTCAGCGAAACTAGACCTCCTATCAAAAAAAGTTAAGTATAGTTGTTGTATGCAATAAAAAGATCTACAACTTTTTTCACATAACCTCAAATTTACGATAAAAATCAAAAAAAATTGTGTTTTTGTTTTTGATTTTTACCTCCAATAAAAAAATTTTTTTTCCACGAAAGGAGACTGGTCACAGCCCATACAAAATTACCCCAGGCCCGACGCAAAAGAAAAGTATCTCAGATTATCGGTTATAATGAGTATTGAAATTCTGTATAGTTTCTATATCCGGTAAATGTGGCAAAGGTGTTAATATTGGCATTTCTGTTTATTCAGGCGAAATACCTAATATCTCCCTGTATTTTTGTAACGCTGTAATATCTCCCGGGTGTTTTGAATTTTGGTTATGGGGAACAAATGTAGCTTAATGATTTAGAATAAAAAGGTAATGAGACAACGGTCGATTTCCACAAATAGGGTATCTTTGTAATCGTTAGGAACTCGGCTTTCATTTAATTAATAAAACCAATAGTGTGCCATGGGAAACACAGAAATAAAGTGGTTTATTTGTAAAAAAAATATGAAAAAAAACAATTATTTGCCACATATTTCAATGTATAACTCAAAAATCGTTAAGGTCCTTTGTTCTGAACTTTTTTAGCATCCTCAAATTACCTGAAAATTTCTTGGAACACGTCTCTAGCTGGTTTGGTTTTTTGATATCTGCCATTCAAAAATAGGTATCAACCCTTTATTTCAACCATTTTCCCCCTTTTTTCACTCTAATTCAAAAAGTAGATCGTTAAGGTCCTTTTTTCTGAACTTGTTTAACATCTCCTAAAGCTGCTTAAAAAATTCGTGGAACACCTTGTGCCTTGTTTTTTTTTGCTATTTACAATTCAAAAATGAGTGCAATAGGCTAGTGCCGATAGTTTTTTGGAAAAAAAAATTAATAGCAGGGAGGGACCAGCAATGAAATGTCGTTAAGGTCATAACTAAACGAAAAAAAAATTTTTAAACTCGAAAAAAGGGGAAATGGTAAAATGGGGATGCTATTTAGGGGTTGCAAACGATTTTTTGCGATTTGCGGTGAAGCATGACCTCCTAGTGGAAAATGTTTAATACAAAAGTTGTAGATAATAAAAAGATCTAAAACTTTTGTATTTAACATATTTTGATATAACCTCAAATTTTCGAAGGAAATGGCGGAAAATCGATTTTTCAGTTTTTAATTTTTTTCTCCTGTAAAAATAATTCAATTTACATGAAAATTTGTAAGAGTATACCTTGTGTTGCGTTAAATAAGCATGATTTTTTGTTTGTTTGGAAAACGGATAGTTTCCCAGAAATTAACATTTTTCGAAAAAAATACCCCTATCTTGCACGGACAACTTTATTGATGTTTTTTTCGAATTCTGATATTCAATAAGTGCTAATTTAACCATTGAAACGTCTAGTTTGAAATGGTCTATAGATTTTGAAAATTTATTTTCATTAAACCGCTTAAAATTTAAAAAAAACCGAACACCTGATTTTTCGAATCAAGTACATATTTCTCGATTTTTTCAATTTTTTTCAAATTTTTTAATTTTTTCTGTTAATGAGAGATTAAATTTTAATGACAGAACTTAAATAAATTTAATTACATAAAGGGTGGCAAAACCATCCTGAAAATTTTAAATAAATAAGAAATAAAATAACAAATTCGTTTGAATTGAATTACGCCGTGACTAGGTAAATGTTTCCAGTTTCGTAATAAAATTTTTACAGCATCATACTCAATATGGTTTTGGGAGATTTTTTATACATTATTTATTTTTATTAATTTAAAAATTATAGATTGACAATATGGCCGTATTATTTCCAAAAAAGATGATCGAAATGATTTGTATGATATCAAAGCAGTTTGGTTCGGTCGAGCAAACAAAGATTTGACCACAAATACAAAATAATGGAAAAAGTAACAGCCGCTCACATTCATCGAAAATCTCAAGCTAGTTATAATAGACTATTTCTTATTTCTTATTTATTTAAAACTTCAGGATGGTTTTTCCACACTTTCTGTAATAAAGTTTATTTAATGTAAGTAATATTATATGACACTAAGTTGTATCATTAAAATTTAATCCCTCATTAACAGAAAAAATTAAAAAATTTGAAAAAAATTGAAAAAATCGAGAAATATGTACGTGATTCGAAAAATCAGGTGTTCGGTTTTTTTAAATTTTAAGCGGTTTAATGAAAATAAAGTTTCAAAATCTATAGACCATTTCAAACTAGACGTTTCAATGGTTAAATTAGCACTTATTGAATATCAGAATTCGAAAAAAACATCAATAAAGTTGTCCGTGCAAGATAGGGGTATTTTTTTCGAAAAATGTTAATTTCTGGGAAACTATCCGTTTTCCAAACAAACAAAAAATCATGCTTATTTAACGCAACACAAGGTATACTCTTACAAATTTTCATGTAAATTGAATTATTTTTACAGGAGAAAAAAATTAAAAACTGAAAAATCGATTATCCGCCATTTTCTTCGAAAATTTGAGGTTATATCAAAATATGTTAAATACAAAAGTTTTAGATCTTTTTATTATCTACAACTTTTGTATTAAACATTTTTCACTAGGAGGTCATGTTTCACCGCAAATCGCAAAAAATCGCTTTCAACCCCTAAATAGCATCCCCATTTTACCATTTCCCCTTTTTTTGAGTTTAAAAATTGTTTTTTCGTTTAGTTATGACCTTAACGACATTTCATTGCTGGTCCCTCCCTGCTATTAATTTATTTTTTTTCCTCATTTAAATCCGCTTTGGCACTAGCCTACAACTCACTGATCTGTTTTTACTGTTTTCAGTGTTTCAAAATACTAAAAACAGATACACTTATATTTGAATCGTAAATAGAAAAAAATACAAGGCAGCTGGAGTCTTGCAGTGTTTCACGAATCTTTTAAGCAGCTTTTGGAGACGTTAAACAAGTTCAAAAAAAATTTAAAACAATGATTGAAAAATAACTTTTTGAAATCAAGTTTTTTCAGTTTTTCGCAATTCCTGGCAAATTTGTCCATAGTCATGTTAATTTTTTCTACACCATCTGAAACTAGACTTTTCAACAAAAGAAAAAACCCTTAGATTTTTTGGAAAAAAATTTTTTTAGAACATGGGCATTTTCGGCTGAAAATAAGGTCTCTTTTTAGGTTTAAATTCAAAATAAAACGTAAAAATAAATATTTTAATTCAAAAAAATTACAGCGTGTTTGGGACATAAAAAGGTAAGTTTCCATAAAATTTCGTGGAAAAAATTTTTTTTAATGGAGGTAAAAATCAAAAACAAAAACACTACTTTTTTCGATTTTTCTCGGAAATTTGAGGTTATGTGAAAAAATGGTTTGTACAAAAGTTGTAGATCTTTTTATTAACTACAACTTTTATATTTAACTTTTTTCGATAGGAGGTCTAGTTTCGCTGAAAATCGTGAAAAACCTTTTTCACCCCTTAAAGTTACCCCTATTTCACCCTCGTAACTCAGATCGACTTGAGTTTATTTTTCTGGTTGGCTCGCTATATTTCCTTCACTTTCCAATATTTTTCATGCTGTTAATAATTTTTATCATTTTTGCCTTTTTAAAAGGTATCTGGGTCATTCCATGGTGACGGGTGGGACATTTTAATACATTTTTTGATATACATTCAGTTATTTTAAAGTGCAATCAAAGCAAATAATACATACTGTATTTATGATAGCATTTTTAGATATATTTTTTAAGATATGATAAAAGAAAACAACATAAAAATATATTCTAACATTGTTAAATTCGTAGAATTACATATGTGACGGGTGGGACAGGCAAAACCCTTCTTTCTTTAGATACTTGCACTTGACGTTGAAATTCAGATCAAATAGTTCATATGAAGCCCTAATTTTATTGTAGTATGCTATTTGAGGTATGTCGCTAATTGTTTTCTAAAAAGAGGTAAGTGAAAAAACAATACGAACTTTTTTTATGAAGCTTAAAATGGTGGGACGGGTGGGACGAGTAAAAAACTATACACACAAAATACATTAATTTAGGCATATTTTATTAACTATTTAGATATTTTTTGGGCTTGGTGTAGGGAATTCATGTTCTACATCTCTTTCGCTTTATAGCTCAGCTGCTGGTTTTAAATCAACGGCACTTTCGCTAGAAGTATTTAAGTGAATATTTGAGCTTGCATTCTTCACCTAAACGCACTTTTTTTTTAATTGAATGGAAAAATCAATATTCAACTGGGAAAATATAAAAAGTAATAATTTTATTTTTTACTACAAGCATATTTCCGAATACTATGGGGCTTTAAAAATACTTAAAGCCTAAAATTTATGTGATTTCCGTCACTTTTTTTTCATTAGCTTGGTGTCGTTTTCCATGGAATGACCCATCTGCACTGGCCTACAAGGTTTTCGGAAAAAATTCAAAAGGGGTATTTTGTAGGCAATAATGTTTTGTATTGACTAATCAAAAAAAAATTTCGAAAAAACCAGTTTTTGAGTGATTTTTTTGCCAAAAACTGATATCTCCGGCGGCCATGTTGTTTTTTGTGATTCCGAACTTGTTTTCTTGAAAAGTCCCAAGCTGTGGTCCAATTTTCAGCCATTTTGGAATTTTGTCTCCTTTCGTGCGTTTTTTTTTGCTAATTTCCCCGGACTATTACTCTTACTTTGAGGGAGTTTAATGTATCGTCGTTGTCAAACCAATATCTGCTATGTGCACTCTTTCGTGATTTCGACCTTTTAACCATTATGACTAGTTTCTAAGCAAATTTTCTTATAAAAACACTACTATATGACTCTAAGCATTATACGGTGAACTGTAGTCGCTAAAAAAAATATGTTATGTGCAGGAGATGTTGCAGGATGTTACAGGAGAACGTTTTTTTTCAATATTTCAAAGTTTTACTTTTTCCACATAGCAGATATTGGTTTGACAACGACGGTATGTTATAATCAAACTCGAGCTCTTCATTTGTATTTATTTTCTTTCTTTCTTTAATTTACTTGTTTTTGACATTTTGGCATTTTGACATTGTACTGGCTCAAAAGGAAAAAAGAGGCCCCTCTTACAAACTCATTTTATAATCACATCCTACCCAACACTAGGTGGAAGGATGTGTGGAAAAAGGTGGAAGTGACGTTGAAGGTCATCCACCAGAACCTTAAACAATGCAAAGGTCAAAGAAGAAGAGAAAGGCAAAGAAATTCCAGGAGAGCTAGCAGCTGTATGTATAGTTGATCCAGCTTCAGAACGCAATGGTGTAAGATGGCGGCGGGGAGAATGGAAAATAACAAGCAGGTAAGGAGGAGGTTAGAGACCCACAGAATCCTTGGGTAAAAACTTCTCGGTACAATGCTGTCCACCTTCCGACGCACTTAAGGGCACTTATGTAGCAAGTGAATTGCGTAGCAAGCTTCGCCAAAGTCACCTTTCCCGCAATGAAAGCAGAGACGGTAGGTCGCTGATGCGTATGCTACCGTGTTCCGGGACCACTTTGAAGGTTCATACTGATGACGCCAGGCTGAAGTAATGTCGTTACGGAGTATGCCGGCCTGGAGTCAAATGTCATGCAAAGAGTTGGGGAGTTTGGTCAGTAGGAATCTGCGGTGTCTCCTGTGTTAGGGTGAAAACACAAAGAAAGCAGGTCGCCTGCATTCCTATTGCCAGCGTTTAGCGACGCCAATCAGCACAAAGAATGGATATCCATTCTTTGTCCTGATTGGCGCCGCTAGACGCTGGCAATAGGAATGCAGGCAACCTGCTTTCTTTGTGTTTTCACCTTAGGCATGAGCCTTATAGGCGGTCTAGTCGATCACATCCCCTTGATGCTCGACTGATGAAAGCTTCGCACCACTCCCTCGTAACAAAAAGTTTCCACAGCGGGGTGATTATGCTCTCATTTCCACCAGTTAGAACAGTTGCGGCCCGTACTTATTTCATAAGCTCCAGTTCCTCCTATCCTGCTACTGACTGACCACTGACACCCTCGCTTCTGTTCACTTTCGGGAAAAATCCTACACTATTTCAAACCGAATCGGGTCGCGCCGCTTTAGGCAGTCTTTGGTTGCTATGGGTCCGTCTCCATGGTTCACGGATATGTTCTCTAGGCATGGTATCACTTCCAACTGTACCCTAATCTAAAAAAATAAAAATATTGCTCCTTGTGGACTTAGTTAGACGATAAACCTTATAAGACCCTTGTTATGTACTTCTGCAAAGGCGAGGATTAATCTGATTAAAATTTAATTTCTATTGCCAATTTGCAAGCTACCAAACCTGAAGGACATTCCTCAATTAAAAATTCCCTCTAAGGACATCTAAATAGCAGTAAATATTAAGAAAATCGATTTAAGTCTTTAATCTGCTTGCATCGATTATTTACGTCAGCAAGGAAACATTTGCCAAAGCTATTCCATAAACTGGGTCAAAGGCGAATGTGTCCTTGAAACTACATCATAAGCCCCCATTTAGCAGCCCGAACTTTTGAATGTTATTTTTGTTTTCGTGTATCTCCACAGTCTACAGACACTTGGGCGCCGGCCGGTAGTGCAATTTAGTGAATTAATATCAGTTTCGAATTCTTCCTTCTTCCTATAACTGTAATTAGTGCAAGACCTCCGGAATTTTCAAAAAAAGCGTCCGTATGCAGCAATTCATAAGCTCTGCTATAGCACCTGAAAACTGACCTCGGATCTGCAGGAGAGTCAGCCGCAAACAAGTCATGATTCGGCACAATAACGCCAGAACCGAGCGAGCACGTGGGAACTGCTGAAAATACAATTTCCCTGTAGTTGGGGGTCGGGATTGGGGCGGGGGAGGAATTTGGATGCCGGCAATCGGTACATGAGACCAAAACACGCAAGACGAAAGGCAGTTGCCGAACTTCAGGACAATACACGAAAGAATTTCTCTCTTGGCCGTTTGAGAAAAATGCGTTGGGGCTGCCGCCGCGAGGAAATTCTCTTATCTGCGGGCGGAAAAGTCTCCACCGGTTGGGGCGGCCGTGGTGTGTGCAGGAACTTGGCCAGAAAACATAGGGAAATCGCCAAACACGAAAGTGTGTAGGACCCAGCGACGACTTTGGAGTTCTTGCTGCTGGGTTGCTCCGCCAGCACAAACTTTTCTCTGTTCGGTATTCAGTCACTGCGTTGACTTCGGGCTGGATAAACGTCTTCCGGCGAGAGAGAGCTGAACTCGCGCGAGTCCTTAGAAAGATCGTCGTAACTGAGGAATATCCTTTTGCTTAGTGTTAAATCTCGTCATTGCAATTCGGGTCACGTGCTCTTCGTTCGTCCTTTTATTTACTGTCGCGGATTAAGCCGGTTATCAATCAAGACTGGCGACTTCTTGTCTACTTGTAACGTAATCCGCAAGGTGTTAAATCTGTCTTCGAGAATATTTTTGTTGTCTTCCTTTTCGAGGATCACCGTGAGAAATGTGTCTCAGTGTCCACCACTTATGACGCTGCAATGCATCCTGCCTCGGGGTGTTCCTTGTGATGAGTATCGCTACTCCTGCTACTGCTGAACGACGTTATATTAACACAGTCGGCTTTTTTGTGATTAATGTGCATTAGGAATCCCATTGTCTCCCAGAATGGGCGATGAATCTGGTGATGAAGTGAAAACGGAACTGCTGTCCAAAATAAAGACCTTAGATGTTAGAGTGGAGGTGCATCAGCGGCAGACTTGCTGCCAAAAGTTCATCAAGTGCTGGAAGAATCTAAAGTGGAAAGCGGCATTCGGTCACATCGGATTACTGCTGTCGTTGTCCATTTACTGTGGTGTTGGTGGAATTGTAAGTTAACTTTTTTCACGATAATAAATTCCTGTTTCCAATTAATTTTCGTCCTCTTCGTGATCCACGAAATTAATGCAACAACAGCAGCACAACAATCGCGCGCTCGAGTTCTCTGTCATCTATTACAATACTCCCGCGGTGTCCATAAAGTAATCCCTAGGAACAAAATACGTCGCTATGCGATAGTATTTCAATTAAATGAGGACATCAAGCCGATTTATAGGTGCCTCAATAACTTCTCACGAATAGAATTTTTCTTTTCGAATTTTTTTTTTCAAAAAAAAAACTTAAAAAAATTTTCTTCGAAATGCATGGAATTTTTTGGTGAATTTTTTTTATTTTCATTTTGGTTCATTTTTGTTTTTTTGAGTAGCTAAGAAAGAAATCTGTTTTCGTTATCGATTCTATTTTTATTGGCCAGATAAAGCACGGCTAATGAGACCTATTAAAGTCTGAGGTAAATAACCGTCTCGATTACTGCTCACCTCAGGGGGCTTTAGGCGCACCCTGTTCTTAAATTAAATTTCTGCAACAAGGATTTTTTGGTATAGTTTAAGATTGGGCGGTTTCTTCAAGAGGCGCCCGCTCAGCTCATCACGTCCACATTGTTTGGTTCGATTTATCAAGTTAGTCAATGGCATATTATCGTGGAAGGTTTATGTTTTAATTAATTGTCGGGTATTTTAAAGGTAATTTATTTTATGTTAAGTTGAAGATTCCGAAGAGTTGTTAGAAAATATTCTTAACAAGTGTCGACACGTGTTCAATTTCAGTTTGGAATTTAATTTTAAAAATATTTTTGAGTTTTTTCTCTGCTGGACGGAGAATTTCTTTTTTTGGAACAAGTTGATTATTTTTGATTGTCAGTTGTAGAGAGAAATTGTTGAAGATGATCAGGTTGTTTTCAGCCTGATTTATCAATATTTAAATGGTTATTGCTAATTTTATAGTTTTTTAGTGTGTAAAAAAGTCAAGTTGTACCCTATCATGCAATGTTTAGTAGTAAGCTTAGACTGAACAACGCTACGTGATTACAATAAGCTAGAAAAAGTCTGGGACGCGCTAAAAGATGAGAGGACGATCCTTGTATTTTTATTTTACTTTTTTAACTCATTCATGGATCATCACGGATCTTCTTCTTCTTAAATGCCATTAAAATCCTTGTATGACTGGTATGACTCGGGTCTCTTGTAGTCTCTTTAATCGTTTCTTCTTCGTTTTGGTAATTCTCCACAATTCCTCGAATTATTGGATATTAAACTAAATTATTATCGGGTAAAGGAAAATGAACTTTTATTTAGAAACAAAGTGAGAAGTACATTTTACTCAAAGTATTTTCCACTGTTGAATCCGTGTTCCCATCTTTATGGTACACGTTGAACGCGTTTATGTGCAGGATCAAACCGGTCTATTGGACTTGTGCGAGCTTAAGTTTATGGGCAAATTCGAATATAACCTAAGGCCCTTCTTCCACGGTCGACTCGTATCATACGCGACTACGACTCTACTTTGTACCAACAACTGGTCTACTACTCGTTTGCGACCAATTCTCGTACACGCGGCGATTCTGAGACGACCTAAATAGCACACGTTTGCGACTCTGAAGAGGAAATTTTCTCAATTGGTATTAAAAGGAATTTAAATTGTCGTGCATTTGTGGCAGCAAAGGAACTAGAAAGAGATGATAAAAAATTTCCTCATTTTATAAAATGTCAATAAAAATGTATATGACAATTCCAAACTTGAGGCAATGGAAAAATATTGTACAACTATTTAATAGTCCTTGGAATTTACCCAATTGCTTGGGAAGTTCGGATGCGCAACTCGATTAGTATGATACTCAAATCGCGTGAGACTAGCATGCAGGTCGCGTGCAACTGGTATCCGACACGTTGCGTCGACTTAACTAAAAATGTATGGTGGAAACTTCCGAGCGACTCGTATGATACTCGTATCATACTCAAATCGCGTGCCAGTCGACCGGTGGAAGAAGGGCCTAACTCTGAGCTGTGACAACGAAGTCAAATTGAAAATTTTCAGCAATCTTGTAAAAATATTCTAATAATAATATTAAATTTGACTTATTTTTAACTTTCTTCGACACTTTACTAAAAATTGCAGCACTAAAGCCTGAAATACATTAAGAGGCAGTGCGTCGCGTCGCTGTGAGCCGCAATCTTTGATTAAAGTATGAACGTCAACGCACATTGAAAGCGCTGCGCGTTTTTTTGACAATTTGATTATTCATGTATTAAAAGGCAAATAATTAATTCAAATAAATATGTTGAGACGAAACAAGATTAAAAGAAGATTGAAGTCTCGATGGCTTTTATTATATAACAATTCTTTGCCGCGTACTAACTCTATTAACCATTCTTCTTTCATGTTATCGGTGTGATTGACGACAACTGACAAGAGAACTAGTGTTTTCGAAATTAGCCTAAGCCAAAGCAGTGCGTCGCGGCGCGGTGGGCGCAGTGTGATTAATGTGAGTTGCTACATTTCGTAACTTTAAATCTAAATTTTACTGCGACGCGACGCGACGCACTGCCTCTTAATATATTTCTGGCTTAAAAGGTTATGTTTTGGTCTGTCCGTCCGTCCGTCCTAAACAGTTTTCGTGCCTGTACCGAAATGGTTCGGTACGGTATGGTCCGGCCCAAAATCAAAGCCAAAAAGACCGAAAATGGTTCGGTCTCGTTCTCGTACATGCGTGTTCTTTTGGTACTTTTTTGGTATTTTGGACTAGTTCGGTCCTGCACATAAACGCAGCCCTTGCGTCATAAAATAGGTAATAGGGGATTCCCAAAATCGCTATATCGATGCGCAATCGCAAGTCTCCACAAACGACCAACGTCACTCAGTTTGTTTAAAAACGCAAATTACCGGCTCAGTTATATTCTCAACTGGCAAAAGCCCGCGTGCGTTGCAACGCCTTTTAAAAAAAAAACTTATGTGTGCACAGTCCGGGATAGGAAAAACGTATATAGAAAAAAATGACAAATGTGCAAACCTAATTTTGGGCACATAACTCGACAGTAGAATAATCCCTCGCAGTCAGTATTTCCGAACTCCTACAACATCCATGAGCTCAAACGCAGGGTCATCCCCAGCTTGTTCAACACCCCCTCCCCCCAGCCCCAATAACCCTTAACCTATCCCCCCCTACTAAACTCCCTGCTAGACATTGCACCATGACGTGACAAACGACATAACGGACTGGTAGTACAAAGGGTGATTCCTGAGTTCCGCGCCGAGCCGCAACATAAAAAAAAAAAACTTTAGAGTTACTTATAAAAAATGTGTTACAACTTTTTTAAAATGCGCTGTTGAGCGTCACCTATCGGGAAAATGTTGTGCTACATGCACAGCAATTATATTCAGAATATGTCTCTCACCCTGTGCAGAACTTGCCACAAGGCGTCGCGTTCTCAACATTTTGTTCCCTCTTGTTCATTGTGTTCAATATATTCTCTGCTTAAATTATCATTAGACCCATCGATCATTTGCGGACAGGGCCGCCACATAACCTTGCGGGGCCCGGGGCTAAAATATTCTTGGGGCCCCTTTAAGGAGATTGAAATTCCAAAAAATCTTTTACTAAAAAAAAATTTAATACTTTTTATTAAAATCTGTGGTAAGAATAAGTTCATTCAAAACTTCAGAATAAACGATCGGTTCACGAGTAGACCTAAAGTTGCATAGTGCAGCCTAGAACGGCATAGGTCTTAGGCTACTACCTGGTTGATCTTTAGAACGCAGGGATATGGTCGTTTTAACTTTTTGGTTTCCATTTTTTTTCGGGGCCCCCTTTGACCTGGGGCCCGGGGCAATGCATCCCAGTTGCCCCCCCATTGTGGCGGGCCTGTTTGCGGAGATGGCAAACCATAATCTTCACAGTGTTTCCGCAAATTGAAAGAACAATATCTCGCTGTGGCAGCATTTTATTCGCGTTCATTTGATTATCGAGTCATGTTTTCGGTCCGACCCGATAGTCGGGTCATAGTGAAAAGTAGGCTAAACGGCTAAGAACATTCTGAATCATCCCGTGAAAGTCCTAAAATCGAATTAACCGTTCCGAGCTTTGAGGTTTACAATTGGAATGATAAAAAAAGTTTCCACTCGCTTTTCTCCGACTATCGGATCAAGTTTTCTGTCTGAATCAAAAGTCGGAACGAGTGTTTTAGGCTTCACCCAATACTGAATCTTCCCGTGAAAGTCCCATCGCAATCGGATTAGCCGTTTCCAAGATTAGCGCGGACCAACACGATTTTTTACATTTCGAAAGGTAGGTTGTTTCTATATACTGCCTGGAGCAATAAACACTTTACATTCAAAATTATATTTTACTTTTTAGTTCATTTTAAAAAAATGCGTATTTTTTAGTTTTTTTAAACTGTAGTTTTTATTTTCTACTTTTAGTCTATTATGTGTCTTCCGCCATTTTGTAGTGACCATATTAGATATAAAAAGGCATCACACCGCTTACTGCACTATATTCGTTATAAGCTTTCATTTGATACCCACACCGAAGACGTTGTAAAGAAAAAGGTAATCTGCCATTTTGTGTTGGCCACCATTTTGAATTTTGAATGACGCCACATAGCTAATTGTATTCTACTTGTTTTACTCTTTAATTTGATATCCGTGTCGGGATCGGGGAACACAATTTAAAAATTCGGCCGCCATCTTGGAACTGCCATCTTGGTTTTTTTTTTAAAAATGATCACACTGCATTGCCACGCGAACTATAAATATGTGCACAATTTGAAGTTGATCGGTTATATGGAAGTGGGTAAAAATCAAGTTGCAAAGATCAATTTTTCCGTCTAATCCGATAGTCGGGCTCGATAATCGGATCCTAGTAAAAAATAGCCTAAAACATGCCAAAAAAATACTGAATCTTCCAGTGAAAGTCCCGAGATTAGCGCGGTCAAACAGACAGACATACAGACACTCCAATTAACTTCCCTCCTGTTTTGGTTCGGGGTTTAAAGACGTAATCCTAGTTGGGGCGAGGGACTTGTGTTTTGAGGAATGAATCATGATGGAATGAATTTTTTGATATCTTCAAAGAACCAAAGTGCTTGCCAGAAACGTAGTTCTGCAGACGAAAATAAATTAAATTCAGAAGGAGAAATCTTTGGTAAATGCAGTAAGTAGGACTCTTACTAATATATACTCCTCCGTTCTCTATTCCTTCCTTCGAACCAAGCTGACTACTAAAAATTGTACAATGACCTGTACAACATGGCGGACTGGTAGTACAAATGGGCTGAATCTTAAACTTGGACTTTCACATAAGAAAAACGATGCGATAAGTCCAATAGATTCCATATCATGTATAGTTTAAATGGCAGCGGTATCCGACCGTTTCCGTCCGCCTTAACGCGATATAATTATATTTTCTATGTTTAAAAGCGCTCGATGTTTATAAGAAACATAAAAAGCAAACATAGTCACTATTCATACATTAGGTGTGTCTTTTTCCTGGTGTACCTACACCAGTGTCTGGAGTAGATGGAAAATAAAACGCATTTTTTATTTCAGTGTAATTTATAACTTCACAATAATAATCAATTTCATAAAAACGGGAGTTTCAATATTTTTTTTAACTTACAAGTTCACTAATTTCTTTAAACTTCTTCTTTTCGTTTAGAATAATTTCGGTTTTATCAATGGTATCATTAAATGACAACTTCAAAAAACGCGCTTTATGATTAATATAACCGAAAAGGCGAATAAACCATAAAATTTTTAAGACGCCATCTTTTGCAAAAAAAATCGTAACTACTCTAATCATCTACATATGGGCTGGGGTAGTTGGAACTCCAGGAAAAAGAAACACGGCTATTATAATGTCTTGATTGCTTCAGGCGTTAACAATTTTCCGTGGTTTTCATAAATTTAATATCATTTTTTCCCACTTGCCGCACAATAAAATTTTATCAACAATACAAATTCTAAAATTCCTTAAATAAATGACGAAATGTTAAATATTTATGATCTATGATGCTTTCCTGACACTCCATTACTGATTACTTGAAGTAGCTCTCAAGTAAACAAATATGTATGTAAGCTCATCCTTGCTTCAAGTATACTTCACTCAAGTAAATCACGATAATTTGTCTAATTGACTTGAAAAAGCCCATGTAAACGCTACTTAAATATTTGAAACTTGGATCAAAATAATATAAATTTTACCTCCGGGGAAATTTTTACTTCGTCTCGAAAAAAATGTTCATGAAATTGTAGCTGCGGCGACAGCCTCTGTCAAAACGCTTGTCACTTGTCTTTTGTAAAGGTACGAGTAAGAAAATGGAATTTATCTTGTCCTCTTCCTGATTTACAACAAATAGTCCAAAAGTTATTCCTTTATTTCTCGATTTTTTAACAAAATTTCCTCCGCTATTCAACTAACTATTTACAGGGAAAGTTTTTACACGAAAAGTACGGAAACAGACATATCACGTAAACGAAATGTTTGAGTGGCACAATGGTGAAGTTTTACCAACTCACAGAATTTTTATAGAATTTTTTTTAATGTGAGAATATAAGTTTAGGAATCACTCTTTATACTATCAGTCTGTCATGCCGTTCAGTGCATAGTGCAATGTCCAGTAGTAAGCGAAAAAAATATACAGTTTAAAAAAACTAAAAAATTCGTTTTAATTTTAAAATGAACTCAAAAGTAAAAAATAATTTTGAATGTAAAGTTGTTATTGCTCCAGCCAGTATATGGAAACAACCTGCATTTCGAAATGTACCTATGTACTCTTTACCTTGTTCTTATTTTATTAACACTGGAATTTTTCATTAGTACCCCACGCCCCTTTTTCTCGAGAAGGTGTTGATGAACTTGACGTTTAAATTTCGGGATGTTACACTAGTTCGGGAACATTGTTCTACAGTCGAGTTTTTCTATTCAAAACGAGCTTCTCTAGACCGTATTATGCCCGTAAAAGAAGTCTGTAGATTGTGTGTGAGCCGAGCGGGCTAGTCTAGTAAAGGTGGATTCGTACTTTACGGAACTTCAACGTCAAGTCACGTAACGGCCAAGGCACGTCAATTTTGCTTTCGATTCGCACTTAAACATAACGTGTCAACGTTACGTGAATTTGGCGGTTCAGTCGAAGAAAAATTAGATAGAGTATTGGCTTATTCCGTATTGCTAATTTAAATTCTTATTTGGAATGCCAAAAATTTAATAATAAAAAGTGATAGCATTAATTTTGGAAGAGGAAGAAGAAAATTTGCGATTATCATACAGCTCCTCATAACCTTTTCAGTAACTTTTTCATCATCCATGATAAATTAGTTTAATCCAAAATAGATTAATGCTTGAAAAAAACGAAATGCTTCCGTTAACTACGTTCACATTCAACAGAATAGATCAGTCACGTCAAGGCACGTCACGTCAAAATATAGTTTCAAACTAATCTTGACGTTCCGTTGCGTTGACGTTCGGTGACGTTACCTAGATATGTGAAAGCGGAGTGTAAAACTCATTGAAGAATATATTGACGTGCCGTTGCCGGTACGTGACGTGACGTTGACGTTCGGTAAAGTGCGAATCGACCTTAATGCGGGAAAAATGTTGCCGTGTGCGATATTTTCAGTGGAACAGTCAATACAGTAATAGCGATTAAATTTTGACAGGGCTGCAACATTTGTACAGTGGCTTAGACTATGAAGGAGTGAAAAGTCTATGAAGGAGCCGATAAGTGGGATGGCGTGGTTTGCCGCTTTGCCGAAGTTAAGATTGGTGGTCGGTGCAGGTTTCATTACAAATGAGTGTTTTGTTTTGGAGACATTCAATTCTACACGATTCTTGCGGCTCCAATCAAGAAAGAGTTCCTGTTGATTGATTTGGACATGAGTTGACGATTATGAAGACAAGGTCTGAGGTCTGCTTGTCTTACATTTTCAAAGCTATAGGAGTAACGTAGAGTACCGTCATCAGCGAAACAGTGAAGTGGGTTGGTGCGGATTAAGAGCAGAGGTGATAAAATTGACTTTCAATCCAGTCCAGTAAAACTGAGTCGGTACCAATAGCTTGCAGTTTAGTTAACAAAGCAGAAGGTCATATTCTGCCAAGACCTTGCAATTATCAATCGCAGCCGAACCAGACTCACCAAAGCGATGGATGCTTCAGTTAAGGTACTCTCTTAAAGACACAAGGAGGTCGCCAGTAGTTTGTTGGTTATTGTCTCCATAATTTTGGAGAGAATAGATATAATTGCTATTGGGCGGTAGTTATAAGGGTTCTGGATTCACCTCGGAATGGACTGATCATGAACTAGCTTCCAAGAGTCTGAATAAATTCCGGAAAAGTATTATAGGTCGAAAAGTTTGCATAGAGTGAAGCACATTTTTACGGACCATAGTTAGTACATTGTTAGAGCCAGTGAAACTATTGGTGTCAAGGTATTTGAGATACCTAAACACTTCGCGATTTCTGAGAAAATTTCTTCCATTGAGTGATTGGCTCGTTCGAGAGGGGAGAGAGGGGGTGGCTTGTTTTGCTTGTTGTTGGGGGGGGAGGGGAGGGGAGAGTGCAATCACGCTTCCACCTGTAATATTTCTTTGTGTATTCTCTTCAAATTTTGTTTAGCCAAGAGCTGGACCAGCCTTAAAATAGCTCTTCGAACATTTCTTTTGGCGTTAATTGCGCTTTTCCAGTGTGGCAAAACTAGCCTCAAATAAGTGAAGAGGACGTGTTTTGAGGTTTCCGTTTCTACCTGACAGTATCTGCAAATGTCGGTATAGATTGTTCCGACCCATGTTCTTTAGGTTATATCTCACATGAGCATATGCTGTGAGAAGGTCTGTTAAGACTCTGAGCTCGGGTTTGGTAAGTTCGAGAAGTTTCTTAGCTTTTTCTCGAGCAGGGGTAATGAATTCTGGTTGAGCCTTTTATCTAGAGCAGGAGTGGGCAAACTTAATACTGGTATGATCGACATTAATTTTTCTTATTTATGCGCGATCGACTTCGAAAAATGGATTAAATTAAAAACAAATAAAAATTAATTTAAGAATGCTTGTTGTCAAAAATTAGCTTTTTTCTGATAATTTTTGTAAGACCAACTCAAGTTCCGTGATTTTGCAGCATGAACTTGCAGCACGACTTTTGCAGCAAGAATGTGTTAAAGAGAAAACACATGTCGAGACAGATATATTTTTCTGAACAATCAGAGCACATTGAAAGCTTTTGCCTTGCGGCATGCAGCTCATGGGAATGCGCCCGAAGCCGTATGCACTCTGGGTAGCGATCACTGACATGTAAAAATGGACTGCTCATCAAAAGATTTTCATGGGACCAATTCGTTCCATAGGTGGCAAACATTTTTTCATTGACATGTACACTTTTGTAAATAAGCATTTATTAAACTCGTGTTTGGAAGATTGAAACTACATAAATTTTTGTTAAAAGAAATAAGAAATAAAATGTCGAGGATTTTTCCCTTTTAAAATGCTTTTTCCAAACAATTACAAATGTTTATGTTAAAAAATGCAAGGTTTTCTACACCTGTTTCAAAAATTTCGGGGCTTATGGAGGAAATAGAAAGAAATAAAAAGTCACTATCATTATTTCAATGGAAAAAAATGAAATCAGGTATGGTAACTTTAATACCGTGCAACCGTTGTGGCCATTTTTTTTTAAATTTCGCCTAAAATCATTCCAGAATTTTATTTACCTTTCTTTTCTTACTGCAAAGATAAAACAGTTATCGTATTTTGTAGTTTATTGAAACTGAAGAGTAAAAATATTTAAGAAAATGGAAAAGTGTGCGGTTTTTTAACGTCAAATTTTATTTTTTCAATTTTGGCACTATCTGATTTTATTTCTGCTAGTGAATACACTGAACTCATAACACGAAATTGAACAAAATTTGAGTTCGGTGACAAAAGGGGCTTATGGATGAGCGAGAGGACGATACTTTTTGGGTCCATGAATTTGTATGTAAATATTTCAGACGAGCAGTCCATTATTACATGTCAGTGGTAGCGACAGCTAGTTGTATCTGACCGCAAGCGCAGTATTAAGACAAGGTGTATAGTGGGGAGTAAAAATAAAAAGTGCATACAGTAGGATGAGTAGAAGGGAGTAGAAGCACTGCTTGGGAATTAGTCATGTCATTTGTAGAATAGATACGTGTTTAATTTTAAATTCATGTTTCTACGTTTGCTAAATTTTAGTACACATTTTAAACTAAATGATTTGAAATTAATCTAGTAAATTATTTAAAATGTCGGCGATCGACTATCAAACTGTGACATATTCTGAAAAGTCAATCATTTCCTGATTCAAAGCGGTAGCTTGAAGATTTATACCCGCATTCTAAAAACAGTCACAAGTCACAACGCAATCACAAGTGTGTGGTGAGTGTCAACTTGGGATAACTTGGTATGTAATTTTGTAGTCACAATTTTGACAATTCGCAAACAGTAACGATTGTCAAAATTGTCACTGTAAAAAAAGCAGGTCACAAGAATATAAAAAACAGAGTATAAAGAACAGTATAAAGAATAGACAGAAAACGTCGTTGAGAGGTGCAATTCCAAAACAGCTGATAGTCACAAAAATAGTCACAAACTATCAATTACAACTACGAGTCACAGAAGCTTGTGGCTTATGACTGGTCACAATTTAGAATAGAGGGCTAGCTTCCTTCTTCTGGTGTGCCCTTCAGCGATGACTGTTTTCCTTGAGTTTTTTTCAGTTCCTCTTCTTGGTATATCAAGCATAAGCTTTGGAAAGAGCTCTTTGCAGGAGGCCAGACACAGTCATGTCGTCCTTACGTCATAATAACGAGAAGGAACTGTCCGAGTAAAGAAGAATTCGAGGCGAATAATATCTTTAACGCTCGTCTTTCTGTAAAACCTTGGGGCTTTTTACTCCTTAGATGAATTACTTCTGGAGCAGCCAGATATCGGCTTTCACTCCACTTGAGGATGCTCGTAAGCAATATCTCAAGTTGTTAAAATAAAAATACGACTCGACTGCTGTATAACTACTGACTCTTTATTGTATATGCTTAGTCTATTTATAAAGCCCTGGAGTTACTAATACAATAATAATAATTATTAATTATTAATACTAAAATCTATTGTACCTAACAATAATAATATCAAATCAGCAAATATTTATAACTTCCTAAATTATTCCTTGATCAGCAATATTATCAGTCGCAAGTCATTTGCGCATGCGCCTGAGCAAGGTTGCAACCTAACACCCCTTGCGCATCGTGCAGTAACCTTGGGGTTATGCATGCGCAAGAATGCCACCTTGCAACCTTGCACCGGCGCCTTGGCCTCGACCTTGCATGGACAGACAATGTGCTGTGTCGGGTAAATTTAGAATAATGAATTAAAGTTTATCACATTTCAAATGATAAATTCCATGATAACCATAATGTGATTCCTGAGCTTATAGGTTAAATTTCTAAAGGCCGCCTCTTTTAATTTATCAGATATAGTCCATGGAAATGGTACTTTAACATTGCAAAAATGCAGGACAAGATTTTTTTCTTGGGTTGTGTACGGGGGGTCGGTGTTAGCTTAAATTTGAGTTTTCGAGTTCCCCACCCCCCCCATTTGGCCGCCATCTTGGAAAAGGTGTGCAAATGGTTTTTCCACTATATCTCCGTAACAGTACATCTTACAGAAAATTTATAAACAGACTTTTTGTTTAGAATTAAATTATCTACAATTTATTCTTTAAGCGTTTTGTCGTAAATTGAAGAATTAAGAAGTTATAAGCCTTAGAACACAAAAATTAGTCACAATATTTTCTTTTAAAGGCTATAACTTTTTTTCCTTCAATTTTAACAAAAAAAATAATAACAAGTTTTTTGTAGAGGGTTTCATAACGAATAATTTCCATTCATTCTTTTTTTAATTTTGTTCACTACGAAGGGTTCACAGCGCCCCGAAGGTATCAAAGTGACAGATTTTCTGAATAATTTTTTACGATTTTACCTCCTCCTCTCCCTAGAATTTCTCAAAAACAGGTAGCAAGTAATAATAATGTATGAATGACTTCCGTTTGAAGAAATGCCGATGTTTGAGTAATGCAATAAAATTATTTATTACGGTTTTTTATTATTGTTATGGTATGTTTTGCAAGGTACGAGATGGTTTAAAATGAAATTCTTTGAATAATAACATGTATTAGTTTCTCCAATTTTTCAAAATAATTTGTGTTAGGGCTGCAAAAAATAGTGCTTCATTCAGTTATGCTAATTATCTAGCAAAATACGGACGTATTCATTTTGTGGGAAAATTTTGAATTATTTTAGTGTAATTTCAAAATTGTAATTTTAGTTTGATCTTAGTAAAATTTTCAATTTTATAAAAGTGTACGTGTTATTCAGTTGTGCTATCTACCAAAATTGAAAATATTAATTAAATTAAAAAACCGTAATAAATAATTTTATTGCATTACTCAAACATCGGCATTTCTTAGAACGTAAAGTCATTCATTCATCACACAAATTATTTTCAAAAATTGGAGAAACTAATACATGTTATTATTCAAAGAATTTCATTTTAAACCATCTCGTACCTTGTAAAACATACCATAACAATAATAAAAGACCGTAATAAATAATTTTATTGCATTACTCAAACATCGGCATTTCTTCAAACGGAAAGTCATTCATACATTATTATTACTTGCTACCTGTTTTTGAGACATTCTAGGGAGAGGAGGAGGTAAAATCGTAAAAAATTATTCAGAAAATCTGTCACTTTGATACTTTCGGGGCGCTGTGAACCCTTCGTAGTGAACAAAATTAAAAAAAGAATGAATGGAAATTATTCGTTATGAAACCCTCTACAAAAAACTTGTTATTATTTTTTTTGTTAAAATTGAAGGAAAAAAAGTTATAGCCTTTAAAAGAAAATATTGTGACTAATTTTTGTGTTCTAAGGCTTATAACTTCTTAATTCTTCAATTTACGACAAAACGCTTAAAGAATAAATTGTAGATAATTTAATTCTAAACAAAAAGTCTGTTTATAAATTTTCTGTAAGATGTACTGTTACGGAGATATAGTGGAAAAACTATTTGCACACCTTTTCCAAGATGGCGGCCAAATGGGAGGGGTGGGGAACTCGAAAACTCAAATTTAAGCTAACACCGACCCCCCCTACACAACCCAAGAAAAAAATCTTGTCCTGCATTTTTGCAATGTTAAAGTACCATTTCCATGGACTAATACTTCTTTTCTACAAGCGGTAGTTACATGGTCGACGACAAAATTTCTCTTGACATTATTGAAATCTTCATAGAAATATTTTTTAAATATTTCGCCTCATTTCATATGAATTGCTACATTATTTCCAAGCTCATTAGAACGACTGCTTTAAAAAAATATTTTTTACTCTTAAATTAATAACCACACTTAAAAGTAACGACTCGGAAAAATTATATAAATGTTTTTTTTTTGTGAACATACTTACTCTGTTCATGTTTGCAAAAATCTCATTAATCTACAAAATGAAATTTTAGCAAAACATATTATTTAAATTATTAATGACAGTTTCTCAGAAGTTCAAACGCCAATTTTGAAGTCACAATTTGTTGTCATTCGGCTGTGAGGAAAGCAACCTGTCATAGAATTGGGTCGGCCACATTAATTCTGCGATGGTTTTCAAAGAAGTTTCAGAAACTCTCTCACACGATATTTTCGTGTATTTATAGCGATAAAAGTTGATGAAACTTTTTCCATCTTAATCACGACAGAAAGAAAACTACAGACAAATTCTAAAATTTCCCAACTGAAGACATATTTTTTTACAAAGCTTCTTCTAATCTTTCGGGGGCGTTTTATGACCTTGTTATTAACTGACAGTCGCTCGTTCCAATAAATTCTAGGGGAATGTCTCCTCTGGCTCGTAACAATGTGTTACACCACATATTGCCGTTATATGTTTTACAGCCGCTTCACATGCTTCGTCGGTCCTCCACCTCACCGCTCGATGAAATCTAGAAATCTAGCTCCAACGACTTGCGAAAAAGGCATAAACCAGGCTTCTTTATTCGATTTAAATAGGGATGAAATATTCGCCGTTGCGCTTCGTACGTGCTCGACGCGTTTATCCTGCTCGATTCAATAAAGCAGACTAAACTACATATGGCTGGGCTTGCGGCGAATTCACGGCGATTTACGAAATTGAAAGGAGCCAAACAGGAGCTGAAGTGACGCACAAATGGAGGAGCATGTGTTCACGTGAGATACTATATCATTGGAGAAGTGGGGGGGATTAGGGGGAGGGGGGCTGTTTTATTTTCATTCCTACGTGATTCAGGAAATTATGTAAATTAGGTTCGCCGGTGAGTTTTCAAGGTGGTCGGGGGCATAATAATCATATTCCTCACCACGAACTCTGCTTACAATCTCGACCCATAGTAAATTTCCAACGAAACGCGCCAAAAGAATTATCGTCCGCGACGCGATGTTTTGATTTTCAATGGTGTTACTCTAGCCATCTCCTCATCCTCATCCTTATCCTTCCTTCCTTTAACGCAATGCCTGAATGTGTGCTTTCCTTTCTCTTGTATCCTTTCCCACAAATTCCACAATTTCCTTACTGAAGCCTTCGTGTTTTGCTCTGTGGTTAAAGTGGAACTGAATTAAATTTGTTTCGTGTTAATAATCCCAGTTTTCGTGTCCTTGTTACTGTGGTGTGCCCTTCGGGACAGGCCAATAGTTTTACAGGACCTTGGGGAAATGCTCCTTTTACTTTCCCTACTTCATAAATATTTGTATGTATTCAAAAAAAAGAACATGGTCGAAAGTTATTATTCTGTTTTCTTCAGTGGTGTCACGTTTTCAAATTTTTATTGCGGAAAGATTCCCCGCATTGAAACGCGAGTTGTAATATTCAGATTATATTGTAGTAATATGTGGCTTTGTTGTGCTCCTTTTTATCCTTTTTAAAAAATATACATTTATGGTATGCGTGAAGAAAATTTGTTTTTTTTGAATAGGGAGCGTAGAAATGCGATACTACAGGCTGGGATATGTTTGTGCACAGAGGGATATGATGGGTTTCAATGAGTTCGGTACTTGAGTGTTATTTCATTGTCACATAAGAAGATTATCTTATGAATTTTTAATGGAAGATGGCTGTCATTTTTAATATACTCGTACATATTGCGCGTGTTAGAAAGGATTGTAATAATTCAGCTTTTTTTAAACAACGCGTGTTTGTGTGAAACTAATCTTTTAAATCTAGAAAAACAAATGCTAATAGAATTTTTTTTTAAACGAAGATATGTTTTAGAATGTATTACGAAGTCCCTCATTGACATGCTTGTGCATGACTTAGATGTTTGTAGTTCGTTCGGTCAATGAGAAAACCGAACGCTTTCTCTGCTGCTGTCCGGTTCTGGCCAACATCAGATACCGTGAATTTGAAAACCTCTTCTTTTGGGGATTTGGGTGAGGTTTCGATGCTCAAATAGGAGATTTGATCCGTTACCTAAATATGACTCGCTGGATCTAAAATATTTCCTAGTTTCCTGCCTCTTTTTACAAAAAACTTTTAGTGTAGTCCGGGGAAATTAACGCGCGAAACGAGACAAAATTCCAAAATGGCTCAAAATTGGTTCACAGCTTCGTTGGGACTTTTTAAGAAAACAATTTCGGAATCACAAAAAAAAAACATGGCCGCCGGAGATATCACTTTTTAGCCAAAAATCACTCAAAAACTGGTTTTTTCGAAATTTTTTTTCGATCGAGCAATACAAAACGTTATTGCCTACAAAAAAGTCCTCTTGTAATTTTTTCGAAAACCTTGACCTTTCCGAATTATTCAAGGTATTTTTTTGCCGAAAAGTGATTTTTGGAAACTTTGACCTTGAATAACTTCGAAAGGGTTAGGTTTGAAAAGAGGGCTTTTTTGTAGGCAAAAACGTTTCGTACTGACTGATCAAAAAATTTTTTCGACAACACCAGTTTTAATGGGATTTTTTGGCCAAAAAGTGATATCTCCGGCGGCCATGTTTTTTTGTGATTCCGAAATTGTTTTCTTAAAAAGTCTCAAGGAAGCTGTGGACCAATTTTCAACCATTTTGGAATTTTGTCTCCTTAAAATGCTAATTTCGCCGGACTAGTAGTGGAGCTGAAGTTTGAAAAAACCATGGTACTATTGGCGCAACAACTACAAATGTATAGGGGGGACCAACAAAAATTTAGATCCCTTTCAGACTCCTGAAAAAGAGTAGCAATGATTTGTTCACTAAATGAAAGAACAAGGACTAGAACAATACACTTAAATTTTCCAACTGATATTGAAAGAAAACAGATTAGAGACTAGCTTTACTGATCATAACCCCACCAAATCCAAGTACTGTATTATTTCCTATTCCAAAAAGTGCTCTCCAACCTCTCCAACGTGTTAGTAGATCGTGTTGGCCGACCCCGAACATCAGCAAAAGACTTGCAATGGAATTACCACATATTCCAAATGGCCAAAGAAGCATCCCAGTACTTGGGGTCTCTTAAGAGGTGCAAGTTCCTTCTCCAGCGGGCCGTACTGTAATATACAAATCCTAAAGTCGGCCTCTTCTCGAATACAACTCTCTTATTTGGCGCAGCGCTTTGAAAACCACTTTGGCGTGGTTAGATAAAATACAAAAAAGGGCCTTCAAAGTTATCGGTGACGATGCTGCTTGCTCCACCATCGACCCTGTGAACCACCGTAGGAATGTAGCAGCACTGACAAAATTATATCGCTACTATTATCAGTATTTCTCAAGATCCAAGTCTTCAAACGCAGGGTTCATCGCCGTCTTCTTCAACAGCTTCCCGAACCCTCATAACCCTTAGCCTATTCCCGCCCGTACTAAGCTTACTGCTAGACATTTACTAGACTAAACTAGACGGGCTGGTAGTACCAAGGGTGACTCCTGAGCTTAGAACTGCCACATCAAAAAAAAATATATACATTGGGGTTCAAAGGGTCCACGGATTTTACAGCATTTACGTCTTAGAGTCATATCCATCCATCCCTTTAATGCGCTACAGCCCAAATTGAGTCTTGGTCTCCTCTAGGGCGTTGCTCCAAGTTTGACGGTCCCATGTTAGCATGTCTCCAATTCCGGATTTTGAGCATTACCTACCTCTGCGTGAGCCGTCACAGAGTCCCTACATTTCGTACTGGGCCCTCTCTGCCTATTTCCTGAAATTTCTGCTACCATAAGCTGTTTTGGGATAAGATTGTCCTCCATCGTGATTTCGTGGCCGGCTGGTCTCTTAGAGTCATATGGATTCGAAAATTTTTGATTTAATGTTGGGTCTACCTAATAGAAGACATGTCCGGACCGCCAAAGATGAGGGGTCCCGGACCCCCTGGACCCCCCCCCCCTTGTTGCGCCCCTGCATGGTACAATAATTACAAGGTAAGCTCATAAGGCTCCCGTGATGTCACTCAGATCTTTTCTCACAAAGGAAGAAAGCTTTCCCGTGACGTCACTCAGATCTTTTCTAATGTAAAAGGCGTAAAAGCTTTTCAGGATGGAAACAGAGCTTTTCCTTATAAGCCTACCTTGTATTATTGTGCCATGGAAAAAGCCATATAGTCCTAACTTTCTGCCGTCCTATAAGCTTTTCAAGTAACTTCGAGCATTTTTTATAATATGACTTTTTTTCGGGAAGTGGACCCATCTTAAGATAGGGGGTTGGGGGAGTAAAAAAGAGATTAAAAATTCTGCCGCTCCGCTATGTATGTAGATTCTGTTACGGATAAATAACCGTTAAATACTAATGCCAGAGATTTTTGACCATTTGCACTATCCCCAAGCCACCCCCGGCTGAAGTTGCCATTTCACCCCCAACACCCCAGTAATGGTCAAAAATTTCTGTCACTGGTATTTAACGGTTATTTAGCCCTAACAAAATCTACATACGCAGCGGCAGATTTTTTTCAATTCTAACCCCCTTTTTACCCCCAAACCCCCATCTCGAGATGGGTCCCTTCCCGAAAAAAGGTCATATTATAAAAAATGATCGAAATTACTTGGAAAGCTTATATACCAGGCGGCAGAAAGTTAGGACGACATGGTTTTTTAAGCGTCAGCCCCCTCCTAGTGCGACTACAAAACTGCAAGTGATGTGTCACCGTCCTGTTGGAAACAGTGCTGTAGTGGAAATGATTCAATTCTGGATAAGAAAGAATTTCAACATGTCACGGTAAGCCGGCTACTCACACGCCTGCCGCAGGGGCAATTTCGGACGCACGGCAATCGGGCCAATTTCGGAGGGGCAATTTCTTAGTAGGATATTGCCCCTCCGAAATTGGCCCTACTACCGTGTGCCCGACATTGCTCCTGCGGTAGGCGTGTGAGTAGCCGGCTGTAGCGATAACGAGTATCTGGTACAGCATTGCCACTAGCATTCTCGAGGAACGGCCCTATAATGCCGCCGGCCCCTAATGGCGCACCATACAGTTACTATAGGACGGTGTAGTGGTCGTTGTCGTCGTTGGTGTATCAATTGAGGATTTTCAATGGCCCAATAGCGCCTATTCTGTTTATTAACAAAGCCAGCCAACTCGAAATGTGCCGCGTCATTAAATTGTTATCGACTACTATCCACAACTGTCAAATATGAACTGAAAAATGACAGGCAAACCAAAATGGCGGCCAAACAAAGTCGGTTAAAGTGTAGTAAGCGACAATATTCGTTAGTTTTCAAAATAAAAGCTGGAAAATGGTCGCGAAAATTTCTTCGTATTTTTGAGTGTAGTTTAGGAATGATTGTTCTTCGACCATTGTCTATACGTATTTTGTTACTCCAAATTACCAAAAGGATATGGTTTTCAAAAACATAAAGCAAACATTTCTCCAACAACAAACTCTGAATCATGTTGAAGCAATAACAAATGTTCCCAATTCACCAGAACCAATAATTCATGATTCAACTAAGAAAATTTAACTAAGACTTTCTCCAATTTAATTGGTTTTTGTTAATTTCGCTTGAAATTCATTGAAGTTTTCCCGTTTTTTTAGATCATTCAGTAAATTGGCACCTATCAGGCATCCCGCTGTCTTGTTGGAAAAATCTTTCGCGTCATCCCACAAAATTGCAATCGATAAACAATTCACGGCAATTCGACGAGTTATACTCTCCTCTTGAACGTAGACAGACCAAGCGGTCTCGGGTGTGTATTTTTAGATAAAAAATCGACTTCTTCTGCTCAAGTGAAGAAATCGTCAAGTCACAGTGTATTGACTTCGGTGCGATATAAAACATTTATATTTTTTTTCTGTTTAGCCAAACCGAAAGGAAGAATCTCCACTTTCTCAATATTTTTACAGAAGCATATATACATACTGACAATCATTCATTTGGTTGCTGCTCTGCGGTGTTGACCCATTTCCATGGCTTTTATATTCTGACAGGCCAAAGTTATCATCCACCTTTAGGCAACCCGATGCCGAAATATTTTCAAGGTGTCCCGCCTTGGAGTTCAGAAAATTCAAGAAGCAGACAGGTGGGCGTTGAACTAGAGAAGTGGTCGTAGTCTGCGAATTTCACCAGCGATAATGGGAACCGCTCAACTAAAAATAATTCAGCGCGCCTACAACACTATCGAGAGTCAATTTTTTAAACAACATCTGAACACCCCTCGCCCCCCCCCCCCGCCCTAGCTGTAAATGCTTGCCTAGTTCAGTTATCGTTGACAAAGCATTTCGATAAAAATTCAGGGGCGGAAAGCGACTCCCACCACTTGAGATCTTACGCACTTTTTGATATACACGATTTTTTTATTTACATACGATTTTTGTCCAATTTCGCCACAGAGTGTGGATTTGTATTTTTAGTACGACAACACCTTTTTGTAATTCGAAAATAGAAGGTGTTTGGGGTCGTGTTTATAGTTTCTGAATTGTGCCGTGCCAAGAGGAGATCTCATCAACAAAGGATTTCAATATTTTATTCGATGTTGTACGATTTTTATCTGAAAAAAAAACTTCTCTAAAGTAGATGTTTTCGTCGGCGGTCTTTGGTATTTCGAAAATTTCTCTATTTCTCGATATTTTATTTCTTTAATAATTTTTTATTTTTATTTTTTTTTAGCAAGTTGTGTGTAGGTATTTCTTAAAGATTAATGATTGTGCTTTTTCAAGTCGCAGACAATTATTTTTGTTTTGATTTGTATTTTTTCACATGTGCGTAGATCAAAATTGAAACGGAATTTGCTAGTAATTTCAGTAGAATTAAAATAAAATTAGATACTGAGACTTTTGTTCAAGGTTTTTTTTTGAAGATTTTAGAAAGAGATATATAAATATTCTTAACAATTCTAAATGTAGCTGATAGTGGGGTATACGACCAAGTATTTTTGTTTTAAAGACAGCAGGAATGTCGGTATTTTGAGGATATTCCAGCCTCAAGCTTTGGGTTATGTTTTTTTCTACTTTTAACTTATAGGATATATTAAGTAGGTTTCCTTCCTTGAATTTGGTATCACGCTAATAAGTACCGCGGCCAACATTTGGCCTATTGTATTTCAACCCCTGCAACCCAAATTTATAGGCCAAGCCACATTTTTTATGTGACTAAATTAAGCTTCAGGCGTCACCCTTTGTATACTACCAGACAATTATGTCGTGCAAGTGCAATGCCTAGTAGTAATTTTAATTCGAAAGATGGATCGGGTTGTTCTCTATTCATTAACGAATCTCTTGACTGGCGTATGTGCGAAAAGGTGGATTGTAAAAGCTAAAATGGTCATCCAAAATCGCACATTTTTTTTAATAAAACACAAACTGTTTTTTATTGAATTACAATTATACGTGGAGCAGAATATCATTCAAATGTCCACACCACTGACATATAGAAATGGACTGCTGATTGACAATTTTCAATGGCACCATTTTTCTCCAGAAGTAGAAATCCTTTTTTATGTAAACAAAACATTTTTCTTCGAATTTGGAAGAAAACTAGTTGGGATGTGGCTTTTGACCCTTTCGGTCCACAAGATTAACTTCACAGTATTCGTTCAAACAAAAAAACGACTCGAACGATAACGACGATTAAGGGCTTATTCTAAAGGTAATTACTAGGAGTTTTTTGTTAATGCACTGTAAAAGGTGTAACACACTGAAGTGTGTTTTTTAACACACAAAATGTGTTGTTTAGCGCACCAAAGTGTGTTATTCAACACACCTAAGTGTGTTGTCAAGAAAAAGTGTGTTGTTTTAACACACTTTATCTTGCAATTGACACGCTCTTCCGTGTTAAAATTATAACACACTTTTTGGTGTGTTAAAAATAAGTCGTGAATTATGACCTGAAATCTAAGCAACACACTTAAACGTGTTGAAACAACACACTTAACATTTATTAACACACTTTTGGAGTAACAACACACTTTTGAGCTATGAAAATTCAACACACTTTCTGGTGTGTAGAATAATTTTAGTAGAGGGAAATTAAACAAAAAAAGCAAATTTATGATGTAGTTGGGAAGTTGGATTTTTTCTTTTTTTTTCTTTATATATCTTAAGATAAAGCGAAAAAAATTTCATGCAAAATCGGGCCTGTGCTGTAATAAAATAAAATAATTTTTAATTTTAAATTGAAATTTTTTATTTTTTTCAAATTCCTGAAATGGGCATTTTAAATAAAGTAACGAAGTATTGCGTATGCTCACAAGAAAGTACATAAAAAACCTACAAATTAAAAAAAAATTCACCCTACGATGATTTGGCATAAAGTGACGCCAATTTTAATGTTGTTCGAAAAGTGCGAATTGTTCCCGTAAAAAACTATTTTTTTTTGTAATTTCAACCACGCATTCATAGCATCAAAATTATACATTTTCTCCAATTTTTATGAAAATCCGACTATTTTCCCATTATTTATTGCATTTTTAGTAAAAAAAAATTCATACATTTTGGTTTTTTGAGGTTATGATTCATTTTTAAAGCATTTATATCAAATCAGTGCGATAGTCTGTTCATTCACGAGTACTTTTCAATTTTTTTTATTTTTCTACGACCAACAGAACTGGAAAAATTAAAAAAATTGTGTAGCAACGCACTCAAAATGCATCAAAAATCCACATTTATGCAATTTTCTCGTGCAGCACAGGCCCGATTTTGCAGAAATTTTTTTCCCTTTATCTTAACATACGTAAAGAAAAAAAAGGAAAAATCCAACTTCCCAACTACATCACTATCATATGACAATGTGTTAAAATCAAATCGCTATTATCAATTCCAGACTTATTCTGATTGTGAGAGATAGATTTAAACTGCAGATTTCTAACGCTATAATTAAGAGAAAAATCGTAGGAATCTGGACAAAAAGGATGGAAAATCACATACATTTTTTGGGAATGGGGTTGTAGGCAACTCTTCGCGAATAAGTAAGACTTTTCAAAATAACTCTAGGACTATTTTGGTCCTTGTTCAAACCTTTCTTCGGGAACAGCTGTTTTTAAATTTTTGCGATTTACGCATAAATGTGTAGATACGCCACAATTTAAGCCCTAGGAAAAGTTTCTACGATAATTACAGTTCCTCCTTTTGAAAAATTTCCATATTTCACGGTTTTTAATTTTTGTTTTTACTAAAAAGTTGTTGACCGATTTCAATTGTCCAAAACTCATTTTTAAGCGCTGTTACATACGATTTTATGTTTTGAAGATAAAGTGGAGATTGAAATAGAAAATCAGTGCGCAAAGCAAATGATTAAGATACTTTTGCGTCCCATTTCGTATGGAATCGAATTTATCCGCCAGCATCCTCAAATATGCTTCAAATAAATCAATAAAAAAATGCAAGCTTGGCAACATTTTTTCAGGCTCTGATAATCTCAGAAAAATCAAATTACGAAAAAATTAAATAAGTTTTTAGTTATCTCAGTTTTAGTTAAATTTTATTTAGTTTTCTTACATTTTCTTAAAATCAAATTTTGAGCTTTAAGAAATTGTACACACTGCAAATCTCAGATTTTTGAAGTGTGTTATTTTAACACGCTTTAGTGTGTTATTGTGACGTCACCCATTTGATTTATATTGTAGTCACTATTTACACGCTTTAAAGTGACTACAATGTTAATCGAATGGGTGACGTCACAATAACACACTAAAGCGTGTTAAAATAACACACTTCCAAAAGCTGAGATTTGCAGAGAGAAAAAACAAAACTAGCAATTATCCTAATGACCATAAATCGTGCCATTAGCATCCTCAATAGGCCGGTTCTCGTTCGATTACGGAAGATAAGCAGCATTGGACGTGGTTAGTTCTCAGTCCGGAGACCACTTGGAAAAACGACACTCGGACTTGGAAAGACGAAAAATCAATTGCAAAAGGCGAACAAAAATAAAAGCTTATCGAACCCTACAAATGTCACAGGCCGCCATGAATTCTATTTTAAAAAGCTTTTTTCTACTGCGTTGTTTCAACACACGTAGGTGTGTTGTTTAACACACTTTGCGGAAACAACACACTTTAGAGTGAATTAAAAATTACTACAAGAAAACAACACACTTAGGTGTGTTGTTTCAACACACTTTACATTTGCAGTGTGAGCATTAATGCCAGGTTTACATTTGCAAGTACTTTCGCGAAAGTAAGGCGTTTTTGACACGAAAGTAGAACTTTCGTCTTCACTTACGCCATGTAAACACTTGTATTTCGTGCAAGTAGAGACACATGAAAGCGACTTTCGTGAAAGTACTTGCAAATGTAAACCTGGCATAAGCCAAAAAAATTAACATTTTGCGAGTTAATTGCAAAAAACTGCATTCAACCCTCACCACGAGATCATGGTTAAACTTTGACCGGCCATAACTTTGAACCAAATCAACTTACAAAGCTTGTTGAGGGCTCATTTTTTAGATAATTTTATTCTCCACAACTTTAGATTGATCATTATCAGCTATCATTGCATGCAAACGAGTTATTTAATATAAACAAGCTCTCCCTCTTTTTCAATATGGCGGCTTTTCCCAAGCCACTGCGACCCCACAAACTTGGTTTTATCATTGTCAGATGTACCCGAACAAATGCCAAAAAAAATTTTGTACCTCTTAAAATGCAATTTCATTTACTAATTTGACTGGACTATGTGTCTATTTAGTGAGTCCGGATTGCTTTCCTGGAACATCCAAAAATTCAAACGCAGAATTCATCGCTCCTCATCTGACTTTTCGTAACCTTTGACCTATTCTATCCCTCGCACTAAGCTTATTTCTAGACGAAACCATGATTTCTGAGCTTAGGACTGCCATATAAAAAAGTGGTTGGTAATCTTCGTCATTGTCCGATCCTCACCGAATCTTTTCTAAACTGATAAATGCCTTTACAGGAAGTTTATATACAGCTGAATATAGGTGTCTAGTCCTGCCTGGTCAAAGCGACATTATTTTCATTTCCTTGCAAGCCCAACAAAGGTAAGTCGGTAAATTGTTTCATAGAGAATATTCGACTTGATCCTGTATTCTGTATACCTTTATCGCTGTGGCATGCTTGCAAAAAAGGCACAAACCGCCCTCTAGCGGCGAAACTATGCGGAATTCAAAAAAAAGGAAAGAGAAAATTTTTAGGTAATTTTATGCTCTACAACTTTTCTCTTTTGATATTTTCGCCAAAATGCATAGTTTCTCCTCAAAATAGAGAAAAAGTTGAAAAAAAAGTTAAAATTCATATATTTCTGAAAAACCACCGTTTTTTAGTTACTTTAGCACGTTAAGTTTCCAATATTTTTTACAAAACTAATTAATAAGTCAAGTGGGAGATATTGTAATTGGATTTTTTCATCTAATTAACATTTTGAGATGTTGTACGCAGATTGAAGGCAGTAGGTATAGAATTTACATGATGCTAAAATAATATTGTTAAATTTTATATTGAAAGAATTGACAATTGAGAGTGGATAACATTGATGAGATCATAAATATTTAACGTAAATCTTTTGTATCGCAATTCATCTTTTGGAATTCATTGTTTGTTCTTATTTGGTTACCAATTTATTCAGCTCTTTCTTGTGAAGTATGCTTATAGCCCTTTTTTTCCTCATAATCTTAGAATTGAGGCGGCTTCAACAAACCGAAACCGAGTTAATATTTTATGACGTCTGATGGAGTTTCTAAGGAATTTTCAAGGTTTATTCAACAAATTGATAAATTTACTGTATATATTCGCACGGTGGTAATTCTATTTGAATATCTTTTTAGCATTTGTCTCAGTTGGAAACAGATTTGAGACGGACACGTCATACTAATCTGGTCTGACATTTTTTTAAAACACATTCTTAGTACATTTTACATAAGTTTTTGGATGTGACTGCGTGACATGCCTTAGTCGAAGCTCCATATGTCTTCTCTCTAATCTACTTCAGTTGTATGAATCAAAAAGTCATTACCATGGGTCATGTCGTATCATCCGTTCACAAAATACATAGAAAGGAGCTGTGCCATATTACTCAATGCACATCCAGACTATTGCGTCTCATAGTTTCTTTCGCACAGGAAGAGTTATTTTTTACATCGAAAAAACTTAAAAACAAAACTCATTCAAAAACACTGTTTGTATTTTCGATTCCAATGGTCTAAAGTAGCCTTTGATATCCGTAAGGGGTCTGTAGTAGTGTGCTGAAGGAGCCCCCGAATAGTTCATCGAGTCCTTACGGGTGTATGATAATATATGAAGTATTAGTGGGGTAAGTTAGAACCAAGCTTAATAGTTTTGCTACAAAATTAAGCAACATTAAAAAACGGTCTACCTTTCAACGGGCTATTCGCACAACGTCGACGGCAGCGTTGGAGACTCTGCTCAACTTAGTACTCTACTCCATCTTGCAGTATATAAGTCTGCTGTAAACGCTGTACTAAGGCTGAGATAATATGGCAATCTGGGCGATCGTCTTTTGCGGAGATCAGCTACAATTGCCGGTATAATGTGAAAAGTAATATCTCAAAGTTTAAGCCTGCGTCCACTAAATCGGCACTTTTTCTTTGCGAAAAATGCCGAACGCGATTTTTTTTACAAAATGATTTTTCATATTTTTATAAGCTTAAATTCAAAATGGCGTCATCCCCACCCTCTTGCTAAACTTACAGTGAAGGGAAACGCGTTTAATTCTATATCTCAGAAACTATGCATTTTACGACAAAAATGTATATAATGTTTTTTGTAGATAAATAAGTGATTTAACTTTTTTATTTAGAAATTTTTTTGTAAAGTCAATATGTACTGAGCTATGGTGCTTCAAACTTCACATATCACTTTCTTTGCACTATATTTCGGTAATGGTTAATTCTACATGAAAAAATTCTTCGTAGGACTTATAGAACGATCGATTATCTATAATTTTTGTTATAATCAGTTTTTACGTAGGGCTAATATTTCACGAGTTATAGCGCTTTAAATGTCAAAAAACTTAAATTCAAAAGTAGTTTTCTGCCAATATCTTTTTAATTACACTTTACTGCACAGCATGAACGGAAAAAAGTCTCCAATTTCCTGCAAGCCACCTGTTAGAGAATTGCACAAGCTAAATATTACCAATAGTTTTCCGTTCGAGCTGCATACTCATATAACAAAAAGGGCACGGAATTATTTGGTGAACGGAATTCCGTGCATCTTTTTACGTGTTTTTTATATAGGGAACGGAATTCCGTTCGAACTCCATACTAGGCTTAAGCCGATTTAAGGTACTATTAGTGTGTTAAAAAAACATTTTTTTTCGATTTTTTTTCATAAAAGGGTCTATAAATGTGCCGAGAATATGTATTTCAAATTTGAAGTCCAAATTCAAAATAGAAAAAAAGTTATACTGATTTTTGCATAGCGATGCTGCGTAAATTCCTTTTTATATTATTCTAACGCTATTCTTATAACGCGTTTTTCTCGAAATGACATTTTTTATATTTGCGCAAACTCTAGCTCAAACACTTTTTATCCGATATTAATTAAACTTGGCTCATTTTGTTTATTATTATGCCTATTGTGCATGCCCCCACGAACGTGGTGATTTTTTTTCTTTTTTCCCCGTTTAGAGACTTAAAAGCGCGGGAAAATGAGGCTGTTTTTAAAAATTTTTTTTCAAATAAGCGGCATTTTTCGAAAATACGCTTTACTTCCGGTTTTGGTGGGGGGATGCACAACTAAATATGTCTTTATTGAAATACCATTCGATTTTTGTTTTTCACATGCACTGGAGGGGCTCCATCATTTGCGCAGATTCGCGATCTTTTTTTTTCGTCAACTTCAACCCCCTCTATATTAGTGAAAAAAAATATAATTAAAAAATAATTTTTTTTCTATAAAATATAGATCCTAAGTAAAAAAATTTAGCTCCAAAAGGTTATTTTTTCACTTAAAAAAAAATATTTAAAAATGGCGTTTTTTTAACTTCACTCGCTAATAGTACCTTAAGACAAAATTAAGTTAATTACGAATTCTCCGTTTTATAACCCCCCTCTACACAAAATTTGATTCTCTTCGGAACAATATTTAGAAAGTTATGATACATTCTTTTTTCGATTATCTCGTCCAGATTGAATATCTTTGAATTTTAAAATCGCTCTGCTGTAAAATCATGTGTTTGACTTAAGCGGTTTTTCCTTATGGCCACAGAATTTTTTTGAAATACCAAAGTTGTCGCGGTCAAAAAACATATACGTGTTAATTAAAATGCCCTAATGTCATACAGACGGTGTCTGTCACCTTGTTTTTTAATGCACATTAAGTGCCTAATGTCCATTTAACAAATGCACATTAAGAGCGCTGTCTGTCCTGGGTATAATATAATGTAATACCAGTAAATTTGGGGACATCCATAAATTACGTGAGGTGATTTTGGCGATTTTTCGACCCCCTCCCCCTTTGTGAGATGTCGTGAGATTTGGCTCGACCCCCTCCCCCTCCCTCAATCTCACGTGAGATTTTTAAAATTTTAAAAAATTTGTAGGATTTACACTATTATGCGTATTTCTAGTGTAAATACCTTAATCTGTGCTTGATTGCTTTTAGAAATCATAATTTGTGTTGAAGAACAGTAGAGGGGAGGAGGGTATTATGGAATACCATTTACATTTCTAAAAATTACTAACTGGTTTTTGAATAAAAATCCTCAAAATCATTATGAGTGCATACTATAACTAATTATCATGAACTGTCACTTGTAAAAAAACTACTATTTATTTTCTTGTTATAAAAAAAATGTGTTTAAAAAAAAGTTGCAATTGGAGGTTAATATGGAATAGTCGGGTAATATGGGATAGGTGGTCTCAACCAATGTTTTTTTTAAAAAATGTACTATGGTTATAAATTAGACTATATTGCTATTTATATAATTAATAATTATTATTTAGGTATCAATATTATGCTCAAAACTCATTTTTATTCAGTTTATTTTTTTGGGTTATATGGATTACCATGTATTCCATAATACCCGACAAGCCATCTTGGAAAATGAACCTTTAAACTGATGGACAAAAAATTGTCAATTAAAAAACGACCACAGTATAACAAACTGCAATTCTTTTAGTGTTTGTAGTGCTTAACATCAATGTTCAAGACACATGTATACTGGTAGATTCAAATGTTTGAAAACTTACCAACAGAAACTCTTGAAAATCATTAAACACATTTTGTTCTGTAGCGAGTGGTACGACATCAACAAGCTCTCAACTCTCACTGCATTGCATCATGGGAGTTTTTCTTGACTAGATCATGATATTCCGACATAACAGCAGCAACAAACACAGCCAAAACCTCGGTATTCCATATTCCCCGACTATTCCATAATACCCTCCTCTCCTCTACCACAAAATCATAACAGCACCAACTCGGCATGCACCCAATATAAACTACAATACCTGTGGATTACCATTTAGCAGGTGATTCTGCCTACCCTTTGGAAACCAACCTCAGGGTGCCTTACAGGGATAATGATTTCTTAACAAGAGAACAGAAAACTCGTGTATTTGTAGAGCAAGCATATGGAATATAAAAAAAATTTAGAATTTTACAATATATTGACATACGAAGGTTGACTTTGGCATCCATTGATTCGTTTTTAGAGAGTAACGACTTGACTGTTTGAATAGTAATGGTAGAGCCATTTATGACTCTGGAGATATACAAACTTTGGAGCATTCTTCTATAGATGTCATCTTTGGGCAAAAAGCCTCTGACTGAATGACCCAGGGGGTTATCCTGGAATGCGATTCGAAAGTCATGAAATTCGGAAATAAGAAAATGGTATCCTCCACCAATGCTAATTCGAATTAAATTTGTCCGCCTGTTATCGGATTTCAGTCCGCGAGTAAAGCCATTGCCGCATGCGCTGCATTTATTTGTTTGTTTTAAAATATTCTAAAAACTCTTTAAATATTCTTGAAACAATTTATTGTTCGCATCAAAATGTCAAATTAAGTTAATAAATGAAGTTGGTTGGCTGAAAATAATTTCTTTTCGAAGATTTATCAGACATCGCTACTAGCTTCCGTTTGCTTCCTACTTTCGTATGGCCTTAGAAAAGCGGAGTCTGAAGTCGCAGCCAACTTCTCAAATTGACGTTTGAGCCGCCTGTACATCAGGATACAGATTCAAGAAGTGAGGATCTGTTAGACTTCCATTCTTCACAACTCTCGATAATGATAACAAAAGGTTTTCAAAATCTATCTTGGCCTCTAGTAGGTATGTCAGAGCAGATGGTCGTCGATTCAAAATTTGAGTCCTGTAAGATGCTTAGATAACTAATTATGTCGCCTGGTGCAAATGTCTGCTTTTTGTAGTGACAATGCACCGCAGATAGCGTGTGTTCTGACTGATGTGAAAAGACCCGATTCTTAATATAATCTCTATGATTGCAGTAGGATTGGGTACATTATGCACTTGAGATACTTAGGAGGGCATTAGGTTCCAGGTTTTTCAATTAGGCTTCTAGGCCTTTTTGTTTTGTTTAAGCTTAGACCCCCACACTAGTTCATCGTAGGGTCGCAATCTGTCCAAAAATGGTGGTATAAGTCAATGCATACATTACTTTCGCAGTTTTTCCCAGACCATTGTATAAAAAGATAAGAATTTTTCATCACGTCTTCATTCCCAGGTATTTAAATTATTTTCTTTACTTTTTTTTGGATGTTCCAGTTGGATGGTATTTGAAACAGTGAACAAATACAGTGGAAACGGCAGTGCAAAATTTTTATACCCAATTGCTATTGAGTCGAAATATAGTAATAGTATCACGTATACTTTTGATTCATTATTCCTTCTCTATTTGCAATATGTTTTGATAAAACCTTTCGCCATGTTCATCTGATACTGCACCAAGATTTTCGTGAATGAAATCTAAATGCGGGTCCGAAAAGACGATTTTAAAGATTTTCTCATTTACAGATATTGTTAAAATTGAAAAAAACAAAAAGATATTAAGAAATATTGCAAAAAAAATACAGAAAAATCGAAAAATACCCATTTTGAGGGCTAAAACCCCCTAAAAAGTGGGCTTCTCGGAGTAGAAAATCGGTAGACTTTATAACCCCTTATTAAAAAGCATAAAAAGAAGCGCTCTGCCAATTTTCAGCCTGTACCTAATTATTTCCGCTATATCGCTTTTTCCGGCTTAATTTACCTGTACTATTAATTTAACCCAGTTTTCTCGCGATTTTACACTTTTTCTTGCGGAAAAAAATTACGTGAGATTTGCGGAAACCCTCCCCTTCCCCCACGTGAGATTTGGTGAGATTCGGCTTGACCCCCTCCCCCCCTAAACACCTCACGTAATTTATGGACGTCCCATTTGATATAAGTGATAATGCCATATTACCAAGAAAGTTATATTATTAATGCTCCCCATTTTTGCATTAGTCAGTCATTGAGAAATCATATAAGCTGAACACCCCATTTTTGAAGATCAAGTTGTAAACGTTAATTCTGTCTTCAGAAATAGGATGCTCACATTAGAAAGTTGCTCTTTCGTTAAGTATTTACATGTGGGATTTTCAAAAAAAAACACCCAAAATTTCGCATTGCAGACATTTCAGCATGGTTGGCCAAATTCTATAGTAACTTCATTCCGTGTCGCCTTCTTTGTATCGATAAAAATAAAACTATAAGTAAGATTCTATACTCAAGACTAATAAATCAAAATGTTGTATGTATAAATCCTTACTGAGCAACAAAATCAATTGCCTGCCAAATATAAACACGCATTTAACAAATTTACAAACAGATGTCAATCACAATTGTGCTAACATAAAAAAAGCATGCCACACATTTTCACTATACTCAAGCACAAAATCTGCACGAACTTTTGAAGCAAAGCTTTTATGTTCAATTCCCAGAATACGCAAACCTTGAAAACACCACTGAGTACTATCAAAAATACTGCAAACATCCCCCCCCTAATAGTGCATATAGTGTATAAATTGCATCTCCATGTACAGATCCCAAGAGATAAAAATTCATTATTCGTAGATTTCTCTAAATAAACCGTAAAACCCTGTCAAAATCAATTTTAATTCGATAGCACCATAAAACCTTCAATATCCTTCGGCTTGGACCCTCCATAAATTCAATTTATATCCTTTACCATTCGAAAGTGTTACCCAGAAACATTTACACAAAAAGATTTTTCTAAAGGTAAGAAAATCCAATTCGATTATTTACTCCTAGATATTTTTTGGAAGGATACCTTACACGTCCTTGCTACATCCACACTAGCGAAATGCCATCGATTTTTTTCTGTCGGTTGTACTTTTCGATAAATCCAACAATAAAAATTCATGCCATGTCCAAATTTCCACTCAGAAGTAATTTAAACAAATCTCTGGACAGGGTCACGACCGGAAAGTCCTTAATTGGGAAGTTACGGGCCGCATAATTTTTATTGTCATGGCCGCCGCTGGGACTAGTCAATGTTAGTTTTTAGCGCAAGATCAGCTAAAAGGCAACTAGCTAAAAGGACGAGCTTACTGCAATTCCATCGTTACAGATAAAATATTCAAAGTGGTTGGCGCGGTAGACAAGTGAAAATATTGTGGCTATTTGCGGAATGCAGGATGAGATGAATTTTCTCGTATAGTTGTGGGGGAGGATTTTGGGGGTGATGTACGTCTTATCGTTCTTGAATGATGGTAAGCTAGATGGGAGAAAAAAGACATAATTCTGTCAAACTTGCAAAAGACTTGTGGAAGATTAGAAAAAGTTTGTGTGCGGTGAATATAAGTGAGACATAAAGATATCCTGGAATTAATTAATATTTAATTAAAGGGATTTGTTAGTATATGTTTTTTGATATTTCGTAGACGTGACATTATTTTAAGGATTATACTTTCAGAATGTGTGATTTGAAGATTTTCTGCCCAAATTATTAATGGTATCAAATCAGACAAAAAAAATTAGAAACACGAAAGAATTTCGTATTGTGATTATTCATTAACATCCAACTTCTGCGAAAAAAAATCATTTGTCTTAAGAGAATTGTTTATGTTTTCTAAAATGCACGTCGTAATTAACGAAAATCTTTAACATAAATTTCTATTATCTTAAATAAACATTTTATAGGAGGTGTAAAATAAACATCCATTTTTCATATTAGATGCATGACGTCACAAAAGCTTGAAAACTTAAAAGCTCGACTTGGTTATCGTGGAATAAGCTTTTAAGAGCTTTTAAGCTTTCAACATTTTGTGTCGTCATGCATATATATGCAAAATCTTCTATAAAAAGGGAAATTTTTATAAATATTATTTTATATCTACATATACAAGGTGTATACCTTTAAGCTTACAAAGCGGCCGGCTGTGGCTAGGTTTTGGATAGTCGAACAAAAAATCGTATGGGTGGGGGTAAATCTTAACGGTTTAGCAGCTAGGGCGTTTTGAAGTTTTTTTTGGTAGAGGTTTACATATCACCCTGTATTTTTGTAACCCTTTGAGCTATTTTCATGAGTAAGATATCAGTGTACGCAGAATACTCCCACTTATCTAAAACAATCAAAATAAACTACCTAATTACTCCTTTAATCCCTCATGGGACATAGGGCGAAAACAGTTGCCCTCCGGCGGACTCTGTTTTGCGCGTCAGCTCTCAGCTCTGACCAGGATCTCCCAGTTGTTGCGGCCTCTGCTAATAGGGTTCTCCTCCACGTTGTTGTTGGTCTTCCGACTCGACGGGATCCTTGCGGATTCCAGTCAAGGACCTGTTTGGCTAGATTCTCGTTTTCGCGTCCAAAGGTGTGGCCAACCTAATTCCATTTCCTTGGCTTGATTTGGTCGCCTATCCTTGCTTGGCCGGCACGGCGCCATAGTTCCTCATTTGTAATTCTATCATGCCAGCGGATTTTTAGGATATGACGTAGGCATCTGTTGATGAAAACTTGTAGGCGCCCTGTGATGAATTGGGTGACTTTCTATGTTTCGCAAACGTACAAAAGAACTGCCTTAACGTTGGAGTTGAATATCCGCAATTTGGTGTTAATTGAGATCTCCGTCGATCTCCATATGTGAAACAGGCATGCATATGCGCTTCTTGCTTTATTTATTCTGGAACTGACGTCTTCTTCTGTACCGCCGTTTTCGGTAATAATACTACCGAGGTAACAGAATTTGTCTACCAGTTCCACGCCACGGTTATTTAGCGCTGTTGGTTCAAGGGTATTTGCATTTATCCGCATTTCTTTGGTTTTAGTCGGATTTAACCTTAAGCCTGCCGATCTACTTTCTGTTGCCAAATTGTTTACCATGTTTTTGAGGTCCTGGTGTCTGTGGGCCAGCAAACAGATTCATCTGCGTAGTCGAGATCCTTAAGGCGGTCTAGCAATCCCCATTGAATGCCACCTGTTCTACTAGCTAGAGCGCTGACAAGGATGTCATTTATTACTATAAGAAATAGTAATGGTGAAAGTATGCATCCTTGCGTTTTCCTGAGCTCACTTCAAAGCTGTCGGATAATTTTCCATTGTGAAGAGTTGCATTTGGAATTGCTGTAAAGAGCTTTTATCAATTCTATTACATATTTTATTCGGCAGTCCACGTTGCCGTACAGCTCGCCATATAAAGCTGCTATTGACCAAGTCGAACGCTTTCTCATACTGTATGAAAGCAAGGTAAAATAATAATAATAAATAATAAGGTAAAGGGGGGATCGGAATTCAGTAGGCTGCTCCACTATGATTCTCAAGGTGTTAATATGGTCTATGCAGGAGCGGCCTCTCTGAATCCAGCCTGCTGTCTTCTAAGCGTTCGGTCTACTGCCTCTCCTATCCTAGATAGTAATATATGGGACAAGATTTTTCCCACATTAGATAATAGACAGATGCCTCTCCAGTTGTCACATATTGGTAGGTCCCTCCTCCGGAAACGTACAGGTGTTCCATGCTATTTCCAGGATTGGCTGTAGCGCATCTGCTATGAGGCTTGAGTCGGCTTTCCACATTTCTGGCGGGATGCCATCTTTTCCAGCTGCTTTACCATTGGCCATTGCATGAATTGCGGTTACTATTTCTGTCTTGGATGGTGCATTGCACGGGTGGCGATTCTTATTGGCTGTGCATTGTTGTTATTTTCTTCAGGTTCCTGCGAAAAAGAACCATTCAGGGCGGCGAAGTACTAGTCTCTCCATCTTTGGAGTTGCTCCTCGTCGCTGCACAGCAGCTTTCCATCCACACTCTTTACGGCACGTTTTTTAGTAGAGTGCTTTCCCGAGAGCTGTTTAGTAATTTGGTACAGCACCTTACTGTAATCATATAAAAACCCTGGCAGACCAGCTTAGGCCACAGACAGAGCGCGACACACCATGAGTTTTAGTAAATATAAGGTTTAAACTTCAATTTAAAAAAAAAATTATCCTTCTTGTCGTTGGCCCAAAAAAGTTATTCAAGGTCAAAGGTCGCGAAAATGGTTTTTCGCCAATACTTCGTAAACGGTAAGTGCAATTCCAAAATAGTCAATGAAAAAAATATAGATATTGTGATTCTCTGCAAAAAAGCTCTTTATACTTTTTTCTCTAGGAATGACCGTTTGGGAGATATCGCGATTTTAATCATTTTTCATACAAAAAAATTATATAAATTCTGGTCTGCCAGGTCACGGGTTAGGCCACAGCCAGGGCGCGGCACACCATGCGTTTTAGTCATTACTAGGTGTATACTTCAATTTAAAAAAAAATTATCTTTCTTGTCGATAACATAGGTTTGGACTAAAAAACTACCACTAATATTATCTAATTTCTCGCCTTAGGCCACACTTTAGATTAGGCACACCACGCCTAAAGTATTCTCCTATCTCTAATGTTACTTACAATAGGTTTTGTTGTCTTCTTCCCGATAACATAGGTTTTTCAGCGGTCGACTCTCGGTCTATTAGCGTATTTAAGTTTGTCATTTTTGTTGAATATATGCCGGTTTACAATGACACCCATTTGCCCTAAATTTTCAGGCATTTATAAAATATAACATAACCAAAGAAATACAGAAAAGATATATAATTCACGGTCACCGAGAGAACAATAGGTCCAAATGTGACAATCGGTGATCGTGTCAGTAGAGACTAGTACCTAATAAAGGTTGCAGTCTGACATTAGCTCATTATAGACGAGGATGTATGCACCCAGTCGCAAAAGCTTTTCTAACAGTGTATATACTGAATATACAAGGGACAAGCATCGCATGCGAGCAAAGGGTGCATTATGCTTTAATTTCTGAGAATTTTTCTGCTTGATTTCTTATTTGTATGAGTGCGAGAGTTCGTTCATTCATCGGTTTATCGAGGACGTAAAATGCTTTGGCAGCCAAAAGCTTTGCTGCAAGTTTGCTGAATATACACGTAGCAGCAGTAGAAGAAACTAAGCTTCTAGTTCATTTTTGGCCACAGATGTCACCTTTGTCCGATGTACTCCACATGAAGTTGGCTGAATTTGACCTATTTCGACGATTCGTTCAAAATTAAGTTAGTCGAAATTGGGCAAAAAAAATTCTTTGGGAATTAATAAAAATTCATTGGAAAATCCAAAAATTGATTAAATATGAATAAACGCATTGATATATCGAATTTAGAAGCTAGTTTTTCAAATTAGGCGTACACATAAAATATCTTAGTAATTAACGAACTTGGCCCTGAACCGGATGAACACAAGCGGCCATATTTTTTGGGGTACATTTGACTGCAGCGCCACCATTAATCAAACGAAAATTGAGAAGACGGAGTTTATAGAACCAACAAAGAGCTTTTAAGCTTTTGAGCTTTTGTGACGTCACAAGAAAATTTTAAAATACGAAATTAACTGGGGTTTTTCGATTATTTTGTATGTTTAAGATGCACAAAAAACAATCTGTAATTGTGTTTAATTTTTTTGTTATATGTTATGTAAGTAAGTAAATAAGATTTATAAATAGAAAAAAATGAAAACGTATTCATCCAGAAGAATTATTCTCCAAAGGGCGAAAAAACCCGAAAAACTTGGGTTCATAAGTGCTTTGGGTCGAGGTCTAAGTTTAGGACTACCTTAACATTAAAAAAAGGGATAAAGCAATCTAGAAAAAAAAATTAATAACACACACGATTCCTAGCAACATAATTTCACCGCTCAACAGAGATAAAAACGATTTAGTACAACCTTGACTAGTAGCCAACAAAAAATGGTCACATACTTTTTATGTGACTTCTTTGCATTGGATACCAACGCCCCCTTTTTATAGGATTATTATACCACCCCGAAAAAAATAAAAACAGGGCTACATTTCGTTTCCTTTTGATAACGAGGGATGACAAACGATCCTGTTTCTGCCTCTTTAACTCACTCAAGACGGAAGAAATTGCCAACTATAAAGCATGCTTCGCTTATAGCTTAGACGCACACGAAGCGATAAAGAAACATTTTCCATATCACGAATCCAAAAACGCGGTCCAATAAAAATCAAGGATTTACGGCATAAAATCCTGAGTGCAACGCATAAAATCCAAATTAGTTTACAACACTGGCAACGAGGCTGTGGAGCTTTTGCGTTATCATACCACCAAAAATTTGTGTGCGTTTTTAGCACTATATAAATAATCCCTTAATTGACCAAAAGGAGCTAATCATAATCCTTTTAGATTTAAGGGATAAAACTAATTAAATTCAAATCGCTCTATTGTTGCCCACGCTCATGAAGGGACCTTATCAGAGGAGAATAAATTTCTAAGGACGAAAGAGAGTGAGAGAGAGACTTGTGGCCATTAAATCTCTGTAAACGGCTCTGGGTGTCTATAAATCAGTTTAACGGCGCCCCCTAATGTTCTGGAGAGGCTCCACTCAGGGCGCCTTTTTTAGCATTGTGTAAAGATGAGAAAATTAGCAACGATAATTTCTCTTTTTTTGGTGGAGTTCTTTTGTGTAGTGGCATTAAGTTCACATCGTACCCTCTACAAAAAAAGGAGAAAAAAAAACATTTTTTACCTTGACGTTTTGGGACAACAAATTTGGAAGAACACTTCTTTGTCCTTAGGACAATTTGTCACATCAATTGGTGACAAATTTAATGTTGTGGAAAGTGAAATTTATTCTGTTTATGATGGATTGCATCTAGCCAATGAAAAAAGTGATTGTTGTCGTCCCTTTTGTGATTTAAGTCCTTTTTTTCACTCACCAGGCAACAACAACAAAAAATGGGAATTTTATGGGGATTCCTTGTATATATCCGTATGTTCTACGCCTCGCCCTATAATAGAAGATTGTTTTTATGGCGGCTTTTATAGGTTGTTGAAGGAAATTGTTTGACAACGAGGGGATGTGTTGCGTATCCTTAGGACATACAGGGTAGTAATAATCTTGTTACAAGGAAGGTATGAATCGCGTAAGTTCAATTCCCTTGTTGATGCGAGGGCTTTTTAGGAGGGGATGGACTCGGCTGTGTGGATGATTTAACTGGGGAATTGATAGTAACTTTATCATACTCTCGACAGTTTATGTAGTACTCATCTTGACTTAGGGTTGTTAACCCCTATAAGTCATGTAATTGGATTATTCTTGTTGAAATATGTTTTAATTTTGAAAGGGTTTTTATGGTCGATTTTATGGTAAAAAGCTTTTTTTTATGAAAATCTTTACGGAAATGTTTTTTGGTGTATTAAAAGCTTTAACGTATTTTATGGTAGATTTAAGGACTTTGACGTCGTTGTTTTGAATGCATGAAAAGTGCTTTTTAAACGACTATATACGATTTGTATTGAATTCATTGGAGCTTTATTTTAGTAGGTATGGAAATTAATGTAACGCTTGCCACACTGATTTGAACGCTCTCGATGAAGGCATGAAAATCTAAAAAGGCGTCCGCCAAAGGTATGCACGCTTCTGCTATAGGCATGAATATCTACAAATGCACCATTTCTGCCGGGTTCCCCAGGGGCCAATTCTGATACCTGCTTTATTCCTTAGCTTTTTTTTTGTTTACGAGCGATGAGAATCTTACATCGGTCAAGCCGCAGGGAATGTGTGCGAGTGCCTGTCTTAGGCTTCCATGCCTATGACAGGAGACTACGCTGGGGTACGCACCCAGACGGTTGTGTCATATTCCTACTGACTGAACTTACCCACGTTTTTTTGCATTTTTGCATGACGTTCAAGTCCGTTAAGGCATTACTGCAGTCTGGCGTCATCAGCATGACCCTTAAAAACATGGGGATCCCTCTAAGATCTCACCAGAGCCGGAACAGTCTAGCCATCTAGCTACCTAGCTGCTACCTCTCCTTGCATTTCTTTGCCTTTCTCTGTTTCTTTGGGCTTCGTAATGCTTAAGCTTCTGGTGAATGGCCTTCAGCGCCACTTCCATCCTTTTTCACACAACCTCCGACCTTATCATATGGTCCAAGAGTTAGCTGGACTTCAGCAATTGCTTCCAACGCAGTCCTGTGCTCCGCAAATTTCCGGCATTTAAAGAAGACATGCTCTGCGTCCTCTTTATCGTCCGGGCAGTCCGGGCAGAACAGTGAATCGTCCAACCTGAAGCGGTGAAGGTATGCCCTATAACCTCCATGTCCACTCACGAACTATGTGAGGTAACCACTCATTTCCCCATGTTCCCTTATAACCCACTTCTCCACATTTGGTATGAGTCTATGGGTCCATCGGCTTTTAGTAGACTCGTCCTACTTCCTCTGCCATATTGCGATGGAGTGGCTGCGCGCCAGAGTCCGCCGTACTTCCTTGGACCCCCCTCTTGCATATTCCCGGGTCGTACAACCTCTTGCCCTCTATTGCAAGAATATCAATGGGAATCATTCGAGTTATCGCGCATGCTGCTTCGTCAGACGTAGTAAGTTATTCACAGCATGCCCGAAGGGCACTTAACCGATACGCCGAGTTTATTTTCCTCCTATTGCCCGTTCTGTTCAATACCGTTGCCCACACTGGCGCTGCTTACAATAGGACCGAATTAACCACACTTGTGATGAGGAGGCGTCGGCTTGGCCTGGGACTCCCTATATTAGGCAGCATCCTCGCGAGTGCTATGCCCGCCAAGTGTAGCCCGAAGTTCAGCCTTCGGTCAATTATCACTCCCAAATACCTTATTGCGGGCTGGGAGCGGTTGACCAGGTCACCTACTTTCAACGCTATGGTCTCCACCTTTTCCCGCTTGCTGATTAGCACTACTTCCGTTTTGGGCTCAGCTAGCATTATACCAGCGTTCTCGAGCCACGTTTTTATTTCCCAAATGGGATCGTTCTCTATTTCTTCGAGTCGCTTTCCTACTACATCTACCCCGATGTCATCGGCGAACCCAATAGCGACCGCTTCTCCATCGTACATGATGATCCACAGAAGAGGACCTAGGACGGAGCGTTGGGGGACTCCGCAGGTTGTCCTATACTCCCTGACTCCCTCTTCTGACTCGCAGTGTAGTGTCCTACCTACAAGGAATTCTATCACAATGCGCACTAGATCCTTCGGTGTATCAAGTTTTATAAACGCCTCGACGATCTTGCGGAAAGCATTTTTTACGTCAAGGGTTATCAATGCGCAACTCTTATTCACATCCATTGATGCCCTTGCAAGGCTAGTCACCATATTGACAGCATCCGTTGTCGAACTAGCCTTCCTGAACCCGAATTGCCTTTTCGACAAACCGCCTTCCTCCTAGGCGCTTGGGAGTAGTCTGTTGTATATCACAGTTTCGAAAAGCTTGCCCATAGTGTTAAGAAGACATATCGGCCTGAAAGCCGACGGGTCCGCTGGGGGCTTACCCGGCTTCGGGATGAGCACAAGCTTTTGACGCTTCCATTACTCAGGGAACACTTCTTCCCTCAGGCACGCTGTGAATACTTGGGCGAACTCACCTGGTGCCCCTGGCTGGGCTTTTCCAACAATTTCTTCCTCAGTTAACTCTGGGATGTCTGCTTCATCTACGTTTACTGCAGGGAGGTTGTGCATATTCTGTGGAAACAGAGTCCATTCTATGTCTTGCAGCATTTCAGGGTAGATAATCGTTGGGGAACGCTTGCCCTTAATCGACGACATCACTACCCTGTAAGCACGCGGGTTACGACCCCCTTCCTTGCACAGACTCTTAAAGTGCTCCGTTTTACTCTTTCGGATGGCATTTTTAAGCCCTCTCCTCGCCTCTTTGTATTCCATAAGGAGTTCCTCGAATTCTAGCCGTTCCCGCCTTCGCTGGCAGCGCCTTCTTGCCTTTAGGCAAACCCTATTCCTTATCTTTTTAAATGACCCACTCTCAATCCCCTCCAACAATCGGTATATTCTCGAATACAATTCCCTTATTTGGGGCGGGGCCTCGAAAACCACATTGATGTGATTAGATAAAGCGCGAAAAAGGTCCCTCAAACTTATCGGAGACAACGCCGTTTTCTCCACGATCAAACTTTTGAGCCATCGTAGGAAGGTGGCAGCTCTGACAAAATTCTATCGCTACTATCATAGCGATTGATCCATCGAAATAAACGCTCTCCTGCCTCCACGGCAATAATCCTACACCCGCAGCACCACATTATCCAGTTTCGCGCACGATACAGGCAAAGAATTCGTTCATAAATAGAAGAACCCGACTTAGTCCAGTCAAATGGGACATTCGCTGAACATTTTTGTATACAGCAATTTTTTTTTAATGTTAAGGGGGTTGGTTGGGAGTATAAAACCGAGTTTTTGGGATCCGGAGGCGTTCGGCCGCCATCTTGTTTTGAGTGGTGAAAAATGGTTTTGCTTATTGCTCGGAAACCGTGAGTCCTACAGATTTTTTGTAAAAATATTTTTTTTTAGATAATCAAATTATCTACAACTTTCGTAAATAACGTTTTGCGGTAATATTAATAATAAAAAAGATATGGACGAAAAATGACAAAAGCGCTATAACTTTTTTATTATTGATTCTACATAAAAAATGCCTTCGAGAATTTTTGTAGAGCATTTTCTTCCGAATAATTTGATGTGGTCATTTATTGAATTAGGGTTGTTTTTGTTGATTTTGGAGCAATGCAAACGGAGAAGTTATAACAAAAGTTCTGCATATGCTTCCTTCTATATAAATATAATTGGAGTGTCTGTCAAAATAATTATAATTTTCTAACCCTATATGGTTATTTACATAATATTAAAGCAAAATCAAGTATGTTTAAAATGTTTGTCACTTTGTATGCCTGTCTGTCTGTTCTGGGCTAATCCCGGAAACGGTTAATCCGATTGCGACGGGGCTTTTACTGGAAGATTCAGTATTTTCTTGGGCTTCTTTAGTTTTGAGGTTTACAATTGCAATGATAAAAAATATAGTTTAAAAAAACTAAATATACGCTTTTATTTTAAAATGAACTAAAAAGTAAAAAATAATTTTGAATGTAAAGTTTTTATTGCTCCAGCCAGAATAGAGAAACAACTTACCTTTCGAAATTTAAAAAAGCGTGGGACTCTTTACCTATATTCTTATTTTATTAACACCGGATCTTTTTGCTAGCGCCCACGCTTTTTTGCATTTCGGAAGGAAGGTTGTTTCCATATACTGGCTGGAGCAATAAAACTTTGTCATTTTTCGTCCATATCTTTTTTATTATTAGCCGGGTTCCTTTTCTGCTAGTTTTTACTCGTATTTACTTGGAACTACTCCTGCTCTTACAGAGAATTAGATATGTTTTACTCAAATCGACAAAGTTTGCGTTCCTTTAATTTTTTACTCCGGAGTACTTAAAAGTAGAAAAGGAACACGGCTTTAATATTACGGCAAAACATTATTTACGAAAGCTGTAGATAATTTGATTATCTAAAAAAATATTTTTACAAAAATTCTGTAGGACTCACGGTTTTCGAGCAATAAGCAAAACCATTTTTCACACTCAAAACAAGATGGCGGCCGAAGGACACGCCTCCGGATCCCGAAAACTCGGTTTTATACTCCCAACCAACCCCGTTACACATTTTGGATTTCCGACCCCCTATAATATCTAAGAATTCAAACGCATGGTTCATTACCATCGCCTTCAACGCCCTCAACCTGACTCCTCTCAACCTGAAACCTCTTTTATCCTTCGAACTAAAGAGGCCTCCATACACGAGCGAACCAAACGAGAGCTCGACGCCAAAATTAGGGGTCCACTCACGATGGAGCTTCGAGCGAGTCAGTCCATTTCAGTCGATCTGTGCCATTTGTTAGCTTCAGGTGGTTACGCCATGAGTCTCATCCGAGTTTCCCCATACACAGTCAGATTTTGGCTTGGCTCAGGGCCATTTAGACGTGTGGATCGCTCATGTATGGTGCCTTAAGCTTACTACTAGACACCTAGCGCGAAATGGAGCGTTCAAATATCAATGATAGAACGCTTCTTAAGAAGCTCGGAGCGTTCCCTTCCAAAACCAATTCCATATTTTTTTTACCATTGCATCTCCGCAGAGGGGAGCACTCCTTTTAGAGCTGCTTTAAAAGCGTTTTAGAAGTAGTCAAAAAAGTAGAAAAAATCTTTTTAATAAAGTATTAATTCCGCCTGAGGATATGTGAATAAATAAACTCCGGTTTCGAAAAGCTTTTATATTTTTGTTCACCTATGCAATTCCCTTTGTCGCGGTTTTACCAAGCGGTCCCCAACTAAGTACTTCCCACGTCAAATGCTGCTTGACCGAACGAGAACCGGTCTATTGAGTATGCTAATGGTCACAAGATAATTGCCCGTTTACTTCGTTCTATAAAATTTCTTAAAGCTCCATTATTCCTTCCTTCGGAGCATATTGACAGCGTTCCAAATTCGTTCCCCTTATTAGCGCTCCGAATGTTTCCCCCGGGGCATCGCATCATAACGTGACCAAAGACGTGACGTATCGGTAGTACAAAAAATTCCTGCGATATGCCACAGCAAAAAAAAAAAGAAATGTAATGGACAGACGTGCCACAAAAAGGTCAGATCAGCACGATTTCCTGACTAATTACGTCCTATTAAAGTGAACAATCACCATTTCTTTATTACAAAATACATTTGCCCAAAAATATGAAAGGAAAACAAAAGATGAAAAAGGATTCTGACACGTCATAAAACTGTCATTAGTCTTCTTCAACTGCGCTGTGATAACAGCAATAGCCCCAGACCCGAGATAAGTTAAAATATTTTCTAAGAAATCCCCAGCTAAATTTCCTCAAGGCTTAAACCTGTCCACAATTCTCCAAATCCCGAAGTCCACGTTTAATTTATCTCACTGCAAAAAATGTCCGCAGTTACCATAAGGATAAGGACGAGGAAAAACTTATCCATTTGTCCACAATTCTGGAACTCTTCAAATAATCATAAAGGACGAAGAAAGAAACTTCAGAAGTCAAAGCGACAACAGGAAAAGATTTCTCAGATTACCCCCTTCATCGGTCTGGCGTCCACACCCCAAAAAGCAAAGTAATAGAACCTTCCTTCTCGGCCAGCAGCATCTCGAACATCTTCAAGAATACTCAAAGACAATTGTTGCGTTTTGCTCCTGGTTAATCGCTTCGTAAATATTAGAAAATTGGTTCCGGAAAATGGGGCTCCGCTGAACGAGGGCTCCGATAGTCGTCGCAGGGGGACAAAAATAGCCTCAGAGAAACGATTTTACGATTTCTGTCATGGGCTCCCGTCTGGCTGAGTGCCGTAGAATTGAAGTGGCTCACTCGTACCTACTCACATTCATTCGTTCTTCTTAATTTTTTTGATTTTTTATTAGTGCATGATTTATTCGCTTTACGGCTTTAGTTTGACATTTATGTCCTTAAATATGAAATTTTTACGGGGTGAGTGTTGAAAAGTTATGATTTATTTACGAAATTTTGTTTTAAAGAGAAAATAATTCACGTGGTATCACAACTGGAAATCTGTTGGCTTTATGATTTTTGGCAACGGAAATTAGGCCTAAACAGTCATATCAAGATTATTTTATCAAAGATTTAATAGCATTATTAAGTTAGTAAATTACCAGATTTTAGAATGTAGTAACTTCGTTGGGATAAAGGTGGAAGCACGCAATTTTTAGATTAAAATTAGCTCTTTTTTTAACTAGGTGCGTTTCAACGATTCTAGCATAGAGGACCCAGTAAAAGTTATTCGGGGCAATTCAGTGCATGGTAACATAGTGCCAAGTTGTTGTTGTTACGGAGCAATAAGGCAGTTTCTGTGTCGAACCAATCCAACTAACCATATAATTTTATTATATGTTATGCCATCTTAATAGTGATACTTATGGTGGTGGAATATATTAAGGTATTTACTGTGGAAAGGACGACTTCACTGCACACGTACATAGCTGGTTAGCGCACACATTTCAAACGTGACACGCATTATCCGGATGCCGCTGTTATGGTTTATTTTTTGAAAACCGCACAAAAATAAAATAAAACGATTAATGTTCTATATAGCAAAATTATAAACTAAGCAACTAAAGGACAACAAAAATAAAAAAATATATAAATTAGCCTGGACAACTATTTCGTACGACATGTTGTCCGGGGAAATTAGCAAAAAAAAACGCACGAAAGGAGGCAAAATTCCAAAATGGCTGAAAATTGGTCCACAGCTTCCTTGGGACTTTTTAAGAAAACAATTTCGGAATCACAAAAAAAAACATGGCCGCCGGAGATATCACTTGTGGTACAAAAATCACTCAAAAACTGGTTTTATCCGAAAAATTTTTTGATCAGTCAATGCGAACCGTTATTGCCTACAAAAAAGCCCTCTTGTCATTTTTTCGAAAACCTTAGCCTTTCCGAATAACTCAAAGTATTTTTTGGCCGAAGAATGATTTTTGGAAACTTTGACCTTGAATAACTGCGAAAGGGCTAGGTTTTCGAAAAAATTACGGGCTTTTTTGTGGGCAATAACGTTTCGCATTGATTGATCAAAATTTTTTTTCGAAAAAACCGGGTTTTGAGTAATTTTTTTACCAAAAAGTGATATCTCCGGCGGCCATGTTTTTTTTGTGATTCCGAAATTGTTTTCTTAAAAGTCCCAGAAGCTGTGGGCCAATTTTCAGCCATTTTGGAATTTTGTCTCCATAAAATGCTAATTTTCCCGGACTAATGTAGAATTTTTCGATGAGAATAAATGGGGTTGAAATATGGAATAACCCAACACCTGTAAGAATAAGAAAACTTATTAAAATATTAAGAATTTAAACAAATAAAAATATTGATTATTTATGTGAATGAAAAAAATAGTTTGTGTTTTTACCAAACTTCTTCAGTAAATTGCATTATTGGCTTGACGATTTCACTCAATTTACTAAATTTAGGTTACAGGAATGAAAAGAAACGCGAAATCAATCAAAAAAATCCATATCAGTGGGCAGCTCGCTTCGACTCATTAAATTATCCGACCATTATGATCAGCTTTAGATAGTAGAATCAAAAAGCTAGGATAGCAGGATAAACTTACAACTAAAAAATTGGTGTGCATAGGACCACACGTTGGAAGTGAAAACTTCTATGGCCAGTCTATATTTCCAAATTACTATAATCTTAGCTCTACACGAGGATAAGGATCAATAAATTTTGTCTATGAATATTCCATTTAAGTTTATTTTATTGTTACTTGATGTCGCAATAAAATAAGAAAAACAAAAACATATAATACATAATACATAGTGCATTGTACATATTACATAATACATAGTACGTAGTACATAGGGGCGCATTTGAAATATTTTTTTTGCGGAGTTGGAAACACATATTTCTAGACAAGTCGTCCTTACTTAATTATACAGTCGTTATACCGGTTTGCGCCCCTTGTTTTTATTTTAGTCTATTTAAAGTCCCAGATTATTACTTAATCTGCTGACGCAGCGCGCCTTGGCATACGACATGAGAAGACAGCACTGCTACTATTGCACGATTTACCAGACGTCAGAATAGAAGGTCCATGTTTGTGTTCTAATTATTTTATAGTTTTTGGTCAGCTTATGATTTAAAATAAAACCATTTAACTTAAAAGTTTTTTTTACCTATTTTTATTATATTCTTTTTAGTCTTAATCCAGTCATTTTTGGATTTTCCTTTCTACAAAATTCTGGTGAAGTGATTTGTTATGCATACCATAGTGCCAGCGCCATTTTGAATTTTCTAATTTTGACAACAAATTCATTATTTCCGACCTTAAACCCCCCAAATAGCGATTTTCAGTGAAATCAAATGGTAATTGCCAAAATCGTACCGCCATATTGGCGCCGCTATTTTGAATTTTCAAATTTGTACCACAGATTCGTCATTTGTGACCTTAAAAACTCCCCGATACCGATTTTCAATGGATTCAGAACACTGTTGTTATAAATTTTCAAATTTTGATCACAGAATCGTCATTTGTGGCCCTAAAAACCCCCTATACCGATTTTCAATGGAATCAGAAACAATTGCAAAATTCTTCCGGCATATTGGCGCCGTCATTTTTAATTTTCAAATTTTGACCACAGAATCGTCATTTGTGGACCTAAAAACCCCCGATACCGATTTTCAATGGAATCGGAACACCGCACAGTGGGCTAGATAAGGAAAAAAGTGGACAAAAATATAATGAGTTGTCCCGTACATTCTAAATTTAGGTTTCAGGGGTTTTTCACATCGCTGATCACGAATCCGTAACGGTTTAGCCGCTAGGGCGTTTTGAAGTTTTTTTTGCTAGAGTTTTACATATCACCATGTATTTGTGTAACCGTATAACCTATTTTCATGAATAAGGTATCTGCATACGCAGAATACTCCTACCTATCTAAAACTGTAAAAGTGGCGGTTCCACCTTACCAACTTCCAGAGTTATGAGTTATGAGTTGGGTTTTTTAAACTAAAATTTCAACTTCAACTACCTTTTTCTCCAAAAAATACATAGTTAACCTATACTTTTTTTCCAAAATTGGAAAGCTTGAAGTATTTCCTATGAATAATGTCCAGATAATTTTTATGCTACGGCCTTTACTTTTGAAGTTATAAGCAATTTTGAAGTTCAAATTGGCCTTATTTGGTACTTTTTTAGTACTTTTTCACCAATTTTAACATCGTATAAAATATGAATTGGCAAGTCTTGGCACCCAAATCTTTCGAATTCTCATTGCATAAAGTATTTCCTACGAAACCACCTTAAAACTATCCCGGGGGTTAGTGGGGGTTAAACTATTTTTACAGTTTAAGGTCATTAAATTTTTTAAAAAAAAAATTTTTTTCGTGGTTTTTGATCGTTCTTTTACATTAGCATGGATTATTATTTAATAACGGCAAAACACATAGAAATATTCTACATACCTTCAATATCACCCTCCATTGATAATTTAGTAATTTAGTTAAGAAATGTTTTTCGTGGCGAAGACACGCAAATGCAGATATGTCGAAAGTACCTAACTTTGGAATGCCTTGGAGCCGTAGGCTTTAAAGCTACTCGCGCCATCTTTCGGTAAAACATGAAGGGGATCCCCCTCTTTAAGATAGTTCCTAGAAAAAAGCATTTAAAAACAATTTTTTTTTTGAATTTTGTCCACTTTTTTTAGAATCTAGCCCACTGTGCACCGTTGCAAAATTCGTCCGCCATCTTGGAACCGCCAACTTGATTTTTTTTACAAAATTGTCAGATTGCACTGTCACGGGAACTCAATCTGTGTACAAAGTTTTATAAAAATCGGTTTGGTACAAGTAGTTGAAAAAGCTGTCGCAAGATTTGAACCAAAGAAATATACGAGGTCAAGCTAAATAAAACCATTAATAATTCATAAAAATATATAATAATATAAAATACATATTAATCCATAACACATAATCATAAATAAGAATACATAATAATCTATAATAATATTCTAGTTGTGCCACTTTCAACATTTTTCTGAGAAATCGAACGAGAATTTTTTTCAGGAGAGAATTTTTTTATTTTCTGTAGAAAAGAAGAGAATTTCGTTTTGTGTTTGATTTTTTTTGCTATTTTACGTTTTGTGTTTAAAGAGGGGCCCCACCAGGGACGGCGCGTGGTGTTTTTACGCCCGGTGCATTATGCTATATTGCGCCCCATCAGCTGATAATATGAAAAAACTTTTTTCGTCTGGGTCGCAAGGACGAAGAAGCGGAAAATACACAAGGCACATCCCTGCTAGCACCGATTTCAATTTGTAACAAAAATATGTTACATTTGGGTTGTAATCCAGTTTTTTTAAACAAATTTAGTCACGGTTAAATTATTGTTTCGAATTAGTATTTTGCAACAATTCATCCGGTTCAGTTACACTACAGTTTTAACTTGGTAGCAATTTGCTTGGCTTTTTCAATAACTTCCTGATATTTTGCTCTGATCGTAAATCTATCAAAAAACCTTTTGTGGAATTTAAAATATCAACTGCAGCAGACATTTGGGCTTTGTAAGTATATTTATTTTTCTAAAATGTCACACTAGATTGCTATGGAACAAATTAAATTTAACTCAGTAATTTTATTTCGTAATTCTACTGTATGTTTCGATACGGGTTCCCTACCTGAACGAGTTCTACCAACGTCTCGTAGACACCATCTAATTGACGAACTAATAGTTTTAACGCGTCTATGCTACTTTCACTACTAGTCTTACTAGGCTTTTTAGTGCCCTCTTTTTCAAAATAATAATCTTGGAACTGGAGAAATAAGCATATAAATTTTGAATAGTGTCAAAACAAGAAGTTGCCTTTAGAAACATAGGTTTTCTTCGAAATTCACACCTATTATCAAACGATGCATCAATGAATTCTGAGTTTAAGAGTTATTTAATGGAAAATTGTATGTAGGTACTATTTATATTTGCCCGGTACCATTTTCATAATTCGCGGCACAGTAAAATTCGTAACATAAAAACATTTCGTAACATAAAAATAATAAAGTAATTCCAATAAAATATAAATATGAATAATATAATTTAAAAATGAATTACCTAAATTTAGTAATTTAATAATTATTATAAAATCTAAAATATTACTTTTATAACTCAACATTTTAAATCTAATAAAAATATTTCACTCAATTTTCTCTTTATAAATTCTTCCAGAGAAACAGGCACAAAACTTAAAATTGCTCTATCAACAACTCGTATAACATAAAACTAAATCTACATATTAATTTGTTAGACAGTAAGGGAACGCACAAAAAATCGCAAGATATTTTGTTCTCATTTCGTTTACTTACCTCTTTGCACAAATCTTGGAACAAAATTTAAAAGTGCACCACCAGCGCCCCGAAGTTTATATCAATCACAGTAAACAGCAATACACAATACAGAACCATCGGAACAATTTTTTCCTTTGTGTGAGTTGATATGGTGCATTTTACAAACATTTCAAAAAGTGCTCCAGCGTAGTGAAAATGAAATTATTTTGTGTTTCGTCTCCTTCATTCCACTGGTTAATTCTGTATTTACATCTCACGTTCAAATTTGAGAACATCAGTTGAATGAGAGATTTTTCTCTCACTTGGTGGATATTTCTCCTGAATTTTTACTTCTGCTGATTCTCTGGACAGAAAGTATATGAAAATGTTGAAGCAAAAGTCTCGAGAGTACGAGAGGAAGTAAAATTTCCAGGTTTTTTTGCATGGAATTTGTATTGAGTATGAGTTGAAATATAGAATATTTTATTGGGAAAATAAATTAGAAAATTAAATCGTCTTAATAAAAATGAAATCCTTTAATATATGAAAAGGATGAAAGAAAAAGACTTCAAATTTTTTTTTTCAAATTTTTAATTTTTTTTTTAAAATCTGAATATCTGAAATGACGCCCCCGTCCAATAGCGCCCGGTGCAAGTGCACCATTCGCACCTATGAAAGCGCCGCCCCTGGGCCCCACTAGTATGTATATAATAATACATAAAACAAACTTAAACCCCCAAAATCACAAAAAAGTGCGCGTGATGGTACGTACAAAAGTGCTTGTGACGCGAGTTTTTAGTTTTTTCCCAAGGCCAAAAAGTGCCCAACGTGCCTATAGAAGTTTTCACTTCAAAAATAATTTTGAATTGAACTTACTCTTCGAAATCAAGCCAAAAATTAAAATGTGTCCTATGCTCTGTTCCCTGAGGTGGCGCTTCCGACTTTCAGTTTTAACCACCCTCACACGTTTCATCCTTCAGCACACCATTATGTTGGTTTGCGTGAGATCCAAATCGAATACTTTGATCCGACCAATACTGCCATATCATCATATAATTAAACGGCAAACATTTATTTTGTGGCACCATTTTACAGAGTTTAAACACTCCAACTATATTGAACACTGTTTCACCGTGTAGCCCTGAGCTCAAAGAAGTGCAGCATCACAATTTTATTTATACACGGTACAATACAACGCTAAAAATTAGAAAATAATTTTACAATTAATTCCCACATATGAAACGTATGGCATCTGGGCGGTACTTTTAAGTGAGCTTCAATAAAACGTTAAAAATTAGAAAATAATTTTACATTTTATTCCCATATGAAAGTACGCCATCTGTGGGCAATATTGCAATTGTATGTTGCTGACAGTAGAGTTCGTTCATTTGATGGATTACGATTTTATATCACTCAAACAGCAGAACAGGGACTTCTATCTATCAAATGATGATAGAAATTACGCTAAAAATATTGTATACAGAGAAGTACTTTTGATTCTTAAATTAAGATCTTTTAAATGTTATACAATAAAATGTAATATGTATGTGACATTAAGAGATAATAAAAGTTGGTTTTTTGGCATTGATTTTTCCAACTATAAAAAAGTTTCATTTATCAAGTTTGTTTTATTGTTCTCGAAAAATTTTGTTATTGCAGACTTCTAGATTTAAATTCAAAAAAAGTATAGAAAATGGCCCTCGAATTTCGAGGGCTGGTTCCAACTAGTCGTTATTAACGACCTTAAAAACCCCCAGATACTGATTTTCAGGGTAATCACAATACGCCCGCTATTCTGGAACAGCCATATTAGGCCGGGCGCCCACTAAAGTGGTGTGGCAGTGACGTGTCAGTGGCGTGACGGTCTAATGGCAAGTGGAAAATATTATTCCCGTAAAATCAAATGAAGTAGCGCACATTTAAGTGGAGTGGCGACGGTGTGGCCTCTGACAAGTGGCGTGGCATCACTTGATTGCCACTAGTCTCCGACAAGTTTAATTTTTGAGTGGTAAGTGGCAGTGGATGCACTTCTCGTTAGTAATAAGATGATGTTGAATCACTTACGCAATACGCTGCTTGCCATTTCGATCCGCGCTTAATAATTCTAATACCACTCCGCCACCATTCAACTGCCGCACCACTTTGTTTCCACATGACAGACCAAAACCATGCCACTGCCACACTACTTTAGTGGGCGCCCGGCCTTAACTTTTTTAACTACTGTCAGATATTTTAATTATTGTCAGATTCCATTGTTACACGATTAAGTGCCAAATTTGTATTTGATCGGTTATAACGAAAGATATCGGAAAAACAAAGTAAATAAAAACAAAAAATGGTAAAAATGAAAAAAGTCGGAAACGTTAAGTTAATGAATCGTGTTAAAAACCAAAAAGGAACAAATAAGAATAAAATAATTATTGGGAAAAAAGAAAAAAAGGAAAGAAGGAAAAACAAAAGAAAGAAAAATGAAAATAATAAAATGGTAGAAATTCAAAAATGTAAGGAAAAGACCAAAACCAAAAGCGTGCTCGAACTCATGTAGGCTGTGACAGCATCTACTTGGCGTCCCAAAGTATGGTGTCGTAGGGAATATTTCCAGCCTATATTAGCCTCGACACACGCACGCATTTATGACGAAAATTCAGCATTAATTAAGAATATGAACCTAATCAACTAGGAAAACTGATTAGGTAAATTTTGGTTAATCGATTACGAAATCTCAAAAGAGGGCCATCTGTCAAACGATACATCATGCTAAAAAGCCCGCTTTTAGGCGTTTTTCCAGAATCAGCTGATTTTGATTTTAATTTTACTTGAAAATTAATAAAAAATATTACTTATTTCCATATTAAAAAATTAAAAGTTAATTTAGTGGAGTCAATGAAGACATTTTCTCGGAAGTCCTCAGAAACAGCTCCGATTTTGATGATTTTTTTTTTAAATTTTTTGTTTTTTTATATTATTTAAAATCAGAAACCTTTTGAAGTGGGGAAATAATTATTTATATTGTTTAAACATTATTTATGATATTTGTACAGGGTGTATTGCATAAAGTTACACAGCGGACGGCTGTGGATAGGTTTTGCTTAGACGAACAAAAAATCGTATGGTGGGTGGGGCAAAATCGTAACAGTTTAGCCGGTAGGGCGTTTTGAAATTTCTTTTCTAGAGTTTTACATACCACCCTGTTTTTTTGTAACCTTACAACCTATTTTCATGAGTAAGGTATCAGTGTACGCAGAATACTCCCACCTATCTAAAACTGTAAAAGTCAAGGCCGTACCCTATCAACTTCCAGAGCCATGAGTCATCAAAGTCAAAAATTCGGTTTTTCTTAACTAAAATTTCAACTAAAACCACCTTTTTCTAAAAAAAAATACCTAGTTAACTAATATTTTTTTTTGCAAAATTGTAAAGCTTGGACAATTTCCTATGAATAATGTCTAGAGAATTTTTATCCTACGGCTTTTATTTTTGGAGTTGGTTCTGAATAGGCCTGTAATACGAAAACGAGAAACAGCAGTGGGCTTTTTGAGGATCTGTTAGTAGTGCGCCACGATAAAAACATAACACATACATTTTTATTGTTGCCGATGTTCGTCCCAAGCCATGTATTTATTAAATTTTTTTAGGGGCCCCAAAATGTGAATTTTTGAGCTGCACAGTGGGCCAAATTTTGCAAAAATAATGACCTCTTTTTTGAGGTTTTTTTGGGAAAAATGGGAAAATGTTATGGCCGAAGTTCTGCGCCGACTTAAAATTTTCCCGGCACGGCAATATCGACGCGTACGAGATTGCGGGCGAAAGCTGGTGTTAAATAAATAATAATAACCAAATTTATCAAAAATGAATTTTTATTGCAAAAGGCACCATTAAATTTTATTTTTCGCTCGAAATTGTTTTTCACATTCATTTTGGCGCCCCTTGCCACCTGACGCCTAGAGCGACCGCTCCACGGCCTCTACCCTAGGTCCGGCGCTGGGGGAGACTCCCAAAGACCATCGTTGGCCACCCGTTTTTAGCCTCTAGCAGAATTGTCTACTTTAAGATAGAATGGTACTTGTAATCTTACTTTTATAACATCAGAGTTCTTGCGAAAAGCTGAATGGAGCAATTTTAGATAGCCACAAGTTCAGAGCGCAGCCTTACGTACAAAGACAACATTTTTCTATTTTTTGACTATTCATTTCATTTTGCTAAATTTTAAGTACGAAGCAAATTTATCTGGATTGTGATGCTGATTGCAGTGGCGTAGCGTAGTAGGGGCAGCAGTGGCGAACCCTTTAGGGGGCGGCAAAATTTTACAATAAATGATAAGAATATCTTGTAAATGGGTCATTCTACGATAAGAGGTTTTGAGTCCATAGAGGATGCGGCCAAGGGGAAAAGTTGGAGTTTTTTGATTAATCACATATAATACGATTTTAGTCTCTTTTATGTACACATTCATGTACGGGCCAGTCACTTTATCCATATTTAGTTACTTTTTAGAAGGCCAGGGGAAATACATCAGGCAGGGTAGAGACACTTTTTTGGATCCTCAATGTTCCATGACATCTGATGGACACGCAAAGAACCAGGGAAAGTCTTTATGTGTTTTTTGGCACTAACAAGCAAAGCGTCTTTCTCTAGGATATTTTTGTCGTCAATAAGGAGACCATTGACGCTAGGACAACATCTGATAATTAGCTCAGATATGCTATGTCACGGCCGCTACCTACCAATCGGTCTGCTGATCTCTTACAGACAGCATCGATACCATCAGAAGCCCCTTACCATGTCCTTCATGGTAATTCCAAGTAAAGCATATTAATTTTGGGGGGGGGGAATTCTGTCAAATGAGTAACAAGAAAGTAAAACATATATTTGTTGTGGTATTGTGTCACAGTTCCATAGCTCCAAAAATGCAGGTTTGCCACTTCGGCTGGCAAGCTGTTCAAAATTGGCTGTAAGTGAGCTCACATAGCTGGAGGTGAATGTAACAAATTATGTGACGTACAACAATAGCATGTAACCTTTACTTCACCTGATGCCTCTTCTTTTGTATGAGTTACATCCATGTGCCCAATTTATCTGTTGACCTGAATCTCCGAAATGAAATGCTCCATACTCCTTTAGAAGTTAGCTATATCTGAATTAGTTTGCACAAACATCTTATGATCCACATTGTCTCCCCTGCTCAGTGAGTATCTCCCCTGGTAGTTAGCTTGCCAGGGGAAATACGGCAGGGGAGAGACGTTTTCGTGACAAATTTAAAATTTTTAACTGACATAACTTAATTTTTGGGTTAATAATATATCACACCTCCACTATTACAGTATTGTTGAATTTAGGCAGTACATACAAAAAAATAAAGTTAATTTTATAAATTTTACGACTGACCAGGGGAGGGACACAATCACCTTGCGAAACCACTGCCACGCATTGTCGCGTCGCCCCAACTAACAAATGACAGCGATTTAACGGCTCCTGTGTTTAGTGTTACAAACTTCACATTGATACGCGTCCGTGAGCGCCATTTAGAATATGGCCATCTAATACTTCTGTTTACATAAATGGGCCAAAATTCGCCAGGGGAGATACACAAAAAAAGCGGGACAAAAAATAAGTTCGAAAATTATTGCAAATAAACAAATATTTTTGTATTTTCCCTTTATAATACTTAAATATACTTGTTTAAGTTTGTGCTAAATAAACTTTAATTTAACAACGGCGACAAAGAAGGTATATACTGTCTGCATGTTTAACTAAAAACGTTAAAGGGACAGGCCAGGGTAGAGACTTTTTCAGACTTAAATTTGGAATTTCAAGAAAATGTACTATAATTGTGCATTTAATCATAGTGGTATTTCTAGAATGCATTAAGATGCTGTGATTTATTGCATAAAATGACAACATGTAGAATAAAAATGCTATTTTATAATGGATGCCGTACACATTACCTCTTATCGTAGAATTACCCAAATATTATTTCTGTCGCACCTACGATTCGGACCGATTAAAATGAGCACGGAATTTTTTATTACTTATACTGTGACGAAATCGGGGAATCCCCTTTCTTTAATTGAATGCATAATAATGACATCTTGCTCATTGTAGCGACTGGCAACACCGTCTGTACTGACTTGCAGGAATTCCCCGTATTTTAATTCGTGCTTGGATTGTTTGTGACTAATATTCAACGAGAATGACTTCTATCATATAAAGAATAGTGTTCAATATTGTACGAGGGTCGTCTCAAAATTAAGTTGCACTATTTTTTTAAATCCGTGTCGTTGGCGCGAAAAGTCAGAGAAGTCTCAGAGAATTTGCCTCTGGGTGTAGTGGCAGCACTGTAAAATTTATATGCGCATGCGTCGATCGATCCGACAGTCAGGCTTCAGTCACTATGGAGACTCCACTCCCTCCTACCGCCAAAACCCAAATAAAGCGAAAGTTGTGGAATTCGGAATCCGGAAAATGGCAGACATTCTTTTGAGATTCGAAAGGGGTGTTGTTGATCAATTACCTACCCCGTGGGACCACGATCACAGCTGCACGCTTTTTTGGGGGTGTTGCAACTACTCAGAAAGGCGATCCAAAACAAAACGAGAGGAAATTTTGGCAAAAAACCGTCCTATCGCTCTGCTGAACCCAGAAAAAAAATTTCATAACAAAAAAAAGGGCTTGATCGAATGTTATGACATTTTTATCAGAGGTTGTTTTCGTTAATACGCGCCGATCGACACCTCAACGAAGTCGGTATCATATTTGGTGCTCGCGATATTGGGCGGTACAAAAATCACGAACTTCGTTCAAACAAAAAAACGGCTCGACCAATTTTTATGAAAATCTTTTCAGATTATAACTTCGGTAATACGCGTCAGTCAGCAGCTCAATGAAGTCGATATCTTTTTTTGGTTCGCGCAAGATGGCGCAGGAAAAAATGAACACATACGTAAGCACACACACACGCATACTTCTTCTCAAACTTTTGCTTAAAATACTATTGGGACCTTGAAAAATGAAAATAAGTTGAAAATTACGATTTCGATTTTCGGACCAATTACAATAACTTCCCTATAAACTGGAAAGTTAATAAGAGGGCGGCAAAATGTTCTTTCGCCCGGGCGGCTGACACCCACTCTACGCCACTGTGCTGATTCATATACGAATACGAGTATAAAGTGCTACTCAATCATCTCAGCAACTGCACTCATTTTTTAACAAGCGAAAATCGAAAAAAGTTATTTTGTTTCTTAAGGTCTTTGTAAAATATTTCATTGGTTAAGGTAGCGAATTGATGCATAGTTTGTTATTAGTGAAGTACAAGAACTTCACTATGTCCAACCACCAATTAATTCATAGTGAAGAATAACAATAAAACCTCTTCGAAATCTTCAACTTCTATAGCTTTGCGGTTCTTGCTTTTACCTCTTCTATACTACAAATACAAGATTTTGCTCTTTATTATCTAAGAATTAATTTTGGATGCGATTTTAAGAACTATTTATAATTTTACGAACTAAGTTTTTTATGGCCCTTCATGGCATCTTAGAATGCAGCTGTGCAGCACTCCAAAAATCTGTGCTGCAATTAAATAAATATATAAAATTCCAGCGCAAGCCTTAATAATATCAAATATAATAAAAAAAGTAGTTTTGAACTCAGATTTATTAATTCGCACCCTTAACCGCCAGCAACTGCTCGAATGAAATTCATTTTATCATTTTCGTGATATAAAAACTTTTCGAGCACTTTCACCAACTCCAGGATTCTCGCCGTCTTATGAGAAATTAATACTCAGGGCGGCAGATGTGTTTCGCAAGAAACCCCCATCCATCCCTTCTCTACACTAAAATTTTTGGCAGAGGTCGTCGTAGCAGTTGGAGCAGAAAATTTCCTGTATGTGAAACTGTACTTTTTTACGACATTAAAGAAAATATTTGCCAAAAGGAAAAATCCTGGCACGTACTTCTCCTGTTATTACCGTTCTTAAAAAACGGCTTCTGTTGAAATTTTATGAGAGGGTTCTAGTCCTGGATTTACTGTATGGAGCCCTTTTTGTAGTAGTTTCATAACGTAAAGGCATCCTGAGATCCTGGTAAGGAGCCAAAGGATAGTTTATTATGTTGTACCCTGCCTTAAGAGTAAATTACCCGAGCACTACAAATGTAATGAATCCTTGACGATTGAGCCTCCTTTTTGGGGATGTTAAATCCTTCAAAGGATAAAAAGAAAATTTCGCTTTTTCAAGCTCATCACCGAAATTGTGCTTACAGATGTTGAGCACCGAAGGAGCAGGAAAAGCCAATTTCACACCTTATCCATTTTTCAGATGATTTTTCCTTGTCGGATGGATATTTTCATCTTCATAAACTTCGGATGAAAAGCGTTCGTGTTTTTTTTCTCACAAAATGTTAATTTTCCAGCTGCTCGTGCGTCTCTTCTTGACGAGCGTGAATCTGTTCCCCTCTATTTGACTGATGGATTATTCTTGATCCCATTAGCCGATCCTGCCCGGGTGTGGGAAGATAAAAGCATATAAAATGTGAAACAACTGTCTAGACAGCTCCTAAAAGGCAAATTAGCCTTCTTTAACGGGACCGCTGGCGGCCATGGCATAGCTATGATCCTCCTTTGGAATTCGACTCATCGAGCACGCTTAACGAGTCAAAGCGCCATTGACGGATGCTGTTCAACGGAATTAATTGCTCCAGGGCAGCTCAAATTAGAAGAGCCCGACTGTGATTAATGGAGTGCAAACAAGTTAATCTCTTGGTTGTTCACGTTGGGCGCTTAATCATTGGTCATTATGGAAAATATGGAGAGAAGAGCGCCTTTTTCACACATTTTCGACGCCATTTACTCGGGGGGAAAATATGCGTTCCTGGGCGCTTTTCAAGCAATGAATGTGAAAATCGAGGTACATTAGGAGTGGTTATTAAGATGTTTTTGCAAAAGTTGTTCATGGAGAGATTTTAAGCTGAAATAGATGTTAAATAGTACAGAGTGGAAGAAATTATCTAGTGAGTTTATCTAGAGAATATCTCGATTGATTACGTACACGCTAACTTCATTGTAGAAGAAAAAAAGAGACCTATGGATCTAAAAATATGAAAATAAAAAACACGCTTTTCCAAAAACCACGCAATTAAATATTGATATTGCTTAGAACTTGTTGCTATGCATAAGATTCAACTTCTTGAAAGCTTTCATTCACAATTTTTCTATAGTAGAAAAGCTCAAAAAATTTAAAGCTTTACGTTTATTCGCAAGTTTTGAAATTTATAATGACGTCATAAAAGCTTTAATATGGCTTTTATTAGATTATATACATATACCCCGTTTATGATTAGGTTGAGTTGAAATTTCGACCACCGTATATGATGTCGAGTTAAGTTTATTTTGGGTTGAAATAAAATTGAACTGACATCAAAACATAACCTAAAATTTTTGTGTGAAATTCTCATTTATAGATACTTAAAATATTTTAAAAACATGGAAGGTAATCAGAACGAAATAATTTTATATTCTTGTGCAAGCTACTTTACTGAGGTAGACTTCACGGATGGTAAACAAACAAAACAAATGTCACTTCAACCCAATTACAACTCAACCCGCGTATATGGGGCGAAATATCAACTCGACGCAGGTGGGAGTTGAGTGGACCAGTGGACCCAGTTTCAAATCGATCCCCGCTTATGACTGGGTTGAACCTGGGTTGTCTACGAAACGTCGCCACGTGCCAGAGTATCCAGACTCCATACACAGAACCGTTGGTCGTGGCTACGCTTCCATATTGGTGACGTTGCCAAACCGTCGCCAAGTGAGTTAGCTGCTATACATTTCAATACGAATTATTTGGATACTTAGCTGGCGACGTCGCCATGGCGTCCTAATGAGTTAGGGCCCTAAGAGTAATTGCCGTCGTCGACGAAGCTGTGAAATGGATTAGGGAGATATGAAAGCAGATCGTTAGTAAAGAAAAAGGATGGGGGATAGAATTGACCTCTGAGGCACATCGGCATAGTCTTGGTGACACAAAGAGCGACAGAATTGGCGTTCTTACTGCAATAACACAAATCTCTGTTAGTGACTTGAAAGAAGCGAATAAGCCCCAGTCTATTGGCGTTCCCATAGTAGCAGACAGTTCTTTTTGGAGTTGTGTTGGTGGAGGCAGAAGATCGATGTGGGAAATTAATTCTGACTAGACAATAATCCTAGTTTCCGAGAGCTTTGCCAACATTGATGGAGTACCGCGTTGGTTGTGCGGTGAGAAATAAGTCGAGGTAGTGGGGTCCTTGGCTTGTTACGTCAGGCACCATCATAGGGAATTTCACAATTTGGTGTAAATTTTTACTGTCTGAAAAAACTCAGCGCCATTGTCAGAAACACTAGTGTCTTTCGAGTAACTCAGCCAATTTATAATATAGACGTTGAAATCGCCGCAATGATGATTATTCACTCCGGGTGGGAGGTTAGAAGTCGGGAGATCTGTTCGGAGATAGCATCTAATGCTAAGGAGGATACTTAATTACCTACTTATGCTAGGACTTCTGTATAGAACACATAAGAATATGTCGTGGTTTCGAAGAAACATCTTAATCCAACGATTGACATTAGAAGATGTACTTTTGTACACTTTCTGGAGGGCCGTATTTTTCCTAAAATAGGAAAATGGCAAGAAATTGTGCACTAAGTTATATAGTAAAACTTGAGGGGCATATTTTTACAGTTGGCAGGCGATAAAGAAAAAAATCGCGCGAAGCCCACGAATATTACAAAAATCAAAACACCTATTTCTGTATCGGGCCGTCTGTGCCGTAAAGGCCCTTTTACATCCCAAGCGAAAAGTAGAAACTCAAGTTTGTATGCTTTTCTCTCTGCCTTAGTAAAAATAAAAAATGCCCTTACAACGGGCGAACACCGGCGGCTTGGATTTTTAAGGGGCACATGATGGTCGTGGAGTTTTTAACCATTTAGGGAAACGAGCTCGCCAGTAGTCGGTTTGTTGTAGGTGAAATGTGTGGTGCGTGTTAATTTTATATTTTAGTGTGAAATTTTCTTATTTAACCGCTCGAAGAAAAAAAAAACAATTGAAAAAAAATAAAACATTTAATTACAGTGTGTTGATAAAATTTTGAAATGTTCCCCACTTTCCCCCCAAAAATGATTTCTTTTTTGAATGGTTAAATTGCGCCAATTTAAGGAATAGTTTTGCCGGGTGTCGGCCTTGAATATAAAGAGAAGGAGATTACGATTCTCCGTTTGTGTCTGCGTCTGATTTATTATAGGAGAACCCAATTGCATTAGGGTGTGTGAAAATATGTCTATATAGATGTATGTAGGTATATTAAAAAGGATTGTCCTGTCCTGCAACCAGCCTTCTGATGCCCGCCACATTGTCGAGGATTATGTTTTAATCACGGTCGGTGTTCGCCCGTTGTAAGCAAGGGCGTCGGAGCATAATCATTGTGAATGGGGAGCATGTGAACAGATAACCATTAAAATGTAAAAAGTTAATCGGTCAATTTAGTTACTAGTGGTCTCTTAAGGTTTATGGCTTTGGACCCTATGAGTCTAGACCCATTCCCTCATTTGGACCTGACCGTGTGGCTTGCCCTAAAGGCCCACGAAGGGCATCTAATGCCTTGCCTAATTCGCGCCTCGTCATAAGGAGCGCCCCACCAAATTTGAGAATTTCGGCGTGGATATGTAAGTAATAACTGCGCCGGCTTCGAAAGCTTTATATTTTTAAACGCGAGTGTCGTTTTATCAATGCGGTCCCCCAACTCAGTACTGGTCCCGTTCAATGCTGCTTGACCTCTGTAACTGAACCGGAACCAGTATATTGAGTATGCTAAATGACACCCTTTACTGTGACCAATATAATTGCCTGAAATATGAAGCAATGCAACAACAAAAACTAAAGCTTTTTAAAAAGCTTTCCGAATGCGTAAAGCAGATGTTGGGATTTCCCATTTCATTTGCAATGGGGTTTGCCTCATAAGCCCCTTATGAGAAGCTGATAAGGCACACCTCACCGCTGATTATTTTTATATGGTGTAATTAAGTAGAAAGTCCTCTTTCGGCATGTTCTTTATTTACCACATGTGGTCCTCACGGGGAAATCCCTCTTTCGGCATGACCCTGAGGCAATTCCCTTTTTAAATACTGGTCGGGTGGGGTTTAAAAGCTCAGGCTTTACAATTATAAGTTCTTAATAGCTCTGATATAATTATTTAGTTTTCGTATGAAAAGCCTTGCTTGCATGCGGCCTTTCGACCATGTTCCTTTGTCGTCAGCGACCGATACGGCCTTCCGTGAATTTTTTGTGCGATAAAAGAGCTCCAATTTGCGTTTCCACTTTGCGCTTGGGATCTAAAAGGGCCTTAAAGATCAAAACTTCAGGCACAGACAGCGAAGTCAGTGACCCAGCCATCGGGGCCAACGGGCTTCTTAAGTGAAGTTAGTTTTTTCGCAGAAGCACTTTTTAATTCAGTGTGAACCAGTCCAGCCAGTAATTCAGTGTGAACCAGAAAATATTTTTAACTAATAAAAAAATACCTCGACGAATTGAAAAAATGTCAAATAGGAAATATAGAAAAGTTTGGGAGCACGAAAAAGAATTTTCAGGTAAGCTTTTGTATTCAAATCATCCAAAATTGAGGCGAGGCGCACCGGATCCCAGCTAGTTTATAATAATATTCATTGTAATTTATAATTGCAGTCATATTTTAAAAATGGGGAAAATTTGTTGGAAAGATATAATTTTGGGGAATTTTCACACAAATTTTGGGGAAATCACTTTCAGTGGGTCTGGCAACACTGCCGGCAAGAAGCGAAAATTTGTCAGAGGAAACTTAAGGTTGAAACAGAATGGCACGGCGACCGTGGCGGTGGCCGTCGCTCAGAGAGTTTCCCATACATTTAATTTGTCCGCGCCGCCTGGGGAGAAATTAAATGTATGGGAAACTCTCTGAGCGGCGGCCACCGCCACGGTCGCCGTGCCATTCTGTTTCTACCTTTACTTACTTGTCGTGTGCAGCAGTATAGCCAACAACCAAATCCGATGGAAATGTATGGTTGATCGTCAATGTTTCCCACGAAATAATTTAAAATAGAGGATAATGTGTTAAGCTTAGATATTATAAATCAAAGACATTTCAGAATATTTAAGGACGACTCCACTGTGTCTCCAAAAATTTGTCGAGAAATCCTTCAACAAATTCAATCTTGACTAAAGACCAAAAATATGAACGACTTCTTTACATTATTTCTGCATAAGCTATTTTAATCAGCAGTTTAGATATTATGGAACCATTGCAGATTTTAGCCAGCCAAAATATTTATTAGGCACTAAATGTCAACATAAAACGCGATTTATTTCCCTTCCAGGACTTCCTATCTCTGATCAAATAAATAGAAACCAAAAGACATAAGGCACAACTACTAAATCGAGTGCACTCCCTAGCGAAAGCGATTGCTAGAAAAAAGGTCATATTCCCTAAGAGATTTCTAGGATCGATGAATCCCTATGAATTTTTTCCTAATAAATTTCCATTTTTCTTCCCAAAAAGGTTTTTAGTTTTATAGTAAAATATTTGTGTGTGTACGCTCCATTAAAGAGAAGTGCAATCTTAAAGGGCAAATTAAATAAGAAAAAATACAAAGTTTTAAATTAAAGCATTCCTTTGGAGGTTGTAGTAAGGGTGGTTATTGTGTGTGTGTAATCGCTTTTAAGCACGCGATAATTTTTTAAAATTTAATTTGCTGTTTACCATTAAAGAGTGGTGTTCTTGTCCTGTAGAGGCTAAATGGAGAGCTCGTGCAGTTTTGCGTGTTCTTAGCGATTTATTAAGTAGATTGAGTTTTTCTTGCAGTCCACTCTTTGGTCTTTTAATATGTTAACGAATGAGACTAAGTAAAAAGTTTGTTTTAGTTTAATTTATTTGAAGAAGGAAACATAATTTATAGTACAGAATTTTTCAGCACCACTTGTCATTTGCAAATACTTTATTTTTTAAAACCGTTGAATTTCAGTGTTACATATTTTTACTCGAAGCAGTCTTCCTGTAATTTTTTTCCTATTAAACTAACATAAGCGAAACTGCTGAATGGCAATACCCCTATGGGCCGAAACGGTATGCAGCAAAGTGTACACTGACACCTTATATTGAACTTTGTTAAGTTACAAATGCATAACGAAGACACACTTAAGAGCAGTTTTACAAGACAGGATTTTGTCATATGATTTGACAAAGGACAAGTCCTGGGTTCGATATTCAGCAATTCACACCACATGATTTTCCTTGTAAATTCGCTTATGTCAAACTCACATGAGTTTTGGAAGATAGAACATGTTCTATTTTCTAATGATCAGTGATAGGGGTTTCGTCGTGTCAAAAGTAGTTTTGTAGGGGAGAAACTTTGTTTTATTTTTCGGGTTGTAAAAAAATAATTTTGTTGGTTTTTTTTTAATTTTCGTGTTGCGAAAAAATAATTTTGTTGTTTTTAAATGTTCTGATTCCATTGAAAATCGGCATCGGGGGTTTTTATGGGCAAATGACGAATCTGTGGCCAAAATTTGAAAATTCAAAATGGCGGTGCCAATATGGCGGATGATTTTGGCAAATATGTTCCGAATCCTTTGAAAATCGGTATCCGGGGTTTTTAGGGCCACAAATGACGATTATGTGGTCAAAATTTGAAAATTCAAAATGTCGGCGCCAATATGGCAGATGAATTTTGCTGGGGGATTTTTAAGGTCACAAATGACGAATCTGTGGTTAAAATTTGAAAATTCAAAATGGCGGCGCTAATATGGCGATACGATTTTGGCAATTAGATACCATTCGATTTCACTGAATTTGGGGGTATTTAAGGTCGGAAATAATGAATTTGTTGTCGAAATTAGACAATTCAAAATGGCGCTGGCAATATGGTATGCATAACCAATCACTTCACCAGTATATTGTAAAAAGTAAAATCCAAAAATGCCTGAACTAAGACTAAAAAGAATACAATAAAAATAGGTAAGAAAACTATTAAGTTAAATTGTTTGATTTTAAAGCAAGCTGTCCCAAATTATTTTCAACCTTTAAGGGAGTAAAACTACCCCTAAATTAAAGTTGAGTTTGAATAAAAACGGAAATTTTTTTCATTTGAATTTTATTTATTTTTCTTTTTACCCCTTCAAGGGTTGAAAATAATTTATTTGAGGCTGATAATACATATGAAACCGCAAAGCGCAGAAAAAATATTTTTTTTCACATGTGCCCTGAGCCCCGAAAGTGCCTCTTTTCATGCATGTTCTCTTGACCGAAAATGGCGTTTTCCAGTCCTCTCCGAGAAAAGTCCAAACCTAAATGAAAACTAAAGCAGAAGTGAAGTAGACTTACTTCCATTGAAGTAGATGTAACTTCCACTTCACTTCCATTTTAGTCACTCTCATACATTCATTTGCAATGGTACCTAACTTCACTTTCCATTTAGGTTTGGCCAAAAGCGGGCGGTAGAGTATCGAGGCGGGCGTAAAAATCTTTACCTCCCGTCAGGCACTCTGTCACTAGGCAACCGAGCCATGCATACCAACAAATATAAATAGCGGTATAAACGCGACACTTTACTGCGTATACTCGGTGTTATTGAAAGTTTTTAACCAATAAATAAAAATATGGCTTGGGGCACTTGTAAAAAAAAATACGGTACATATCTCGGGCCGTCGGAGGCTTTACGAACTCGTCCGTAAAAGCCTCCTTTTGGCCCTTGATAAGTAATCTACTATTACAATTTGTTTGCAAATTTTCTTTATTTAAAGTTGATTTTTAAAAATGAAGGGGCAGTTTTTACCCTTCCAGGGCTGCAAATAATTTATTTGTGCCTGACAATATGCATTCAATCAAATTTGAAGCATAAAGTTGGAAAAACAATTTTTTACAAATTTTTTATTTTCAGTCGATTTAAGGGTGGTTTTACCCTTTAGGATTATCCCTTATCATAAAATTTGGCTTGTTTTGGTATAAATCACCTTCACAAATAAATATTGAAAAAAGTGTATTTCATTGGATTGTTTTTGAGTGTTATTAAAAATATCGCAAAAACCCTTAAAAAGGGGTATTTTTGGCAATTTTAAGAGTGCCGCCCATATTTTAGAACTGCGGGACCTCGATTTTCGTGATCAGCAACCCAAAAACATGTAGGGACAAGTTATGTTTCGAAACCTTCTCCCCACCGCGCACATTTTGAATGGACTACATCTCGACCAGCTTATCTTTTCAGAAGCCATTTTCTAGCCCACAGGTTTCTCGGTTTTTTCGCCTTTTTTTCTTTTTGAGTTTCAAAACTGACAAAATATTCATAATCTATATAAATATAAAAAAAAAACCTAACTTAAATTATAGGCTATTTAAATTTCTAATATTTAGGGCCTGTGTGAATTCTATGACTAAAATTTAGTGTCGATAATACAGTATTTAGTCTTTCGGCGAGTAGACTAAATTTTTCGCCAGTTGACTAAATTGTTGTTATGGTTACAATTTAAATATTTGAATAACTGACAGAATTAGTCATCAAAAGAATTCACACAGCAATTCCCTACATTATCCACAAAAACTGCAAAATTTAGTTTAGTCGTCAATTTAGTCACTATTCGCACAGGCCCTTATACCCAGGACAGACAGTGCTCTTAAATTCTCAATTAACGCTAATCAGTGCGTGCGTCGCCCTGAGTTGTTAGTTAATACCCAATTTTTTGATGATTAACATCAAGCTAAATCATCAAAATATTTTGATGATTAGGGAGTTAATCGAGTTCGTTACAGCGGTTCTCTTAGTTTTTCATTTTCTCATAGATGGCGAACCATTCAGATGTTTAATGTTTATGTTTAATATTATACATTTTTTGTCTCCTTAATGCGAAACTTTTTAAAATAAAATGTTTTATATATATGTACTTCTTTGCGTATTGCGCATTTTGTTTTGTTGTTCTGTACTACTATGTTTATTGCATTTTTAAAATTTCAAAGTTTTCACTGTCAAAAAACAGGTGTTCATCAAAGAGCTCCAATGTCATACAGATAGTGTCTGTCGCCTTATTTTTAATGGTTTTATTTAGCTTCACCTCGTATATTTGTTTGTTTGTTTGGTTCAAATCTTGCGACAACTTTTTCGTCTACTTCTACTGAACCGATTCTTATGAAATTTTGCCCACACATCGAGCTCCCGTGACAATGCAATCTGACAATTTTGTACAAAAATCAAGATGGCGGTTCCAAGATGGCGGACGAATTTTGAAATTGTGTTCCGATTCCATTGAAAATCGGTATCGCGGGGTTTGTATGGCCACAAATGACTATTCTGTGGTTAAAATTTAAAAATTCAAAATGGCGGCGCCAATATGGCGGATGAATTTTGCCAATGTGTTCTGAATCCATTGAAAATCGGTATCGGGGGTTTGTAGGGCCACAAATGACGATTCTGTAGTCAAAATTTGAAAATTCAAAATGGCGGCGCCAATATGGCGGATGAATTTTGCCAATGTGTTCTGAATCCATTGAAAATCGGTATCGGGGGTTTTTAGGACCACAAACGACGATTCTGTGATCAAAATTTGAAAATACAAAATGGCGGATGAATTTTGCAAATGCGTCCTAAATCCATTGAAAATCGGTATTGGGGAGTTTTTAAGGTTAAAAAATCGTACTAAAAACTAGAAAATAAAAAAATAGGTAAAAAAACTTTTAAGTTAAATGGTTTTATTTGAAATCATAAGCTGTACCAAAAACTAGAAAATAATTAGAACACAAACATGGACCTTCTTGAGATTCCGACGTCTGGTAAGAAATCATGCAATAGTAGCCGTGCTGTTTTCTTATGTCGTATGCCAAGGTACCCTTTGTGTCGTTGCGTCAACGGATTAAGTAATATTCTGGGACTTTTAACAGACTAAAATAAAAACATGGGGCGCATAAAAACCTGTATAACCACTGTATAACTAAATAAGAACGACTTGTCTAGAGGAATGTGTTTCCAAGCCTACCAATATATTTCAAATGCGCCCAATGTTTTTATTTTTGTCTGTTAAAAGTCCCAGAATATTACTTAATCCGTTGACGCAGCGACACAAAGGGTACCTTGGCATACGACATAAGAAAACAGCACGGCTACTATTGCATGATTTCTTACCAGACGTCGGAATCTCAAGAAGGTCCATGTTTGTGTTCTAATTATTTTCTAGTTTTTGGTACAGCTTATGATTTCAAATAAAACCATTTAACTTAAAAGTTTTTTTACCTATTTTTTTAATGCACATTAGCGCCTAATGTCGATTTAGCAAATGTACATTAAGAGCGCTGTCTGTCCTGGGTATTAGTCCCTAAAAGGAATTATTAATAACTTTTACTTCGTCGGCGAGGGGCTGGGTGGGGGAATATTTTTGTTTACAATATGAAAAAATCGGTTGTGAGATTAGGTTCTCATATTTTTTAATAGAGTAGTTACGATTTTTTTGCAAAAGATGGCGCGTTCAAAAGTTTAAGGTTATGTTATTCACCTTTTCGGCACAGATAAGTAATATCACAGATAAATAACACTAGTTTACAAATTTTTGCTTAATTGCGTGAAACTAATAAGGAAAGTGTTTTTTAGCCTAATTTGAGGTCGCTGAAAACGAAAATGACACTCATTTATTTTTCCAAAGAACCGTTATCGAGAAATTAGCAAAACGGCTTTTTTCCATTTTTTTTTCTCGAGAACCAAGAGCCAAGCTTAGCTTAAAAAATGCACTCTTTTACTCAGAACACTCCCACCAATCTAAAACTGTAAAAGTTAAGGTTCTACCTTGCCAACTTCCAGAGTAATGGGGCATCAAAGTCAAAATTTTATTTTTTTTAATAAAAATATCAACTTCAACTACCTTTTTCTCCAAAAAATACGTAGTTAACCAATATTTTTTTTCCAAAATTAGAAAGCTTGGACAATTTCCTATGAATAATGTATGGACAATGAAACGTGTTCCATGTTGCCGAAAGTGATTAATCCAAGCAAAATATTTAAATTTTGCAGCCATGTAGCTGGCTAGAGGTTTGCAACTTTTGGTCGAGCTCTAGCCAGAGACAGCAGCATACAAGGCTACGGTTGCGAAGCAAAATAGCTACGAGGAGTGGCAGTGGGTGGCACACACAGAAGGAAATGAATGTTGATAGTGACGTCAATCCCTCACACTCTTCGTAGCTATTTTGCTTTTCACATCGCTGCTCTGTGTTGCTGGAATTCAACCAAAAGTTGCCACGCTCTAGCCAGCTACATTTAAGACACTTGGCTGCAACTTTTCTTTGCTACACAAAATTTAGTTGGCTAAAGGAGGGAAAAGCTGGCTAGCGACATGTTGATATGGGACACGATTTTATACAGCGACTGGGCATCTGTATATTACTTATCTGTGTTTTCGGTTAAATTAATCATTAAACGCGTTTTTTGAAGTTGTCATTTAATGATACCATTGATAAAACCGAAATTATTCTAAACGAAAAGAAGAAGTTTAAAGAAATTCAATATGTCCAATGAAATTAGTGAAATGGTGTTAAAAAAATGGAGACTCCCATTTTTATGCAATTGATTATTATTTTGAGATTATAAACTACACTGAATTAAAAAAATGCGTTTCATTTTCCATTTACTCCCGAGTACACTGGTGTAGCTACACCAGGGGAAAAAACGCCTAATTTTCAACGGGGTTGGGCTATGTGAAGTGAAGAACAAGTTGTTTTGATAACTAGAAGGACAAAAAATAGAAAATTGACGAAAAGGACGAAAACTAAAGTGTTTTTTTTTTAAATAATTTTGCAGTTATGTATATAATTTTAATTTCATTAATTTAAGTAAAAATTTCTTTACTCATGGACAACTATACGTGACATGCTCTCGAGTCAGCAACTCAACATACTTAATAATTTATACCTGTTACACACTATACTATCATTATGATGGTAACTTTCATTAAGATGGTCAAGGAAATTATGGGGTGACACATTACACTTTACTTTCATTTACATCTCGCATATCAAGTGAGGATATAAACCTACGTGTTTTTTTGCTTTAATTTTAAGCTGTTTTAATTTGGAATATTTAAAAAAATATTTTTTAAAGGAGTAAAAAAAACATCCTTGCAAATTGTTGCTTAACTAACGTGAAATCAAATTATTTTATTTTAAAATGTAGTTTCCATTTTTCCAACAGATGTCACTTAACCGAAATTACAGTCCAAATGAAGGTAAAATACTTTCATTTTGGACTTTCATTATGGTGGCTTTTTGCCGCGATAATGAAGGTTACTTTCATTATGATGGTATATGTGTATACAGGTATTCTGCTCCAAACAATAAAACGCAAAACATTGGCTATAGAGAGGCATTAAAATAAAAGTGATGTCGTAAAGGCAATTTTGTAAAACACAATTGTGTGAAGATTATTAAAATATAATTTCGGTTAAGTCCGGGCAACGTCGGGTAATTTCAGCTAGTGTGTAATAAAATCAGAAAATTATTCCTCGATTCGATGCCCATTTTAATTTTAAATAATTGTTTATGTCTCTCTGACTCTGTAGTTAAGTCACTGACAAAATCGCAGCAATGTAAACAAGAATCAGAGCTGTCTTATGATAAGTTTTGTCAGTGACAAATCACGGGCAAAATCATGGGCGAAAGCTTGTGACAAAATCATGTGGTGTAAAAATCTCTTTACTATTATATAAAATCAGAAGGTAGGACGAATTGAGTGCAAAACACTTACCAATTAAAAGTAACTTCCTTTTTCCTTATCTTAGACTATAATTTTTGAGATTACACTCCTTAATATTCATTACCTCTCTTAAAAACCACTTTAGCACAAAAAGTCGCAAGTCACTGGAACTTCCTATAATTTTAATCAAATCAACTCAACCATAAATTTTCATGAGTCATAAAGGACTTCCTTTCATCGACTTTAATTCCTTCAAAATAATTTACTATAATTTATTTTTAAAGTACAATTTGTGCCGCGGCGGTCATTAATCAGATAAAAATCGACACACCAACATCCGGGGCCGAGCCGAGGACATCCGTGCGAAACTGCTCATTAGGATAATTTCGTGGCAAGTTTGAAATTATCGCACCAAAAACCCATCCTCGATAAGAAGCCGTAATTTTGCGAATCATTACCAAAATCGCCCCTACATCCTCCCCCGCCCTGCACACTGCAAATGGGAACTACTTTCCTTGCAAATTACCTCCCCCACAAGGCCAGCAGCAAAGTAGCATACATAGCCAGATGGCGCCCACTTTGACTGCAGGATCCGACGTCTAGGACGCCCTCGTCGTCGGGATTGTCGTCAGGATGTGCACAGTAAACATACCCTGTCGTGCGGGCCCCATTTGTCAGTCGGTTCATGTCCTTTAGGTTGATTCTATTTGACAACAAAATTAGATTGTAAGATGCCAAGTTTGACATCAGACATCGGTGTGGAGTCCGTCCTTTTTGCTGGCTTCTTCGTAAAAAAACACAAGAAGTTAAATCGAGTCTTTGCACTGGCTTAAGACGCCGTAACCAGCCTAGATATTCACAGGATAATAATTGATCCTGAATTTTATGATCACTAAAACAGGATTTGGGATGAATCCTATAAAATCTCGGTCGGCGAGAAATTTAAGCTGACGTGAAGTCCATCGACTGTTTGTGGACAACCATAAGCTTTGATCCCGAATTTATTCCGAACTACTCTATAAGGACACTGGCACTTCCCGTTCCGTCTTTGTAGTTATGGCAGCATTTTTCCCAGATATAAGAAGGATAAACGAAAGACGCTCGTCAATAAAACATGACCAGTTTCATCGACCAGCGGCAGGCAGTCTCCCTGGCCGCGCCCTGTTTACCTGATGGAATGTTTTTGTAATTAATTCGTTTTTATGGCGATTGAGCAGATTCGATAGGGAATGCTTAATGGCTTAACAGGACGAAGATAGACTCCTTGGGTGCAATCAATAGGCTCTCCACGGGAAATAAAGGCGCTTCAATAAAACTTAACGGGCGATGAGATGCCATAAAAATTGGCGTGTGTTGTACCGAGGAAATGGAAGGATAAGTTTAAATGTTTGTTTTGATTGAGATTTTATTTGCGGTGAAATAGATTCCACTGTTTATTGTGGATTTTAGTGGATGATATTGACGAAGTTATAAGAGCCGTAATCAGATTTGCATCGGTTAATATTGTTTGCTATAAAAAGAGCATAGGCGCGGCCATTAAATGAAGAGGGAAATAGCTTAAACGTGCCTTCATCCTTGGGAGCAAGGTTCGTTGCTCGAACTTTCTTCTATTTTCGGAAGAAGTGTGGAAAGGTCGAATAATCAATACGTGCACATTTCTAGATTTTCTATTACCTAAACTCTTTCGATTGAAATTCCATCACCTCAAATGTCAGAAAATTTTTAAATGTGATTTCTCATGACAGCAAGGGAAAAAGTAGCAACCCTATTTGAAATGGTAGTGGGTGGCTGAGTCTCTGAGTTTAATGTAAATTTTACTTAAAGTAGTTCGTACTTATTAAAAGGTATCACTAAACCACCCATGCCCTAGGGGAGATAAATATTTGAAAACCAGTTCGTGTGGTTGGGGAATGGGCGAGAGGTTGATAACTTTTCCTTGGAAAATAATTCTTGTTATTGAGAATCGAGAAGTCAGCTTCGGAACAGTCAAGGTGAATTTACATATCCGACGTTTTTCTGTCGCGCCGCTCTTTTTTAAGATTTCAACCAATAAAAAACAATATGGCGTGACCGAAATTGTTTCTGATTGGCTGAAATCTTAAAAAAGAACGGCGTGGCAGAAAAACGTTGGATATGTAAACTAAGCTTCAGAATTTACCACAGAGACCTCAGCAATGTCGCAGGACTAATGATTTAAGGAACTACGATATAAAATTTGGAATGTCAGGACATATATAGACCTGAAGCAATGGATAAAATGATAGATGAGCTTAGACGACCCAAGTAAAAATAAGACTCGCCCGTTTTTAGCCTGCACTGCAGGAGGTACGCACAGCGTCAAAATGCTTGCATGGCCCCCGAAATAGGCATGGTACGCCTGACTAAAAATAAAACTCGCCCGCACGTAGCATAAACCAGGCACGGATCGCCCGAGTAAAAATTTTACTTTTCCAAATGCAGCTACGGGCACGTACCAATAAACGAAGCTCTTTTTCTAGACTAAAAGAAGCAAAATTGGGGCTTTAACAAATTGTATAGGACGAAGAAAACGAGCAATTAGCTTGGTGACCATTAAGGATGTCATTAGAATACTCAGTAGACCGGTTCTCGTTCGATTGCGCAAGTAAAGCAGCATTGCATGGGGTCAGTATTTAGTTGGGGGACCGCTTGGTAAAACGACACTCGCGTTTGGTAAGGTCTATTACGAATACATTCATATCTGTAACAGCGGCGTGCATACCTCTATAGCGGAAGCATTTTTAGATTTTCATGCCTGTAGCTGGAGCGTGCATACCCGTGCGGCAGGCGCATTTGTTCGCTATCCGTGCTAATTGCAGGCGCATATATGCTTTTAAAAAAATTAGCCAACTATAGTATTTTTTTTAATTCTGGCTTTAAGGTAGGTCCCTTGGCAAAAAAATTTCTAAAAGTTTTAGATTTAGAAAGTTGGCCCGTGGGTCCTTTTACCGTCGTTCCTTTTGCTGAGCGTTAGAATAGTCCCAAACTCGGCCAGAGATAAGTTGTAGTCGCAACAGTGTTGTCACACTTCTTTCGCTCCTCCCCTCTCACTGTTTCGTTTGGCTCGAGTTGTGCGACCGCGACAGAATTTATCGACTTTCAATCCAAATTAATTGAAAACTCGACCATCAGAATCAATTTTTTTTTGAACGATTCGTCAACAATCCTACAATACTATGTTAGTTTTTCAAAAAAAGTTTAAATGCGGTTTTTTATCAGTGATGAAAAATGTAAAAAAAATGCCTCTTCAGACGCATTTCTCCATAATGCCCATGCAATCGAATCGAAACTTTGTTAACAAATATCTCAGTTTCTGTACGTCAGATCGTTCTGAAATTTCACACACACATGAGGAACATTGTTTCGAACAAACATGTCCGAACTTAGACCAACCAACGAACGATATATGAAATTAGAATATTTTATTTTTGAAGCGAAGCTTTTTTAGCGACGTTTGATGGGCAGCAATCCTATAAAAATCGTCACCGTTAACTGGATATGTTTGATGTGAAACATCTATTGGCGGAGTAAGACCGACTCGTATGCCGTGACAGCTTTGTCTTGAGTTAGGTTAATAATTGGGTTAACTGTTCAGTTGAATTGAGTTGTGTTGAGGTGAGATAAGTTTAGTTGAGTTGAATTGAGTTGAGTTAAGAGTTCGTATAAGTTAAAATATCCGTTAACAGTTGAGTTGAATTGAGTTAAGAGTTAAGTTGAGATTTCAGTTTAGAGATAAGAGTGGAGAAGTTGAGTATGTGATATGTGATATGAGGCGCTCACAGCTAGATCGGCCTAAGCCACAAATTTATTCAAACTTAGCTGAATACGTAATATTAATCCCAATTTTTCAAACAAACAACAAATTTCTTTATAATTAATCCCTACTAATATTATAAATGCGAAAGTTACTCTGTCTGTCTGTTACGCTTTCACGCCTAAACTGCTGAACCGATTTTGATGAAACTTGATACAGAGATAGATTAGACCTTGGAGAATTACAGGCTACTTTTTGTCTCGAAAACAAGGTTTGAAGGGGTTAAAATGGGGGATGAAAATTTGTACGGGAGTTCGTCATTATTGCGTAGAAAATTATTAATTCCACCCACCATTTGGAACCGATCAACTTCAAATTTTGAACATATGTGTAGTTTGCTTGAGGATGACATGTAACCATTTTGTACAAAAATATAGATGGCGGTTCCAAGATGGCGGCCTATTTTTGCATTTCCCATCCTCGACCACCGACATGTGTATCAAATAAAAGGGTAAGACAGGTACAATACAATTAGCGGTGTGGCGTTATTCCAAATTCAAAATGGCGGAAGCATATAATAAACTAAAAAGTAGAAAATATAACCGATCAACTTCAAATTTTGCACATGTACGTAGTTTGCTTGAGAAATGCAATGTGAACATTTTGTAAAAAAACAAACACGGCGGTCGTGGCCAATTTTTGCATTTGTGTTCCCTGACTCCCGACATTGGTATCAAATGAAAGGTTATGAAAAGTAGAATACAATTAGCTGTGTGCCGTCATTCCAAATTCTAAATGGCGGCCAACACAAAATGGCGGAAGACTTAAAATAGACAAAAAAGTAGAACATATAACCTATCAGCTTCAAATTTTGCACATAAGCATAGTTCGCCTGACAATGCAATCCGACCATTTAGCCCGATTTTTGAAATTCAAAATGGCCGGCGAAATATGGCCGAAAATCAAAATGGCCACCCAAATTTGCCAATTGTGTTCCGATTTCCATGAAGATGGGTATCTGGGGGGTTTTTAAGGTAGGAAATAACGAATTTATGATCAGAACTTATAAATTCAAAATGGTATCCAAAATCATTTTTTCCAGATTTTTTGTTGTTTTCATTGTACTCTTTTCCTACCACGGGCAGTGCACACATAAACTTTTTTATTTAAAGGCGTTGCAACGCACGCGGGTTTTTTGCTAGTTAATTATAAATTATTAATAATTATAAATTTGTTTATAAATGAACCAAAATAAACTTTATGTTTGTTAAACTTTCATCTTTCTTTTAAACCTAATTATCTCTATTTAAGGAATTTGGGCTTAGGCAGATTTAACGCTGAGCGCCTCAGTACTGTGTACTATGTACTGTGTATTAAGTATTATGTAAATATGCACAACTATAGATGTATTATGTTCAAGTGATCTTGCAATGAAGTCCATAATATCTTTCATACTGTTCGCAGGTGATATATAAGTTGCTATCATAACTAAAGCTGGTCCATCTTGTGTAATATGTACTATGTATTATGCATTATGTACAATGTGGTGTTTACTGTGTACTATTTACTATCTACTATGTACTTTGTATTGTGTACTGTGTACTGTGTACTATGTACTATGTACTGTGTACTATGTGCAATGTACTATGTAGTATGTATTATGTGCTAATATAGTATGTACAATGAAATATGTACTTTCTACTATGTACATGTTCAATGTACTATGTATTATGTGCTATGTACTGTGTACTATGAAGTATGCACTATATAGATATATACTACTATGTAGGTACTATGTATTATGTAGAAATTAAATTTAAGAATGAATAATAATCCAAACCGTTCGGCAGCTAAATATGAGACAACACTTGATGCTGTATTACTAGATGCATTGAAAAGATTGAATCGGAAACTCGCAATTATTAGTCAGCGAAAACTCTGCGTATAGTGTGGAACCTCTGCACGCATTGCACGCACGCATCTATTGTCCCAGTTTTCGTCTATATGGGGTCCTAGCTTTTCAGCTCTGATGTCTCGACAACCCACGACTCCTGGCGCGCCTGCTCTTCTCGTGAGGCACGGGGTACCGCCTCGGTGACGTTCTGGCGGCTGGAATTTTCCTTGTCAGAATTGTTACTTTTGTACGTGGATTGAGGTTGAGCCACTTCGGGCAAACCACTCCAAGGCCGTGTTACACACCCTCGTTACAAGAGGGCGGCGCTTCGGTCTGGGCAATTTGCGAACGCGGTACAACCTGCGGACGTCTTATCCGTTGTGCCCTCCAAGAGTGCAAACTTAGCCTACAATCAACCATTACTCACAAGTCCCTGAGAGCAAGCTGTGAAGCTGTGGATGGTCTGTTAACCCACTTTAATTTTTGGGGTAACCGACTTTCTTCAAAATCTGTTATAGTCTGTCAAGGTTCTTTAAACCCAAGAATACCAAACATCCAACTGCTGCTGAATAAGATTTGGTCCTTCGGAGAACTTTTATGGTATATGACAACGAGGTAGACCAAATGTTTACTAAAAGAACGGCGTTGACCAAGTTTCAGAGAGTAGGGATGTCAAACTGGATGATATAGGTTCGGAAACCGAATCGGTGGATGAGCCGAATAGAATAAATATCGAAGAGGATAGGATAGGTTACGAGGAAGAGTACTCTCAACCAATATTACCCTTGGCTTCAGAGTGAATAGGGAATTCTTGTTAAGAGTAAAGGCTAGTAAGAAAGAAAGCTACCTAGGTAGGAGAAGTGAAAATAGTAAGAGCTATGCCACAGCGAGGATTCGAACCCCTAACCGCTAGAGTGGTAGTCGAATGCCTTTATGCTACCAAAGTTGGCAGAATAATTTTACAACTTTACAACATTCTTTAAGTTTTCTTAGAATTATGGTTTATTTCGAGTAAGTGAAAGTATTGAGTATTATATAAACGTTGGAGTGGATTATGAGAGTAATATCTATAAAAAAATGGTTGACATTTATTACCAGTAAGAATACAAAACTTTTAGTACTTTTTTAAGGTACTCAGCAATTTGGTTTATGTGCCATAACTTTAACCGTGATTACGGTACCAAAATATTAATCCTCCACCTTTCCTGATACAAAAATGCTATCAACTAAGTCACGTTAAGTATCGTACTTAAAAAATTTATAATATCCAACCATTTTCCTTCTTAATATCTCAAATAAAATTGATAACCATCACAAATTTATCACCAAAAAAAAACCCTCAAAAATTTGAAAAAAAAAACTTTTCAACCTTCATTAAAAAGGACACCATAACTACACTATGAAAATTCCATGACGAAGAAATATATTTTATTAAAAATGTAAACTACCACCAACCGCCAGAACTAAGTGCTCTTCGTGTGGTAGGTATACACTGTCCTGAAATCGTTGTGGTCATCCTTTACTTAAGAGTACCAAAAATTTTCAATGTTTTCCATTAGTGTAAATTGGGGATTTCCTTCCGTTCTCTAAATATGCCGCTTTAATGTGCAAAATTCTCTTCTTTTTTTAGTGGGATCCTTTAATACCGTTTTGTATGGAAATATTATCAAGGACCTAAGAGCAAAAGAAAATGAAGAACACTTAAGGAAATGTCATTTTCATCACAGCTTGATTCTTAGGGCTTTGCCCTTAAAATGAAGCTATTCTAGTTTAGAGATTCATGTATTTGCTCCCCAGAAAGTCTCGATCGTATTTTTAGGATAAAATCCTGAATTGGTAACAGGAAAAGTCGCTTAGGAGATTCTACCTAACAAATGCCTTTCTCATTTAAAGCCTAACTATGTGAGGATTGTAGAGGATCAGAAAATTGCCGGGACAAAAGATAAATCCGAGACCTCCATAAATAAAAACAACACGCCATGCCCATCTAGAAGAATGGCCCGATAGGATCATAAAGCAACCCACAAAAATGATTTTATCGAAGCCCAGACTCTGGGTAGAGAGTAGTGCTGCCCAAGAGGGCACTGTTCATTTAACACCGAATTCCTTCACTTGTTCCGGAGATTTCCTTTGATTTAGATCAAAAATCTCCCAACATCCAGAAGCACACGAACGAGGCGTGAATCCCATCAATGTTACCCCGAAGCTCTTTGCAAATTGAATCCTTGGAGCTGGCGTTGATGTCCTCCCCTCGGCTAAGCTCAAGAGTCCTGGAACAGCTTTATTTGATCAATGTCCACTTAATTGATATCTAGATGTTCGAAATCGACCTGCCATGTGCCGTGCTCAGACTCTTGTTGTGTGTGTGGTGTTCGATATCAATCAGACAAGTCGCTCCCAACATGAGAGCCAGACTATAGAGAGGAGGAAGGTTCTCTTAATGCCCGTCGTGTCTATCTGAATCATCTCGGTAATCTAATCGCACAAAAATTGTATTTTAATTTGAAACTTCGTGCTTTAAGGAATTTTTATTTGTTTTTTCTTGCCGCAAAATCAACGAGTTTTTCTCAGTTATTGTTGCTTTTCGGCTTGCTGGATAGCCACCCACCACTGGATATACCAGAAACTCGTAAAATGTTTTATTGAAGCCGTTGAAAAGCCATCAGCACTTTATGTTTATGGATGCCATGAATGCGTGGATTTTCAGATTATTAATGGGAACTGTTCAAAGACACCTAAGCATTAATGGCCAATTCCGGAGCACTCGCTCTGTATGAAGCCGTGACGTGAATTGTTTTGGAAATAAAACAGATTCAAGAATTTTGATAAGAGTTTTATATGAAATTTCTTATTGATTTCCTGTTTTTTTGAATGTATTTTTGTGGTTCTTGTATCATTTTCTATCTTTATTTTGATTTTATGCAATCTTTGATCTTTTTTTAAGTGTGGACTTGAAATTTAAACAAAGTAGTTTCTGCTTGATGCCTCATCTTTAATCATCAGATATATTATTGTGAAAGAGAGGCAGGATATAGAAAATTCCTGGGAAGACTTTTAGTCCGGGAGCCCGCGGTTTTTTTGAAAGATAATGACCACCACCGAAATGTAGTGAGAATAGTTATTTACAAAAAGTATGAAACATTGGCTCTAGCGCGGGGTCGCGCGCAGAGGCGTTTTTGCACAATACTGCTATAAATATGTAAGAATTCTGCGAAATATGACCAGCTATGAAACTTTGACAGTATGTAATTTATGGATTGACATTAACGAAAAACCATTTCTTACCCCTGGAGGACGGGGCGAAATGGTTCTTACACGCTGATAATTATGTAAAAATTTCCGTGCGATTGCGAAATCGGACCACTACAGCCTTTGTCGTCTGATTAAAAATAAGACTCGTTCCTTCTTAGCCTAAAACAGGTAAGCACAGCGTCAACACGACTGTATGGCATCCAAATGAGGCACGGTACACCTGAGTAAAAATTCTGCTTTTCCAAATACAGCCCTACAGGCATGTATCAATAAAAGACCCACCGAATAGTCCAAACGAAGCACGGCACGCTTACACTATTGTTCGACTAGAACTTTCTGTTCGACATTGCACTCTATACGAAAAAAATAGATTGTCGACAGTACAAAAGGGCTTTCCCTGAGCTATAGTCTTCCACATAAAAAATATAGTTTAAAAAACTAAAAAATACGCTTTTATCTTAAAATGAACTAAAAAGTAAAAAATAATTTTCAATGTAAAGTTTTATTGCTCCAGTCAGAATATGGAAACAACCTACCTTCCGAAATGTAAAACAGCGTGGGATTCTTTTCCTATATTCTTATTTTATTAACAGCGGAAATTTTCGCTAGCGCTCCACGCTTTTTTACATTTCGAAAGGTAGGTTGTTTCCATATTCTGGCTGGAGCAATAAAACTTTACATTCAAAATTATTTTTTACTTTTTAGTTCATTTTAAGATAAAAGCGTATTTTTTAGTTTTTTAAACTATATTTTTTATTTTATACTTTTAGTCTATTATATGTCTTCCGCCATTTTGTAGTTACCGCCATATTAGATTTAAAATGACGTCACACAGCTTACTGTACTATACTTGTCATATACTTTCATTTAATACCCATACCGAGGGCGTTGTAAAGAAAACGGTAAACCGCCATTTTGTGTTAACCTCTATTTTGAAATTGGAATCGGGCCACACAGTTAATAGTATTCTAATTGTCACACCCTTTCATTTGACACTCATACCGAGGGTGTTGTTAAGAAAAAAGTAGTCCGCCATTTTGAGTTGGCCGCCATTGTGGAATGACGCCACAGAGCTAATAGTATTCTACTTGTCATTTCCTTTCATTTGATACCCATATCGAGTGGGTTGTAAAGTAAAAGGTAGTCCGCCATTTTTTTTTTGGCCGCCATTTTGAATTTTGAGTGACCCCACATAGCTAATTGTATTCTACTTGTCATACCCTTTCATTTGATACCCATGTCGGGGGTCGGGAACACAATAGCAAAATTCGGCCGCCATCTTGATTATTTCACAAAATTGTCAGATTGCATTGTCACGCGAACTATACATATGTGCAAAATTTGAAGTTGATTGGTTATATGCAAGTGGGTGAAAATCAAGTTACAAGATTTGTCTACATACATACATACATACATACATACAGGTGAAGCTAATATAAAGCGTATAAAAAGTCCGGATTTTTAAGAAATACAGGGTCCGGCAAAAGTCCGGCAAAGGTCCGATATTTCCTGAAGGGTAGGTGATCGTGAAAAAAGTTTCGAGCGAAAGTTGCTCAATTTGGAGGGTGAACTCGTTTGCACACAAATCTCACCTCCACCCACTCACCCCCTAGCAGAAGGTGGGGGAGAATTTAAAATTTCAAATGGTAAACAGCAATTTTTTCAGAGATTCTGATTCTCCGTAGGGAAATATGAAACTTTTGCCTGAACAATTTTTTTATCCGAAGCCCCCCCGCACCCCCAAAAACCATCAAAAGTATCCCCAAAAATCATTCATTCGGCGGTTCGGGAAACTTCGGATAAAAAAATGTTTCTAACAAAAGTTTGATATTCTCTTCGGAGAATCAGAATCCGTGACAAAATGAGGGTTACCATTATTCGGCAGTCTTTCACTTTTCTCGTTTGGTGCCGGTTGTTTTTGAAAATAAAAATGACGTCGAATGAATGTTGTAAGAAAAAATGAATATTTTAAAACATAAATTTTATTAAATAGAGACAATGTTTATCATTTTAATTATTTTTACATCAAAAGTAAATGTCTAATGATGATAAATGTCCCAATTTTCAGCTGGACAACTGGACTACAGTGCTATGTTTGTATTTAAAATAATGGAAATGGAATTGCTTCACGAATATCATCCAGTCGGGGTGGATTGTAAGAAGCACATATTTGAAAGTTTTAAAAAATGGTTCAAATTTTATGCGGAATTTATGCTGTTCATGTTTTTATTTTGGTTTACGTCTGCAACGTGTAGCACGATCAGCCTTTAATGTGTTCTATTATAAGGTGAGGACAATCATCATGCACTGAAAATTGAAAGATTTTTTTTCTAATAATTGAAAATATGTAGATTCAACCACAACGTATTAGGGCCAAAAAGCAAATCCAACAAACTGTCAAATGAATGTTTGGTTAATATTTCCCTACAATTCAAAAATTTCCTTACAATTCCAAAGACACAAACCTCCGAAAATTTAATTGTAAAATCGAAATGCGTTTTCCATACAAATTGACATTTGAATTGTAACTTGGCACAGGTCCTGAAATGGGCTTTTCCTACAAATTGACATTTGAATTGACCCTAGACCTTTATGCTATTTGGGTGACACATCAAATAACCGCTATTTTATTGTCAAAGTTAATGCACGCAGCTACAACATCTCAACTGTCTGACAAAGATTTATAAACTTTCAATATCCTTCTTGCAGCATTTCCCACCTGTATGAATATATATGATTTACTTCCAATCCTTTAGCAAAAATCCTTTTTCCACATATTTTCTTCAAAATCTCAAATGTCTCCATATTTTATGCAAAATCCAGAAAGACAAAAAAAACATATTTTCAAAGTCAATTCCAGCTTCAACTTATGTACCGACTTCACTTGTAAGGAGAGATTTATCATTGTTTCTAGGACATGGAATATAACGGGCGGAGCTCCTTGTCTTCATAAAGTGTACCCCAAGCTGGTCCATAAAACGTATGAGGATAAAGTCCTCGCGAAGGATCTGAATCACATATTTTTAGATTACTTCAAGAAATTTATTGCTTATGAATTTTCGTGATTTATTTACAGAAGCAATAAGCTAATTAAGCATTGCCAACGACCTTGTGCCATTTGATGGTGATTCAGAAAGAGTATTTTCCAATTTTACGCTCTGGCAATTATGTAGAGCCGGTTTCCGTCCGTAAATTACTCAAGGACTCTTGTCGCGCTTCAAGAACTTTCGGAAACTTTTTGGGTCTCCTTAAAATTCAAACAAAATCCAATAAAATTTCGAACATAAAACATTATCGAATCGGAATCTCGTTTTTAAATTAGATCGCGTTGACTCTAACGTATACAAAAATCAGTGACGGTTGCTGCACGTTAACACGAACATATGGCAAAAAGGAATTAGTACTACACACATTCCCCGTCGTAAATCTTCTAGCGCTTCCTTAATCCGGACATTCAAACGTCTTCGGGAGCTTTGTGCGAGGATGAGGACCCCAGCTATCCGCCAATCGGGGCGCAAAATATTCCGAAAGTTACTTGAAAGAATTCTAGGAAAATAAATGGTTTCGCTCGCTATCAGGACACACTCTATGCAATCTACATGTCCTTTAACGATTTATATATGGCACGACTGTTTTTCGAGCATGTTTTGAAATTTCCATATTTTCCTTGTCCCCGGTGGTGGTTATTGATAGCGTGCGGGGGTGTCGCACTAAGAGAGAGAATCGCAATAAAATTGAGGAAGTCCGTTCGGGATATCGTTGCCCTCGTCATGTCGTCTCGTGGGCATTAAGTTGTTCATACATTGGCGTATTTATGTCTCGCATTATTGAAATTGTATACCCAGGAAAAGGATCATCTCAGAAGTCTTTTTCGGCTTTGGCAATATCCTTTTAGAGTTTATGAAGGAGAAGTAAAATTTTTGTGGTGATGGTTTCGCATTTTTTTAGATTAATGTTTCTGCTTAAAAGAAAGACGTTGGCCTTAAAATATTGGCCTTAATGTATCTATGATGTCAGCAGATTGTGGATATTGTAATGTTTTTGAAATGTAAATAAGAACGAATACAAATAGTGGGAAGATAGTCGTATTGAGCAGTAAAGGGTAAAGCTAGAATAAAAGCATGTTTGCGGAGTGGGAAGAGTTCATAAATCCATTGCCAATAATGTTGGTTTATTTTCAGAAGGCGAAAGCAGATTTTATAAAATTTAAAGGCGTCTGGGTCCATAAGGCATCTTATGATGAAACATAGACATCATATTTCTGCATACTGGAATATTTCTCGGGTCTTAAATGCGCAAAATACAATCTTCTAAGTTGTCTAATATTAGTTCAGATTAATTCTTTTCGAAGACAGCTTGTATTCTATTGAGGGCGTTCTACAGAGATCGGAGCACGAACAAGTGTCAATCAGAGAGTGCTGTGCTGAGGGCAGAATATTGACGGAGATAGCCGAATTTAGCCGAACCATAAATAAAAATTCCATTGAAAAAGTGGCTGAAACTAGGTAGTCGAAATTGACCCTACCCCCTTTTCTTACCCGCCCCCTGCATCAAATTTTCACAACCACCGAAAACCCTTATGCCGGATCCACACGTTTGTCAAGGTTTGGCAAGAGTTCGCAAATTGAAAACGCTTTTTTAAAACAAACGTGTGGACGCATCACAAACGCTTGTCGCAAACTTCCTTTGCAAGCGTTCGCAAATTGAAAACGTTTGCTTTGGTTTGCCGAGAATCCACACTCGACCGCATCGACCACAAGCGTCGGCAAGCTTACACAAGCCAACCCTGCAAACAATTTCTCGGAGGCTCGCTTTCTCGGACCATTCTCGATTCGAAAAATGCTTTCGAAGGGTACGAGAAAAAGATTCACAACGCAAAATGAAAGCTTTCCTGGTTGATTTGTCTCTCTCAAAGCCTTCATGCTGTAGAAAAATATTAAGTGCCGATTTCCCCTGAACGGGACTTCAAATCTCCAAATTACACTAACAACATAACGTCATTTCACCGATTTGAAGTTCTATCGAGAGGAAATTTTGAGAGCCTTTGGTTTCTCTTCAACGATTTGTTTGGAAAGTTTGAGCTTTTGATTTGTTTTGCTCGGCGGAGTGATTTTCGGCGCAGAAGCGATTTGCTATCGATACGAGCATGCGGTTCGTTATCAGCACGAGAAAGCGATTCGATCTCTTGCTCCGCTTTTATTGCTTTCGAATTCGTTTACGAGTCGTTAACGAGTCCGAGATCGAAGCAAGCTTTCGCTTTTGGCAAATCGTTCTCGAATCGTTTCCGAATCGAAATGTTTGCAGGGAAGCCATACGCCTTATCCACACGTTTGAATTTGCGAATGCTTGCTAAGCCTTGACAAACGTGTGGATCCGGCATTAAGATTACCGCTTTTACAGTCCCGAAAAATTTCGGTGCTTTCGAGATTTGCATAGACAATTTCGCAAGTTGTAATATACCTATGTGACTCACCAAACGCGTTCATCCTAAGGAAGATACGAACCTTATCAAAATTTGCCTGACAAGAAAGCTTTCATCCTAGTAAAGACACGAACCTTATTCTTAAAAGCTGATGTTGCGAAATTCCGGCAGATGTACATATACGGACATACACACATGCATACACACTGAAACAGGCATGCGACGCCTCCATGCCGCAGCCGCAAGTGGAACTTAGAGATCGACAAATGCCGAATGAACCGCCTGAAAGCGAGATGGGGAAGTCAAAGAAATCGGAATCGTCCAGATTTCGACGAGCTCCTTAAGCCAAGGCGCGCACTATGGAGGTGTGGCGGTGACATGGTGATTAAGTTGCAAGTGGTGTGGCAGAGCGATGGCGGCAGGATGGCGTCAAAGTGGTGTAATGCGCACCGAAGTGGTGGGCACCACTTCGCGGCATCGATTTACCACATGATTTTTTCAATTAAAATGTGGTCGTCGGACGATGCTCTTGCATGTGTGTAAAACATTAGCCTGTACAATAAAAAAAATCAATAAAGAAAAAAGTGCTTTGGGTTCATCCAATGTGAAAAAAGTACAGCAGTTATAATGTTTTCCCCCAAAATATAAACCCAAGTTGGCGGTAAAGTTAAACCTGTCGGAGACTTGTGGCAACCAAATGGTGGCAGCCCACTTGCAAAACACCACACCGCCGCCACTCCATCTCGATTGACGTAGCCTCCCTTGATTCCGTGTGATTAAAATATTCCACTTGCCACTTAGTCACCACACCACCGCCACGCTAATTTCTCACCACATCAGTGCGCGCCTTGCCTAAGAGATTATAAGGAAGCGAGAAAAAGGCTGAATAAGGCCATCGCTAGAACTAAATCCGAGCACTTCAAAAGGTTGTGCAGCGAAGCATACTCGGACCCCTGGGACGGACCATATAAAATGGTTATGTCAGCGGTCGAGAGTAAGCGCTCTCCGCCGATCACCTGTCCTGCACGGCTCCAGAATATAGTATACGTCCTGTTTCCATAGAGCGTGCTCACTCGTGATATACCCACCCTTCAGATGGACCCAGAAGAGGTACCTGTGGTAACTGCAGAAGAGATTTTGGAGAGAGCAAAAAGGGTAGCTATTAATTAGACCCTGGTATGGATGGTATACCGATCAAACCGGCTAAGCTAGCAGCTAAGTTTCCCTGAAATAATCGCAGCGCACCTGAAAGAGGGGGTTTTGCCATGAAAACAGCAGAGACTCGTGGTCCTACCTAAGCAGAACAAGCCTTTAGGGGAGCATCGTTCAATAAGCCGATATGTCTTCTTAGTTTCCATAGGCAAACTCTTCGAGCGGCTGATTTGTAACAGAATACTTCCTAGGTCGAAAGGGAAGGAGGCCTGTCGGACAAGCAATTCGACTTCAGAAAGCCAACGTCAACGACTGATGCAGTCAACATGGTGGTGGACATTGCAAGAGCCACCATAGAGAAAATCACTGTTGCGCATTTGTGAGGAACAGAGTGGTGCAAATAAATAAAAATTAAAAAAATATAGTAGGCCACTCGAGCGATTAATTTTGAAGTTGCTAGGCGAACAAAAAAGGATCTGGAAAAAACACGAATAATATAATATAATAATGAAAATGTCTTTGAATTAGTTTTTTTTATAAATTTAAATAAAAAATAATTAACTTTTTCCAATCTTTTGATTTCTCACGTCTCTACTACCAAAAACGCTCGGTTAGTAATTTCATAAACTGACAGCATTGATAACCTTTGATGTAGAAAATGCTTTCAACTCGGCGAAATGGAACAGAACAGTTGAGGCGTTGATCAAGCTAGTTACACCAAAGTACCTAATGCGAGTAGTTGTCCGTAACGGAATGGGTGCGAGTCCGTAACGGAATGGCAAATGAAATGAAACGGTGGACCCACAGGCTTATCCCAAACGTGGAGAGTTGGGTTACGAGTTACGAGGGAGCGCACACAAGGAAAAAATGCCGATTTAGGTGGACAAAATTCAAGGTGATGAGTAGGAACCTAAAAAGTTGGAATGTTTAAGTTTTTTGGGTCACTGATTTCGAATTTGGGGTCAGAAAGTAAAAATTCAAAATGGCGGATCCAATATGGCGGACCAAAATGTGGAAAACTGAAATATTTTCAAGTAGGAGCGTGAACAATTGGTATATATAAGTTTTTTGGGTCGCTGATTACGAATTTGGGCTCAGAAAGTCAAAATTCAAAATGGCGGATCCAATATGGCCAATCAAAATGTGGAAAACTGAGAAATTTTCAAGTAGGAGTGTGGCAATTGGTATATATAGGTTTTTTGGGTCGCTGATTACGAAATGGGGCTTAAAAAGTCAAAATTCAAAATGGCGGATCCAATATGGCGGACCAAAATGTGGAACACTGAAATATTTTCAAGTAGGAGCGTGAACAATTGGTATATATAAGTTTAGTACTCTGTAAATAAAAAATATCAGATTTTACAAAGTGATCATTTGGGATAGCTGTTTTTTTGTGAAAGTACCCTCAATTAGTTGCACTACCAAATATACTAAGAAACAAAGCGGTACTCAGCGGTACTTATATATTTTATAATGTTCAAAGTTAGTAAAAAAATCTAGTCAACAATGTCTTGCCTATGATACACTTACATTCAAGCAACATTATGAAAGTAGTGCTAAGCGAAAGAACTAACCTGTATTAACAATATCCACTGCAAAAACTTTTCACAAAAAAATTATAAAAATAAAATAGCATCACCGATGACAACGAGTTAGCGCATCTGACTGCCGGCTATGGCGACAATCGGGTGGGAATTCGGCTAGTTTCGGCTCCTTTCTGGGCTTTGCCAACAAATATACAAAAGAACGAAACGTTGAAGAATATTTTTACAGTGATTTTGTAGGTATTGATAAACATTGCTTTTTGCATTTTTGTCCAGCTAGCCTAGAACAAATTTCCCACTGTGGAGCGTGTGAAAGTTAGTTACGACCTCATCCAGTTCCTGAGTCGAGATAAAGGGTATAGGAAATACCTTCATCGTTTCGAGCACGATGACTCACCGCTCTGCCCGGCATGCCCAGGAAATCAGGAGGACGCAGAGCACGTCTTCTTTAACTACTTGAGATTCACCGATGACAGGGCGGAACTGGAAGGAATGACCGAGGCGTCACTAACGTCGGAAAGCATTATATGCACGTGCTGAGATACGAGGATATGTGGAGAAAAGTGGAAGCAACGCTGAAGGCCATACACAGCAAGTTAAGGCTAGAACAAGCTGAAAGGAATAGAGAAAGGCAAAGAAAGAGTACTGGCGGCTAATTAAAGCTGATCCAACCGCGCGACGCAATGATAAAAAGCCAGTCCCGCGGGGCGAGTAGGAGGCTTTTTAGTTGGGGCTAGCGTCAAGCGGTGCATGAGCGTGGCGGTAGCAAGAGCTTTTTACCTCCAGAGAAAAAAAATACACGCTGATACACGTATACATAGAAAGTGGCTTAGAACCCCTCTTGCTATACTACTAACTTTGTGAAATACTTTACTTTAATTTCACTTATGGCGCTTAATATATTTCCTTCTGTGCCTTTATAGAGATTCGTTGACATTTACCGCATGGTTTCAATTCTTCAACATCCCTGCAAACAATTTCTCGGAGGCTCGCTTTCTCGGACCATTCTCGATTCGAAAAATGCTTGCGAAGGGTACGAGAAAAAGATTCAAAACGCAAAATGAAAGCTTTCCTGGTTGATTTGTTTCTTCCAAAGCCTTCATGCTGTAAAAAAATATTGAGAGCCGATTTCCCCTGAATGGAACCTCAAATCTCCAAATTACACTAACAACATAATACCCCGGCTTCACCGGCCGAACTGCGCAAGTTCGAGAAAATTAGTCTACTGAGCTTCATTTTTGCTTGATTTCCCATACATTTTCACATTTCGAAGTCAGGAAAAATAAAGTCTGATTTCGCCCAACAGAACCTGAAATCAAGCTTGAAAGTAAAAGCTCGCTCAAAAGAGAGTAATCAACTGGAATCGTGGAATGCCATTCCAGGGAGCTTTTGCATTTCTGACTTCGACTGAACTCGACTTTAGCCGGTGAAGCCACTTATGCCGATTGAAGTGAACTTGATTAAACTGAGGTCGGTGAAGCCGGGGTATAACGTAATTTCACCGATTTAAAGTCCTATTGAGAGGAAATTTTGAGAGCCTTTGGTTTCTCTTCAACGATTTGTTTGGAAAGTTTGAGCTTTTGACTTGCTTTGCTCGGCGGAGTGATTTTCGGCGCAGAAGCGATTTGCTATCGATACGAGCATGCGATTCGTTATCAGCGCGAGAAAGCGATTCGATCTCTTGCTCCGCTTTTATTGCCTTCGAATTCGTTTACGAGTCGTTAACGAGTCCGAGATCGAAGCAAGCTTTAGCTTTTGGCAAATCGTTCTCGAATCGTTTCCGAATCGAAATGTTTGCAGGGATGTAGCGTGTTCTGGTATGTTTTTTTTAAATTTTTTTCTACTTCCAGAAGATGTTCTCTGTTTTATTTTTTCAAGAATCCATTTGTTGCTTTTATAAATTCATTAAACATTGCTCGCTTGGTCAGGTTGGTCACTCTGTATATGTTTTGTAGTCTTGCGGTCATTGCAGAAACTACTTCATATGACTGTAGTATGTAGCTTTTAGTTCAGTCCATCAGTCTTTAATTCTTTGATTATCTGCAGTTATTTCATTTGTATTTTTCCTTCAATTTCTTTTTGCTGTTGTTTTTTATATTATATTTTTAATAGGTTTGATTCTACATTTTGGAATAAATAATAGTTTTTAATATAAATCTTACAAGGAAAAGACAAATCAATTTTGAAATTAATTAACTCTACTTAAAATTTCATAAATTACAGTAAAGCAATTCCCCCAGGCCTTGAAATCTAATAAATAACAACTGGCGCCAAATCTCCCGCAGTGTTAAAACCACGCAAAAAATATACCCCAACTGGACAATAAAGTCCTTGGCGCTAAATTAATTTTCTTTTTAATTTTTTTATATATTCCTTACACATTTGATTAATAAATCCATTGAAAGAGAATTTTCTCTTAATGAAATTTCTAAAAATATACACCAATTCCCCATTCTACACATTAGCCAAGAAAAAAAAACTCTCCCCTAAATAACTTCCTCAACCTGATTATGTAATATTTTGTAAAATAAACTGGAATTAACGACCAAAATAAGAAAAACAAATTCCCAACCAAAACGGCAATCAACAATCACCACTTTTTCCACCTACGCACAACCAAATCGCAATCTCATAATCATCAACGATTTGCAATTACTCAGAAACGTGCGGATTTTAAACAATCACAACTCTGGGCGAAAAACTTGAGAAGAAAAAAATCTCAACCAAGTTCACACCCCGCCGCGAATCCAATCAAAATAAACAAAAAAAAATTGTTCTTAATAAAATTCACAATTTAATACTCGTCGACCAAGTCTGCACTTTATTCTATTTTTAATTGCTGCTGTTGTTGCCAAAGCGCTGCTTATCTCGCATCCCTTACCTGGTGAACAATTTCCTGCATGTATAATATTTTGCGAGAATTTTGATCGGAGTAGGTTTTCAGGGAGTTGGAGCGCCCCGCAGAACTTGAAAGGGTCGAACAGCTGAAGAATGTTGTCAAGACGCACCGAGAGAAGTTCATTGCTGTTGTCACCAACAACACGGACATTGGGAATTTGGACTATTTATTGTCGTTGGAGTTGAGCAAGTATGAACAGGTATGTCGATTGGGTTTAGTAAAATAAGTGTCCTAAATTTGGTCCTAATTTGTTCGGTACAGGCTGTGCAGGAAGCTGCCGAGGGTGGGCTGCTAATATTAGCTGAGAAGGATTTTCCACAATCTGTAGAGAAGTGGAGCATTATGCAGGCTGTGTTTTTCTCGTCAACAGTACTGACTACCATAGGTATGTATGTAATTTGCAAAAACTGAAGCATTAGTGTCCCAAAGAACATTATTAGACATTTATTGGTAAAATATAAAACTTACAGAAGCATTTTTAGGAAAGTTCTATGAGCGTTTGGTATAAAATAAGTGTATATTTTTTGGAATACATACCATTACAATTTTTAGAATTGTTGGTTCTATTTCTACGTGTCCCAAATTGGAACAAGTTTAATAGAGGAAAAACCATAAAAGAAAACAACGAGCTTTCGATTAGCTCTGGTTGTTTGAGTGAAAAAGCTGCGCTTTCAAACAACCAGAGCGAATGGGACACTCGTTGTTTTCTTTTATGGTTTTTACTTATTATCTTGGAAGGCACAAATTAGGAATCTGTCATTGCCCAAATAAACTGTGGAACAATGGTGAACAATAGCAGCCATAGGAGCTCCCAAAGTAGTTCCAATTTGTTCCTATCCTGCTTGTGAGTTCAAGTGAGAGGGATATAAGCCAAATCTTTGAGTGTGACTGAAAGAGGTACAAAGAAAAGCTTTTGGAGCTTTTTGGTAATCTTGAAAAGTCGACTGTTGCGTAGCGTGTCTGTGAAACTTTGCTGCTGAAAGTGATCACCTTTTAGATGACTCATGATTCTGATTAAATTGCTTTTTTAGTGCTTCTTGACTTCAGTAAGACACTAATTTAGTCCCTCATGTTGATGGTTACGAGGGATAAAACAGGTTTGAGATTACGAGGATACAGCACAGCGCAGTTCGAGGTATAAGCTAAGGCCCACATCGTGCTGTGTCACGCAGTAAGCGCAGAGTAGAGCAGCACAGAAAAAAACGACCTTACACAGTCGTCTAAGCACAGTGGGGAGCAGTTTTGTTAAACAGTTTGACGAAAGTAATTTTTAAATTGAGGAATATCTAAATTTATCAAACTCTAAGTCAGATTCGGATGAGGAAATTGAAAATTTATTAAAATCGCTTAATTTTTCTTCCATTTTTATAAAAAAAAGTCCGTTCGCGGTACGTAGCACACAGTTTCTGTGCCCCATCCACAAGTGTCGTGAAACCTGCGCCTGGCGCAGTATTCGTGTCACACTCTGCGTTGCAATCGCGGTTCTCCCTTAAAAAGCATGAAACATAGAAACTGTGCTGCTCCGCCTGTGTCGCCTGCGTCTCAATGTGCGCCCGGCCTAAGGCTGGGCGAACGCTGGTCCCAGCACAGCGCAGCCTAGCACAGCAGAGAAAACTGTTTCATTATACCTAAGCTACCATCGCATATTTGGGACAGCACAGGCACAGCAGTCGCAGAGGCCTCTGTCTTAGCTCTGCGGGTTGTGATTGAAACACAGTTTCCTATGTCGGTAAGACACAGTCAAGAAGCAGTAAAGCGTTTTTCATTTTTATATGATACAAATAATGAAAATTATGTAAGAGAAAGTTTGAAAAATAAAATATGGAGTTAAATTACAATTGAATTAGGATATAAAGACGGTAAAAATAAATTTGATATAACAATTTCCACAATACAAAATTGTGCACTATGTTATGTGACCTGCGTTCAATATTCGCTGTTGGACAGAAAATTATGTCTCTGCTGGCTCTCAGCTGATTATCTATGCTGTGCTGTGTTGTGCTGTGCTGGGACCAGCGTTCGCCTAGTATAGTACAGTCAATCTGTATTTTTAGGTTGAAAAAATTACACCGTTGAATTTTTTTTCATAAATCGTTAGGGGATCATGAAAAAAGCTTAAAGCCAGATTTGTGACCTCCCACTTTTTGCAGATTTTTGGAAAACTCAAAAAGTTTTTTGAATACGTTTTTATCTGAATCAGTACACTTTAGAGAACAAGTTTTTAAACGAAAAATGTAGAGGACATTGCCGTCTACAATTAATGTCATTGAGTCAATTCAGTACGACTTGAAATGCAAAACGTTGATAGCGCTAAAGTATCAAAAAAAGTGTTTTTTCCCTTTTTTACCCAAAAAACATTTTTATTAGTTTAGTTTATTTTTTTCCTCTCCAGTCGGTGTGCGAGTTTTAGAGAATAGGGGCGTCCAAACTTTGCTTTTGTAAAATGAGTATGTTTTATTTGTAAAAAAAAGTGTCGAGAATGATAAGCGTACTCTGGGTCCAAGAGTTCGGCGCACGTTGCTGAATGCACGCTTAAATAGTGAGTCGAAACAAGCATGTTATATCACTTGTGGGCAACGCACTAATCGTCACCATACTTAGGCTTTGTACAAAAGTACAATTTTCATAGCTGTAGCTCGAAAACGGTAAGTCGAGAGAAAAAAATGTTTGAATAAATGTTGTTTGTATTTTGGAGAGGAACAACTTTTCCATTTAAATTATAACGAAAAAAAAATGTTTTTCGGGTGAAAAAGCGGAAAATCACTTTTTTTGATACTTGAGCGCTATCTACGTTTTGCATTTCAAGTCGTACTGAATTGACTCAATGACATTAATTGTAGGCGGCAATGTCCTCTACATTTTTTGTTTAAAAACTTTTTCCCTAAAGTGCACTGATTCAGAGAAAAACGCATTCAAAAAACTTTTTGAGTTTTCCAAAACGTGCAAAGAGTGGGAGGCCACAAATTTGGCTTTAAGCTTTTTTCATGACCCTAAAGGCCCTTTTACATCCCAAGCGCAAAGTGGAAACGCAAATTGGAGCTCTTTTATCGTACAGAAATTTGTATGCTTTTCTCTCTGTCTGGAATCCACGTTCGTGCAACAGAGAGAAAAACATACAAATTTCTGTGCGATAAAAGAGCTCCAATTTACGTTTCCACTTTACGCTTGGGATGTAAAAGGGCCTTAACGGTTTATGAAAAAAATTCGTCGGTGTAATTTTTTCAACAAACAGCCTTTTTTCACGACAAATTGACTGTACTATAGCCTAACAGAAGTTTGAAGTTATGAGGTGTCAGGAGGATGTTTAAGGAGATAGCGATGATCCCTGCATTTGAACTTTTGGATGTTGTAGATATGTTCGGAAATACAGATTGCGTAAGATTATTCCACAGTCGAGGTGCTCTATTTATGAACTAATTGCCTGTTTGTAGTGTGCACGAAAAATTGAGCTGCAAGCAATTAAAATGCGCCGAGTGGGGTAATCTGGGCATAACACTGATATGGAAGCAGAAGATTGTTTGTTTCGGTGGAACAGTCGGCTAAGCAGTAGTGATAAAGTTTGGTCAGAGCTCCTACATTCCTTCGGTGACTCAAAGGGTCGATGGTGGAAAAAACATGGTCGTCGACGATTAGTTGGAAGATCCATTTTTGTATGTTATCCAGCCATGCTAGGGTGGCTCTCTAAGCCCCGTTCCAAAAAGACGTATAGAATTTGTAGATTACAGTCAGAACCACTAGTTGAACGAGGAATTTGTATCTCTTAATAAATACTAGCAATTGGGATGCTTGCTTGTCGGCCAGAAATATGGAAATACGGAAACGTGGAAACATATAGAGTGGCACAGAGAACCGCAGACAAGCTCAGACAACCATGATAACAGAAACAAACAGATAAGAACAGAGAAATCATGGAAACACAGAAAATGGGTAGAGAAATGCAGAAAACCACAGAGAAACGTGGGAAATAGCACGGAGAAGCGCAGAAACCTAAAGTTCGGAGAAGAAAAGAGATATGCAAAGAAATAAGGGAAATATGAATAAATACAGAAAGCCACAGAAAAACAAAGATAAACAGACCGAAAAGCCGAGCATAAAAGCGCCGAGAAATACAGAGAAACACAGAAAATTCAAAAAAAGATCACAGAAAATGACGGAAAAATACAGATAAACCAAAACTTAAACCGAAACCCCAAGAAACGTCAAGAAATACCGAGAAATCCAACAAAACCACGGAGAAATAGCAAAACGTAGCGAAACATTGTAGTAGGCTCAAAAATAAAGTAGAACACAGAGTAACACCAAAATCTACAGCAAACATGGAGAAATACAACTAAGGAAAAATACCGATAACTCCAGAAACAGGCAGAGAAACTCGGTAAATCTCAGAAAAACATAGCCAAATATAGAAGCACACAAAGAAACAGAGAGAAGCATAAAAGAAGTAGAAACAAATCCAGAAAAATACAGATAACGCAGTGAAACAAAGGCAGAATAAAACAGAAAATCACAGAAAAGCCCAAATGAATGGATAGTAGCGCCAAGAAACAGATAAATTCAGACGAAAACAGAAAAATATTAAGAAACATAGGAAAAAAACAATAAAAAAAACTTTTTAAAAACAAGCTTTTATTAAGATTTTACTTGTATAGTAGGCTAGTCGGCGAGAAGGAAAAAATGATAAAAAATGAATTATTGGACCATAGGCGAGATTATTGTTGGAATCGCTTCATTTTAGGGTGTAGTTAAACACCCTAAGTTTGCCCACAATTTGGTTGACCGCATAACTTTTTAATTAACTTATTGTGAATAAAATTGGCACTTTTTTTATATTTCTTTCAACAGCTCCGTTCCTGCTAACTTTTAGTATAACATATGTTTTGGGAAAGCTCTTCGTTATAAAATTCTCTAAAAAATAAGCCCTGTTAGAGGTCGCTAGGTGCAAGGGTGATCTTGCAAATAGCTTCCAAAATTTTCAAAACACGTTATTTTCACTATTTGTTTACAAGAAAACAACTGCACATAGAAGGCTGAAAATTCTGGAAGATGGTGTTTATGTAGTCCCGGCAATGTAAAAAAAAAATCAACAAGATCGGTTCATTACTTTTGGAGTAATTAACGATCTAGTTTTTATTTTAGCCTTAATTAACAATGCTGCCATTTTTTGTAAGATCAGTTTATAATTGTGAAAATCATTTAGAAAACTTAAGAAGCAATTGAAAATGAAATCCTGTTGGAATTTTTGAAAAATCACAATTTTGAGCGATTTTATGAATTTTTCTATACGCGAACATTTTTATACGCGACATCAATAAACATACATCTTGTTATATTTTTAATTTAGAAAATCCGTCCTTGCATATCTAAAAAACTGCTATTTTTTACAAATAATGAATGGACGAACGTTTTTTCAAAATGAGATGTTTCTTGTCGTGCATAAAATGGTACGTGCCTAAATAACCTCATAAAATCGATCAAAATTGCGATTTTTCAAAAATTCCAACAGGATTTCATTTCCAATTGATTCTTTAGTTTTCTAAATGATTTTCACAATTATAAACTGATCTTAAAAAAAATGGCAGCAGCATTGTTATAAGGCTAAAATAAAAACTAGATCGTTAATTACTCCAAAAGTAATGAACCGATCTTGTTGAAATTTTTTTTACATTGCCGGGACTACATAAACACCATCTTCAAGAATTTTCAGCCTTCTATATGCAGTTGTTTTCTTGTAAACAAATAGTGAAAATAACGTGTTTTGAAAATTTTGGAAGCTATTTGCAAGATCACCCTTGCACCTAGCGACCTCTAACAGGGCTTATTTTTTAGAGAATTTTATAACGAAGAGCTTTCCCAAAACATATTTTATACTAAAAGTTAGCAGGAACGGAGCTGTTGAAAGAAATATAAAAAAGTGCCAATTTTATTCACAATAAGTTAATTAAAAAGTTATGCGGTCAACCAAATTGTGGGCAAACTTAGGGTGTTTAACCACACCCTAAAACGAAGCGATTCCAGCAACAATCTCGCCTATGGACCAAAATTGCAATAAAAATGCCTCACCGACTAGCCTATAGTTACATACAGGTGGATTAAAAAAATTATATTATACTTTTTAGTTCACCTTATTAACGCATATTTCAAAAGTTATTTATTATTTAATATTTTTTAGTTTATCTAATTAAAAGCTTGTTTTTAAAAAGTTTTTTTTATTGTTTTTTTATTTTCTACTTTTTAGTCTCTGGCCACCTTATTGGATTTAAAATGTAAATGTAAAGAAAAAGGGAATCCATCATTTTGTGGTGGCCGCCATATTGGATATAAAATGACGTCACATAGCTTATTGTATTCTACATTTTCTATTCTTTCATTTGATCATATCGGGGGGTTGTAAAGAAAAAGGTAATCCGCCATTTTGTGGTGTCAGCCATATTGGATATAAAATGACGTCAAATATCTTAATATATTCTATTCGTCATACTCTTCCATTTGATACCCATGTCGGGGGTTGGTAAAGAAAAAGATAATCCACCATTTTAAGGTGGCCGCCATATTGGATGTTCCATAAAATTGAATGTTCTATATTAGTAGGGGAGCTGGCACTTGAAAAAATCGTGTCGTCCCAACCTTCTGCCGTTTGGTATATAAGCTTTTGAAGTAATTTTAAGCATTTTTTATAATATGACATTTTTGCGGGAAGTGGACCCATTTCGAGTTAGGGGGTTTGGGGGGTAAAAAGGGGGTTAAAATTGAAAAAAAAATTCTGCCGCTTCGTATGTAGGTTCTTTTAGGGCTAAATAACCGTTAAATACTAGTGGCAGACATTTTTGACCATTTGGACCCTCCCCAAGCCACCCCTAGCTGAAGTTGCCATTTTTCTCCCCACACCCTAGCAAATAGTCAAAAATTTCTGCCACTAGTATTTAACGGTTATTTAGCTCTAGTAGAACCTACATACGCAGCGGCAGAAATTTTTTTCAATTTTAACCCCCTTTTTACCCCCCAAAAACCCCTAACTCGAAATGGGTCCACTTCCCGCAAAAATGTCATATTATAAAAAATGCTTAAAATTACTTCAAAAGCTTATATACCAAACGGCAGAAGGTTGGGACGACACGATATTTTCAAGTGCCAGCTCCCCTACTATATTGCATTGTCTTCAAAACCAAAGGTTTTGTGCCAAATTTGAGCATCCCCAGATATCGGGAAGTGGACGAAAAATCGATCGCAATATTCCACCCCAGAAATATCCGCCATTTAATGGTGGCCGCCATATTGGATGTACCATAAAATTGAATATACTATATTGCATTGTCTTCAGAGCCAAAGGTGAAGTCTTTTTTGAAGGTTAATCTAGGTGGAAGGTATTCTGAGGTTGTGGCGACCATACCCTCTGGTAGCAAATCCAAGATGTTGCTTATAGTAGGCCCCGGATTCCCGCAGTCTAAGTGCACTGTACGAAGCTAAGGATTTGATGTGAAGGTCGGGAGGGAGGAGATGCAAGAGCAAAGCAAGGGCATTCGTGCGGCTTGTTCTCATGGTCCCTGTTGCCTCCTACTGTTTGCAGTCTCTAGACCCTCCCAACTTTATGATATTATAGCTGCTGTTCAGAGCTAGCCACAATACCAGCGAGTCGTACGTGTTAATTGAAGGTACCACGGCAGTGTACATTCATCACAGGGCCATCTTTGGCTTGAGACCACACCTCTTGGCAATGGTCTTTCTACAGGCGTAAAAAGTTATGCGAGTTATGCGGGCTTTCTTTATCCTTTCCGCGATCTTTTAAATAGCAAGTTTTATCGCAAAACTACTTATAATAAAAATTGAAGATTATGCAATTTCCTACAAAAGATGTTCTTATACATTTTTTCGTACAAGGGAGCGTTTGTGAGATATCAGGATTTCAAAATATATGCTTGTATGATAAACCGCGACTATTTTGACAGGAAAGTTCTGACAGCTAAAGTTACAGCATTCAAACTAAATCGATGAACCACACGCTAAACAAGATGAAAAACAAAATTGCAACAGAAAAAAAGTCACGTAGATTCCTCGAAGCAACCAACCTGGACGACCGCACATTGGAAAATTTTTAAGTAGACAGGTCCTCCTCTAGTAGCAAAAATGTAGGTCGAGTTTCAGCATTGTAATCAAAACTCGCAATAAGTTCCAAACTGGCATGGTCAGTCCTGCAGACAGGAAAAACTAATGCGGCATTTGTACAACAAACTTGTACCCTATATCGACCTGCTTAGTAATTACCCAATAACGTTTAACAGACATTACCGACTCCTTTTTTTCCACAGGATACGGAAACATTGTCCCCGTAACTACAAGTGGCCGAGTATTCTGTATGTGCTTCGCCCTGATAGGCATCCCCTTCACATTGACGGTAATTGCGGACTGGGGCAGTGTTATTGCCTCCGCAGTATCCGTGCTGTGCAGCAGTTTTCCCAATTTCGCAAGTAGGACTTAGCGATATTAAAATTAAAATTAAAATTTCAGTCATTTTGCTCGTTTAGAAAATAACTCAGTTGCTAAGGCTATGAGCAAGCGGTGGATGTTCGCCCTCGGAGCCGTTTGCTTCCTAGGATTCTATCTCGCTGCAGGCGCTGGCCTCCTGCTCTTGTGGGAAGATGATTGGACCTTCTTTGATGGGTATTACTTCTGCTTTATTACAATGACAACAATAGGATTTGGGGACTTAGTGCCGAGTAAGTACGGCAGGCACAATGCCTCTGTTAATTAATGACTGGCACGCGTATTGATGCTCTGCCGCTCTTCCCTTTTTTTCACAGAGAAGCCCAACTATATGCTGCTGTGCACCTTGTACATTCTTGTTGGATTGGCACTTACGTCAACAATCATTGAATTAGTGAGGCGTCAATATGCGCAAAGTTGGCAGAAACTACAGGTATTACGGGTCATTTATTATATGCGTTAATTGATGGTTAATTGTAACAATTTTTTAAGGAACTTTCGGGACCAATGGCGGAAACATTGAGGAGGTTGGGAGAGAATGCTCCAGGATTAGATTATGCTGCTCTACAAAGAGTATTGACGGTAAGTATTTTTATGGGAAAAGTTTATGTTGATTTTCTTAGTTTTTGGACGAATCAAAAAAAGAAGGAAAACAAATTGGATTTTGGGATGATCTTAATTTGTATACCGAAAAAAGTTCTTTACTTATAAAAACAAAGTTTTTGTACTACACTAAATTGTTAATAAAACAACATGCTGCTATTTAAAAAAAACTACTACCAAATGAAGCTCTTTGTTTTCGTTCACTCGACCAGAAAATACATTTCGAATATTCTTCACCGGTTATGACTAGTGTCCGACCGAAGGTTCGGCTTCGGCTTCGGCTTCGGCCACCTTCGGCCAAAAAAACACCTTCGGCCGCACATTCGGCTTCGGCCAAAGGAGCCGAAGGTTAGCCGAAGCCGAAGTATTTATATCCAGCCAGGCCAGTCGCTGAAAACGAAAAGAATTGAGAGTGTGATGTGAATGTGACATTGAAACGTATGGTATTCCTCAAATAAAAATAAACAAATCTTAGTTTATTATTTTTGGAAAGCCGCAACTTAGTTATTTAAAATGCATATTGCAATCATTTTCGGCACTATGACTATAAAACAAAATAACAGTGAAGAATTTTCATTATTATGTATATTTTTCAGTCAGTATACCAAGATTTCTGTGTATGATTGAACCTTCGGCTTCGGCTTCGGTTTCGGCCGAAGGTTATGGCAAAAGCCGAACATTCGGCATCGGCTTCGGCTTCGGCCTAAAACTGACCTTCGGTCGGACACTAGTTATGACTTAAGAATGATTAAAAATTGTGATTTACAATAATTGTACCGTTGTATCATTTACGAAAAAAAGAAAGAAGGAAGTATATGTACACCATAGTTGCCAATACTTTTAACATATAATATAATGTAAATAAAAAGTATACGAATATTTTTAGATGTTTCATAACTTGATTTAACATTGAAACCAATCTCGCATAGAGTCAACTAACCGAACGCAAAGTTTAGTTAAAAAAACAAATGGCCTAGTCTTACAAATCGCATAAAATACTAATTATTACTTTTGGAATTCGTACACTTTCCTTTTTTAAAATTTCGCTTAGTAGTATAGCTATAGCGGTTCTGGGTCATTGGCATAATCGGTTGTGGTCTCGGTTGTGGATGTGGTTGAATGAGCGCTGTCTAGGTGAAATTAATTGAACTTCACCTGCTTATGTCTTGGATGAGCTTCCGCGCTGGGGTTCGAATTTTTGTTTGAACTTCAAAAATACATATTATCTCACGATGATGTTGGTTCATTATGGGTTCCACGATTTTACTTCTATTGATGATTCTGTGTGGAAATCGGCATGTATCAATAGCACATGTATGCCACTGTGCCATCCCAGCGGGAAAAGTGGAAGCAGCTTCCTCTGGAATCAAATTGGAAGTGATTCCTTGTCGCGCTTCAGAAGCATTTTGGAATATTTTCCTGTGCATATACGAGCTACAAAAGTTATTTTCAACTTTGTTGGTAAATTTTCTCTTTTGAGCGAAACCTTTTTCTCTTCTCCCAAAGAAGCAAAAATGAAAGCTTTACTGCTTGTAAAGCTTAAATCTTCAAAATAGCTCCCAGGAAGTTAATTATAAGAAAATCGAACAAACTGCTTCTTGCTAATGACATGCAATGGCAAAAAAGATATGGATAGGGATACGGAAGGGAAGCACTTCTAAGATGCCCAAGGATAGCTTCTTCATGCATCAGTGAATGCTTCTATTTGCCGCTCGGATATGGCTGGTTCTATAAGTAAAATCCCATTAATGCATGATGTGTAGTATAAAGCGAACCCGTTCCGCATTCTCTACAGTTTTCTTTGGTAATATTCGCATAAAAATTGATTAAGCGTTGAATTTTTTGCTTCTATCTCTCTACAAAACAACATCTGCAAGTATGTGGTCCACAGGTTGTAGTATTGCTCGACCATGTAGAGCTCTTGTAATGTACTCCATGTATAGGATTAACTTCTTCGACATTTTCATATTTCTGTGGTATAGTTTTTCTCACGCTCACCTAAAAGTACATTCGAGTATTCGTTGAGTAATTTTGGGGTATAGATGTTTTAAAACTCCGTGACACAAAAACTTTGAACAGTTCTGCGCACCTCGTTGCCAAATTTTATAAATTTTGTTCTATCATTTCCCCTCTTTTCATTTAAAAAGGCAACAAACGCAGAAAAAACTCAACAATATAATTTGGGAAGGGATGCGCGCATGCCGAATGAATAAAGTTCTGTTATCTTTATATGTATTGAGCAGAGCTTTTAAATACATGTAAAAACCCTGCTCAACCAAGTAAATTTATCCATCATAATAAGCATAATTTTATTATAACTATGCGAAATATTTCTCATACCTAAATACAAAATAATTAAAAAAAAATACTGAAATTTTTTTTTTTAAATTCATGAGCATTTCCATTCATAAACTGAGAAATCTCCGCAGCCGCAAGCAACACAACCTCCCCTGGCAGAAGCGCGCATGCGACTGACGGAAAACGTCAACAATCCTAGTATCAAAGAATTAAAAACAGAAATTGCGTATTTATTAATAGAAATTGCTACAAATTATTTCTGTAGCAAATATGCAAAATACAAAAGCCTGAAAATTAAAAAATATATAAAAAAGGACGCTTTTCATTCATAATTTGTAAAACTTTTAAATAACCATTAACCCGCCAGAAAAATATACCTCTCTCTAGCAACACGCAGTCGCGATTGATTAAATGACAGCAAGTGGTTTGAAAGGGAGGAGGAGGAGTCAATTCTCCGCTCACTCTTTAAAATATACAATGGGAGAGAAAATTATAAAAAAAATAAAAGGTCAATTTTAATTAGAAAAGTGTTTCCTTTTAAATGAATTATGTTTAAAATATGTCCTTCGCATTTTTATTTTATTAACGGTTAAGTAATATTTATCTTTAATCTTAAAATTTCTACCAATTATTCAAATGGGAAAATATAAATTTCGTTTTTCGTTTGAGATTTTTTAAGTCACTGTGGTATATACAGAAGCTCTCATAAAAGAGCAGAGTTGTCGTAATATTTACAACAAGTTGTCAGAAATTATATGTGAATTTCTGACAATTCTTTTGCGTGCGCCTTTGGCCTTCTTTTTTGGAGCTTAATTTCTCAATTAAAGAGGAAGAACAATTATCTCGAGCTTTTAAACATTTTTAAGAGCTTTTTACCCCACATGCGCTAAATGTCACGACGTTTGAAAACAACTATACTCAGATTCCCCACGGGATCCCACCCAAGACAACGAAGTTCAACTACAGATTCGATGTCCAGCGCGAAAGCTCATCTAATGCACAAACCCTCAACAGCGAAGTTCAACTAATTTCACACAGGCGGTGCACACTCACACCGTAAACCACATCCAAACACTTAAAAGCTTTTATCTCCATATGTAAAAGCTTTTATTTCCATTTGAAAACACAATTTCTATTACACAATAAAACTCGGAAATACCTTCCTGCTAAAAAAACAGGGAAAATTTGTACAAGAACTTTAATTTCGTTATTACCTTATGTGAATATTTTCAATATTTTAAATAATCTCGTGGGGGTTTTAGATGTTTGTTTATAATATTTCGAAAACATCCGTAGCTTTATTTTGATATCAAGTTATGAAACGCTCAATAAAATAATGAATTTGAAAAGAAAAAAAATGCAGGATTTTACAGGTTTATTTTTTCCCGTTTTATTTTTAACTAACATAATAATTATACGATATGCAGGTGCCTAAATGGAGCAACATGATTTTATCGGAATCTTTAAAGGTATGTTCACTAAAGGCAGTAGTAGAGAAATGCATACCATCAACTGAATTATTCGCTTATCCTATTCTTATTCGCTTTAATTGGGGAGAAACAAAATTCTTTAGCACAAATCGGCTTTCTTTCAGGATGTAATATCACTCCACAAATCTTATACATTACTATATAATAAATCATTTAAAATAGTCATACTTTCTGTGCGTGTATTCATATGCAATTTAATAAAGGATTTTATTATTTAAACTTCACTCCCTATTTTCCAATATACTCTTAAGCAATTCGTTGTATTTTTTTTTTGTTAAATTTAAAATGATTGTGAAAATTTTAGACGATGAAAAAATAAAATAAAGTTTTTTTTAGGACCATTTTAGTTGATTAGTTCATGAAAGTACAGGAGTGGCATTTTAGTCGCTTTGTAGGTAACTTTCTCATATAAAGGGTAGGCCATCTGTTGGTTTCGTTTTGAAATTGTTATTAAAACTACTACTAATTGCGGCCACAAAAATCAGTTATCACATGGCGCACTCCGCTCACCGTAACGCTATTGCCTGTTTTATTTTCAAAGAAGTAGGGACCAATGATGCCACCACTCCAAAACTCACACCCAACCAGTTACTCTGTGGGGACCAATGATGCCAACATTCCAAGCCCCACACCAAACAATTAGAGTTAGTTTTTGCGGATGCATTGCCTTTTCAACGACTACGTGTAGATTTTCATAACTCCAAATCCTACAGTTTTGCTTGTTGACAACCACCGAGATAAAAATGAGCCTCGTCCGTCATTTAAAGAACACACAGAAAACAAATCCAAACTATCAATCCCTCTAAAATTGAAAAAAATTTCTGCTACTGCGTATGCAGGTTCTATTAGGGCTAAATAATCGTTAAATACTAGTGGCAGAAATTTTTGACCATTTGCTGGGGCGTGGGGGTGAAATAGCAACTTCAGCTACGCGTGTAAAATCGTGTAGTCACTTTTTACGCGTTTGAAACGTATTAATATTTAACACGCGAAAAGTGTGTAAATTTAAAACACTTAATGCGTGTGTTTTAAACACACCAAATATGTATTACTTTGGAGCTTTTGAATGAAGCTTTTTTACAGTCTTTTTGCGGGGAGCAAACCTAGAAAAATCGTCATCGTAAGCTTAACATTTTTGATGTAAACTTGTCTCTGACTGACTGACTGTAAAGAGTGGTCGTGGGGCTCTCTTGTCATTGAGTTCATAACATTCATTTAAGTTATCCTTCCATGTGTGTTAATTTAGTGAAGTGTGTGAAATGGCATATAATGTTTGATTTTCACACGTTTAAGACGTAAAACGATAAAACGTTACAATTTCTTTAGCGTGTAGAAAATATTATGCGCTGCATGTATGTGATTTTTACACGCACGCTTTTTATCCGCATTATTTTAACACGGTTTATTCCTAAAACGCAATATTTTAACACGATTAGCCGAATTTACACGCTCATGAAGTGTGTAGTGTGTTAAATTCACACGGAAAAAATTTTCTGGGGTTTGCAGTGTAGGGGTGGCTTGGCGAAAGTGCATATGTTCAAAAATATAACCCCCTAACTCGAGATGGGTCCACTTCCCGCAAAAATGTCATATTATAAAAAAGGTTTGAAATTACTTGAAAAGCTTATATTCCAAACGGCAGAAGGTTGGGACGACACGATTTTTTCAAGTGCCAGCTCTCCTACTATTAGGATTCCTTAAAAGATACCAATTCTTCCTTCAGCCGGCATGCCGGGCTATAATCTAGAAGTTCTACATTTAGCTCCACCTGGAGTACAATTCATTTATCTGGGTTTATCTGGGCGAGGGCGGGTGCTTAAAAAACCACATTAACGTGGCTTGATAAACTGCAAAACCGCCCCCTAAAACTCATCGGTGATACCACTTTTTTCGCCATCATTGACTCATTGAGCCATTTGCTTTAGTATTCGGAAAGCTTTTTACCCTTAAGCTTTATTCATACAAAGCTTTAGTTTTTGTTGATGCCTTGCTTCATATTTCAAGCAATTATGTTAGTGACCGGGTGTTATTTAGCCAACTCAATTGACAGTTTCTCGCTCGAGGACAAGCAGCATTGAACGAGCTTAGTACTCAGTTGGGGTCGCTTGGTAAAACGACACTTGTATTTGGAAGGACGAAACGGCAATTGCAAAGGGAGGACAGAAATATAAAGCTTTTGGAACCGCCGCAGTTTTTACTCACATATCCACGCTGAAATTCTCTTATTTTTCGGCCTATTTTTTCACTCGGGATTGGGTATAACAATCATTTTTCATCACGGCAGCCACATGCGGCATTCGTAATGATTCGCGAATCAGGCAAGGCGTTAAAAGCTCTTTGTGGCCCGTATAGGGCCTTCCATGGGGTCCATACGAGCCCGTGTGGTTAGCCTAATAGGGGCACCAGCTGCAGCCCCGCCAAATTCTAGTCGGGCAGAAGACTGATCTTTAGTTAGTGAGATCTGTCAGTGCCCACCAGACGATCACGCGGATGACGTTTGTTATCCCCAAGGATGACAGTTTCACGACTTTTTTTTATGAATTTGCTTACCGCAGTCGCTGAAGAGGTTTCATTTCGACCAAATTTTTTTTTCAAATTTCACACAGTTTCTGAACACTTGACAACGTAAACTTCACAAAACCAGTCGGTTTAATGCTATAACCACAATTGGGGCGACAACTACGGCGACGACCACGGCCACGGGGGTTATCGCGGCGAAAGTAGTCGCGTGAAAATAATTTGGGCGATGTCGCCAGCTACAATCACTAAATTTTTCCATCGTTTTTTACATTTCCCGGGTAAAAGAAGGAATAAAAATGATTTCATTTGAGCATATATATATATACTAGGGTGGGACAAAAATGGCAAAAAATTGTCGAAAAAACGTGCACTACCCTATCTTAAAGTTCAATTCAAATGATGAATTTTGGCGGCAACCGAAGCATTTTTGGTTGAAACTAACACATCGCGCACCGCAGATGAAGTTTTTGAGATTCGCGATCGTGCGTTGTTCGTTGACAGCATTTTTGACAGCTGTCATATGTCAAACCTTCAAGTTGATATTAAATTCGTAATGAGCGACCTCGAAAACCCCTAATAACACGACATTTCACGTAATTTTATAAAAATTGTCAAAAAATGCAATATGTTGCTGTTCGTGAATCTCAAAAACTTCATCTGCGGTGCGCGATGTGTTAGTTTCAACCAAAAATGCTCCGGTTGCCGCCAAAATTCATCATTTGAATTGAACTTTAAGATAGGGTAGTGCACGTTTTTCGACAATTTTTTGCCATTTTTGTCCCACCCTAATATATACACATGCATTTAAAACTGTATAAACTGCTCATAATAATGTACTATCATTCCATGTCGAAAAACAAAAATCACAAAACAACTTTTGACAGATGACGGCGACGAGTTAGAAATTTAATAGAGCGGTCGCGCTTGTCGCCGTGGCCGTGGTACAATTTTGGGCACTTTATAAGAATCGTGTGTATTATAAATGTGTTTGACAGTAACTGCGACAGTTTCGCCCGTCGGTCGCGCCAATTGTGGTTATATCATAAGCCGGGTTTTGCATATTATGTTTGTTGACATATACAACATAAAATTATTGAACCATCGATCGAGTTAACTTCAGGTCGCTCTCTGTAAACTCAACGAAAACTCTACCACGGCTCATAATAAATACAGTACATTTCAAGCGTGTCAGTGTGGCTAACTATCGAAAACAAACACGCACTTCAAAAATAAACCAACAGATGGCTCACCCTTTATGTTAAATTCTTTAGAATGCTTGATTGGGATGCAAAATGGTACAAAATTGAAAGTAAATCGCATAAAACTCTACCTCGGTACGAAAAGGGATAAACCCTTAAGCCTTACAGCTTGAAATACTTAAATTAACAAAACATCGAAGTAATTAAAATAGAAAAACGAAAATACGTGTGTATCCCCATCCTGAATTTATCTAGTTCCTATGTTCCAAAAATATAACATCGGCTCCTCTACATCCCAAAAATTTAACCTCCAGCAACAACCTTTTTCAAATTAAGCTTTATGACATGATTTTCTGGCTCGGTACTATCCATCTCACAATCTTCACGCTCATCCTTGTAGAGACAATTATCCTAACATCAAGATAGCACAGAAATAGTCCGTAATTTTGCTCTTCCTGTTTCTAATTAACATAAAGATACTACAACAAAACCTATCCTTTTTACCTCCTTCCTTCCCCCTCTACACCCTTTAATTCCATGAACGTCTTAAGGACGTGATATGAGCCCTTTATTACGCTTGAAAATATTCTCACTTCACCCCCACCCACACACACAGCCTCTTTTGTGTTAAATTCGCATAACTTTCCATCAAATGTATTTGTGTGTGGTTTTGTCGCCCCTTATCTTAACTGCAATGTTTCACGTCCTAAAAAAGTCCTTATTTTCACCTTAAAATATGCGATAAAAAACTAAATTAAGATCTCAAGACCGGAAGAAAATGGAAATTAATTGCTTGTTCCCTTGAGTTATGGCCATTTAAGCCCTTAAACACCTCGATACAATTACGAAACTATGAAGGGCGCGCTTTGCATACGCACACCTTGAGAGATGTAATCAACGATTAAAGCCAACATGTATACTTTTTTTAACTATACCCAAATTCAGCTCGATATTTTCGAAGGTGCTTTAAGAAACAAGGCATTGAAGGGAGGGAGTAAATATCTTGACGTAATATTGAAGTCATTCCAAAACAGTTTGACATTTTGCTGAGCAGCAGTCCCTTTTCAAATATCATAAAATCCACAACTCATCCTTGAAATTTTGCTGTATTTTGTGTATATGTGGACATGAAATGGATCCTTTAGCTTAATTTAAGACTCAACTGAATTGATTTTAAGTGGTGATCTTGGAGCTAAAATGCAAATAGGGATGGTAGTTGGCATTTAAAAGGGATGATTATCTAGTTTATGATTGCGGTGCTGTTGCGGTGAATATAACAATCACATTATACAGAAATAAGGATACACTTTAAACAATTTAATAAAGAATAAGCCTACATACTATTTAATATTTAATTCTTTGTGGTAGGAAGGATGCGGATGCGGATAAGCCACATTGACCATCAAATGTGGAGATCTTATGTGTAATTTCAGTTATTATGGCATAGCTTATACCATTTTAGTTTTTATCTTTCGATTTATTATGACATAGGATTGGACTTGGAAATTTTATTCATCAACATTTCTTAGTCCTTTACACCTCCATGTATTTTTGTGTAAGAGACAGTAATTCCCGAATTAGCCTTCGAAAAAAGTGAACTTAACTTGCATAATTTAACCGATGCTGTAGTGTAGTCTATTTTGTGGGCAATGCCAAAAGCTGGAAAGTTTCATGCTACCTAGACACTCCTGCTTGTTGGTTATGCGTGACCCCAATCCTAACTAAAACTATCTCCTACAACACCACCCTACCGAGGGATTGTATTCCAGAATTGCGTCGCGGACTGTACAAGTATTCAACTGGTGTGGGACTCATTCAGTCTTAAGGCACCCATGCACAAGGGCTCCATTATTGACCGAGTCGATTGATGCCAGTGTATTGGCCCGAGCCCAAAATTAGAGTCCCACCCGACAAACCCACGAGCCAGTCAGTCCATTCCATTGTTTAAAAAAGTTGGCTTGGCCCAGAACCATTTGGATGAATGGAGTGCTCGTGTATGGCATCTTGCTTGTGGTTTACTTGTGGATGACATCGTCTTTCAAACTTTGTTCAATATATCCTTCGAAATCATCAAATGACACAAGATATTCTCCATCCTTAGCCTTGTTTTATCAGTTGCTTGCAGAACGACCATATACTTGGCGAATCTCGGACATTGGTAGGAGGCACACTGCAAACCCCAGAATATTTTTTCCGTGTGAATTTAACACACTACACACTTCATAAGCATGTAAATTCGGCTAAACGTGTTAAAATATTACGTTTTAGGAATAAACCGTGTTAAAATAATACGGATAAAAGGACATGCGTGTAAAAATCACACACGTGCAGCGTATAATATTTTTTACACGTTAAATAAATTGTTACGTTTTATCGGGGCTTATCGCGAGAGTCTATTCCCTTATAGGCTTACAGTCGAATAGACTTAAAGTCTATAGTTGGTATCATGAATGTCGACTACAATAGAAATTGTTCTACAATTTAGAACTGTCAAATCTATGACAAATATTTACACGACTTAGGGCCGGTTTCACAGTGAGAGCTTAAGTATAGAAATTAACTTAGGTTACACTTAAGTATGCATAGCGGTTTCACAGTTGCAACTTAAGATTTACTTAAGTATAACTTAAGCGGCAGTTTCCCTTGACTTAAGTTTTTCTTAAGTTAGTATGCATAGAAAATTCAAATGTCAATTGTTTGCCACTTCATTTGATTCATGGCGCGAATTAAAGGAATTTTTACATTAATAGGAGACGTGCGCTAATTTACATTATACTCGTTTATTAATTAAAAACATTTTTCTTTAATTTAATTGTGTTTTTTTTAAATTTCTAATTCACACTGACTATTGCTACTTCATAATTTATAATATTGAAGGGCTGCCGTAAGAAACAAATATAATAGTAAGAAGAAGAGGAAAATGCACTGTGAAACCGAATTTGACTTAAGTTTAACTTAAGTGAAAAAATTTACTCAAGTTTAAGGAAAACTTAAGTATGACTGTGAAACCGGCCCTTAAAGCTTGCATAAATTTTGTGTGTTTATTTTTGCTTTTTTTTGTGTTTATTATAATATATAATATTTTGAAAGATATCCAATAAAAAATTTTTGCTTTAAATGGCAACCCCAATTTTTAAAAGTCTACTGATTTACGCAATACCATTTCTTTCTGCAGTAGACTAGAAAAAGTCGAGTCTATTCTATTCAGATAGACTCTCGCGATAAGCCCCATCGTTTTAAGTGATAAACGTGTGAAAATCAAACATTATGTGTCATTTCACAAACTTCACTAAATTAACACACATGAGGATAATTTAAATGAAAGTTATGACAGTATTTAAATACTCAATGAGCAGAGAGCTCCACGACTACTCTTTACAGTCAGTCGGTAACAGAAGAGCGTCGAAACAAGTCGTTGCAGTTCACATCAAAAATTGTGAGCTTACGCCGACGATTTTTCTATGTTTACTCCCCGCAAACCGACGCTAAAAAAAACTTCACTCAAAAGCTCCAAAATAATAGATATTTGGTATGTTAAAAAAACACGCATTAAGTGTTTTAAATTTACCCACTTTTCGCGTGTTAAATATTAACACATTTTAAACACGTAAAAAGTGACTATACGATTTTACACTCCAAATGCGTTTTAAAATCACACACTTGGGGTTGCAGTGCATGCTCCGCGCCTTCAGATATATTTGAATAACTCGTGTAGTATGGCACGTCATCTTCTCCGAAAGAGTGGAGGTATGGCTGATATCCTCTATGTCCACTTAGGAACTGTGCGAGGTCTAATGGGGTCCATCCACGGGCCAACTGCACTGAAAATCTCAGCTTTTGGAAGTGTGTTATTTTAACACGCTTAAAGAGTGTTATTGTGACATCACCAATTTGATTAACATTGTAGTCACTTTTTACACACTTTAAAGCTTAATAAACAATAAACACTTAAAGCGTGTAAAAATAACACACTTCAAAAATTTGAGATTTGCAGTGTAGCTGCCCAAACTGAATTGTGTAAAGAGTTGGTGTTTTGCCACAAACGCTTCAACAAAACTGATACTTCTCCGTCAATTTGATATTTTACAGGCAATTTGAAAGTGAAATGAAACTGTAGAAAACCCGAGATTAAGTTTTATAATAATAAAAAATGGATAACGATGATTTTTTATATTAATTATAAATTTATTAATTATTAATATAAATATTTATATGTTTTAAAAATATAAACTGAATTCTAAAAATATAAATTCTAAAACTAATTTAATATTATTAGGCTAGTGCCGATAGTTTTTTTAAAAAGAAAATTAATAGCAGGGAGCGACCAGCAATGAAATGTCGTTAAGGTTATAACTAAAAGAAAGAAAAAAATTTAAACTCGAAAAAAGGGAAATGGTAAAATGGGGTGCGATTTAGAACTTAAATAAATTTAATTACATAAAGGGTGGCAAAACCATCCTGAAAATTTTAAATAAATAAGAAATAAAATAACAATTTCGTTTGAATTGAATTACGCCGCGACCAGGTAAATGTTTCCAGTTTCGTAATCATCATTACAGCATCATTCTCAATATGGTTTTGGGAGATTTTTTATACATTATTTATTTCAATTAATTTAAAAATCATAGACGGACCATATTATTTCCAAAAAATATGATCCAAATGATTTGTATGAAATCAAAGCAGGTGCTATCAATCGTTTGGTTCGGTCGAGCAAACAAAGATTTGACCACAAATACAAAATAATGGAAAAATTAACAGCCGCTCACATTCATCGAAAATGTCAAGGTAGTTATAATAGACAAAGTTCAATCGCCGAATCTATTTCTTATTTATTTAAAATTTTCAGAATGGTTTTTTCACACTTTGTGTAATTAAATTTATTTAATGTAAGTAATATTATATGACACTAAGTTCTGTCATTAAAAGTAAATCCCTCATTAACAGAAAAAATTAAAAAATTTGAAAAAAATTGAAAAAATCGAGAAATATGTACGTGATTTGAAAAATCAGGTGTTCGGTTTTTCTTAATTTTAAGCGGTTTAATGAAAATAAAGTATCAAAATGTATAGACCATTTGAAACTAGACATTTCAATGGTTAAATGAGCACTTATTGAATATCAAAATTCGAAAAAAAACATCAATATAGTTGGCCATCCAAGATAAGGTATTTTTTTCGAAAAATGTTAATTTTTGGGAAACTATCCGTTTTCCAATCAAAAAAAAATCATGCTTATTTAACGCAACACAAGGTATACTCTTACAAATTTTCATGTAAATTGAATTATTTTTACGGAAGAAAAAATTAAAAACTGAAAAATCGATTTTCCGCCATTTTCTTGGAAAATTTGAGGTTATGTCAAAATATGCTAAATACAAAAGTTTTAGATCTTTTTATTATCTACAACTTTTGCATTAAACATTTTCCACTAGGAGGTCATTTTTCACCGCAAATCGCAAAAAATCGTTTTTAACCCCTAAATAGCATCCCCATTCATTTCCCTTTTTTTCGAGTTTAAATTTTTTTTCTTTTAGTTATAACCTTAACAAAAATTCATTGCTGGTCTCTCCCTGCTATTAATTTATTTTTTTTTCCTCATTGAAATCCGCTTTGGCACTAGCCTATATGTGAACTTTCATAATTTAAATTAAAAATAACGCAAAACATATAAACTGTTAAAAAAATATATACTTCGAATGCAGGCTTAATTCATTCAAGTAATTTGCCAAACTGAAATACACACAGCGCGACTAGTTGCCTAAACCCTTGGCCCCGTCCCGATAAAATTAAAAGATTTTGATTTATCCCAACTGAAACCCCAATTTTCAAATCAGTTTGCCAACTGCCCAACACACGCTTCGATTCAGTGACAACACAACTCAGTTTGGGCAATTAATTGGACTCACCTAGGACTAACCTAATGGGCCCCATTAGTACACCTCCTCATGCTCTTTAATGATCCAACATTCTACGTTCGGTATGAGTCTATCGGCCCTTAAAGAAAATTCATAGGAAATTATCCAAGCTTTCCAATTTTGGAAAAAAAAATATTGGTTAACTACGTATTTTTTGGGGAAAAGGTAGTTGAACTTGACATTTTTGTTAAAAAAAACAAAATTATGACTCCATAACTCTGGAAGTTGGTAGGGTAGAACGTTTACTTTTACAGTTTCAGATAGGTGAGAGTATTCTGCGTACACTGACACCTTATTCGTGAAAATAGGTCATGCGGTTACTAAAATACAGGGTGATATGCAAAACTCTAAAAAAAATTCAAAACGACCTAGCGACGAAACCGTTACGATTCCCCCTCCCATACGATTTTTTGTTCGTCTATCCAAAACCTAGCTACAGACAGCCGCTTTGTAACTTTAGCCAAAACATCCTGTATATATCGATCTCGTCAGACACCTTACGACCGTCACTCCAATATCGTCCGCGAAGCTGATAGCAGCCGCAACACTAGGAGATCATATTCGTCCCTACATTGACCGAAACGCGACCTGTTGCTCAACAGCTAACAAATATTCCGCGAAGCCTACTTGACTTTTTGCCCATTCGAGAAATATGGGGACATATTCCCAGTACTCCGGATTACTCTCTCTGTATCAATTAAACATCCGTGTCCTTTCTCCTGTCTGTCATCATCTTTGAGCATTTTGTCTTCAATCACAACGGCTTTTTTATGTAAACGACTGGATCGATTGAACCCTCTTTGTATTGTCGATAGTTTGATCTAGAATGCAATGTTGAATAGCAAGCTCAGTTTTGCTCCACTGACTCCCATAAAAAACTACCGCGACAGAACGCTGACTTTAGCCTGAACCTAATATGACTTATCGTAACGTAACTGTACGTAACCTAAAGTACCAACGTGAGTGTTCATATGGCACCGACCCAAATTGTCGTAATATAATAGACTTGAAGAATGTTCGTTAAATTCTCGCATGTTACGTACAGTGCCGTAAGAAGTGCACTATACACAAGCATCCATAAGCGGCATCAGTCCCCAATCAATTTTCTAGTTAATTTTTTTCCTTTTATTTTGCTAAGCACTTCGTAACTAAGTTAGCTCAAATTGGTTCAGTTTTCTTACGGTACGGTACGTCATATAAGGTTCAGGCTTTTGGCGATAGAATATGAGATGCGGATGGCTTTCTCACTTGTACTTACAAGCGATGGCCGAAGAAAGGACAGTAAAGTGAAAAGACGAAGTACTATGTCGCCACGTGGAATCGAACCTAGAACCGCTGTTTAGGTAGTCAAACACAAACGCAATTCTATGATCCTACATCAATAAAAGATATATAGATAAGTCCTATATTGTCTCAATAGACAATTCTAAAAGTTCTCCTATCTAGTGTCTCGAAAGATTAATCCAAATTACTACGTTTAGCACTGCAGTTTAAGTCAACTGATTTTAAGGGTCGATGTTTAACGATTATGTAACTTTCAGTAGGTGACAGTATTTCATAATATGTCATTCAATTTAAAGTTCATGTTAATATTACAAAATACATTATATATGTCGTTTTACAAATCACTCAGCTTTCATTTAACTTAAAAATCTTTTTTACAATTCAATACTATCCTCTCTGGCAATCACTTTGGTTTCGTTTTTATTTTCACGTTATTTTTTTTACATTTACTTTACCAAGCAAAATTGTGAAAATCACTTCATTTTATCTTTAAACGATGAAAAAAAGCAACAAAAACCAAAAGAAAACATTAAAAAATTTCAGCTCACGCAAAATGCCCAAAAAATAATTTTTTGTTTTGCACGTTTTTAATATCGTTTCTTCTTGATTTATTAATTTGCAGGTTTCAATGCCACGTTGGAACTATAATTCATCGTCTTCCGATAAAAAGAATCAAGAACAAGAAATTGCTGCACTACAAGCAATAACATCAGCAATTTTACAAGAAGTTAAAAAGGAACAAGAAAAGAAACCAAAAGTGTTACAAATTGTTATTTATGAATCATCAGTTTAGTATAAATATCTAGATAAGTAAAAATGATAAAAACATGTTTTTAAGTAGTAAATATTCAATAAAATTTAATTAATTATAAATAGAAAGAAAATGGAAAAAACAAAAAAAAACAAATTAAGAATAATTAATTAAAAAAATTAAATTTAAATTTTTTATTGCTAAATTTGACAAATCCGAAAATGACAGAAGAAAATGTTACGCACATTTATTTATAAGTTTAAGTTTATTTTAAAAGAAAACTGAAGAAAAAAAAATAAATAAAAAATAAAAAAGACTTTTATGCTAAGAAATTATTTGTATGCGTTTTATTTTTTAATTATTAATTTCTTTACTAAGTTTTCAATGAGTCCAAAAAATATGTTCCAGAGAAGAGTGATTTTGTAACTTAATTACTGAGTTTCCATGAGAGTTCAACCAGAGTTGAACCCGAGTTATACGTCATGGAAACAGAATGAGTTAAAAGTTTTCGTTAAAGATTTTCAACTCTGCTCAATCAACTCAACGAAAATAGGTGGGTTGAATTGAGTTCACGCATGCAACTAAAAACGGCACACTAGCAAAGGTACAAAAAGTGAAAATGTCGCGCCTCTTTGTATTTAATAAATACTTTTACAGAAAAATCTATAACAAAATTAATTTATGGAAAAAGATAGAGGAAGACGGAAGGCAGATATGGAAACGCATAGAATTAATCGTTGAGTTGAAGTGTCATTTCAACTCAACCACAACTCAACTCGACTCCCATGGAAACTCAGTAAATATTTCACAACGAGTGATCCATTTAGAGGTACTTTTTTCAGTAGGGATTTTATGGCAGATCATTCAAAGTGTTCAAGATTGTTTGACATAAATGAGCTTGAGCAGCTCCGAAAGCAACAACCTCGTCAATTGTGATGACGGCTTAGTCTCAAGTGTCCAGTGGGACACAAGAGAAAGTAACAACCTCAACTATCGGAGCCACTGGGTACGCGTGTTGTGCAGACGGGTTGTCAGCCTCTGAATATGAGCCTGGGTTTGTCAAGTTTACACATCGCCAAAAGAAGCGCTTTCAAAAAGCACAAGCAAAAGGACTATCCACGGAAAAACCCTGAAAAAGCTAAACCACACCAAGTCACCAACTCCCATAGAGCTTTGCTGAATTCCTAGAGGTATCGCCCAGAGCTTAACTTAATTCTCAGTGGCGTCTCGACCGACTCCTACAGGCCAAATCCAGACCCAATTCTAGGAACCTGGGCAAGATCTCACAAGATCCTACCCAAGATCTCCGGAGTTCCAAAAACTTCCCCACAGGTGGCGCGCAAAAATTCAGCTAAAACACAACCCCAACACAGAAGTTGTAATCCAAAACAAATTCCAAATGTCACTACAGAGGTTGTAGTCCAGAATAAAATTTAAATATAGTATTTTTTTGTCCGGGTTAACGCTAACCTTACTAGACAAGCACTACATAGTTGTTATGACTAAAACTGAGGGCAATTTTCGTTAAGTCAGAGTTCACCCAATCATTCCCGTCCTTGAAGCGTTTTCACGATGTGGTTGACATAGATTGACGATTAAACCACTAAGCATATAGCACATAGAGGAGTTAGCTAGAACAAAATTTTGTGCAAGACATTTATCTTCTTCTTTCCTCATCACTGGGTCCCATTACTAACATAGTAGCAAAATCTGCTTCAGAGTGCTAAATTGGTGGCAGATTATTGTAAAGGAAGTTGATGGAAGCATTCCTGTGAGGTAAGGGAATTTGGGGGAGATTTGTTCTAGGTCCCATTCTTCTGCTATGTGTGGATTGAGTATTTTTTTTCCTTTTATGCGCATTCGAAGAAAAAAATCAAAGTCGTCTGCCCATGAAAAACATTAAATTTTAGTTGATAGCGGAAGAAATGTACTTTTCTATTTTAACTTAGGAATATCCTCTGGGATATTGAAACAAGTAAATAACAATAAATTATGGAAAAAACGAAATACGCAAAAATACGTAATTTAAAATAATCAGTTTATTGCTTAGCTAAACGGAAAAGGGTCAAACAAATTTTTTGAGAAAAATATTATGCAAGCATCAGTTTTATGCTAGAATTTATTAATCCACTTCACACCCAAATATGCTTGTCTGATCATTTTAACATCAACTGGAAAAAGATATACAGTTTATTGATTCACAAAGTTATTTATTATATATAGAAACTGAATGTGTGTATGTACGTACGTATGGATGTATGTGTGTATGTATGTTCGCAATAGGCTCCTACACCGTGCAACCGATCCTAATGAAATTTTAACCATATGCTATTTATATTAAAACTTAGAACATAGGCTATTCTATCACTTTCTTAAGCCACTCCTAGATGGCGCTGTCATGGAGAGCTTCGTTGAAAATCATCGCAGAGCTTTGAATTTTTGCATGAAGCTCCGTGGTGGACTCCCATGATGCATCTCGAAGCCCAATTTTCGAAATTCAACCCTTTCGAAGTTATTCAAGGTTAAAGTTTCCAAAAATCACTTTTCGGATAAAAAATCACTCAATAATTCGGAAAGGTCAAGGTTTTCAAAAGGGCTCAAAATGACAAAAGGGCTTTTTTGTAGGCAATAACGTTTCATACTGACTGATCAAAATTTTTTTTCGAAAAAACCGGGTTTTGAGTAATTTTTTTTTGCCAAAAGGTGATATATCCGGCGGCCATGTTTTTTTTGTGATTCCGAAATTGTTTTCGTAAGAAGTCCCAAGGAAGCTGTGGACCAATTTCAGCCATTTTGGAATTTTGTCTCCTTTCGTTCGTTTTTTTTGCTAATTTCCCCGGACTAGTTGTCATTTAATCGACATTGATTTGAAATAAATGAAATGGTAGAGAATATCCTAAATAAATCTTGCTCATTTGTCAAAATCGGCTAAAAAAGGTCAGAGTTATTTAATATTGAAATACCGAAGGTCTAGATGGCGCACCTCATAATATATTGTATGCAAATTTACATTTTTTATTGGGGGGCGCAAGAGCTTTTTTTGTAACGGGGGGCCGCAGTATCATAAAGTTTGGAAACCACTGCTCTACCGGGTTTCACTGTGACGGATCTAGAATCAACGTTTGCAATAAACTTGTCGGAAATCCTCAAGAATTCAATTCATTTCTATTTTCTGTCAAGAAAAAACTACATATCATTTATTTTTAAAAAAAATCTATAAAAATAGCAAATCATAATTATTGTCAAAGAGTTATTAAAAGAACTAACTGACGTTTTTACATAGTAAACATCGCAAATATTAACCCATTTAATATTTTGAACTTGGGTCAAACATTTATTAACTATCTGCACAATGTGGAATAAATTAATAAATAAAATTGATTAATTACCGAAACAACAAAGCTGTTTAAAAAATACAAAGCAATAAAAGCTAGATTCATTTGCGTTTCCCCCATAAACAAAGAATATTAAAGGAAAATTTAAAATGTAAGCAAATAATGCGAAAGTATTTTTCTTTTCTTTTTTACATAAATAAAAATGGCGCGTGGGGTTCTAATTAAAATTTAAAAATAAACAGTAAGAAAATGTATTTTTTTAGTTTAAACCAAATCACCCCTTTTCCACTGCAACTATTTGCAATTTTGCTACAAGTTCGTCCAACACCGGCAGACCTTGAACTAGCTCAAAGTTCCATTTTTTAAAGTAGCAGAATTCTACAAACAAAATGTTAATATCACACTTGAACTCAAATAGTTAGACCAAAGTCCTTTATACCATTCACACCTTTATCAAAAATTACGCAAAATCAATCAAGCAAGTAAAACAAATGCAAAATTTGTGCTGACGTTAATTGAAAAACGCTCGGGCGGTAAGGAGCATGTGTCGAATGAATTAATTTAAATATGGCCGCCGCTCGGTGAATTATTTATTTTCTCGCCAGTGAATCACTAAATAAATCCCAGAAATAGTTTACAAGGAGGAAGCACATGCCCCCAGATTAATTATTATTATTTTATTAGCACTTAATTAATTTTACACATTTCGGTGGAAATGGAAATTATATGCCGGAAAACAACAGCCGCGATAGGACAAGCTGTGTGCGCGCGAAATATCGCGGCTCATCTTCGTTTGACGTCGCGATTATCTTAATTGTTTAATTTCGGAGAAAGGAAAAGCAAATGGAGAGACCTGCATATCGTTTCCAGGTGATATTATTCAGAATTTTAAAGACCGCACTAATGTAGCTTCAGCACGGAAGCAATGCTGATCGGATAAAGGTGTTGCCACAATGAAAGTTTACACGCAACCGGAATGAGACGGGCTTCAATTCATTCGATTACGGAATTTTCCATTTTTAATTCGTTATTTTTTTTCTTCGTTCATAGCTTGTGAATATTAAATCCTAGTGAAAATTGGATCCAGGTGCGTGATTCGGTTTCGAGTGGGTATCCTAAAGCCTATGTGATAAAAAAGCAATTCTAGATGTCGTTAAACTGATTTTTATCTATATATTTTTACTTGGGGTGATTTAAATTTAAATGATGTCATCCATTTCGAAGCCAGCACCTTCATATGGTGGATAACCATTGGACAAAGGTGCGACGAGGACTTAGCTGCGTAGGATACGAAGCTGTTAAAAGAAAACCAAAAGCTTGATGAGCTGCGGTCATAAAAAAGCACGTGTGTTGATAGAAGTTGGCTTTCCGCGGTGATTTACTTCGTCATAATACATTTCAGCGAGATTCTTTTGGCATCTAAAGACTTCGTAAGTTCTTTGAAGAGTAGCGCTAACGACTGGCAATGATGACAGGAATTCGGGGGAATGTTTTGATAAAATATGGCTGTTATGAATTGAACATTTTTTATATATGTATGTATATAAAAGCTTTGTGGGGTATCCTAGATGAAATCTCAAGGATTTTATATAATCGATATAACATTCGCAACATCAGGAAATAATGGTACTATAAAGTGTATGAATTAAGCAAGCCTCACGCTTGGAATATTGATTCAAGCCCGTTTCTATCGATCCATAATATTTCAGTACAAAAATTAAATAGGGAAAACCCAACAGTGACTTTTTTTAAAGCAAAACTTTTACAAGAGAGTCTTCATTGCATTTCCGAAAATATATTCATCTTTCTATAACTGGAGACTACACTCAGATAAAATAACTTTTTTGTTTTCATTTTTTGTGTGCTAACGTGTGAACGGCTAGCAAAGTCCTCGGAAGGTAGTGGAATCCGATTTGTCACTTCTATCAAAACCTGAGAAGAGTTACTGCTAAACTGTTGAACAGCAGCGCTGTTAGCAAGTTGTAATCCCTCCTCTCCGCGGTGCCCCTGGCCTTCTTCTTCGGAAGGAGTTAACGGAAGATGGTCGAATGACGAATTATCTGCGCCATAAAACAGAGTTTTAAGTCGATTGGACTAGCAACCCACTCCTCCAAAAACCCCTTTGCCATAGCAAATATCGGCAAACAAGGCCTCAGAAGCGGATGGATAACACAGCGACAACCTTTCCTTTTCGAACAAGGGCACGAATTGGAACATGGAATGTAGGAACGCTGCTTTCTGATGGACGGCTGGATGAAGTCAAGATCATGGGACTTAGCGAGACCAGAAGAACGATTCGGGGGAGCATATCTGCCCAAACGGTAACCTTATATTCTGGCAGGAACCAAACCGAAAACTGTAGGACTGGCGCTGGCGTAATACTCACCAAGGAAGCCTGGTCCAGCCTCATTAACTGGTCAGCAATTTGTGAGGTGCGTCTGCGTACCAGCCTAAGAAGAACTACCTTAATCCAATGCCACGCTCCAACTGCAGGAACTGCTCCAACTGCGTATGCAAGCGATTACATCAGCCTGAGTCCATTTGGCTCCAGTCCATTGGTCCAAGTCCAAAATTAGGGGCCCACTCACGATTGAGCTTCGGGCCAGTCAGTCTATTCCAGTTGGTCTGTGTCATTTGTGAGCTTCAGCTTCATTTGAAGCCTGCAGCTTGTAGCTTTCAAAGTGAATGATAGTAGTGTTGGGTAGGACACGATTATAAAATGAGTTTGTAAGAGGAGCCTCTTTTTTTTGAGCCAGTACAATGTCATACTTCAAATGAGGCGAGTTGCTTTTGTAATGCCAAATAACAAAAAGAAGTAAATTAAAAAAAGAAAGAAAATCAATACCAACGAAGACCTTTTTTACGAGTTTGTTTCTAATATGCCTTAAACTGCTTCAGAGTAGGTAAGACAGCTATGTCCCCTCAATGTATATTTATATTTTACAATCTCACCTCGCCCAATTTCAAGTTGGAAATTGTACTACCCCAAAAGAAGTATCTCTCCAGTACATATTCACAATCTCGCCTAACCTCATTTCATGTTGGAAATTTCACTGCCTCAAAATAAGTAAGAAAAGTCTCTCCACTACAAAATTTCAGTGCCTCAAAAAAAGTAAGAAATGTCTCTCCAGCTCGTATTTACAATCTCACCATGCCTCATTTATCTCGATACACGCTCTACGTTATTTTTGAACCGGAACATTTAAAAAAATGGAGGCCTCAGTACAATTTACCTTCGTGTAAGCTGTAATGGACAAATGTACTGCCTCGTACAAGTCCAGCTCAACTCGAAATGATAGGCCATTCCTACATAATGGACCATGGTTCTGGAACAAGAGCTTTTTGGCCAGGGAGGCACCCTGCTTGTCTCATGTTCTTAACCTCAGGAGATTTTGAGTCCGCACCTTCGTTGCGAACACTGACTATGCATTGCGGCACAAGAGCCAAGCCTGATTCATCATGCACCAATTTTTGCGAGTCCAGGTAGATCAATACCGCTGACGAGCTAAATCTACCTTCACAAGCTTCTTTGTGATATTCAACATTCCGGTAGAACACTCCCCGAATAAGAGGATTGTTGTTCTGTGTCGTCCTAGCAGCAAGACCCCGAATTAACTTGATTTTAGAGAACATTTTTGGTGTAAAGCCGGCGCCAGATATAGCTTCAAACATTTGAACACTTGTTTGATTGCTATGTGTGGCACGGGACTTGGAATATGTGTTCCAAGTTTGGACAAAGATGTGCACTTTGCCATACATATCGGCAAAGCCTTCAAAGCATTGTTCAAAGTTAGTCGTCTACCAGCCTACTATGGAGAAAAACGTTTGCAAAGCATGCCTGGCATGTTACGACAATATGTGTCCTTTGTTTTCAAAGTTTTGCAAAGTCTTCAAAGAAGTGTTCAAATCTTTGAAGCTACTTATATCTGGCGCCGGCTTAAGACTTAGGCCCTATTTTGATTGTCGATAACTAATCGATAAACCACATTTATCGATTATCGATTAAGTAGTTCGGTATTGGGCACCTTAGAGAATTCACCATGGTAGCCAGTGCCGGCGGATCGTGTTGGGCCCGGGTGGGTAGTCAGACAAACACACCTCCTCCTCCGAAACTGTCAATTGGTAACAACCTTTCCCAACATCATTGTGAAGCGGAAGATGGGCCGACGGTTTACAGAACAACATGTGGTGTCCTGGGACCACTCCTGTGGATCACAATGTATAATGATGTACTGAGGCTAGGCCTCGATGAGATCGAATTATGCGCGAACGAAGTTATCTGATATAATAAAGCGTGGCCTGAAAGCGTTGGTCTGCCGTTTGTTGAACACAAAACTGTGGGCCTGTTCGAAAACATCAAAGCAACCGAGCAACAGAGTATAAAAGCAACGGCAACAAACACAAAAACAACTTCATGGCATACGTGTGCAAAGCTATCACGGCGCGTTTATAAAAGTCAAACCTATTGCTTCTGAATTAAAACAAGTTTTTGTGGTTCTTAATACAAAATGAGTGCAGTTTCTTTATTCAATTTTACATTAAATATGTTACTCGAAGAAAATCGGAATAAAGTTCGAAAAACAAAAAGAACAATGTATCGGACAGCATTAATATTGGATCACGTCCGAAAACGAAAACTCAGGCACATACCTAAGAACAAAAACTATATATGTAAATATAATTGAACAATATCCAAATGATATATTTAAAGAACATTTCCGCATGAGCAAACAAACGTTCGAAGTATGTATTCGTTTTAACAACCTAATCAATTACTAGCAACTATTTATTTCTTGAAATTAATTAAAGTTAAACTTCCTTATTGGAATAAGTCATGGACTGGTAGGCCCCCGGTTAGCTTACGAGAAGCCCTTTACATTACTTTTTGGAAGTTAGCGAATCAATGTACATACAGGGATGTGGCTGATCGCTTTAATATTTCTAGGAGTACCTCATTTCAACTAGTCTGCAAACAGTTCATAAAGTGGCCTTCTGCTGAAGAATTTAATAACGTCATGGAAGAGTTTCAGAATTTGAGGAAGCTTCCTTTCCCATTTGCTGTAGGCTGCCTTGATGGGACACATATCCGCGGTTGCTTTGATAGTTGCGCAAAAAATATACTCTAGTACGTTTTCAAACTCATGACTTGAAACAGTGTGACGTTTTTGAACTAGATGCTAACTTTGTTGCTCATATGTATGCGTTGACGAATAGGCCCTGTAACTGTGCTGGAGCGCGTTCAAAAACCTTACTATGGTAAACCACGAGGTAAGCTGTGGTTATGCTGCATCACTTCACTTAACCACGAAAGTTTATGTTTAACCATTGAGGTTTTTGAACGCACCGTGGTTAACTACAGGTTAAAGAAGATGAAAAAAAATAAAAACAAGATTTTCCATAAAATAGTCCCCGATAATTGCGTCAAATATTTCATTAATTATTTATTTGCAATAATCCCACAAATCCCACTTTGATTTGTTCATGTGTTTACATTAAAACAACTGTCAGAGAGTTGTTTTTATTCTTCTTCTTCTTAACTATCGCTAACCATGCTCCCGAGCAGGGTTAAAATTTAACTACACCATGGTTAACCACGAGAGTTTTTGAACGCCAAAAAGCTATGCTCGTGGTTATGTTGTAGTTAACCACGGAGTTTTTGAACGACAAAAGTTTACCATAGTTAACCATGGTTAACCATAGTAACGTTTTTGACGCGCTCCTGATCAGCAACCTGGGAAAGCAAGTATCCATAAGAATCAATAAATGGGAACAGATCATTCGCTCACAGCCCGCCTAGGCTAGGTTCACACGGCACTGTACTATACGGTTTTAGCAGTATTCGATTTTTACCGTACAAACTGCGGGATGTTCACACGATACATTTTTATTCGTGTAAAAAACGAATAGTCACAGTTAAATGTTATAATATGCGCTACAGCAGACCGAATACCTTTAAAGTTCGTTCGGTTTACTTGACAAGTCCGGTGAGTATTCGATAAACGTGTTGAGGTGTGTACGTTATTTTGCGCTACTACTTATTCGGTAAGATTTATCCCGCAAAAAAACGTGCAGTACAATTTCTGCACGTTTTTGCGGGATAAATCTTAGTGGCGCGTACATTGAGTATAGAACCATCTTACGTCCCTTGTACTGCAAAAAAACGTACACAGCTAAACGCGTTTATCGAATACTACCGGACTTGTCAAGCAAACCAAACGAACTTTTAACGTATTCAGTCTGCAGTAGCGAATAGTAAGACATTATCTCTTTCACACGGCAAGTTGCCATACGTTTTTTATCGAATAACAACCGAACAAGTGTCTAGTCATTGAATTTCAAATGGGTGTGATACAAATGTTGAAAAAGGCTAAAAGTAGTCGTCAAAATAACCAGTTGCCAGCTATAAACGTTAACTACTGCACTTTGAATTCAGTACAAGCTTTACTTCGAAGTCCTCAGTCTGTAGAATCTGCGTATTAACAATACTTAGACATAATAGATTTTACTGATTTGTAATGGCCTCGATTCGCGAATCCGGCGGATCGGAAGTGAGTGCGGTTTTGACATTTATGTCCAAATGCCGTATGTTTAAGTTGAGATTCCTTAATTTTGTTCTAGGAGATCGTTTACAGGCTGGCATTGCTATACGTTTAGACTCTCTATTACACACACGGCGGATTATGGAAATGGAAGTGTTAACTCCGCACTCACTTCCAATCCGCCGGATTCGGGAATCGAGGCCAATATGTGTAATGCTGCGATAATTCATTAATATAAAAGAACAACAACGCGTGGGTCCATTAGCCACACGTCTAATCAAGGAAATCGCTGTATGAAAACTGTTGTGGCTATTCGTTTTTTACAAAATTCGTTTTTTTAAAAATGTATCGGGTGAACAGCAGAAAGAATTAAAGAGATTTTATTTTATTGTACCGCTCGTATTATTTTTATTTAATAAAATATGCCAGGAATTTCAAAAACAAAAACCTGCTTACATTAATTTGCTTTCTAAGTCGAAATATTTGTGGATTGGGTTACACAATGTTAAATCATTATCACTGTGTTATATGTACTTTGTATATTAAATTAAGTGTGCCTTGTGTGAATAATAAATAAATAAATAAACTTGTTCACTTACCTAATGTTGCACAATGAAATTAATGCTGATTCTCAATTTATTCTTTTGATCATTTTTGGCCAAGGGAAATCCATAACAGTAGTAAACATATTATCAAGATGACTGAAGCGAAGCTAAATTCGAGCTTTCGATTCAAGCTAAGTACGGCCTCAAGCATTGTCTTTCAAAAACCGAAGCTTCTCTATATAAAAAGGAGATTTGTTGAACCATACTGAGTACTTTAGAACAAAACCGGTCTGGCTAGGACTTCATTGAAATGTAGCAGATCTTCTTGATCAGTGGGCTTAGGTGTCCATTATAAAAAAAATCTTTTGTCATATGAAACGCATGGTTTGTCATTCTAGGCATAATAAGATCATCCGAGTACACTAGTGCGAAGTGAGAATTGAATTCACCCTGTTGCAAACAATTTTTTATATCGAAAACCCTACATGATATCAAGTTCCCAATTTTTATGACGAACTTCTTCTTTGAATTTATATGGATCATGTACCGTTGAGGTTCAGTCATGCCGTGTCTAATAAGTTTGTACAGAAGTCCGTCGATCTTCACTCTATTGAACGCTTTCTCAAAGTTTCCTAAGTCCAAAGCTTCCTTTTATTAAATTCAACTTCGCCTTGTCTAAGAATGCAAACGGAATGCCTTTTTATTGCACTCAAAAAATGTATATAGCATACTTGTACATAGCATTATTTGAGCCATCGAGCAACCTTTTGCGTATGCCTTACTTCAGCATTACTGATAACTTCCAAAGAAGACTTTCCATATATGTATGTATGTACCTGGCTTAAGGTATGCATTATTCATTTCCGTTTGGGACATTTGTATGTCTGTAAAGAGATAAAATTTGAACACATTTAAAATCCCACAATCACTATAAATTCTAAATAATCTTAACGTAAACACTGTACAAAAGAAACAGACCAAATGAATAGAAATAGAAACACATGAAGCAAAATTGAAGTGCACTGCATTAATTAAATGTTGAATCCTAAATATTAATGGCGTATTATTCTCTCTCTTGCATAATTTCTCATAATACACTGAATGATTTACCTTAATTACATGCGATTACCCTGCATCTACATAGCGTACATATCATGAATGTAACTTAGTTCAAACTGAGGCATAATATGGATGGTAGTACGGCCCATGCTGCGACGGCATGAGTGAAAAGTTACTAAAGATTTATCAACTGCAAGAATTATAATATTCCTTATTTGGCGAGGGAATAAGGAAGGGAAGAACTGTTGTAACCTTAATGATGCAAATGTGACGCAGGTGTGGCAAGGACAACATAAATATATTTTTAGAATAAACTTATTAATCATTGCAAATTACAACGTGATTCATTCCTCCATATTTTTTTGGGGTTTGTGTTTCCGTAAATTTATTTAGCTGGTCAGCCATCAGTGGTGTGCGGGGTTTGATTTATAGTATAAGAAAATATGCATGTCCAGTAGCTAATCCGCAGGTATCCTGGATCATTAAAACTTAACGGAGCAAGAAACTGCTTACTGGATTAAACGACAACGACCATGGGAATGATAAAATAATTTTCGCGTAGAACGTTCCCACTCTTTATAGATCTCGAGCTGCGCAATCATAATGCTGACAGAACAGCCATCGAAAAAACGAGACAGGTAAGGAAACTTGTAAAGCTTCTTGCGAAACCATATAACAACGTATGTTCGGCTATCATACAAGACACCATGTATTTAGGGGTAGATTTTAGGGTCAGCAAAAGAATGAAGCCTACCGTTATCGACTTTAATGCAATAAACAAAACACGCCATTGACCAACGGTAGTATAGCAGTAAAGGTTCTGCAGCTCTTTTGATTTTAAACTTTCGGTTTTTCATAATATTACGCCATTGTTCAAAAGCTCTTCCGATAAAGTCATTGTACAGGATACAATCGAGCTTTTTGGGTATGTGTCTCTGCTAGGGTTATGTGTAGGTGTGTTTCTTAGCTTGAATAAAAGCTTTTTTACTCTTAAAGGACCATTATAGACGAGAATGTATGATTTGAAAATATTAGCTACGGGGTGCGAACTTTTATACATTTACACCATGTTATCTTTAAGACAGTTATGATAATTTTTCTTAATATCCCCACGTAAGGTATTACAGTACTCTTAATGTAGTTAATATTCATTCAGTAAGTAGACACTGGCCTATATACTCCGAAACTCAATAACAGAAGTACGTATTCAGTTTACCTTGGCAGTTTTTTTGAACATATCACGGGCTTTCAAAAACGTCGGCACCGAGGCCATCCAGGTGACCCTGACGGAATTCGTGATCCACAATGGCCATGGCACACCCCAACGCGGAGTCCTCTCGCCGCTGCTATGGCTTATGGAAATAAATATAACACGAGAGTTTCTTTCTTCAATCAGTGAAATTAAAGGTTAAAGGGTAGTCCAACGGCTGTAGGTTGCCCGTTAGCTCAAAAAAGACAGAACTGATTCTTATCACCAAAAGAACAAAAATTCCACTGATATACTGCAGAAAGAGGTAGATAGGGTATATAGACCATCTGACTGACCCACAACACATTAATGGGAAAACTTCCAGCCTAATAAGAATTTTGACATCGTTCTATACACAGATCTGCCGTGCAAAGGGCAAAAGACCTATCTGCAAAAAACTCGTTTCGAGAAAAACGCGATCAAATTTTTTAAAATACCTGAAACCAAAGCAAATAAAGTAACTGTTCAAAGTGATAACTTTTAATTAAAAAGTTCAATCAGTCTGAATTTTTTTTAAGGATAAATATTTTATATCAAAAAAAGCATACAAAGCCATTTTGACCTATAATGCATATAGGTCATTTGTCCTTTGCACGGCAGAGATGGTGCCTAATTAAATTCGGGTGTAGGCACTACAGTTTTGCTCCCCATCACCACCAAACTTCTAAAAATACTACCGCTTACCTAATTCTGCCAGTGTTTTCCCGACGAAATTGATGGCAATCCTAAAAACCTGGCTGGAAAAACTGACGAACTCAAGGCCCGGACCCAGGAGAAATCTGTTATCGGATAGCCAAGCACCTACAGTAAAAACCATAAAAGAAAGACAACGAGTGTCCCAATCACTCTGGTTGTTTGAAAGCGAAGCTTTTTCACTCAAACTACCAGAATGGAAAGCTCGTTGTCTTCTTTTATGGTTTTTCCTCTATCAAGGCACTAGGCGTGGTCTTGACCGCTTTCCATTCCTTGACTAGGATTTACAAGATCACTAATCAGTAGCTATCGGGCCACAGGAACTTCACTGGCAAAGAGAAAGTAGATCTTGTAAACACATCAGTGGAGAATGAACAGAAGACGCTGTGCGTGACGAAGAGTGATATCATCATGCACTTCCTTTCAATAGGAGGGTCCAGGTGAAGGGGTTTAAGGTCATGCGCCAGCAAGCAGAAATCACGCGATATTTTGAAGCCTCGGAAGGAAATTGCTCGAATCGTGTCGATCATCACAGGCAAATTGGAAAATCCCGAGTAGAAATAAAATAGGAGATGCCCTCATATGATCCGGATCGGATCAGACTCTAATATGGAATGCCGTGAAATTCTCAGGTACTAAAATGGAAAACTCTTTTACAAAACCCCTGATATATCCCAATTCGGACCTGATTTGGTTATCTTATCGTAGCCTACTAACTTTTTTAGAACCATACAACGCCCGATCTGCCACATGTAGGTTAACCTGGCCAGGACAATACAAGGTAGCCTGATTCGCATCGGAGTATTTCGGGCGTTACATATCTGATCCGGCCCTTATCACAATTTTCTGTTTTAAGACCTAAGCGTGAAGACACAACGAAAGCAGGTATCCGCTTTCAGATTTCTTGCAGGCGGATACCTGCAGTCATCGGCGCAGATATGCGCTGGTTCATGGCCACTACAAACGCATGTAAAAGCTGGTCAAATCACCAACCACCATGTCTAGCTCATCGAATGATGACTTATTTCTTTTCGAAAGTTCGGCTTTAAATTTAAAAAATAAAGTTACAAGTATGCACAGGGCCGGCTCAACCGATGAAGCAGAAGATGCAAAGCATCGGGGCGCCACACGAACAAAGGGCGCTAAAATCCATAATTTAAATGAAAATCAGGTCATTTGAAATTTTTTTTATATTTAAAATTTTATCAAATTTTATTTTTTTTTAAATGAGAGATGAAAAGTAGACGATTATCGAATTCAGGCTCAAAACACATTCGGCGCTGCATACTTGACGCCGTAAACTGCACAGCTTCAAATCAACGAGAATTTATTAATGCTGCCACATTGACCGCTTCTTACTTCACGCCACAATGAAGTATGAAGCCAGCTTCAAAATTTGCAATTTTCAAAATTTATTATTTTCATAATAAATTTTGTGAGTGAATATCCGAAAATTTTTTTTTGAAATAAAATTCTTCTTTGTCTCTGTACATTTAAATGCCAACAATTCCGTCAAGTTGCCGTTGGTTTTTGCAGCTTCAAATGTAGCTGCAGTGGCTTCTTTCCATCGGCTTCAGCTTCATAAAGCTTGCGGCGTGAAGTATGCAGCGCCGAATGTGCCAGGGGTGGCGGAGCACCTGGGGATGGAAGGAAAAGTGCACACGCACTTTCGCTTGGGAGGGGAATCCACACACACCCAAAATATTTCATCCCAGAGCGTTGCAGGGCCGTCTCGGACGCTGGCGACGAAGGAACGTGGTGGAAGGGCCTCACACAAGCAAGACTTTATACGAAAACTAAATATATTATATTAGAGCTATTAAGTACTTATAACTGCCTAAGCTTTTTAAACCCCACCTGATTAGAGTTTAAAAAGTGGATTCCCTCACGGGCATGCCGAAAAAAGGATTCCCCGTAGGTTCCCCATGAGGACTCCACGTGGCAAATTAGGGGCATGCTGAAAGGGGCATTTCCTTCTGAGCACCACAATGAGAGGCTTTTCCTCATGAACACCACACAAAAAAAGAAATCAGCCATGAGGTATACCTTATCAATTTCTCATAGGGGCCCTATGAGGCAAACCTCGTTACAAATTAAATGGGGCCATCCCAAAATCTGCCTTACGTTTTCGGAAAGATTTTTAAAAAGCTTTAAAGAAATACCCTAATACCCAGGACAGACCACGCTCTTAATGTACATTTGCTAAATCGACATTAGGCGCTAATGTGCATTAAAAATAAGGCGACAGACACTATCTGCAGTTGGAGCTCTTTGATGAGCATATGTTTTTTGACAGTGAAAACTTTGAAATTTTAAAAATGCAATAAACATAGCAGTACCTACAGAACAACAACAAGGAAAAATACGCAATACGCAAAGAAGTATATATAAAACATTTTATTTTAAAAAGTTTCGCATTAAGGAGACAAAAAATGTATAATATTAAATATAAACATTAAACATCTGCATGGTTCGCCATCTATGAGAAAATGAAAAACTAAGAGAACCGCTGTAACGAACTTGATTAACTCGCTAATCATCAAAATATTTTGATGATTTAGCTTGATGTTAATCATCAAAAAATTGGGCATTAACTAACAACTCAGGGCGACGCACACTGCAATTGACAATGATTAGCTTTAATTGAGAATTTAAGAGCGCTGTCTGTCCTGGATATTAAGCTTTAGTTTAATTCATACAAAGCTTTAGTTTTTGTTGTTGCATTGGTTCTCAGGAATCATGTTGGTGACCGTGAATGGTGTCATTTAGCATACTCAATAGCCCGGTTCTGGTACGATTACAGAGGTCAAACAGCATTGGATGTGATTAGTACTCCGTTGGGGGACGTATTGATAAAACCACAAACGCGTTTAAAAATATAAAGCTTTCGATACCGACGCAGTTATTACTCACATATCCACTGCGAAATGCTCAAAACCCACACGGGATGGGGTATTAATGATTTTTCAAATGGGGCATTCCTTATGATGAGGCGCGAATGAGGAAAGACGTTAGATGTCCTGTGTGGGCCTTATAGGGTAATCCACCTGGGTCCACATGAGACAGTGGGTCTAGCATCATAGGGACCCTATCTGTACCCCTTACCTCAAACAGCGAAATGGGCATAACGCCATAACAAAATAATTTAAAACTACATAAATCAATAGCTGTTAAATAAATTGACCAATTAACTTTATACATTTTAACGTTAACTGTTCACGTGCTCCCCACCCACAATGATTATGCTCCGCCGCTCTTGTTTTGGGCCTAAGTTTTCTAAAAATAAAGGCTTTTGGCAGATAAAAAGACATTTCCTTTAATTGAAACTTTTTGTTTTCAGTTTTTTATGTGTTCCAGAGTCATGTTAATATTTCCATTTTTTCCAATTTCTGACATAATTTCCTACAAAGGGCGCTTAACAGAAAGTTGCATCGGGGCGCCAGCACTGCTAGAGCCGGGCCTGAGTATGCATGTTATAAATCGTGATCATTATTTACTTATAAAGCTAAAGAATAACACAGATAAATTTTTCCAATATACCAGAATGTGCTAAATAAAGTAGAACAGCCTCTTTTACTAGAAGAGAGACTTGTTGTGATTATTAGACAATTTAATAATTTTTTTATCTATATATATAAAAATGAATGCCGTGCGTTAGTCCCGCAAAAACTCGAAAATGGCTCGACCGATTTCAATAATATTTTTTTGTTTTGTTCGCCTCAATACAGGGGTGGTTTTAGAAAAAAAAACCATTTCAAAAAACCAAAAGGAAGAGCTGCAAAGCCAAAAAAATTGGTAATTTTGGGATTTTTCACCTCACATTAGTTTCAATAGCTTCATGGCCTACCTATATATTGTTTAACAGCTGCATAAATGTGAAATTGTCATTAAATTAAATCGGTAATTTCTCAAAAACCCCAATTTAATGACAATTTCACATTTATGCAGCTGTTAAACAATATATAGGTAGGCCATGAAGCTATTAAAACTAATCTGCAGTGAAAACTCCCAAAATGACCAATTTTTTGGATTTTTCAGTAGTTCCTTTGGGTTTTTCTTTTTTTTAACCACCCCTGTATTGAGGCGACCCATTTTGGAGTTTTTGTGAGACTAATGCACGGCAATTGATTTTTATATAGATAATTTAAAATTACACTTAAACATTATCTTATTAACATCTTTAAGGTGCTGATAGACGATGATAATATTCTCAACGTAAATTTTGGTATTCTCATGAGAATATTCTCATGGGTGTTTACACGAGGCATGGTAATTGTTCCCGCGATAATAAATATCGTTCTCATGGTGGCAGTTGTCATGAGAATATTCTCATGAATTCTCATGTGCGTTTACACGATGAGAATAAAAGCTGTGGCTTGAGAATAATTTGTCTTCTCGCACTGCCAGTTGTTGTTTGTTATTTTCATTTGTATTTTCATTGCCATGTCAAAAAGAAGAAAATTTTGTGCGAGTTTTTTTGTATCACGCACAGTTCTTTCAAAATATGACCTTGATCGGCTCTATTCACCATCTTTAGGCAAGGCTTTTGCGAACTGTTTCATTAAACCCAGTTTAATGTGAAGAGATGGCAGAAGGACCTTTTTTTGATTTACTCAAGTTTTATGCAAAATGTTCTTCTCGCCAGGTGTTAAGATTTCCCTTGAAGGCCAATGTTTTGTGGACCAGTGTTGATCCCTTTCTCTGCTGTCCCACTCACATATGAAACATGGGAACTTAGTAAACCCCTTTGGTTGTCGAAGGAGCATGCAAATTACTTTCGAATCTCCACATCATCCAATCGTGAGCAGGATAGTTGAATTTCTCATATTTCGTATATTCAATAAATGTGAAAAAATGGTGGGTGATACGACTTTTTTGATATTGTTTTCGGACTCAGCACACCCAAAAACATAAGAATCAGGCAAAACCATAAAAAAGTTTTTTCATCGTTTGATCGTTCATCGTTTGATTTTTTTCACAACAAAGCACTTGAAAATCGCAAATGAGATCGCATGAGAACATTCATTCTTTCCGACATGTTGGAAAGAATGCATTCTCACGCTTTTTCATGGGAATATTCTCACGCCACCTATTTACACGTATGAGAAAACAATTCTCATGAAAACGCTTGAGAATACCTCCATGAGAACAAGAACGTATTCTCATGCCTATTTACACCTGTATGAGAACGAATTTCTGTTCTCGCGAGAACATTTGCATTGGAATATTCTCATCGTCTATCAGCACCTTTAAGGTATTCTCCATCATTCTCATCTGGATTACCTGGAAGACGACAATCATTGGGATCTGACACTGATGCTGCATTTGCAGCATTTGCATCCACGCCAAATAACATTCGTCTACTGTTCGCAATTATATTGTCGACATGATACCCAACAGAACCATCGGTTTTGTGGGAAAAATACAAGAACGGCATGACTGAAGACATACTTCGCAGAATTAGACAAACAAACCAATATCCAAACTCTCGAACTTTTATAGGAATAATTGGTTTTTCGTTAATGGTTATACATATTTGTTGAAGAGTTGAATTTTGAAGATTTGGATTAATTTTAAATGTCTTAAGGTTGGCTGCAGCGAGTCGGAAAGGCATCATCTTTATTTATTTACGCACCGGAAAACAAAACCAAAAACATAGTTTACCAGCAAGTTTTGTAAAAGAATACATACACAGGTAATTTTGGTCACACTTAATATGAAAGCATATTGAATCTAATGTCTCCAAATTTTACAGAAATAAGTATTGGTTCTTTCCTTAGATATTGCGAATAGTTTGATTTTCAATATTTGCATTAATTTCACATGTTTTGACGAACACAATTTCGTAATATAAGAGAAAATAAAAGTTGGTTTTTTGGCATTGCTTTTTCCAACTTTAAAATATTTGTTTCATTTTTCGATTTTGTTTTACTGTGGTCATAGTTCAAATAAAAGTATTTTGAATCTAATGACTCCAACTTTTATAGGAATAGTTGGTTTTTCGTTAATGGTTAAGAAGAGTTGAATTTTGAAGGTTTGGATTGATTTTAAATGTTTAAACGTTGGGTGCAGCGAGGCGCACCGGGTCCCATCTATCCAAAATACAGAAAATAAGCGGTTCATTGAGACACTTCATCTGTGTATGAAAATTCATATCTCGAAAAATGCCATGTCAATGGATGGTTTTTATTGTCTCGATCAAAATGTCAGATCTCTAATAGTTTCACATTTTGTTATTTGGAATCAAAAATATCATAAAATTGCCTTTTTCAAACTCTCCTACTGTATATTAAAATTCATATCACCTGATTATTACTATTGGCTTATGGGAGCAGCATAGGCGGGTCGGGTCCCAACTAGTTACACAAAAAAAAATTTTACAATCAAATTAGTCCAGGGAATATACGAAAAAACACATAATCCATGCTATCGAGAAGCAAAAAATTTGAACGGGTAGAAGAAAAAATTCTAAGAAAGACAGAAGACGCTGTGCGTGACGAAAAGTGAACACCTAAAAAAATCGGAAACAATCGAAAAAGGAGTTTTTTGCATTTAAAAAAAAAACAAAGCAATATACAAAAAAAATTAAATTAGAAAGTTGTAGAGAATAAAAACACCTATCGAATGACACTTGTTGGATACAATTTCGTTGGCTACAGCCAGAGGAAATCGCGAAATTGCATCAAAAATCGTCGTTTTTTGTTTTCGCTGTGAACGATTCAATTTTTATTATAATTATTTGTAATTAACACATACTGTTACCTCTGCCAAGTAGAAAACGAGTATTTTTGAAAACTTAAAAAAAAATTAAAATTGCGCCTTTTAGAATTTTCGGAAAAAATACCTTTTTTTAAATCGGTCATTGCCCAGGATTGGGATGGCCTAGAGAAACAATCCGGGGCTTAAATTCTTCATAAAAGATTATACTATCATGTGTCATAAGAAAAATTTTGTTAATCTCTTTATAACCTCAAATAAAATGAATAAAAATCAGGATGATTTCGAAAATGCCAATAATGCCAAACTTATGACTTTCCTCAGGTAGTTTTTATATTCATTAATATTCTCGACACATGATACTATTTTTGTACTCGGGGTCGGCATGCAACCCGATTGAGGAAGAAGAACAAGAATCAAACCATGAGCATTTGGAAAGCAATTTTTACAGTGGTTGGGAAACGTTTCGATGCTTATAAGCTGGAACGAAAGTCACTCCAAAAACACTGCCATATTTTACCCAAAAGTTTTGCATGCGTATGGTTACAATTATGTTCCTATCTTATGTTCTTGGACGGGGCTGCTGTTTCCCTGAATAGTTTTCCAGGTATTCCATCGATGTTGATTATACCACAAAATTTGTCCCAAAAATGTCTGCACTATACCTTAGTTTAGTACATTTTGCGCTATGACCCCGACGATAAAGAACGTTCACGAAACCAAAAACACCGGCGTCATTGCGAAACCGGACTGCTATGGTCAGTAAGTGCAACAATTGATCTCAGGTAAAGAGTTGCAATAAAGAGAAAACGAAGGAAGAAAATGGACCTAGAAGTGTCTAATAATTCACCCTTAACATATTTGACCTAACTTAAAATTTTCCTAGAAACAGCCCAACGGACGCGTCTAGACGTAATCACCTAATAATAACCCAAACAGGTACTTGAAAACGAGTTTCCTAAATTTACTTTATTCCATTACACCGTAATTTAATCAAATTAAAACATTTTTTAAAACTAGTGGAAAACTTTGGTTATTTCAGTTATCAAGGAGGCGCACGATAATAATTCTTATCTACTAGTCCACACAAAAGTCACAGGTAATGACCAACAATCTTCCACTGGAATGACGTCCGCAGGCTGACAATTATTCCAACTGACGTAAAAAAAGCGCGCGGTGACGACCATTGACCTAAGCATAATTTTTTATTTCATTTTTATTTTTTATTATTTTTATTGTAAATACACGAATGGTCGGCGCTGGTAAACGTGACTCATTGCACGAATTTTGTTATTTTTATTAATATTTACGAAGGAAAAATTGTGGCAGGTATGACCATAGTTAATAAGTTAGTTACAAAGTTTAATGGTAAACTTGATTTACGCATGCTCGACGGGTCAATTTTTAGTTTCAATTACGGTTATTGACACTGAAATTTGATTTGTTTTTTTTTATAATTCATTTTCTTGGACTTAAAATAACTTAACTAGATTTTTAAGTGATGCAAATAGATTTTCGCACTCGTTAATTTTGTTTTTATGTAGAACTGTACTTTTATACAGAATTTTAGTGTTAAGTACTTGGTTCTCGCGACTATTGTAACAGGGCTAAACTAAGATGGAGATGGCTAAATATTTTCAACAGACCCTTATTAAGCTTACAGGCAATATCAAGAGAAAGGCATGGAATTGCTGTAAAGAGAGAAGAAAGAGGTAAAAGTGGAAAAACGAAGAACAATGCCTCTCCGTGGAATGGAACCTCGAACCTCTGGGATGGTGGTCGAGCGCCTTAACTTCTAGGCTTCGGCGTCAAACTAAAAATTGATATTAGGACAGGTCCAAAGCACCAATGAGCTCCTTAAAACAAACATTTTTCAAGCACAACTTTCTATTTGTTTCGCGTTTTTGAAAATCTTTTGAACGAATTAAGGTACATATTGAGTCTTTCCACTTGCTCTTCATCTAATTTTGGGCGCAGTACCCAGTAATCAAGCCAACTCGTATCCTGACATTCTTTCTTTTGTGCTCCAAAAATTATCATGCACCACTGACGGCACATGAAGAGTCCGGTGAGAGTTGCCCAAACTAGCCATGGATCTCCAGCATTCGATATATTCTAATTAGGAGCCGATAGTGTAGGGTCCTTTTCAAGAAACTGGTGAGTGCTACAATAACCGGATCCAGACCAATGAATGCAAGTGTCAGAGCCTTGTCTGGCTAAGGCAATGCTTTTTCATTACCTTTGAAGCCCTGATGACTCGGGATCCAAACAAGGGTAACTAGAACCAACACAGCAAGGGCACGTTGGTACTTCCAAACTAATTTCGAGTTTGTCGCACGGTCTTTATCGCCCTGGTTATAGTTTGTCTGTCATAGAAGGAAAAACTCCGTTTGTCAACGAAGATCCTTCTTAAATTTTTGTAGGTGCATACCAATATGGCGTAAGCCTCTACTTGATCGACAGTAAATACAGTGACCAAGATGATCTCTCTACTAAACCTGAGGCTTTTACATCAGATCAAACACCCTCACCTGCCTCTGTCTTGCTGCCATCGCTCCACCATGCGAAACACTTTCGATATCCTATCTTCTTGTCCACAGAGAAGGCATAAGCTTAGTGCTGCACACCAGACGAGACGAGGCGAGATTTGGCCCAGTCTCGTCTCGGTCTCGAAAAAACGGGTATTTGCCGGTCTCGTCTCGTCTCGAAAAGTCTCGTCTCGTCTCGAAAAGTCTCGAATGTCTGTATTTCCTAATATTCCTTATATTTCCATGCTAGTCCCTTCCCAGACGTAGACACGTAAATCTGCCTTTTGCAGTGGCACCAGGGCGGGGTAGAGGGGATCAATGAATCGAAAGTTAATTTCTAATTTGTGTAGAGTTACTTTTACGTAGAGTCCGTTGCAAAAGAGAAGAGGTATTTTACAGTCTTTTCATTTCATTTCATTTCAACGCATTTCATTTTAAATGCGTTGAAATGAAATGACAGTAAAATACCTCTTCTGTTTTGGAATGGACTCTGCATTTAAATTTTAAATGCTTATGGAATGCGTACCCTTCGCCTCGTCTCCGCAGCCTGCTTAAGTTATGTATTGCTGCCGAATGTTGTGCTCGTCAAAGAGCGCAGCGTGAAGATACTGAAATAGTTGGTGCCGATACGATTTCAAAATAACGATTTGGTTTCGAGACCTCGAGATGTCTCGCGAGATCTCGAATGGTAGTCTCGATCTCGTATCGATTTTTAATCTGGAGGTCGAAAATCGAGACGAGACGAGACGATTTCGAGACAAGTCTCGTCTCGTGTGCAGCACTACATAAGCTTTGAGATCTTATGAAGCATGCACTGCAAAAAAAATATGTAAATTCACAGTGCAAATGTACAGTAAAATTACAAATCGCGATATGAAATACTAATTTACTACACAATTATTGTAATTTTACTATAAATTTTGTAACTTCACAAAATGAAATTGGAAATCTCCAATACTGCATACGTAAATGTTGATTACATGAATGTGACGTATATTTTAGACAATGTTGTGTATTTTTTTAAATCGTTTGTGTAGGAAAATTACAATATTTCTTATGTTATGTACTGAAAAAATCCTAACACTTTGTCCTGTAATATTACTAAAGAGGCGTAATTTTAGAACATAAATTACTGGACTATTACTCGTAAAGAGGAGGCAGGGCATTTTTTAAATCTTATTTAATGTAGTTATGAAACTAATAAGCTTCGTTACATACCACCAAACTAAGGCCGCCTATGTTGCCATGGGTCTTATGATGATGGTGTACATGTCTTTCAGTTGTAATCCCCATATCCATGCTATACGACAAGCGCACAAAGATCTACGCGTCCTGCAATCAGAATATTCATGCGTAGGTTTCAGTGACATTCGGCATCTAGCGTCACACGTGTTTAAGAAAAGCCTTAGGCCCTACCTGTAAACTTCGGTTTAGCTAATCCTGGCATTGTTCGTTTCCATGTAAATGATGCCAGAACCGTTTTGTCGATATTGGCATAAATCCCTACACAACTGCACCAGTTGGTAGACAAGTCAAGCATGTGCTGAATACGTCTTAAAGTCTCTCCTATTTCACCGATTACCACTATGACAACATTACGACTTTTTTTTATGTAATAGTCTAAGCTCAGGTGTCACCCTTTATACTACCAGCCCGTCAGTTGTACGCAGTTGTTTTCAAGAGTTTGAGTTTCAGTTCAGATTTAGCCAATTTAGGAACACCCAGATTTTCGGCTGACTCGTAATTCTCATCCTATATGCCTCCTTAATCTGAACTTCTCGGCTTCATCACGTTGGTCTTAAGGTGCCACATCTTCTGACATGATACCATTGGTTGTTTATCTACCATCTGACTTAAGAAGTCGTAGAACTGTCTCCAGTTAAGGTAGTTCCCGTCAAACTTCAGGATGGTGAACCTTGGTAATTTTAGCATGTAGGGATTTGCGGACGCTGATTCCAGATTTGGAGATCCTCGTTTAGAGATTAATTGAACATTGGCCTCACCCTAGAAAAAATAATTTAGTTGGTTAATTTTTTCAAAAGCATATACGCACCCGCAATGACGAACAAATGCGCCTTCCACACTGGTATGCACGTTATCGTTATAGGCATGAACATCTATAAATGCACACGCATCGGCATAGACCATTCCAAACGCGAGTGTCGTTTTACCAAGTGGTCTCCCAACTAAGTACTAACTACGTCCAATGCTGCTTGACTTACGCAATTGTTGCATTTGGAACAGTATAATTTTTACTTAGGCGTACCGTGCCTGTTTCGCCGTGTTTGCCGAAATGTTCAATCTTATGTAAATGACATAGCAGCGACTCAATAATGCTCTCTTGTTTCCGCATCAGCTTGCTGGGAGTGATGGCAGTTCCTGCTAGCTGGTGTTTCACAGTCTTGCTGGCCTGATCATTGGTGGTCTGAATCTTTGATGGAATCAAATTTAATTTATTGATTGGCGACATACTTTTGAATTGGGGCTATACTTCATGTAAAAACGCAATTCTATGACTAAAATGTTCCTAGTAATTTTGAAGGCTTCTCTTACGGTGTCACAATAACTGGTGGCAAAATGTTTATGGAACTTTAGTCCAATAAATAGGTACTTTTCATTTGCGAAAAGTACCGCACGTGATTTAATGATTTAATATATTTGTAAAAGCTTAAATTCAAAATGACGTCATCCCCACCCTCTTGCTAAACTTACAGTGAAGGGAAACGCGTTTAATTCTATATATCTGAAACTATGCATTTCGCGACAAAAATATATATTATCTTTTTTGTAGATAAATAAGCGATTTAATTTTTTGTTCAGAAATTTTTTTTGTAAAGTTAATATCTACGGAGAAATAGTGCTTCAAACTTCCTATATCACTTTCTTTGCACTATATTTCGTTAATGGTTAATTCTACATAAAAAAATCCTTCGTAAGACTTATAGAACACATGATTATCTATAATTGTTGTTATTATCATTTTTTACGTAGAGCTAATATTGCACGAGTTATTGCGTTTTAAGTGTCGAAAAACGTAAATTCAAAAATAGTTTTTTGGCAATATCTTTTTAATTGCACGTTTTATTGCAAAACCGATTTTGAATAATCAAAAATTTCTTATATAGATTAAGTATGTAACATTTCATTTCCCTGAATCATATCCTCGTAAACTGGCAACCAATCCACCCAAAGCCAATCTTATTTCGCTCAAAGAATAACCTTATTTCAGCGAGTGTCATTACAAAAAGCGGAAACAATCATTCTCTTCACACAAACAAATACTAAAATAAGTGCCGCCAGCTTCTCAAGAAATAAGCTTCCAGGACGAAAATATTCTTTAAAGAATATTCACAAACAAAGACATTATCGGGACTTCGATAATGTCTTATGTTCTCCTTGAAGACAAGACACAAAATTTGTCAAAAAAAAAACTTTTTGGTTCCTATTTTGCCACAATCTTCCATAAAGGACGATGGACACAAATTGCCTTTAAACACATAAATTACTATCGCAACTCTTCGCAGACTTATACTTTTCAGCGAATCCTTAAAGCTTGTAAATTTATTCAAAGGACATTTAAGGACACAAATCTGATTTTTATTAAGAGAATTTTAATGGTGCGAATGAAATGGTTTTTATATTGTTTCAGAGCTTATCAAAATCGCGATGAATGACCACTGATAAAGATGTAAATAAAACTCCTTTTTATAGAACGCAAAATGTTTTATGGTGGAATTTCAATTAATAGAGTGCTTCTTTGTTACATCATGAAATTGCTGTGGAATTTGATATTATATTTGGCATTACTTTGCGCAGATATTTGAGAAATTTGTGGAATTTTTTAAATGCCGTTTAAAACGTATACGACGACTCCTTTTGAGTTATATCTATGAGTAAAGTTTCAACAGAAGTTAATTGTAGGGCTGACTCCAGTGCGACCGGAATCCCAATTAGCGCTTTACGGCGTCGTCGGTTCGATGCCACAACCTCGTGAACCCAAGGTTGGATGACTGTTTAACCGACTGTGGTGGACGTTTAAAGCCGTCCTGTGGAGTTTGGGAAGCTTATCAGTGCCCGACCCCTAGACTGGGGATGTCTTTTATGTTTTCCAGAACTGCCTAGTGTGCTCTGTCTGCTGGCAGAGTGTTGAGTGGTTCTCTCTATTTTCCCGCAGTTACGGCAGTAGATGTTATGTGGGGTACCCAGATTGGCAGTGATGTCACTTGATGATTGCCGTAATTCCTGCAATGTCTCTTTGGGGTTTGTTTAGGGCAGTGGTTCCCAACCCAATCAGTAGTCCGCAAGAGCTAAAATATGGTCCGCAAAAGACCATATCTGTACGAATGGCGCTCCAGTGATGTTAGGTTCAAGTTCCGGTCCAGCGACGTTAATCAAACAGAGAAATCCGTCAGCACTAAAATCGCATTATATCTTTCATCGCCAGGCGTTAGCTTGCAACACTCTTCCTAAATGCCATAAAAGTAGTAAATGTGTTATCAAAATTCACGCCTTTTTAAAAATCTGTGCATTGAAACGGAATAAAGAGAGGTTCGTTGGTTGTCGAAAGGCAACATGCTGGACAGATTATACGAGCTCAGGGGAGAGTTTGATTTGTTTTTAGGCGAGAAATAAATAAATGACTTAGGCTCTCCGCACACGAGGCAACTGATTTGCAATCGCAGTTGCGTACGCAACTGTTTAGTGACCTTGCCTGTGTACGCAAGTAGGAATCCACACACGGGTCGACAGAAACGAGACCGATTAGAAACTAGTTTGCAACTGGTCGCGTGCGACTGTTCTTGCCGGTCGCAAGCGATTTCAGTTGCGTGGTTGCACTTCATCTGAACTACTTGACATATTGCCAAATGTTCGTGACTAAAAACTTTGTGAGCACAGAACATCGATTGATCAAAAATCAGTTGCGCTCGTGTGTGCACAAGGGTCTCTTTTTGGTTTCAAACTGGTTGCGAACGTCATTATTGTGAAACCAGTTGCAAACTTGGATTGCAAAACAGTCGACTCGTGTGCGGAGGGCCTTACTGCAGCAGTTTTCTGATCTAACATCCCAGATGCATTTGGCTTATCTTGTGGATATTTTCACTCACTTATACACCGGGCGAACTGCGCAGGTTCAATCAAATTGGTGAACTGAACTTTAAAATAACCTCAGTTCGCATACAATTTCAACATATTCAATCGAGGATAAAACAGACCTCAATTCGCCCAAGTGCACTCGAACTGAATTTAATAATGGAATGCCATTCCAGTGAGCTTTTGCATTTTCTAACCACTGGCGAAAAATAAGTAACAATTTCACGCACGAACTGAACATGAACTGGACTTCAGCCGGTAAAGCCACTTATGTGGATTGAACTGAACATTATTGAACTGAGGTCGGTGAAGCCAATTGCAATTGCAAAGTTCGGGAAACAGACATTTAGAAGGTGTTGCAAATATATTTATCTTTGAAGATGAACTTCGGGCTTTTATTTGCATACTTCAATTATGGATGCGAGGACAATTATAAATCTTTCGCGCAAAGTTAAAGGCACTCCTTGACGACAAAAAGTATAACACGTTTATGGAAAGCATACAAGAAAACATCAAATGTCATCTACAAACGTTGGCTGATGAATTCAACAGTTACTTCCCAGAATATAGCAATACAGAAGCTTAAGTTGACCAAAATCTGATACGCAACGCTTTTGGCACTAATGCTAGAGAAGTTGCAGAAGAAATCCAAGAAGAACGTATTGGCCCTTCATACACGAGGAACCATGGTTCTGCAACCAAAAGCTTTGCTGCAAGTTTTCTGAAAATACACGGAGCAACAGCGATGGAAGCAACTCTCCACTTATTGCATCTCCGCACGCCTCCCTTGCCCGAAAAAAGCTTTTGCTCCGGAAGCACGGTCCCTCGTGTATGAATGGGCCAACGCACACCAGATCATAGTTATGGCACATAAAACCGGTTTTACTACACTCCTCGGAACGCAGACCGGGTAATAGCATCTTGTGTAGTAACCTTGAATCTTTACAGGAAATTTTAAATGTATTTGTGCATATGAAAATTAGTTGTCATAGCTTTCATTTCGTTGACAAATAGAAAAACGCCACAACAAGTTCTTCATATCACTCTTTTCAATATGTTCACAAAAAAAACAAAATTTTCAGACCACTTGAACAGGTTGATGAACAAAATGCGAATAATTAAAGAATTTCAGAGGGAAAATGCTGAGCTCAGAAAGAAGAAGATTTGACATAAGAAGAAGTATAATATGCATGTGTTAGTTTTCACGCTTTTGATTTTGCGTGAAAATTGTTTCGTTAAGTTCTTTCCTTCCCTTCCCTCTCTCTTCTATAAAACCGGTTTTATGTGCCATAACTATGCGCAGTGTGCGTTGGCCCAATGGCCATTGAATTACAAAATGATAGAAATTCTGGTTTTCTGGAAGAATCTGATTCTTTGGAGCAGATTTAGCGTTAAAAAGCAATTTCATACACTAATTTTCAAGATATCTTATGCTTTCTCCCCAACTTATTTATGCGAACAAGGATTTTCTGCTTTACTAATAATTAAAAACAAGTCCAGAAATCGATTGAAAGTATTACCCCAAGAACTTGTGCAGAAGTTCAAGCTCAAAAATCTGATTGATGCAAACTGAATTATCTATAGTACTAAAAATTATGTTTTCAATTATAACACTGTTAATTAATTGTTGCTTTTGAATTTTACGATTACCTACTTATGTTAATTAAACGTTTCGATTAAAGTTTATTTTTAGATTTATACAGTTTATTTTTTAACCTTGTGGTCCCTTGCTAATAATTATGGGTCGTGGTCCCTGGTTAAAAAAAGTTTGGGAGCCACTGGTTTAGGGAAACAGTTTTGCTTCTTTTGCTGTAAGTAGGCCAAGGCCAAGGATAATCCAGGTCTCCAGTGTGCTCCATCTTTGGCTAGTTAGCAGGATGTATTAGTCAAAACGTTTTCAATCTGGCAAGTACTGATCACGTCCAATGCTGCTTGACCTCTGTAATCGAATCAGTCTATTGAGGGGGCTGTATGACACCCTTCACGGTCACTTACATGACTGAAATATGAAACAGCAACAACAAAAACTAAAGCTTTGTATAAGTAAAACTAAAGCTTAAGGGTATTACTTTAAAGCTTTTTAAAAAGCTTTATAAATTTCAAGCTTCATAAATTTCTATTCAACTTTTGATCTTGCCTTCAACTTTTTTATTAGTGTGGGTATATGCGTAGGAGTATAGGTATAAATGCATTGCTGTGGCAGGCAAACAATATCTTCTTCTTCACATCAATCACATTTGATATAAATTTGACTTAAATGCATAGCACACTTTATATAAATTTGAAATTAGTGTAAACACAACTTAGCTTCAACTCAAGTGTCTACACCAGTTGTTCAATTCAAGACCAAATTTCTAGCTAAAAAAAAGTATTGAACATCGCAAAATTGAACAGAAAATTGAAGGTGTAGAACCGGTCTAAGGGGAAAACCCTCTTTCGGTATGCCCTTCAATTGCCACATGGGGTCCTCATGAGGAACCTATGGAGAAATCCCTCCTAGTCGGGTGAGGTTTAAAAAGCTTAGGCTATATATGTAGTTATAAGTTCTTAATAGCTTCGACCACGTTACCTCGTCGCTAAAGACGGAGATGGTCTTCCAAAGTTCTGGGTTATTAGGTGTACATAAAATATTTTGGGTATGGGTTTCTCCAACCAAAGCGAAAGTGCGTGTGCACTTTTCCTTCCATCCGCACCCGCTCCGCCGCACAGTGGTCTGAAATCCCCAAAACCTGGACAAAAGTACCAAAACGAAAGTTTATATTTAGCGACTTTTTTCACGTGGGTTAGGTATAGTGGTCCCCCTGGAGTATTTCAAGGCCCTTGGCAAGAGGCAGATGTTCGAAATCTCTTTCGTAATCCATTTGGAAACGAGCGTCGAACGCGCTGCACGCAGCGCGTTCTCTCCGAGCAAAAACATGTGTTACGTTTTTGCGTGTATATTGCAGTACGTTTACCCGTTTTCTTTTGTGTAAAATGGATTCTTCTCCAGAGAGTAAGTACAATTATTATATAGTAAATTGTGGTATTTTAATAACGATTCGGCTTATGAATTGATGGCTAAGTACAAACTTCCACCGACTTCCACTACGAAATACGCATGTAATTGTTTATTAATCATCTCTGCAAAACATATAAAAAAATCAGCTGCTCCTGCTTGCTCCATGTCATTCTATCTCCGATATACTACATATTTGCTCAATGTATAGTTTTGAGCGTCCTATTCAGAGGCTATATATTAACTTTTTTTTCATCTATATCATCTTATATTAATAAAAGAAAGATTCTGTATGTGTGCGCTATAGCGGGCGCACCAGTCCCATGAAACATCTCGAAGTCCGATTCTCGAAATTCAAAATGGCTGCTGAAAAATTACCGAAATGGCCACCCAAATATGAATTCGTAAATTGTGTTCCGATTTCAATGAAAGTGGGTATTTAGGGGTTTTTAAGGTCGCTAATAACGAATTTGTGGTCAAAACTTAAAAAATTCAAAATGGCCGCGCCAATATGGCCAACGAATTTGCCAATTGTATTCCGATTCCAATGAAAATCGGTATCTGGGGTTCTTTAAAGTAGCAAATAACGAATGTGTGATCAGATAAAGACATTTTTAAACACTGAACTACGTAGAATCGATATAATATCAAATAGAATTAAACAAAAACACCTTAATGATTGTACTCGCAATTTATTGGAATCTAAAAATATTTTATATTCTCAATAATAAAACCCGAATGCATTTCGATTTGACTTACAAATCATCGTCACCAATCACGACTGAAGCCCATATACCGATTTTCATCAAATTTGCTTAATTTTTCATAAAGTTGGTCGCCATATTGGATCCGCCATTTTGTTTTTTGAAAATCTGATAACGGATTCTTACTCAGGGACCCCGAAAACTCCCATATACCGATTTTCATAAAAAAATAATTTTTCTCACGGTAGTAAATTAATTTTGTCCAGGTTTTGGGGATTTAAGACCACTGTGCGCCGTCCCTGAGCAAAGGTACATGTATTTCATGCTATTTCCAGGATTGGATGCAGCACATCTGCGATTTTAATCTTGCATGGGGCATGAGTGGTGATTCTTATTGGGTATGCATTGTTGCTGTTTCTGTTTTCTTTAGCTTCCTGTGAAAATGAACGACGTTCAATTTTTTCCCTGCTTGTGTCCGAGATCCAGTGTTGCTGGTTTCTTTGGACATAACCGATGCCCCTTTTCCACTGCTGTCGTCAATGTAGTGCCCTTTGTTGTGCTCCACATAAAAGTTTACAAAGAGGAAATATATAGGACATGTTATGAGCATAGACGATTCCATATCCCAGAGGCAATTCCTTTTTATAAGTCACAAAGGCATGGAAATCAAATCCAGACTGCAACAAATAAATTGCATTCGAGGGACATCAATCAGCGCGGAGTGACATACTGAAAGAGGATAGAGACATAATCAAATATGTATTGAAGAACATCTTAGATTATAATTAGAATTGCTTTATTTCAAAGACAAAATTAAAAAAAAAAACAACAAACACGAAATTGTCAACAAAATCAATAAATATATAAATATGAACAATTTTTACTTAAATCTACACCATAAGAATCACTTGTGCAATTATATTCATTTCGAAAAGTATCCATCAAATTGAGAGCTTGTTGAAACACAACTTTCTGTTCCAGCTCATATCCTTTTCTAACAAAATATTGTCCCAAAAATATAAACAACATTTTCGAGTGAGTTAATCCATATTTATTAAGCGCATTTTCTTCGTTTTGATATTTTTCACTGTTCGAAGACTTAATATCATTCATAAATTTAAATACAGCCTTAAAAGCTGATTGATATCTAAATACATCGTTACACAAATCTGATCTCTCAAACCCATATGCATCATAGGAGTCAAATATCCTTTTCAAGGCTAACACGTTTGGCAAAAATATCCTAGGCCTAAGATGTGCAAAATTCGACACATAAAGGAAATGTGTACTGTTATTGTTGTATGGTTCGATTGGAATTTTCCTGATTTTATAAGCTGCTGATAGCTTAAGATAATTCAACAAATAGTTACTATCACAAATTGAAATACCCTCAAAGAAATGCTTAACGTCGACTGCGAAAAAATTTCTTCTTGATAAAAATAGTTTGAGAATTAAGTTACGAAGAATTGTTGAGACTGAATATATGGAGATTTCACTCGTTTCCAAAGCTGCAGAAGCAATTTCGTTTAAATTGATAACGTCATGATCATTAAGGACATCCTGAAGGACTGAATTAATGAAAATTTCCTCTAGAAACTTAAAATTTATATTCTTAAAGCATTGTCCTTTCGATATGGTGAAAACATCGCGCAGTTTCTGGTGCAATTTTAAAAAGTAATAAACAGCCACAGTTCTTGTCAGTTTACGTGGATAAGCATTGTAATAAAAGTCGAACTGTTCGAAATTTTCTACTATAACTTCTTTATAATTTTTTGTAGAAGCTTCTCCAGTGATTATTGTAAAATATTTTATCCAATCAAAATGTGAATAATTTTCTACAAGTTCACTAATATTCATTGCTTTTGTTCTATAGTAATCTGGTTGTTGAAACTGGAAATGTCTTTCAAATCTCACAAATTCGTCCATGTAAGCCGATATAATATCCTCTGTGTAGCCATAATAGTTTAAAATTTCCTTCATATTTGCTTTCCAATTTTCATTTTTAGTATAATCAAAAGGCTTGTGACCTATAGTGATGTATACGCCATCTATATCTCGTCTAGCATCAACATCAACATAGTCAGATACTCCAAAAAAATGAAGTTTCGCCACTATTGTTTCTAATGTAACATTGTCACTCAACAAATCCATGCTGAAAATTGGAAAATCTGTTATATCCTTGAAATTTATATCCTTTATTGCATCAATGTAGTTATCTGGTAAATTCTCACAGGAGATATAAAAATTTCGTACAATTTCTTCCTCATCAGTACGATTTAATTTGTTTTCAATATTTTTTTTATATATTTCTTGTAAAATACTGTCAGTGTCTAAATATTCTGGTATTGAAGTAACTTCACTTAAATTTTTATTAATATAGTCTACAAAATTTTCACACGGATCTACTGTAATATTAACATTTTTTTGAAATATTTCCGCGTATTTTTCAACTCGACGAAACTCTTCGATTAAATATTCAGAATCACTGTAACCGTAGCCAAATATTATTAAGGATAATATTATTAGAAAATGTGACAGAGTTATTTTTGAATTAAACATTTTTAACAATGCAGACGCAAGTAGATTTAAGATTCAACTGAAGACGATTTCTTGTAAGTTTATGAAGAAAACAATTTTAATCTCATTGAAGATAAGAGGTCAAGCGAAATGTATGATAATTCTTATTTTGCTTTTTTTTTATTTTTTTATAGTAATTTGAAATAGTATCAAATAGGGTTTAGAGTGGTGTATTTAGTGGTGTGCAGTAAAGTATCGTATTTTTAGAGGTGTCAAAAATTTTAAGGAGGAGTGAAATTGGACACCGATCATTACTTAGTTTCTGGGAAGATGAACATATGAAATATATGGGGCCTCAGGTTAGGTGCCCAAAGAGGCCAGACCCTCACATAATAAACTAAAAATTATAACCAATAGACCAAACACACACACACCCAAGGCGGTACCCTGGGCCTCCAGTTACTTGCATCCCCCGTACGAGAGCGCCCCCATCAGGGCGGACGCGGATTACGTGTGAGGAAGCAGAGGCCACCTGAAAAGAAGTTCGGAGAGAGGTACATCGGCCGCCGCTTTACCATTCTTGACTTTAGCACCTCATCCTAAAAAAATCACACTTAACTACCTGCAACAAGCCAAACTAGCATCAAAAAAACATCGTTCAGGCTAACTCAGCAATTAGTTTACAAATCCAGCAATTAGTTTACAATCTGATTGGCTACTGAGGTGGTGGGTGACACTATACCTTTATTTGTTTTTAAGGTCTCGTTTTCCGATTATATTAAATACAAATAAAAAACAGCATGACATCGCCCTGGTACCTGCGTAAAGTAATGAAACAAAACCACCCAACACCCTGTAGTCGCTGAGTTAATATGCGTGTAATGACAGCAGGACAGGGATGCAACTGTCCCTGATCTTCTCCGTGCTTGCTATCCGAGTCACAAACGGACCTCGGTCAATTTATTTAGGTAGGGTGGACTCTTAGCCTATCACAAAAAAACTAGATCAAAGTACTCAGCTTAGTGGCCCATAAGGGCTTCCCCTAATCTTCCGGTTCTTCTTTCTTCCCGTAAGTTTTCCCCGACGCTTATCGGGTTTCCTAGCCTTCCCATTTGAAATTTCTCAAAAACATTTTTGGATTTGTAACATTTTCAACGAGGCTACAAGTTGGTTTTCGAGTAAAGGCGTGGATACACAATACGAGTTGCTGACCTGACAGTGGACAGATACTGCACCTGTGTACTCGCATGATAGTAGTCTACTCGCCTCGCCAGGTCACGGTCACGAAAGTGCGAGTTGCTGACCTGACAGTGGACAGATACTGCACTTGTGTACTCGCATGTCTGTTCTTTAGCGTCGTTCACATTGGCGTGTGCAACTCTGTGCTAGTGGGCTAGAGGTTAGTGTCTGGTTAGTAGGTACTGGCAAGGTTGAGTTTAGTTATACGTGACTAGATGTTCAGACGCAGTTCAGTTTAGACAGGTTAGTGTACTTGTTGGTTATGGATATCAGTCAAAACAAAATCAACAACCTCTTGATTATATGTATTTTTCAGGCTTTTTATTTTTTTGCTTCGGCTACAGTAAAATTAGTCATGTTCATTTCCATAACTAAAGTTTGCAATGCTGCCTGCTTTTGAGTATTTCTGTAATCTACAGAATCATTGTCCCACAAACACTCAAAGTCCTTATATAATTCCAAAAAGTTAAAAATTTAACTTTCTGACCACTTCAAATAAAAATAAAAAATTAATTAGGCTCAATTTTTCAGAAAATCATAAATCACTTGTCTAATTGTTTACTAACTCACGTTGTCACTGTTCACACGAGGCAAGTTAAGTGGTTCGTTTAGAGAAGCGGAGAATAGAGTGGGCTAGTAAATAAGCCCCCGGGCTATCTACTGGCAAGGGTACTACCCAGCAGGTTAGTGGACGAACCAAGAGAGTACACTAGCACAAATGTTCAAACGAGGCGTGTACTGGCATACCAGTCACTGGCAACAACCAGTAGCCGACACTTACTAACCCTTTGTATTCGCCAATGTGAACGCCGCTTTATAATTAGGATCCAAACAATTCCATAAGTTGGTTTGGTCCTTGTATAACTTCACAAACTTTATATTTTGTTCGGTAGTCCATCTATCTCCCATTTTTTGTTTTTATAATCACTACTCGAAACACAAAAACACATGTAGTAACAAAGAATGCCATGCAGAATCGCGTAGCCCTTGGTTAACGAGATAAGGCCCATTCAGATGCAGCAGCAGCAGCGGCAGCAAACAGTTCCTATTGGCAAATGGCGGTCACTTGACAACTAAAGCAGCAGCGTTTTGCTAATAAAACTAAGCTTGCTGCCGCTGCTGCTGCTGCATCTGAATGGGCCTTTACTGTCATTTCCCAATACCGTCCCAGTTGACGTCCGAGTCGCATGCGAGCTGCTGCTTGTAGCGTGTTGGGAAGGCGAGAGGCTAGTAAAAACAAAAAATGTTGTAGTAACTCGCATGCGAGGTACTGACCCACACGCACATGACAGTAACTTGTATGATGCGGTCACACGGTGCAGTAACTGACTAGGCCAGATCGCATGCTTACTCGCACTGTGTAACCCCGGCATAAGGGGATAGGATCGCAGTTACAAATAGAATCAGTGAAATTACACAAAACTGCAATAATGAAAAGGCTACTAAATTCTACAAAGAAGTAGTAGTGCAGAAATGAACTGTCACCTACTCGTGTTGCCCCCGGGGATAACCAACTAACAACAGTAGTAAGGAGTAAAACCTTCAAAGCCTACCAACGCAATATGTAAAGTTATGGTGTCGAGGGCTTCATGGCAGTGCGTAGTTTTTACACTGTCGTTTAACGATTTCCTCTGGGCAACGGGGCCGCCCAGTTGCGTAATGCCTTATACTATAGACTACGGCAATTTTTTGGGGGCCACGTGACACCTTATGGTTTATATGCACATCGATGCGCATAGTACAGCCTTAGTGTGGCTCGACAAAGTTTAAAACTCCGACACGACATAGGAATGACAACTTCTGCGCCCCGATTAAGCCACCGCAAAAATGTAGCAGCTCAGACCAAAATGTTATTGCTACAGCCATAGCGACTGTTTCACTGAAACGAACGCTCTCCTGCCTATACGGTAATATTTATCCCGCTCAACTCTTTCCCACACGATGGAGTCATCCTCTTCGCACACGGTACGTTCTAGACGGTAGTTTATAAATAAAACAAAATACTGTGGAACAATCTTCTGCAGGCAATATTTCGGAAGTCGTGCAACATCCTAGAGTTCAAGGGAACATCATTGCCTTCTGTAAAATCAACTCTATCTAATTGTCTTCCATCTTTCAAACTAAGCTTACTACTATACATTACCCCTCAGACCTGAAAGACATAACGAACTTATAGTACAAAGGGTGACTCCTAAGCTTGGTTTTTCCACACAAAAAAGTGCTCGTTTGCTAGATATGGTATCAGAGCTGTTTTATCGGATTCGGCACTAAAAGCTAGCTAGCGCAAGAGCTAGAGACCAACCAACTATTACCGCCCGTAACTAGTTACTCCCCCAACGGCCGATCCCACCCCCTCTCTTCGCCCCAAACCTAACCTACCCGAGGTTGTAAGAATCTTTTATCACAATTGTAGTGGTATGAGAACAAAAATTAATAATCTCTTCATTGATTCCAAATCGTGTCGCTATAATGTACTGGTTCTAATCGAAACATGGTTAAATGGTACATTCCTAAATGAAGAAATCTTGGACAGCAGCTGGACAATCTTCGATAGAGACTATAGTTCCACTGGTCTCACAAGAGGAGGCAGAGTCCTTATAGCTGTCAAAGACTCTTTAAATAGTGAATTGATCACGACTAATTGTTCAAAATCTTTTGAACACGTCTTTATACGTATCAAATCTGACCTGAAGCATATATTTATCGGCACGTTTTATATCCCCCCCAATTCCGACGAATCTAATTACGATGATCTATTACATATAGTGGAGGAGGTTAACGAGGCACTCTGCGGTAATGACTTCATATTTATCCTTGGTGACTTCAACCGGCCGAATATTTCTTTTATCCCCGACGAGGAAGATAATAAATTACTTCCTATTAATGCCGTCGATATAAAGGTTATCGACACTTTTTACGGCAATGATCTACACCAAATTATCGGTCAACCGAATTCTTGTGGTAAATGGCTGGATCTTATCTTCACCAATTCATACGAGGAGGTTAATATTCTACCCGTTTCCGAGGAGGATAACCTTTTTACTAACTCTATTCACCACTCCGCATGGATGCTCGAGCTAAATTCCTTTAACCCCAATCATCGTACATCATATAACAATACAATTGCTTATGATTTCAAGAATGCAGACTTGGACAGTATTGGCCTCGAGTTATCCCTAGTCGACTGGGAACATAGGCTATCGAGTAATGTGCTTGTCGAGATAGTTACATGCTTCTATGCTATCTTTTTCAATATCATCGACATATATGTACCCAAGATTAGAAAAAGGGATAAAGTATCGGAACCATGGCTGGATAGAGATACTAGATCTCTACGTAATCAAAGAAATAAATTATATAATATCATCAGAAATAACACATATGTAAACGAGCGATTGAATTCTGAATACATTAGGCTAGCATCAGAATTTACTCTTAGGTCTCCCCAGGCCTACACTGCATATATTAATTCTGTTGGAGATAACATCATAAGTGATCCCAAAAAATTTTTTGATTACGTTAATATTAAACGAAAGACCTCGGGCTACCCAACGACAATGACGAATGGTAGAACACACTCCTCGTGCCCCAAAGAAATTTGTAGCATGTTCGCCGTTAAGTTTGCTGAAACTTATAGCCCCATGTCCAGTGCAACAGACGATTTAACTGATTCGCACACTGGCACCTCCCTTATAAATGGTATATCACTTTCTGTCGACGAGATCATGACGGGTCTGAATAATCTTGACATCAAAAAAGGTAGCGGTCCAGACAATCTCCCTCCTATTTTCTTGCAGTGCTGCTCAAAACATATCGTATTTCCGCTTCATCTTATCTTTAACAAATCTTTATCGCTAGGAAAGTTTCCGAAGCTATGGAAGAAATCCTATCTAACGCCAATCTATAAATCCGGTGATAAGAAATTGGTGGACAACTATAGGGGCATTGCCATTCTATCATCTATTCCTAAGCTTTTTGAAAAACTTATTTATGACAAGATTGCCCCTCTTATCGACCCATACCTAAACGAACAACAACACGGTTTCCGGAAAGGGCGCTCAACAACTTCTAACCTTATGGTCCTCATCTCCGAACTGCTATGCGGTATGGAGAGCGGCCATCAATTGGATGCTGTGTACACTGACTTCAGCAAGGCCTTCGATCGTGTGGACCATGACATTTTAATTGCAAAATTATTAAAATTTGGAATATCAGGTTCTGCCCTGGAGTGGTTAAAATCATATCTGAACGGAAGAACGCAGGTAATCAGATTCCAAGGATTTCTATCTAAGGAGATCGAAGTAACCTCTGGCGTTCCTCAGGGTAGTCATCTTGGTCCTCTTCTTTTCAATATTTTCATCTCCGATCTATTGGAGAAATTAGTAAATATTCCACACCTCTTCTACGCGGATGATCTCAAAATTTATAGTGTCATTAAGACCGAAACTGATGTTTCCTTCATGCAGGCGAAACTCAATGCCCTACAAGACTGCTGCACCACGAACCAATTGCAACTTAACACCAGCAAATGTCATGCAATTACCTTCTCCCGCGGAAGAAACACACAGAAGCAGTTCTACTATCTCAACGGCATCCTGTTGAATCAGGTTGATCATATCGTAGATCTAGGCATAGTCCTAGACAAGAAACTTAATTTCAACCTGCACTACGATAATATTACTGCCAGGGCCAATAAACTTTTTGGTTTCATAAAGAGGAGAGCCAAAGAATTCGGTAATATATGGGTCACAAAATCACTCTTCTGTTCTCTAGTCCGCCCTATCCTGGAATATGCGTGTCCCATCTGGGATCCTATATTCCAAGTAAGCAGCAGCAGGATCGAATCAGTTCAGAAGAGATTTCTTCTTTTTGCCCTGAGAAATCTACACGACCCGCATGACTACCATACCCTACCGCACTACTTGGACAGGTTGAAAGTGCTGGATCTCATGCCGTTATCTAGCAGGAGAAAACTGCTCATATCTTGCATTGCCTTTGACGTCCTAAGTGGAAAACTTAATGTGCAGTTTCTGTCGGACAAGATCAAACTCAATGATGAAGTCCGACATACACGACACACTAAATTACTTAGGGAATAGCCACACCGTACCGATTACGCTAGGAACGAGCCCGTCAACAGATGCTGTATGGTTTTTAATAGTCATAGCTCCTGTTTCTCCCCTTCACTCAACAAGGCATCCTATAAGAAAATACTCAGATCCCTACTAACATCCCACTAATAATAGCTATGTTTAAGTTGCCAATAGTTATTAATGTAAAATTATAATAAGGACTATTGTACTAAAAATAAATAGCCTACATATATACTACCCCAATTATACTGTACCTGACGATAATAATTTAAGTTGGTAAATTGTACTTAAATTTAAGTGTGCCTTGTTTGGCAATAAATAAATAAATAAATAAATAAATAAACTTGTGTACGTGCTTTTTGACTAAATTATTCCAAAAAATTCAGTTAAAATAAACTTTTGTGTTAAGCTATAAAGTATATAGCAGCTTGTATTTGCACTATGCAACAAGGAAGCACACACCTCGATCAAAATGAATGTCAAATTGTTTCTATCAAATTCCACTATATTTTCCAAACTATATCAAGTAGAAATAGTATAGCTACAAAAGTATCAACTTATCTCACCCTAGTTTGCGCCTAAAGGAAATTCAACACATTACCATGATGTGTAATTTAATTTCGCAACAATAGCAACAATTTTATCGAAGATGGTTAACTCAACGTGATCAGCCCATATGTACTCTTGGCCGACACTGTGTCAAATGGTTTCTCATAATGAACAAACATAAGATTTAAATTTAGAAGTTGGGTAGAAATTCCTGAAATCGATCACCAAAAATTGAAAATATTCAAACCAATTTGAAAACTAGTTCATTTGAAAGATTGGTCTGAATTGTGTAAATTCAGCAAATATCATGAAAAAAAATTAATAATTAACAAAGTTATAAATATTTGAAATTTTGTGTAATTTTTTTTTCAAAATTCAATATCTCCGAGCGTAATTGACCGATTTTGAAAAAATTTAGTGCGATTGAAAGAGAATGAAATGAATTTTTCTAATGCTTGGTAAAAAACGAAAAAAAGTTATTTTTTTATAATTTTTACATAAAAAGTTAAATTAAAAATTAAAAAAAGTGAGAAAGGCAATAAGTGATAGTGATCTTATAAAAAACATCTGAAAGAGCATTTAATAAAGCTTCCATAGCCGTTGAGAAATTGTCAGGCACGCTATTAGTTTTCAAATTACAGCCATTTGTTTATAATAGTACACGCGCTCGGCGCGCCAACGGCGCCTCCGCGGGTTGCCTGAACCTCAGCGCGTACAAACTCTTACTTGTTTGGTGAAAAGTAACAATTAAAAAAATAACAACATATGACATCACGTATTATTATTATTATAATTATTATTACAATACAATATACACAATGTATCGAAAATATTGAATTATGCTGACATAACTGCCGTCTCGAAATTTTTAGCTCTAGAAAATTCTCTACAGATCATCGATTTCAAATTGTGCGGTATGAACGAATGAAATTTCCGAGTGTTTACAATGCGATGTGCGTTTTCAAACCTCTTTGCATGTGTTTTATTAAATGTTTATACTTACGAAAAACATAATATTCGATAAATAATTCAAAAATGACACCATACAAATACACTTCAGCTGAAAGCACGTGCCCAGCCATAACCTTCTATATTTACAAGCCATGAACAAGAATCTCAATTGAGAGAATCGGACCACCAAATTCTCCCAAATTCTCCAAATTACACTAACAACATAACGTGACTTCACCGAGTTGTAGTCCGATTGAGCGGAAATTCGCTCTCAATATTTTCTGTTCATGGCTTGTAATATAGAAGGTTGTGGCCCAGCGGGAAATGGGATCATATAGCCTGATCCAAATCAGTTGAGGTTTTCTTCGCGCATGTGGGGAAATGAAAATTGCACACAAATAAACATTGCGCACGTCGGGATAAGACATGCGCTTATGTATTTTCCCATTTCCCCTTCGAAATCTGTTGTTATTCTCACTTTTCTGTTGTTATTCTCTCTGCGCATGGAAAATGTGATTTTTGAGAAACCTCATCTCTTTTGGATCGGGCTGTACCAAGAAGCATGACGGTAGCCTTTTTTGGAAGGCGAGAATTCCTTCCTTTTCGCATTCCGCTCCATATCTTTTTTGTGCAGCCGCTCACTCAGAGAAAGCACTAAAGGAAGGAACTAATAGCGTGCCGGAAAATTTCTCAACGGCTATGGAAGCTTTATTAAATGCTCTTTCAGATGTTTTATATAAGATCACTATCACTTATTGCCTTCCTCACTTTTTTTAATTTTTAATTTAACTTTTTATGTAAAAATTATAAAAAAATAACTTTTTTTCGTTTTTTACCAAGCATTAGAAAAATTCATTTCATTCTCTTTCAATCGCACTAATTTTTTTCAAAATCGGTCAATTACGCTCGGAGATATTGAATTTTGAAAAAAAAATTACACAAAATTTCAAATATTTATAACTTTGTTAATTATTAATATTTTTTCATGATATTTGCTGAATTTACACAATTCAAACCAATCTTTCAAATGAACTAGTTTTCAAATTGGTTTGAATATTTTCAATTTTTGGTGATCGATTTCAGGAATTTCTACCCAGTTGCTTAGTTAACACTACTGCTTGAACAAGTAAAAAAAATAGCATTAATTTAGTCAAGAAGTCGCACTTAAAATAATCCCCAACCACTTATACTTGCTAAAATTCCACTTTCCACCTCTTGATATGCTATTATAATTTATCCTATAAATAGAAGGTTAAATATTAAAACAAAAAGTGTAGCAGGAATAAAATATTCGGAAATCCTACGTTGAATATCATTAGTAGGAAAAGCCCTGCAAATTGATTGGCCCCTATTACGCAAATCGACCAACCATTAACAACAGCTGCAATGCGGCGGCAGAGGTGTACTTTGAAATTTGAATGGTTCACAGCATTTTGTTGGAGGCCCACAAATGTTAGAGATAGAAATTTTGGAAGACGTGCATCGAATTGTTAATTGATTTTGACAAAAACAATGGACAAGAATTGATATGAATTTTTGTTTTATGCCGTCGGTCGTCGCTTAGGTCCGAGTTTCGAACACCAATAACGAATAACTAAAACACCTACTATTAAGATATAGGAGACATGGTCAACGTGCAATGATTCTTAATTTCGGACTTTATTGAATTAATTCTTGGACATCTTGATATTATTAAATGATGTCACTTGTTTGGAGAGTCTCCGGAACATCTTTTTACATAACCTTCCCCTAGGTCATGGATATGGTCGATGGTGATAAAAGCATGCGCCGCTGGCTTGTTTAATAATAAATTGCTAGACGTTAAACAGGATCTCACACGTGTATGCACTGAAAGACAGTTAAATTTAAAAATTTAAAATAAGATAACTAATTTATTAGAAATAATTTTGATAGATAGAAGCTTTTATGTAAGTTTAAAAATGTTAGTTTTAGTTCATTTGTGACGTCGTTGTAGTCAACCAACATGGTGGGGTAATCAAGACTTTGCTTCCATATATACAAAATAAAAGCGTTACGAATAGAATGATATGTATGAGAAACCTATAAAAGAGCCAAACCGACTAGTTGTAACAACAGTGTGGTTCGGTCGTTCATACTGAAAAGACAAAACGGATACGACGATCAAATGACCAAATATCGCGATCAGTGAAAATATTAAGTGATTGAAAAGAAAGTATTTTTGGTAATTAGAAAAAAATAAATAATAATTAAAAAATTACAAAAGTGAAATATAAATTTGTGTTTTAGTGTTTATAGTGAAACAACTCCCCCCACCTATCCAAAAATGACTATCGCCAAGGAGGTTCTAAAGGATCCATCAATTGTCTCAGCGACAAGTGTATTCTATTTCCTTTTATTACCAACATTAGTTTTATGGTTTATCTACTGGAGGCTATCACGAAAGCATCTATATGATCTAGCAAAAAAACTACCAGGACCAGAAGGATTACCAATTGTTGGAAATTTATTGGATGTTATTGGACCAGCAGCAAGTATGATTTTTTTTAGTTCTTTATTATATTTGAATAAAAACAAATTGAATTTATTTTTTAATGAATAAAAATTTTTTTTTTTGATAAATTTTAAATTTTTAGCCGTTTTTAAAACTATTGTAAGTAAAAGTAAAGGATTTGATAAATTGGCTAGAATATGGATTGGACCAAAACTAGTTGTATTCTTATATGATCCACGTGATGTTGAAATTGTATTAAGTAGCCAAGTTTATATTGATAAATCACCAGAATATGAATTTTTCAAACCATGGTTGGGAGATGGTCTTCTTATTAGTACTGGTAAGATATTATTTTTTTTAATTATTATTTGTTTTTAATTTAAAGAAAAAATTGTGCAAAAGAGGAAAGCAGAGTTGTTGCAATATGTTATATCAAGAAAAAAAATTGTTTCTGGATTAAATACGAATTTATGTTATATAAAATTGCTTCGGATAATCAAAAAACGTTTTTTCCGACTTTATAAAATTCATAACTAATTATCCGTGTGTGTTTGGATAATGATAATTTGGTTCGGATAATACAAAAAAATACTCTTGAAAAACAAAAATATTACTTAAACATAGAGCATTTAAATATAGCAACAAAATAAAGACGTTAACATATATAAAAATAATCATAAATTACAAAATAAATAATAAAATAGAATAGGCAGTCTTAAGTTAGAAAAACTCAATTCAAGCGCTCAAATGAATATAAATAGGATAATTTTAATTTTATTGCCTTCATGCAAAGACAAAACACATTTTTTTTTCGGACATCAAAGTAAAACGAAAAACATAAGTTTGGAATGTGCCAAAATTTTATTTTATTCTTTTGAAATGTTGGAAAACAAATTGAGAGGAATTTTTTTATCAATTAGGAATGTACTGTGTATATATCATTTGTAGTGCTGGACTCAACAACAACTAATTGTAGAATCTGATAACATCGAGTTTTTTTATATAAGGTAGAGTGACTTCTGTAATTTTATATCAAAATTTTCCGCTTTCGTGCAAGAAATTCGTAATAAATATAAATGGTGTTAAGCATGAATAAGTATAGTTACATGGGGTGGTTGTTGATGTATTATAGAAATATATACGAAGTACTTTTCGGATAATAAAAAAAATAATCTAACAGTTTATAGTCTGCTCTTTTCAAAATTTATTCCATTCCACATTTTTAAAGTTTATATTCTATTTGATTGCGGATAATAATTTTAATAAAAGAAAACTATTCGTTTCGCCTAAACATATTTTTAAACATAATTAAAAACGTCCTTATTTGATCCGGATAATCAAAAAATTAACGTTTTTGGGTAATTGAGTGAGAGTTTAGTGGACCAGTTCTTCTAGAAAATTCCCGGATAATCAAAAACTTCAATATAAACTCTTTAATTAAAGCTTTTGGTCACTTAGGTGTAAATTTAAAGCTCTAGCCCTTCTAGATATTTTCTGGATAATCAAAAACACCAACTTAAAATTTCAATGTATTTTTTAGAATAGCTGAGTGAGAGTTTAGATGACTAGCTCTTCTAGAAAACTTCCGGATAATCGAAAACTTCCACGTTAACCCTTAAATTAAAATATCTTTTCATTTAATGCAAATTTGAAGCCGTAGTCCTTCTAGATATTTTTTGGATAATCAAAAACATCCACCTTAACAGTTCAATGTACGTTTAAGGATAGTTGAGTAAGACCTGAGACCACCACCTCCTTTAGAAAACTTCCGGATAATCGAAAACTTCCACCAAAAATCTTAAATTAATGGTTTTGGTCATTTAAGCCCTAGACCTTCTGGACATTTTCCGAATAGTCAAAAACATACACCTTAACACTTCATTGTACTTTTTAGGGGAGCTCAGTAAGAATTTAGAGCATTGGGTCTTCTAGAAACTTTCCGGATAATCGAAAACGTCCATCTAAACGCTTACATTAAAGTTTCTAGCACTTAAGTGTAAATTTAAAGCTCTAAATCTTCTAGATATTTTCTGAATAATCAAAAACATCCACCTTAACACCACAATGTACGTTTTTAAATATCTGATCCCTTGCTAGATCGAAAACTTCCACTTAAACCCACAGATGAAAATGTCTAGGTACTTAAGTGAAAATTTAATATCCTAGCTTTTCTAGATCAAAATGATTTACAGGAACCCTTAAATATACGATTTGGATATTTGACCTTTTCTAGATCTAGAAATTTCCTGGATAATAAAAACATCTACCAGAGGTTTAATGGACATTTTAGGTACCTAAGCGAGAGTTTCTTCTTCTTCTTCTAGATTTTTTCTGAATAATGAAAATCAATCTGAACTCTCAAACTAAAGTTTCTGGGCACATAAAGTGAAAATATAAAAAGCTACCACTTCTAGACATTTTCATTTTCGTTATAGTAGTATGACAAGTGGGTGTTTAGATCCCTAGCTCTTCTAGAAATTTTCTGGATAATGAAAAATATCAACTTGAACTTTTAGATTAACCATTCTTGATACTTAAGATGGATATTTTAAGGTCCAAGCACTTGTAAAAAAAATTCTGGATAATCCAAAATATTCACTTGAACTTTTAATGAATATTTTAGGATAGCTAACGATTTAACTGAGCGACAGTTTCGAGCGCAAGCTCTTTTAAAAAAACTTTCGGATAATCGAAAACTTCCACATAAATTCTTAGATTAAAGTTTCTGGTCATTTAAGTGTAAATTTAAATCTCTAGTCCTTCTAGACATTTTCTGGATAATCAAAAAAATCCGGATTAACTCTCTAATGTACATTTTTTAATATCTGAGTAGGTATTTTAGATCCTTAGCTCTTCAATGTACGTTTTTGGATAATTGAAAGCAATTTAGATCGCTAGCTATTCTAAAAGTTTTCTGGATAATCAAAAACATCTATCTATACTCTTAAATAAATATTGAATAGAATTTGTGGATAACTGAAAACATCCATCTGAACATTTTAATGAAAGTTTTTTGCTAAATAAATAAAAGCAAAAACTTTTCCAAATACTTTCTGGATAATTGATAACATACAAAATATGCTTTATTCAAATTCATCTAGCTGAATTATGATTTATTGAGTTAGGCAAACGCATAATATTTAAGAATATTCAATCATTAAACATGTAGAATATGCATTTTTATAAAATATTCAACTTCGATCGTTATATGATTACATAATAAAATTATCCGATTATTGTGAATAATATGGAAACATTACGGATAATGTCTTGAATATATAAACATTTAAAACAATCAATTTCATAATTTTTTTCACACGTAATTCGTTAATATTTTTGCTGTATGTAGCTGAGAAAATGAAGATAGAAATTATAAATTGTGTCATTTTAAAACGTCCCATTTTTTTCAATCTTGAATTGTATAAGAAATTAATTTTGACATAAATAAAAACGAATAAAAGAAAAATATAGATAAAAATCAGCAATTATCACTTAATTTTGTATGCAAGGAACATAGAGGTACGTTTACCCGGATAATGATAAACGAACATCCGAAACCTTGAAAAATATATTCGGATAGTAGTAAAAAGTATTTATTTAATAGCAAAAACGTTAAAATGGTGCCTAATTATGCTCGGATAATAGAATAATAAGTCCAGCCAGATACTTACAACTCACGATCAAAATAGTTCCATATCTCTGGATAGTGTTAAAACCCTTCCGGATAATACGGATAACTAGCTACTGCTTTCGCAATATCACAGTAGATAAATTATTGTATCCTGGAAACAAAATTAGTGTCAAACCATGATCGGATAATAGAATAATAAGTTCAGATAGTGGCAACTTAAGGCCCGTCCTCACTACGCGGACTTAGAATCCACGCGCTTTTGGTCGTACGGCCAGCCAAAAGCGCGCGTGATCTTTTAATTTTCTGAGTCATGAGTGAGAAAAAATCAATTCTCATTTGAAACGGCGTACGCGCTTTTGAAAAGCTCATAGTAGTCTAAGAGCCAGAGCCGAGATTTTAACTTCATCCGTAATATGGACAAACTTTACGGTAATATCTTCCTAAGGTAAGGGTGATAACGATCCTACGCAGGCGGACAACTCAATGGGGGCGGAGGCTAGAAATAATGGGTCAAAGTAACCCCTTTTTTTTTTAAATTAACCTCATCGATATAGTGCACGAAAATTTGCAGAAAACATAGATCAAAATAAACTAAATCCAATTCCAAATGGGCGGACACGTAAGTTGTGGCAAAACGGGTGGCGGACAGGGGTGAAGTACCCCTAAATTTATGAAAGAAAACGTCATCAGTAATATGTCCGCCATTTACACTACCCAATTGTGTACATTTAAGACACAATATACCAAAAGGGCGGACAGCTAAGTAGAGGCGATCAGCTGTAAAACGCGGTTACATGAGGTACTTAAAGAACTAAACTTTCAATGAACGAAATATAAAAAATTTTTTTTTAACTACGTGCCAGTCGATACACCCCATTGATAATGGCACCTTTTACTAATTTGGGTAAGGCGAACTCAATAAAAATAAAACCAACCCTCTAACTTGATCGGAAACTACCCCAGGACAACCCTTATTACTAAAATTGAGGGCTTCGCACTTGCTTATGCAAATAACCCCCAACATTTTGGAAGACGCATCATCAGTAATATGTCCGCCATTTGCACTACCGTATTGTGCGCCATTTAGGACACAACATACCAAAATGGCGGACGGCTAGGTAGAGGCGAAGCTGTAAAACGAGGCTGTTTGAGCTGCGTATCCGAACACGTTTTTGCGTATCGCAGGCGGAGGCGTTTATACATTACTACAATATTATTAATGTGTGTATTAATTAATAATAGTTATTAGTGCGTAATAAGTACCTTGCAAAAAAATTATTTATAAAAATCAAGATGGGTAAAATATTAAAAAAAATTTTAAGTGTAGTTTTGTAAATTTTTTTATTAAAATTAAGATATAGAAATGCCAAGTTAATTTAGAAGTTCCCTGGGCCTTCCAATCTGTCGCAGCTGAAGAAACGATTTTCTCATAGTCCTTAAATTTTTTTCTGTTTAATGATGTGAACTATTTGTAGCAAGAACGATGGTATCCACTCACATTATTAACTGTTTCGGGTAAAACAATATCACTGTATTTCAAATTACATATTACACGAATTTTTAATTTGTCTCTGCACGTTTTTAAAGTACTCTCGGTAAATTTTATAACTCCGGTTTTTTCGCTACAATTAATATTGAGAAAGCACGCGGCTTCAGCTGTTTGCTTTGCCATCTTGGACACCGTTGGTCTAGTAAATCGTGGTAATATAACGACGTTCGGCAGTATTTCATACCCCTGTCTATTTCTCTTTCTTTCTTTCTCGGGCCACCTCCACGACGCAAGGCTACGCTCCCCACACTTATAGGGTTGACATATTGGAAGGCCCAGGGAAATTTAAAATTGACTTGGCATTTTTATATCTTAATTTTAATAAAAATGTTTACAAAACTACACTTAACATTTTTTTTAAAGTTTTACCCATCTTGATTTTTATAAATAATTTTTTTGCAAGGTAGTACAGTACAGATGTAATATTGATGCGCCAAAAATTCTTGGAAGGATGATTTTTCATAAATCGTTAATGGAGCATAAAAGAAGCTTAACTTTAAATTTGAGGGAAATTTCGAGTGGACGTTTTTTGGAAAACTCAAAAAGTTTTTGAAAAGCGTTTTTTTCTGAATCTACGCATTTTAGAGAAAAGTTGTTTAAACAAAAAATGTAGAAGACATTGTTACCTACAATTTATTTCATAGAGGTCAGGCTGTACAACTTCAAATACAGAAGCTAGGTGGCGCCAAAGTTTCCAAAAAAGTGTTTTTTCGGTTTTTGTCCCAGAAAAAATAGTTTTTTTTACAAAAGTGTAAATCAGTAAATTGTTCCTCTTAAAAATGTCTACAACATTTATTTAAACTTTTTTTCCCTCCGACTTACCGTTCCAAAGTTATAGGCAGTAAATGCTACGCTGCGTAGTTAACGGTGCTATTGTTACTAAAAAGCGTCCATTTTTCAGTTGGTATGCATACATAACGACGACATAATTAATTTTATAATTTTATTTATACTATCTTTTATTAGTGATTGAAATTACAAATTCTTCATTTTTATTCGTATTACTAATACACCATTCTATTTTATTATTTCTGTTGTGTCAAAAAAAATATATCATACGCATTGCCCACAGCTTGTCTCAAAAATCTGTTAGTATTGATCACAATAATACATTGTTCATTGGAGTTGAACTTTAAAACAATAATAATTATTAAGAGTTGTTGTTAATCAGTTTAAACAATCATAGCTCATTCAATGGCAACGTACCAATTATAACGGTACTCAAATTAACCTGTGTGCCGTCTTCAGAGCACAATTCTCACAGTTCAGCACGCTATAACTTTGGAACGGTAAGTCGGAGGGAAAAAAAGTTTAAATAAATGTTGTAGACATTTTTAAGAGGAACAATTTACTGATTTACACTTTTGTAAAAAAACCATTTTTTCTGGGACAAAAACCGAAAAAATACTTTTTTGGAAACTTTGGCGCCACCTAGCTTCTGTATTTGAAGTTGTACAGCCTGACCTCTATGAAATAAATTGTAGGTAACAATGTCTTCTACATTTTTTGTTTAAACAACTTTTCTCTAAAATGCGTAGATTCAGAAAAAAACGCTTTTCAAAAACTTTTTGAGTTTTCCAAAAAACGTCCACTCGAAATTTCCCTCAAATTTAAAGTTAAGCTTCTTTTATGCTCCATTAACGATTTATGAAAAATCATCCTTCCAAGAATTTTTGGCGCATCAATATTACATCTGTACTGTACTACCTTGCAAAAAAATTATTTATAAAAATCAAGATGGGTAAAACTTTAAAAAAAATGTTAAGTGTAGTTTTGTAAACATTTTTATTAAAATTAAGATATAAAAATGCCAAGTCAATTTTAAATTTCCCTGGGCCTTCCAATATGTCAACCCTATAAGTGTGGGGAGCGTAGCCTTGCGTCGTGGAGGTGGCCCGAGAAAGAAAGAAAGAGAAATAGACAGGGATATGAAATACTGCCGAACGTCGTTATATTACCACGATTTACTAGACCAACGGTGTCCAAGATGGCAAAGCAAACAGCTGAAGCCGCGTGCTTTCTCAATATTAATTGTAGCGAAAAAACCGGAGTTATAAAATTTACCGAGAGTACTTTAAAAACGTGCAGAGACAAATTAAAAATTCGTGTAATATGTAATTTGAAATACAGTGATATTGTTTTACCCGAAACAGTTAATAATGTGAGTGGATACCATCGTTCTTGCTACAAATAGTTCACATCATTAAACAGAAAAAAATTTAAGGACTATGAGAAAATCGTTTCTTCAGCTGCGACAGATTGGAAGGCCCAGGGAACTTCTAAATTAACTTGGCATTTCTATATCTTAATTTTAATAAAAAAATTTACAAAACTACACTTAAATTTTTTTTTAATATTTTACCCATCTTGATTTTTATAAATAATTTTTTTGCAAGGTACTTATTACGCACTAATAACTATTATTAATTAATACACACATTAATAATATTGTAGTAATGTATAAACGCCTCCGCCTGCGATACGCAAAAACGTGTTCGGATACGCAGCTCAAACAGCCTCGTTTTACAGCTTCGCCTCTACCTAGCCGTCCGCCATTTTGGTATGTTGTGTCCTAAATGGCGCACAATACGGTAGTGCAAATGGCGGACATATTACTGATGATGCGTCTTCCAAAATGTTGGGGGTTATTTGCATAAGCAAGTGCGAAGCCCTCAATTTTAGTAATAAGGGTTGTCCTGGGGTAGTTTCCGATCAAGTTAGAGGGTTGGTTTTATTTTTATTGAGTTCGCCTTACCCAAATTAGTAAAAGGTGCCATTATCAATGGGGTGTATCGACTGGCACGTAGTTAAAAAAAAATTTTTTATATTTCGTTCATTGAAAGTTTAGTTCTTTAAGTACCTCATGTAACCGCGTTTTACAGCTGATCGCCTCTACTTAGCTGTCCGCCCTTTTGGTATATTGTGTCTTAAATGTACACAATTGGGTAGTGTAAATGGCGGACATATTACTGATGACGTTTTCTTTCATAAATTTAGGGGTACTTCACCCCTGTCCGCCACCCGTTTTGCCCCAACTTACGTGTCCGCCCATTTGGAATTGGATTTAGTTTATTTTGATCTATGTTTTCTGCAAATTTTCGTGCACTATATCGATGAGGTTAATTTAAAAAAAAAAGGGGTTACTTTGACCCATTATTTCTAGCCTCCGCCCCCATTGAGTTGTCCGCCTGCGTAGGATCGTTATCACCCTTACCTTCGGAAGATATTACCGTAAAGTTTGTCCATATTACGGATGAAGTTAAAATCTCGGCTCTGGCTCTCCGACTATAGTGTGTGGACGCACAATGTACCTTTTTAACCACAGCCTTTTGTCCGCGTTGTTTGGCCGCACGGCCTTTACCATGGACAAAGTCGTAAAAAAGTCGTAAAAAAGTCATAAAACTCTATATGAAAAAAAAAGGCAAAAGCGCGTACGACCCAAGACCGCGTAGTGTGGCCACACCATTACGTTCAAAATGGTCCCATTCGCCTGGATAATGTTAAAACACTTCTGGATAATACGGATAACTAGCTGATTTTTTCGTAGTATGACTAGCAATTTTCTGGCAACCAGGAAAACTAAAATTGAAAATCAGTAATGTTTAATAATGTTAGTAATAATGTTAATTGTTTATAAATTATATCTTGAAAACATGAATCTTTAAAATAACGGTAATTTTGTCCTTTGTTTCAAAACTAAACTAAACTGTTTGAATAAAATTTTCTCAGGCCACGAAATACAACTTAAAAACCTAGCAATAAATAGATATACATATGTATGTAAACCCAGGCTTCAACGAGTTCTATTTATAAAAAAAATTATTGCCATAAAACTTGAACTTCCTCTGATTATAAAAACGTGTTAGGAAAATAATGACAAAAATTAGCATATTGCTGCCCTCTTGCACTTTTAACCGCGCATAATAAAAAATACTGTTTAAACTTTAATGAGAAACAAATCAAATCTAATTCTAAATTCTTTTACTTAATTTTATTCTCAATTTTTTTTTTCAACTTAACAAAAAATTAGGACAAAAATGGCGAGCACATAGGAAATTGATAGCCCCAACTTTCCACTTGAACGTCCTCAAAAGTTTCATCGACCTCTTCAATGAGAACTCACGAAATGTCGTCAAGAAATTGAAGGCGGAAGGTAGCAAAACTTTTGACGCCCATGACTACATGAGCGAAGCGACTGTTGAAATTCTCCTTGGTAAGTGTTCTTTAATTAATAAAATTAACAACAATCCAAAATTTTTTTTTTGATTCTTAATTAAACTTGAATTTTCCGATAGTATATTTTTCTCTCTAGTTTTTTTTTAAGTGTTGAGTAACATATATCATGATTGAAGGTTACACGCCAGACACTCATCATCACCTGTGTGATGGCGTTTTAATGAAAGAGATTTATTTTGCTTAAAACAGCGGGGGTTGGTGGTTGGTGTAAAAGCTCCTTTAGCATGTAGAAACTAAAGATTTGTGTATTGGTCACACCCTGTTTTGCTTGTTGAGAGAACGTTAAAAGCATTTTTAATTGATTCCAAACCTCAAACTGAATGCTTCGAATTAAAATGAAAAATGTTAGCGATTTAAATTGAATTCAAATATTTACGTTTTTTTTCTTTTTTTTTCATTTTCAATCAATGAAGCAGATTTGATGGCTGCCTTATGCAGCACGGAAATAGGGGAAGGAATTTACTTTATTTTTGCTTTATTTTAAATTTAAACTATTTTAATTAAATTTCGTTAAGAATTTAAACATGTCGAGTGCTTTGACTTTGGGTAATTAGTCGCATACAGTTAGTATAATCACTCCATTCTATTAGTTAGTTAACTACACTAAATAAAATCGATTCTTATTCAAACACTTTAACAAAATTAGTATTCAGTAGGGGTTACGAGGGTGGAATAACAAGTTTCCGGTCTAGCCAATAGAGGGCATAAAATTTCGTGATTTTATTTAACAACGTTTTGCTAAGGTTACATCACTCAACGACCAGGTAAAAAGTGATTTGTAAACAATGGCAAAAATTGACGTATATCCAATGATAAAATATTTGCACGTTAAATGTTTATTAGGCAATCAAACTAAATACTTGCATTATTGATTCTAAATTTGAATGTGCTTCAATGTTTAAGCAACAGTTTAAAGCATGTATTTTCAAAAAAAACTTAAAAGTTCTCAGAAGTTATTGAAATTTCATTGAAGGACCGTTGACTGATCCTAGATAAAATAAAAAACTAAAGTTATTGAAAAAAGTATTTACGGAAAATTGACATATGGCTTGCACGTCATAAGGCTATGCGAATTGGGCTGCTGAGTAGAGAAGACGTACATATGTACACTTTAACGAAGTGCGGTCTATATGTACCAATGCGATTGTTAGATGCCTGACCCATCTGGCTACTTAACATCGAAAATCAATTTCAACCTACAATTCGATGTCCAAAACCCTACCATAAAGGAAACGGAAAAATTTCCAGGCTAGCAAGAAGTTTAACATATTCTAAACACAAATGATATCTCATCAGAGTCGTGTGTAGATGCTACAGTTTTTTCTTACCCACGATAAACCTCTAAAAATACTACGCCTTGCCTTATTCTGACAATATTTTCCAGCCGTAAATGATCGCAATCCTAAAAGCCTCTGACCAGTAATGCTGACGAACCCAAGGCCAGCAATCAGGGGAATTCTGTTGTCCGAGAGCCAAGCGCTACTATTCGCGGTCTATATAACAACCAAGTTGGTCGAGATATGTCAAACGGGAGTTTCTTCCTTGGCTAGGAGATACAGGATCATTCTTCCTACAAGGATATCACGATGGCACATTAATAGGCCAGATTAGGAGCACATCCTGTAAACACACCAGTGGAGAACGTGCAGAAGTCGCTTTGTGTGTTAAAGAGCGATATAACCATGCATGCACTTTCTTTCAATAGTAAGCTCCACGTGATCATGCACCAAGACTAGCAGAACTTGGCCTGGAATCGTGTCAATCGTAACAGGGCACTGGCCGATTAGGGAAAATGCTGGCAGATTGAGAATTCTATAAAAACTCCAATCCTAGGTGTGGGGAAATAAAACTAAATATTTTCTTTGCACTTATCTGGCTACGACTAAACATTGAGCATTTGGAAATGTTTTCTTACAAAGTTCGGGAGCGGTTTTAAGTCTTACATTAGGATATATGGTCCTGAGTATGACAGAGACCTAATTATGACAGGCTGGATCTAAAGTCACTTCAATCACACTCCCGTATATGCACTTATGTAAAGATTTTTAATAAGTGCAGTTACAAAATGATGTCGTTTCACTGCCAGTTCACGGTCATTAGACGGGACTGCCATCTGTTCATACCTACCTAACTCGAATTTTTCAAGTACACTTCGTGCCATGTGTATCAATTTTAAGCGGTTGGTAAGTCATCTTAGCTAGCATTCAAAAACGCACTCAGAAATATAATCCTTTACCTTTCCTCTTTTCCCTTTTAATTTTCGTTACTCACTAACTTATTCGGCTCTACAACCAGCGTCCTGCCTTGGTCTACCACGATTGTTCCCTCCATAGTTCCCGATATCAGCTAAGTCATTCAAATTGGCGTCCATTTACTACACACCAAAGCCCTACGAGTTTTATTCTCTTCACGACATCTTTGTATGAGTTATAAAATTTGAAACATTTTTTCATCGCGTGTCCCGTGGTGACAATATGATTGATGAAGGCACACTGCTATCTGCCTATGATCTTCTGTTTTATGTTCAAGGTACAGAATGCCTCTTTCCCAGTCTTTTAGCATCGCATTCGGTTTCCATAACATCACAAATACTTCATAAATTGCTTCCGTTTTCTATCAATTCCAGTAGGATGTCAAAAATTGGCGCATCTTCCCTCTCGTAGCGGTATTTTTAAGGCATGCCCAATCAATCAACTTTATTTTCGAGCGAAGCTTACTACTACACATTGCACCATGACATGAACGACATGTCAGACTGGTAGTATAAAGGGTGACCCGGACATCTAAGCTTAGACTTTCACATGAAACAAAAAACACTTGTTGTTCTTTCACTGAGAATCTTATGCATGACCCTAGGTGTTTCTGGCCATTTCATTGCGTAGGGCAGATGTGTTGACTCGATTTGCGGTTACAAACCATTTCTGTATTGTAATTTGCTCTTGAAGCAGCAAACCAACAAGATAGTGATCTCAATAGAACTCCGCACTTCCCTACACTCGAACCGTAATTACCCCCAAAAGGTGTCATCCGTCTATCAACACATTTTCTATTACATTTGATTACGAGTGGTTCCATCGAGTAAACACAAATTTCTGTTTGGATATCCTTAAAAGCAAACCTGATACTTGGTTCCTTCTTAGTCCCATTTCTATGATCAGTTGCCCATTGCTATTAGTGTTCTCATGCAAGATGTGATTGCCTACATATGTACGTCTTGTATACAAGGTCATAGTTTGGCGTTCAAGTTACCCAAGATTATTACTCCATCAAATCATTACAAATACCTCTTATTTATCCTTATTCTTTACAAACTTCTTTTTTCCGGCATCCATCCGACCACCAAAGACAATCAGCATTTGCCCCAGTAGTACCTACTTGGGTGGGACTCCTTACAAAAACGACATTGCCAGGAATATATTTTTCATTGCTCTTCTTTGTATAGTTCATCTTCCTAGAGGCATGAAGGTAAGGTTGTCCTCCTTTCCGATTAGGTTGTCCCTTGTTAAAATATGGCTTACAAATAAAAATTGAGTGCGACATTATTAAAATAACCCTATAATTCGCAATACACCTTTCAAAGAACGCCCCGTTTTTTTCAAAGAACGCCCTTTTTCATAATATGTACGTTTAAATAATGTAAACGCGTTGTTGTAATGTATATGTGGACATGATTTAAATTGTACAACCATCTGCTAAAACAAAATGGCTCATGTCATTTGGAAAGACGTTACTTGCAAACATTATACAGTGCTGACATCTAGATGTCACATTTGGATGACATTTTACAATTGCTGCAATATGGTTGGAGAATGTAAAACAGGTAATGCTACACCGCGGCAAACGCCAAGGAAATTGTAAAAATCGACAAAATTCGGTATCAAATATTTTTTTCATAAGCTAAAATTCTTCAATCTAATCACTGCTGTAGCCTACGAGTTAAGACATACGACTACCATTACAAAAGTTTGGGGTTCGATTCCTCGCAGCAGTATGATCTTGTATATTTTCACTATCCATTCTTCTGCCATCGGTTGGAAGCATAAAGGAGAAAACCTTCTCTTCGATCACCAAGGCTAGCGTTCTGTTGCCTTCGTACTGGATGGGAACCGGTGAAGTAAACGGCATTTTTTTGGCATTCTTTCTGACTAGACTATTCGACATTAGATTCTACGATAAAATCGTCGGCAGTACAAAAACTTACACCTATGCCTCCACTTCATGCAGGGGTAAACGAACAAGCAGCCACCAGCGCGCTGAGATTAGCAGCGACAAATAAATTTAAACTTCGGGATCTAACTGGTTACGTAAGCATATCGAATGTTTCAAGATGATTCTCTGTTTAACACGTTAACTGCTGAAAACGTGCATACACATCTTTGGTTTTCGTTTGTTAGTGCGCAGGACGTGTTAACAATGTAATGTTCAGTTTTAGGTCAACGTTCGTCGTGGAAAATTATTGTTTGGTCAGTAGTTAACATTTTAATAGCCTCGACACACAGATGTAATTATGACGAAAATTCATCATTTATTGCGAATATGAACCTCATAATTAGGAATATCGATTACGCAAATTTTGGTTAATCGATTACGAAAACTCAGAAGAGAGCCATCTACCGTTCAGTAAATTATTAAAATGAGCTCAGTTTTCATGTTTGTCCCAGTGTCATACGATGTCAGTTGATTTTAAATCGTTTTGATTTATTCGAAAGAACGACCACGGTCTGGGAAAATAATTCAGTCGACATAGCATAAATTTACAAAATTGAAGTTTTCATTAAGTTTTTTCATTACTAAAAAATTTTGAGATTGAATTTTTATTATGAATTATAGTTTAATACCACTACTAGTTCAATACACTACCACTTGTTACAACTGTAAAAACATAATGAGGTATTTTTCGTCATAAATGACGAATTTTCGTCATAAATGACGAAATTTCGTCATATTTCGATTGCCCTGTGTCTCTAGGCTAAAAACTCCATGCCAATTCTAAAGGTCTCGATCGATATCCTTGGATTTTTGAGGTATTGACTCAGCAACCAGCATCGCAACTTTCGTATTGCAGGCGAAAGTATATGTCAAGGATACTTGTGTCCGTGAAAGTCTAAAGCGAAAATCTAGTCCTTGCCCTAATTTTTATAAACGACCGTCTCTCAATTCCCTCTAATCAAATTCACAATTTCGCTGATGACAGTACCTACCTACTCTACATCAAGCTCTTATCAGAATGTGTCTTCATGATCCAGCTCAATTAAAAATGACAACTCATGTCTAGCTCAATTAAAAATGACATCAAATTCATTTTAGATTGAAGCAACAGGAATCGTGTTGAATTGAACGCATCTTTAACAAAGTTCAGTCTAATGTCAAATAAAACTTTCCCCATTTTAATTACCATTTTAGGGAAGAGTCTAGATCTAACGGCTAATTGATCTCTTAACTTACTACGGGTCACAGTTTTGTGATGGAATGGCCATATATTCAAAACGCCAAATAATCATCCCAATGAGATCTCTTAGTCAATAGGCAGTTTCTGAGCCTAGCTTAGTCTATTGAAAGTTTGTGAGCGGTTTAATAATCTGTTTCTTTTCATCGTATTTTAACTTAAAAACTAATATATCAGCAAAAATTTCACGAAGTAGTTTCAATATTCAGGTACCAATTAGCAAATCATCTATGCAACATCCTGCATCAATCAATAACTCTTAAGATTTATATAATCCATAATCTCATATAATTCTACACCCATTAAAAACAACGTTATAATCTCTGAATGAAATCCAAGAACCAGTATCAATTACCTCAATCAACTTAAATTCGAAACGAATAAAAATTTACGAGTACAAGACGCAAATTCTCCAGTTGCATTATCTTACATAACTTTCCTATCGAACAATAATAAAACAAAAAAAAAGACATCACACAACCAGACCACAAATGATACATAGCAAACCAACCAGTCAATGACCAGCAAGCAATATTGCAAACGAAAAGAAAAACTACTTTCTCTAATGCACTAACTCGCTGCATTACCTGCATTACATGACCAGCTGTCTGGATATCCACCTTGGTACCCCAACTACCTCAAAGCTGATTACCCAGATTTGAAAGTGTTGGACAACACGATCAGGATGGAGTTTTCAGTGAAAATGCCCCTGATCTACTTCTGGCTCGAATGCGGAAATGAATGATTGCATTAAGAGCTTTTGATCATCACACAGCAACAAAAAAGCTTCATGACTTATATTTCCATAATCTTTTCTTGCAATTCTATACGACTTCACCTTTACAATCATTCAACCTGCAATCAAGGAAAAATATTTCCGCCAATTGATTTGCAACATACGAAGCTTAATATAGCCGCCCATTGGCGCATCTAGGGGGACACGGTTATGTCACTGATGTTATTACAGAAAAAGTCATTTCATTGCTCATGGCTGATCACGTCGTGATTTGAATGAAAAAGTTGCGAAGTGTTTTTTCATATATTTTTTTCTACTTACAGAAACTGCAATGGGAGTCTCCAAAAAGACACAGGACAAGTCTGGATATGAATACGCTTTGGCCGTTATGAAAATGTGCGATATCCTTCACTTAAGGCACAGGAACATCCTCCTTAGGAACGATTTCATATTTACACTAACGAAATACTACAAGCAACAAGGCAAGCTCCTAGGAATCATTCATGGATTGACCACTAAAGTTGTTAAAAGCAAAAAAGCAGCCTTCTTGAAAGGTACTCGTGGATCATTGGCTCAAGCGGATGCCTCTAAGGAGGGCAAGAAGGATGTCGACTTCAACGATGATATCTCAAAACCATCAGTTGAAGGTTTGTCATTTGGACAATCGAGCGCACTTAGGGATGACTTGGATGTAGACGACAACGATATTGGCGAAAAGAAACGCTTGGCTTTCCTAGATCTCTTGCTTGAAAGTGCCCAGAACGGTGCCCTAATTTCAGATACAGAAATTAAGGAGCAAGTCGACACTATCATGTTTGAGGGTCATGATACTACAGCAGCTGCCAGCTCTTTCTTCTTATCTTTGATGGGTATCCATCAAAATATTCAAGATAAAGTCTGCGCTGAACTGGATCAAATCTTTGGCGACTCGGACAGGCCAGCCACCTTCCAGGACACTCTCGAAATGAAATATCTCGAACGATGCCTAATGGAAGCGCTAAGAATGTTCCCACCAGTACCAATCATTGCTAGACAAATCAAGGAAGATCTTAAATTAGCATCTGGAGACTACATAATTCCTTCAGGCGCCACCGTGGTCGTAGCCACATTCAAGCTGCATAGAAATCCAGATATCTATGAAAATCCAGACGTTTACAATCCGGACAATTTCTTGCCTGATAAACAGGCCAACAGGCACTATTACGCTTTCGTCCCATTCTCTGCAGGACCAAGAAGCTGTGTCGGTAAGACCAATCCTATTAAAACTGTTATTTCGAATTAAAATTCACATTTTTTTTGTTCCAGGACGAAAATATGCCATGCTTAAGCTAAAGATCTTGCTATCAACAATCCTTCGCAACTATAGGGTTCATTCTGATCTAACAGAGAAGGACTTCCAGCTGCAAGGTGATATTATTCTGAAACGGGAGGAAGGTTTCAAGGTTCGCCTATCACCAAGACAGAGGACCGCCAAGGCTTAGTTGTTAAGGGAAGCACATGATAATTTGCAGTGTATAGTAGTAATTAACTAATTAGGCACACAGTTTTTGAATCTTTTAATCTCTTTCTTATTTATATTTTGGTTACGAGATGATGAACTTTAATTATTTTTGTAGCAATTTCTGTTGTTGGTCTCTCACTCACTTCGCTTTTATATATGCGTTTTGTAATCCTTCAATTATGTTTTAAGCAAATAAAAAATTTAAAATTAAAAGTTTCTTTCTTCTTCTTCTTCTATCTTCTGTTAGAGGCTAATGGGAAAGACATGAGAGTTTAAATCTTTAAATGACCTACTGGTCATACAACACTATCACCAAACCCATGGTCACCTAATCGGCCCTAGCTTAGTGTCCAAATATCTAAAGAATAAACCCAGAGACTACAAGCAAAAGTAATTCGAATGCGCCTTCGGAGGTCACTGGTCACCTAAGCCTGTTCAAAGGGTTTCTCGTTGTTTAAACTCCATGCCCGTTTTATGGTAATTCAAGGTCTCGATCGAACAGGATCACTGTGTTGCACAGATGAATTCAAAATCTAAGGAGGAGCAACATGACTACAACCTGAGAGGTCCACCTCTCTTGTACATTAACTCCTCTAATACCAATTATGGGATGTACGAACCAGTTAACCGCATGCTTATAAATGTTAACAAAAATGCGAGTGCTTTTAGCATGCAAACTAGCAAAGATGTCCTTAAAAGGACTCTTTTTAATGTGGCCTGTGTGTCCCACTTTTTCATTGTCTTTGCACGCTTCTCTGTTTGATGTTTTGTGCTCTTAAATGTTGCATTGTTTTTTTTTGTGTTTGCATGTCTTAGCTGAGTCACTGTGCAGTGGTGAATGTGACCGCGTTTGTGTGCAGGGACCGGACCGGCTCGGTACCGGAGTGCCGGGGAGGGTCGAGAAGGAGCCCGCATTTGTTATGCGGTGTTTTCTCTTCTTATATCTTTTTGGGTGCTTTCGGCCGGTTTCGGTTCGGTCCCTGCACATAGGCGCGGCCCGTTTCTCAGCCCAGCTGAGAAGTGTACCTTCTGAGCTAGAAGGATAAACTCTATATGAGCTGGTGGTCACGGACCCAGATGCAGATTGGCAGTAGCTCTAGGTAAACCCCATAAAGTATTACAAGCAGAGTTATATATGCCATAGTGGCCTGTGCGCGTGAAGATATTACAAAAAAAAATTTACCCATTTCGGGGGAGAGTATTGGCCGGTGGCGGTCGGAACCGATATCCAACACCACCACCGTGCTGAGCACCCTCGAAAACGGGGGAAAGTGTTTTTTACAAGGAAACCGTGTAACGCGCGTTTAATCCCTCTTGGGGTGGTTTTTGGCCGTTTTGAGGGGTTGCGCAACCGAAAATAGAAATTCTAACAACGCCATCGTGTTCAGCATCCTCAAAAACGGGGGTAGAGGTAGTCTTGTTCCGGCTCAAAGTAGTTACCATTTTCGGGGTTTTTTCCGACTTACACACGCCACTAGTAAATGAAATGAGGGACAACGAGTTTGACGCGAAGAAGTTAGGATAACACACTGGCATCTAGCCACAGTCTGCGTAGTGTGCCATCTTAGAGAGCAGCAATGAAACATGATTACAGTAGGAGAGTTTGGAATTAAAAAAATCCTACTAAGCTTTTTGGCACAGTCAACGATTGGAAGAGGAACATTATTAAGTAAAAGAGGTGGAATACCATTCGGAGGCAGCGAGCGCGAATTAAGGAAAAGTACTTGCGATTTAACTGGGTTTAATTAAGGAAAGTACTAGAACTCCATTCATTTATTTGAGACAAGGTGCTATAGAGTTCAGAGACACAGAAGTCAATCTGATTAGGACAAGAGATATATAGCTGGAGATCATCAGCATATAGATTACAAGAGGATCATTAATATAGAGGCAGAAAAGCAAAGGACAAAAAACCGAACCCTGAGGCGCACCTGCGGGCACATTTAGGAAAGAGAATAACATTATTATGCAGTACACACAGTGTATGAACGCAAGTAAAGCAAAAGAAAGCTCATACATACCGAACTAAGAAATTAAATTTTCATTTGATGACAGGCTGAGAAGTAAGATGTTTAATGCTACTGCTAGCTGTACAAATCTCTGTTCCTTAGTATTTCGATCAAGAGGAATTTCACTTCATCCACAACTCCTTCTGTTTTTACAACTCGGCTAGAACTGTTCGAGTACACCACCCACTCATTGGACGGACTTTTCTTCAGGACTGAAGCAGTGTACAGTTGTCTCAAAAAGCTAAACATTAATAAATCCACTAGCCCTGACAATATAACTCCTTTAATCCCTAAGAAATACGGTTAAACTTTTGTGCCAACTTTTTTTGCCTGTATAGCAATTACTTCTAATCTCTCCAAAAACATGGAGACAATAATAAAAACTTGTAAAAACTTGTAACCTGAAAAGCATCTCAGCCAAAGAATAAGAGTCTCGTAAAGTCTCAACTAATTGCTCTAAATATCTCCAAGGGTTTTAATAGAGTAGAGAGACTGATCGATCCATCTCGTAAATAACTACCCGTAACCCTAACAAAAGTTTTGCAATGAAATTACCACATATTCCAAATAGCAAAACAAGCATTCCAATGCCTGAGATTTCTTAAGAGATGCCTGTTCTTCTTCCAGCCGGCCTACAATCTACAAGTCCTACATTCGGCCCCGTCTTGAATATAACTCGTTTAACTAGGTTAGCGCCTCGAAACTCCTCTTAGTAGGACAAGACAAAGTGCCAAACCGCTCCGTCATCGGTGATAGAGGCTTTTGCTCTTCCATAGCCAACGCAAGAAATTGGCGGCCTTGACGAAATGTTATCGCTATTCCCTTAGCGACTACTGCACTGAAATTAACGCTTTCCTGCCTGATGCAAGACTATTTTCCTACCGCATACTAAACGAGCCAGCCCGACTCACCTCCATATTCTCCTTTTTTCCGTACACTACGGTCTAAAAATTCCGCAGTTCAGTATTGTCTACTTCTACAATATCCTAAAATTCAAAGGTAAGGTTCTTCGCCACTGGCTAGGTTACCTCCGGCCTTAGCTAACTTATGCTATCTTTTAAAATAAGCTTAATACTACTAATGTCGTTAAGCAGTAATGTCTCTAAAAAAAATGACATAAAACAATAAGATCACCGATTTTTGAAGCTCAAAAGCTTGGATCAACGAAAATATAAAACAAATTATCAATAAATACCCTAAACTTACCTTGTTATGTGAAACTTGAGGAACTTGAAGATAATAGATGAAAAGAAAAGCGCGACGTTGGACGATGAGAACACAAAAATCTAACGCAAATTAATATAAAAAACATAGAAACTAACACAACTATTAATTTTATTTTAGAATAACGAAACTTAATTGGCAAACAAATAATTGCAATTTTTAATATTTCGAAAGCATTGGCGGAAACTACAACTGCCAGTTGAACCTTTTCGAAAATTGTGACATTTAATATAGAATACTACTCCAAGTTCATTATTAATCAATGCAAACAGCATAACTATAGGGGTTTCTTAGTTAAACTGCTTTCATTTAAATAATATAAAGTAATTAATAATTGTTCTAGAAATTTTATCTATTATAACATTTAAAGAAGTTTTTTTATACAAATAAGTTATTTTAATTTAACACATATCTTAACCGTTTCATAAATAACAGAAAAATAGTTACATCCGAATACTTTATAGCAAAACTCCCGCCATCTACATTAAGTTAAATGAATGACAAAGAGACTGACATTTCTCTTCACGACATTCCACTTGACATTTCTTTTTCGAAGGCAAGTGACACGCAGCCGTTTTTTAATAATTATCAAGAAAAAAAGTTTAATTTCAAATTTCTTTCAATTAAAACTACTAAAAATTTTAATTATCCTATCAAAATACCGAATTTAAAATGTCTGCTATAGAAGAATTAAAGTCTAAGCTAGTTGAGCTCAAGGAAGAGCTAGAAAAGCATAAAAATAGTCGCGCTCAATCTTCCTTACAAATGCGTGAAAAAATTGATAAAATGTCTGCAGAAGTCGTGGATTCTAATCCTTACAGTCGTTTAATGGCTCTTCAACGTATGGGAATTGTAACTGAATATGAAAGGATACGAGAGAAAAGCGTGGCGATTGTTGGCATTGGCGGTGTTGGAAGTGTAACGGCAGACATGCTGACAAGGTGCTTCTATAGCCCAGCTCTTGTGTCATTTATCATTACTTAGTTTATTTTAGGTGTGGAATAGGAAAATTAATTTTATTCGATTACGACAAAGTGGAGCTTGCCAATATGAATCGTTTATTTTTCACTCCAGACCAAGCTGGTCTATCAAAAGTGGAAGCAGCTGCGAGAACATTAAACTTTATAAATCCTGATGTAAAAATATTCACCAACAACTACAATATAACAACAGTAGAATCATTTGAGCATTTCATGAATAGCATTAAAACGGGCGGTATAGAAGTCTGTAAACCGGTAGACTTAGTGCTGAGTTGTGTAGACAATTTTGAAGCACGTATGGCCATTAATACCGCATGTAATGAACTAGATCTCAACTGGTTTGAATCAGGAGTATCAGAGAATGCCGTTTCTGGTCATATTCAATTCATACGTCCTGGAGACACGGCTTGTTTTGGTTGCGCTCCACCATTAGTTGTTGCAGAAAATATTGACGAGAAAACGCTGAAACGTGAAGGTGTTTGCGCTGCAAGTCTCCCAACTACAATGGGTATTGTTGCTGGAATGTTAGTGCAAAACACATTGAAATATCTTCTTGGTTTTGGGGAAGTGTCGGATTATTTAGGATACAATGCTTTAAATGATTTCTTCCCAAAAATGGTGCTGAAACCTAATCCTCAATGCGATGACAGGCATTGTCAGAAAAGGCAAGAAGAATTCAAATCTAGACCGAAGGAAGTTGTTGTAGAAAAAATGGAAGAAGCAGCTGGACCTATTCACGAACAGAATGAATGGGGAATTGAACTAGTTGATGACTCAAAGCCGGATGATGCAAGTGCTCAAAGTTGTACCACCGAACTAGCTGCAGGTCTTAAGCATGCTTTTGAAGCACCAGTGAAAGACCCTACAGAACAAGTAGTTTCTACCGCTGAATGTTCAGGCAATGATGCCAGCTTAGAGGATTTGATGGCTCAAATGAAATCAATTTAAAAAATTTCCATATTCTAAGAAATAAAATAAATTTTGTACATTTAATTTATAGTATCACTTTACATTTTCACTAATAATTTGCTTCTTATTCGGTGCAGCATGCTTTTAAACTAAATGGCAGTTTCTCGCTATCTAAATAGTTTTTAATCAAATCGAGCATTTGTTGTTCAGCTTGAACAAATTCAGCATGTTCCATACCTTCGCCAAGATACCAATGCAGATATGCTTTACGCCGGAGCATTATTTGAAATTGTTTTAATGTTCTTTCCCAGAAAAATCTTAAAGCTGTTGTATTACCAATGAAAGTCGCTGACATCTTCAATCCTCTAGGTGGTATATCACAAATAGCAGTTTTTATATTATTTGGTATCCATTCAACAAAATAATCTCGATTTCTGTCTCTTACATTATTCATAGATACATCAACTGCTCTTGTCGATATTCTACCACGGAATATTGTAGCGACAGTAAGAAATTTACCTGTACGAGCATCAATATCAACAAGAAAATTTCTTCCACTAAAAATTTCCATAATTAATTCAGCAAGATTAACACTCCTGAACTTGTTCCCACGTGCTGAAGTTAAAGGGGCAAATCCAGGTACAAAGAAATGCAAATCTGGATATGGCACCATGTTAACATATAATTTTCTCATATCGGTATTTAATTGGCCAGGAAAACGAAAGCATGTTGTAACACCAGACATGGTATGGGCAATTATATGATTAATATCGTCAAATGATGCTGCTTTTCGCTCTAAGTTTCTGATACAAATATCAAAGAGTGCTTCATTATCAATGCAAAAAGTCAAGTGACTATGTGCTATTAAATTTGGGAATGCTAAAATGCTATTGTACGGCTCTACAACATTGTCAGACACCTTCTTTGATGGGATCACGGTGAAAGTACTAACAATGTTGTCAGGATATTCAGCAGTTAAATGTTGCATTAGTAAGGCACCCATTCCTGATCCAGTTCCACCACCAATGGAGTGAATTATTTGAAAACCTTGAAGGCAATCTACACTTTCGGCATGAATACGCGCCGCATCCAAAATATTGTCCATCAATTCGGCTCCTTCGGTGTAATATCCAGCTGCAAATGTTGAAGATGCTGATATACCCCCGTAAAATAGGTCTTGTGGTCGTATGAGAGCACCAACGGGGCTGTGCTTAAGGTGAACTAAGCTAGCCCTATCAATATCTGCACCTATTACTCGAGCATAGTATCTTTGCTGTCCTTCATTAAAATAAACGTTAATCCTGTCTGATTGAAGTGGACAATTGCCGGTAAATCTGCCACAAGCATCTAATACATGCTCAGATGCCATTACATCCCAGAACTAAAATATTTTTGATAGTGATAAAAGCAATTTTATTTAAAAATTTTAAGTATTTAGCTTACAACTTCTCCTATGTTATTGCCGCATTGCCCAAGCTGGAATGTTATAATTTCACGCATTGTTTATATTTTTTCTTTTTATAAATGACTTTAATACTTAAAATTTTGACAAAACGTATTTTTTTTTAAATTTTGAGTGATTTACTTAAAACCATTATATGTTTTCTTAAAAAGAGCTAACGACGATTTTAAATAATTTCGAAAAGGTGAGTTTGCACTGAGCAAGTGAGATTGTTACATCTCTAGTTCAGTGGATAATATATTACTGGTATAGTATATTCATCTAGAAATGTTTTTGCTGTAATTACTTAATAACTAGAATAACAAGGTGTAAAGATAAGGATGGGGAGATCCTAACTACTAAAGAATTAATTCTAACTAGATGGTGGGAACCCTTCAAAGAATTGGTAGCACCGGATCGCCAGCAAGTAAATGTGAACTAGGAAAAGATGAGCAGGAAGCAAAAACAACAAATTTCTAGGCAAAGATAACATTGTAGCCGAGCTATTAAAACGGGGAGGTCATATGGCTCAGAAACCAATGTGGTTAAGTCCATGCCCATGCCCATGGACTTAACCGTTTGGGCTTCTGAGCGACTCATATCATAACGCAAATTTGGACCCACTATCGGAAAGGAGCGAGAGTATTCCACTTAGGTCGGACTTTCACCTAGCGGACAGTACACCTCCTTGTTCTTCGTCTGGTGTAGGCTGTCTCCCGCTAACCCCGACGGTTGCGTCTCTGACTCAGCCGCCTTCTATTGAAGATATCGACTTTGCGAAATGGAAACCCCGTTACAAAGATTTTTTGATTCGCCTCCTCCTTCAGCATACTCCAGACTCCTATTAACCTATCCTGTCCTCTATCCCTTCCTTCGAACCAAGCTTAATACTAGACATTGCACCATCGGTGCGAAATAGAAGCAACATATCAAGGAGGACTGAAGTTACACCATACTAAGAAGTAACAACGAACACCTCCTAGTGTGCTTCGATAGAAAAATCATTTACACTATGCATGGAGGAGTGAACGAAAATGGTGTTTGGAGGAGAAAATACAATCTTGAACTCTATCTTCTTCTTTTGGTGAAGTGTTGAGCTCAAAAGAACTGCGACCACTTCATTTGGCCAGTTGTACTACACCCTATACCTCATAGGCAGTCACAGGGAAAATTAACGGCAGAGTCATCCTCCTCAATGCAAAGCCTGCAGGTGAGCTGGTGGGCAGGTGGGTTCAGTAAGTTTCATCAAAATCTGATTGGGAAGGGCCCTCTTCCCCAAACTGGTGGGTGCCCGGACCAATGAATGCAATGTCAGAGCTCTGTTTAGCCAGGCCATCCGCCTGTCTTTGCCTTTGAAGCCACGATGACCGGGTACCGATATAACGGTAACTTTATTGAGAATCCCAGCTCAAAAAGGGCACGTTGGCAAAACCAGAGTAATTTAGACTTGTTCCTACGTGGCCTTATTGCTCTGATCGCCACTTAGCTATCAGAGAAGATAAATATGCGTCGCTAGGGTGCCTAGGTTTATGGTCACTTTCAAAAGAGCCCAGCCCAGACTCAATCTACTCCTCGCTGTAGCCTCACAATCGCACAGGAAAAGCTCCGCTGTCCCGCAGTCCCTGCAGCTACAATAAACTCAGTCCTATCCTGCTTAAATATGGCAGTCTCTGTAGATCTTTCCTGCCGGTAGGCAAATTACAAACAGTGGAGTACGTTCACGGCAACACTCACCCTAATATGCCTGTCTAAAACCTTCTCCATGGTTTCCAGAAGCAAGGAAAAAAGGCCGATGGGGCGATAGCATATAGCATGATCTTTTCCATGCTTTGGGAATAAAAACCGCCCTGCCTCTCTCCAGCAACTCAGAATATGGATCAATAATGATCCTACTAGTTGCGCGAGAAAGGACGGTCACCCATGGCAGAGCGCCACATTACCATGGGAAGGCTTAATTAGGAGGTCGCTTGGTATCCGGGGTCCATCGTTAGTAGTACATTCACGTAATACCATTCATCCCTTCAGCACGATGGTTTAACCTGGGGATTGCGGATTTTATCGAGTATGTCCTCTTTAGATCTGTATTCAGTCTGATCTATGGCTACGCAAGGGCACCTCGATAGCCGATTACCTGTCCACATAGCAGTGCAGCTTAAGGGCCAGCTACGGTCGTATGCCGTGTGCGAGTCACATTCGGACACATCACACCAAGCCTTCAACCCCCTGTAAATAATACTTCACCCGCAAATTTATACTTTAATACGAAATCTGAAAATTACAATTAAAAAAATAACAGTTAAATTAAAAAAACAGTTTAAGGTCAACAAAAAATACTGATTGAAACATTTGATACGTTTTATAATACAAAATATTACGAATCAAAAAATATGCTATTCACACATAATCATTGTGAATTATGTTAATACAGGAAAAGGAAAGCAATATCACCTGATTAATATACACATCATAAGTACGAAAAGGAAAACACCATAACAAAACAAAACTGGACCAACAATAACAAAATGGACGTGGGCAACTCTGCAATTAATTCACAAAAGCCAAATAAGAGTATCAAGATGTCATCGTAGATCTGTCAAAAAATTCTTAAAAGAAAAAAGGACGTTTTTATAAAGAGAAAGCTACAAGGAGCGAAACGGCAATTTTTATAGCGAGAAATTTGAGTGGTCCGTTATTCGCTAATTTTTCTTCTTTTTTATTTTTTTATTTATTTCCCTTTGTTTTCTAAACATTTAATCAAGGCCAGTGTGGGATAGCATAACGAGTGTAAATAATAAAGACCAATTTTTGTTCCAATTTCTTTAAGCCATTGTTTTCCAATTAGTGATTCAAACTGGATCATAAAAGATTCGATTTTGTGTGGTGTTAAAGCAGCGCGGAGGAGAGCAGATAAGCAAGAAACCAAGAAAATGGATATTAGTGAGACTTCTGATCCAACTCAGCCCCAACAATCACAACAGCCACAGCTGTTTCCCCAGAATCAACCAGCAGGTTTTGTTGATGGGAATGTTCATCGACCAGCCGAGCTTGATATCGATGCTAATCTACTGCAACAGTTTAGCTGTTTAGGTACTACAGATCATGAAGACTTAATCAATGACCTGCAAAAGTTTATGAACAATCAATTGAACAAAGAAACTGCTAGGTTCTTCTTAGAAATGAGTAATTGGTATGGCATATATATAATTGCATAATTACAGAAAGTATTTCACAAATGCGTATATGTATATTTTTTCCAAAAAAAAAATAGGAATCTTCAGACTGCGATTTGTTGCTATTTGGATTTTTGCCACTTTCAGAATCTACCATCAATGAAAATAATCGAACAGACCCGTCCATCAGAACAGTCACAGGCATGGAAGCTGCAGAATGATGGGAATGAAGATTGGCCAGCTGGATGCTACTTGATGTCACCAAGTCAAGCGAAACGTTTAGAAGTGCCATCGATAAGGCCCGGGGAGACGTGTGACATTGTTGCTGATATACCACCATCAAGTCCAGCTATTATGTGGAGGCTATGTACACCAAACGGATGGTACTTTGGAGGTAAGACTATAATTTTTTGGGTTAGATTATCAAAAATTGCGATTATCTGTAAATCTACGCAGTTTTGTGATATTTTTTTGTATCTAGGTTAAAGTAGGCACACCAAAGCACTTGAAAAAATTGTATTGTTTCTTAATGCGCAATTAAATATTCTAAAAAAACTGCTTATCGCAAATGTATTATGAACGCTAGAATATGCTACTCCATACTGTACATAAATGCGTACTAGAGGCAAGATTATTGCCCCAGTGGATTTATGATCCTAGTAGTCCGAGGGCACAGGTTCAATATAATTAGTTTTGGATAGAAGAAGTTATTCCAACCTGACGACTGGGATCTGTGATTCCGCAGTAAAAACGCCATATCCCCAGAAAGGCAGGCATGCAATTGTATATTCTCCATTCTACCAAAGGCTTTAAAAAGCCTAGGTCGACTAGATGATTTAATCGGGAATGTATGAATGTATGTGTGCGCTCGTTTAATGAGTTACATCGTCGCGAATACACGAAAGGCGGCTATAAATACGTTCCAGAAGTTCTCTGATGGAAAACTGTGCAATACTCTAGCCTTGATAAATTCCAAAGCCAGCCTCAATTCCCTATTGCCCAAAGCCACTGCAGAGAACTTCCGATGTCTATTTTCTCCGTTCAATTCGCTATTATGTCGTTGCTCCTAAATAAGAGTAGCCGCACAGATTATCTATTGGTTTTTTTCCCTGCAAAAATTTAGATTCGGAAACGATTCGAGAACGACTTGCCAAAAGCGAAAGCTTGCTTCGAAGTGAACGACTCGTAAACAAATTCGAAGGCAATAAAAGCGGAGTAAGATATCGAAACCAATCAACTAGGAGCGAGCCTCCGAGAAATTGTTTGCAGGGTTGAATCTACTTCGGTGGAGTACGAATCATAAAGACCTGAACCGCATAGTTTTTCTCGTCAGTGGAATACTGGCACAAAATTCTTTCAGGTTAACACCATCAAGAATATCAAGTCTCCATTCGATGAAAGATTTAGAAGTAAACTTTTTAGAATTACTATTGACAATAAAAAGGTATGGTTCTAAGTGACTTTCATCAACAAGTATTTCACTACATTCACTAACCCTTTCTTTTATTTACAAGGGAGAGGCGCTAGTAGATAGAAAATCCTAAACCGATTTATTATCACCTCGGTTTTGCTCATTCTTCTTTACCCGATGCCATTTGCTCGCGAGTATACTACTTATTTAATAGACGAGGTTTCCTTGAGGCACTAGTATATCTCAAAGAGCTTGATGTCTAGAAATCCACTGGGTCTGACACAATACTCCCAGTACGCTCAATTTGAGTTAAACCCCTGCGAAAACTATTCACCCTTGAAATTTATCCAAACTGTAGAAAGGTGACAGTAACCACTCGTCCAGTCACAGCCCAAAAACAATAATCTATAAGACCCTTACATAATATCTAGAACTCAACAATATATTAGATTAGACTATAGGCAATACGGCTTTATACAAAAATCGGTCAACTCGAGATGTTTTAGTATTTCGAATCAAATATCAGCCCCCAGGGCTCCTTTCTCAGCAGATAGCTTCTTTGAATTTACTCTAAACCAGGGCCGCAAGAACGGTTTCGGATTCAACGCTTCCAAAACCAAGTACTGTCATCTTGTATAGATTTTGAGCCACTATTGCTCCCGTTTTAGTGAACAACTAAGAAATAACGGCTATCGGCGAGGACCTACACCGGAATAATAACGTATTCCAAATATCCAAGTAAACATCCCGATGCCTGAGTTTTATTGAGAGGGTTTACTGCTTCGTTGCCAAATTTTTGCAATTATTACCATGGCGATAGTAACACGCACCCAAAAAAAAAGGCGGTTGCTTTTACGGCAAAATTGTTCCAGTAATAAACACTTGTTCAAGGCAGATAGTCTCAAACGCTCGATTAAGACAGCTGGCTTGACTCACTTCCAGAGCATATATCTCCCTTTTCGAGCACACTTATGTAAGAATCAAAATTCATTTATAAATGCTGTGTAACAATCTTCTGTAGTCGTCAGAGTTACAAACTCCTACAACATCCAGGTTCATATACCAAGTTTATCGGCACCTCATTTAAAAATCACCAGACTGCTACTTTTGCAGGTAATTCTTGACTTTACACTACCATCTGCTGCTATCCAGCTAAAGGTGAAGAGCACTGGAAAACTCATATATCTTGGACGGTGACCACGCTGCTAAACTGGGTATCCCGCACATCGTCTGTTGCCTTAGCTGCGGTGCGACGAACGAGAGAGGCTTGTTCACGTCCTGTGTAAGGATTCGCCTTGAGATAAAGCCAGGCTACGCACGTTGGACAATTATGTTGAGACGTTGTTGGCTCTTAGCTGGAATAAAGCTTTGCCAATCAACATCAGATAATTAGCTCGTCAACTCATAAAAGTTTTTTTTCCATTTCTGTATTTCATATCAAAGATCACATTACCTACTTTGTCGTTGCAGGCATGTACACTGTGTGAATTCCGTCCTCTTACGCGGTCTCAAATCGGTCTTTTCTCTCTGTTATGTTCTGATTTAGATACGCGATTCTTTTTCTAGACTTCCTTTATCCGGCTGTGAACTCTTTCTTCCTTCTTTTCTAAGCTCTTTTTGTTTCTATTCGTGAGGCCGAGCTCTATTAGACTACTGTAGTGCTCGATACGCATTCAGACGCCAGCTTACATTCTTCATCGAACCAGTCGTTTCGATGTCTACGACTTCTGCATAAGTTGGAATCAGCAGTTCTAATGGCAGTATTTTAAGGCTTGCCAACTTTTTCTCTACTCTTTCTGCACTGAGGACAATTTCTAAACTTTGGTCGTATCTGTTTCTAGTAATTTCGCTGCATAGAGCTTAATGAGCACTTTCATTATTGTTATATCTTTACATTAAGCCATCAGCAATTGCACCCTACCTATCGACGCCAATACAGGTTTCTCATGATTCGTATGGCTTTACAAACAAGACTCCAGTTTTCCAAGATTTCAATAAGCTTTTTGCTGTACTGAGTCGAGTATCCTTTCAAAGTCTATAAAGTATGTACAAAGTTTATATAGAAAGTTATTTTTTATGTAGTTGTAAGCTCGGGAAACGGTTTTTATTACCAGTCGATTATGTCGTTGGTCACGTCATGATGCAATGTGTAGTAGTAAGCTTAGTACGGTGGAGTCGGTAGGTTTGGGGTTATGGGAGTCGGGTGTTGCAGGACGGAGGTACCGATGAATCCTGTGTTTGAACCCTTGGATGCTGTACAAGCTCAGAAATACTGGCTGCGAAAGATTATTCCGCAATATAGTTGTTCTACTAAGAAATGAATTCCTAGTTTGTACAGTACGCGAAAATGGGGCATGAGCCGAGCGCGCTAATCTCCTGTTGCGCGGCTAAAAATACCGTGGAGGCAGGAGAGCGTTTATTTCGATAGAACAGTCTGTATGGTAGTAGCGATAAAATATTGTTAGGGCTACTATATTCCTACGTTGTCGCAAAGGGTAGATGGTGGAGCAAATGGGGACATCGTCTATTAATTTCTATCCAATTCAGCTCAAAACTATATGCTGGAATAAATATATTCTGAAAAAAAAACAAATATTACTAAAATATCCTAAATAATATTTCCAGAAACAATTTGGATGATACCATCAAGCTCAGATGACTCCGCAGCTGATCTGGCACAAAGAATGGCCCAGCTGCGAACAACAACTGCAATGAATAATGAGGAAACATCACCTCAAGTTAACGTTGTGATATTGGTTAAAATGGATTAAAACAAAAATATATATGTATATTTTTTTTTCTTTTTTTCATTACTAATTTAAATATTTCGTTCCACGGGGAGATTATACAATATTAAAAACTTGAATATTATAAAAAGAAGAAACATTTTTTTCGAGGCGTTAAGCGTCCACACAGGCGTTTGTATGAATGGGAATTTAAACAAAAAAAAAACAAAAATCTAAATAAAAACAAAACAGGCGCAACAAAATTTCAATCTGGAGTCAGCAACAATAACAAAACAAAACAATTAAAAGGATTAATTTTAAGGTTTTCCTATTTTTATCGTTGAGTGCTTGTTTCTTTAGATATAATTATTATTTTATTTTATATAATTATTAAAAAGTCTATATATACAAAAAAACATATATAATTTGTTTCATTAAATGTATTAAAAACAAAATAATTTTCTAGTTGATCATTTTTTTAGTTTTGTTGCATTTAAAATAAATGCGGTTTAGCCTCGTAACAAAATATTAAAAGAACAATACACAACAAAAGAAAGAACGTAAACAATACTTGGTATCACTTATGCCATTTTAACTAATTTTACTTTTAATGTTTGAAATGTGAAAACGTGGGGTGTTTTGGGTGTTTTAGTTTTTTCCTTGTAACCAATCTTAACTATTATTTTCTTCTGACTTATTATTTCCTTATTGTTATTAAAAAAATAAATACAGAACTTGTTTTTTTCTTTTCTTTACAAATTTGATTTGTTGCGTTTTCCTCATCCTCCCCTTTCAAGTTAACTCTACTAACAACGATTTGGAAATTTGTTAAATTTTTTGCTGTTTTGTGTTTGTTTGTTTTTTGGATTCTTTCTTTGATAGCAAAATTTTTCTAATTAAAAAAATATTTCAACGAAATTTTTAATAAAACTTTTTATAATAAAATTTCGGAATATTGATTTTATTAACTAATTGTACACTGATTCTAGCTTATATACCAATATAATAATTATTATTATATTTAACAAAAAAAAAAACAAAGAACAAATTGTTTTCTTTCTCAAATTTTAAGCTTTTTGCATAAGAAGTAATTAATTAAAATCGAATTATATTTAAGATGGATCTATATTGACTTGAAATGAGAAATTATTCATATATTAATATACTTATATTTGAAAAGAAAGAAATTATAACTATAATTATTAAAATTCAGTTCTTATATAAAGGAAGTAACCCTAAGTTTTATTTTTTTGTCCTTTTTTAGTAGTCTTAAGCAGGAGATGAAATTAAATAGTTTAAGATTAAGATGATTCGTTTTATTTATCAAAATATGTTTCAGGGATACTTTTACCTTCTTAAGTGGTATAACAGTTCTTGTAGGACTCGGGCCTCGTGAAGTCTCTTCTTCAAGTCGTCTCTACTTCTTGCTAGTTCTCTTCAGTTTGTTATACAAAGTTATCGTATATCTTCTAGAGAGCACGTCATCCATCCTTTAATGGTCGTCCTACGTTCCCCTTTGCTGAAATCGGGCCTAGTAATCTTTCTTCAGAAGCTCGTACAACGTGTGCGAGCTATCGAAATCTGCGGCCATATTTGGTTTCTCGAGTCGATGGATCGACTCGACAAAAAAAGGTTCTCGATTTTTTCTAAGTTTCATATTTGGCATTTCGACCAAATCGACAGGTAAACGCTGCCATACAAAACCATCAAATTGTGTGATATTACTCCAAGTGCAACAAACCAAGTATATTTAATTAAAATAGAAATTGTTAAAAGTTTATTGTATGCATAAATTGAGCCTTTCAATAAACGTCAAACGTCTTTATTGAGACGAGAAGGTTGTCGATATCGTGTTGCCAAATGCCAATTTTTATTTATCGACAGAAGTCGATATCGACTCGAGAAACCAAATACGGCCCCTGCTCAATTTTATATGTGTCACTATATTTATTTCGTCATACATTTCTTCAAGCTCGGTTCGTTCTAATAATACATAACGCTCCTTTAATCCCTCATGGGACATAGGACGGAAACAGTTGCCCTCCAGCGGACTCTGTTTTGTGCGACAGCTTTCAGCTCTGACCGGGGCCGTATTTGGTTTCTCGAGTCGATGGATCGACTCGACAAAAAAAGCTTCTCGATTTTCTCTAAGTTTCATATTTGGCATTTCGACCAAATCGACACATAAGCGCTGCCATACAAAACCATCAAATTGTGTGAAATTGCTCCAAGTGCAGCAAACTACGTTTATTTAATTAAAATAAAAATTGTTAAAAGCTTATTGTATGCCTAAATTGAGCTTTTTAATAAACGTCAAACGTCTTTATCGACACGTAAAGAGACGATAACGTGGTCGATATCGTGTTGCCAAATGCCAATTTTTATTTATCGACAGAAGTCGATATCGACTCGAGAAACCAAATACGGCCCCTGATCTCCCAGTTGTGGCGGCCTCTGTTAATAGGGTTCTCCTCCAAGTTGTTCTAGGCTCTAATGCGTCATTTGTTTTGGTTAACTCGTACAAAACTAAATATTCCTTTAAGGATTCTCCTTTTGAACATTTTGAGCTGATTCTATAGTTTGGTCAATATCCAAGCCTTAGACCCGTGGCATAAAACTGGCCGGATTAAGGTCGATTCGCACTTTACGGAACGGCAACGGCACGTGAATTTTGTTGTCGATTCGCACTTAAACATAACGTCAACCTTACGTGAATTTTGCGGTTCAGTCTAAGAAAAATTAGATAGAGTATCTTCGTATTCCGTATTTCTAATTTAAATTGTTATTTGGAGTGCCAAAATTTAATAATAAAACGTTAGCAATGCTCGCATTAATTTTGGAAGAGGAAAGAATTTGCGACATATACAGCTCCTCATATTGCCGAACCTTTTCAATCAATTTTTCGTCATCCATGATAAATTAGTTTAATCAAAAAAGATAAATACTTGAAAAAATCGAAATGCTTCCGTTAACTACGTTCACATTCGACAGAATAGGTCAGTAAGGTCAAGGCACGTCACGTCAAAATATAGTTTCAAACTAATCTTAACGTTCCGTTACGTTGATGGTCCGTGACGTTGCCTATTATGTGAACGCGTAGTGTAACGTTCCGTAAAGTCAGAATCGGCCTTTAATATTTTATATACTCTCACTTTGCATTGTCTTCAGATTTCTTGGTTCTTTAGGATAAGGACTGGTGCGAAATAGATTTTATTCGCGGCTAAGATGCGTCTATCAATGTCGTTCTTTATCTTATTTTTTGCTCTAAGCATTGTGCCTAAATATACATATGTAGTTATCTACAATTTCCATTTTATGATCGTCAAGATTTATGCTTCGTCCTATAATCCAGTCAAATTGTGTTTTTACCAGGAAAGTTTTGCGTGGTTCTCGGGGCGGGGTCGGATGTAGGACTTGTAGATTGTAGTCCGCACTGCAAGAAGGAGGATCTTGAATATCATATGGAATCCCAGGCAGGTTTGGCGACTTGGAATACCACCGGGATCCGGTCCTCTCGTAACTGCCCCTTCCACCAATTCCGTTGCCGAGCCGATCTCATCTATTTCGGGATCGATAAGTTCTGGCCGTCCTGGTCTTCGCCATCCTTCCAGTAGAAGGTTGGCCTTCCTCGTTGTTGTATCCCACAACAGAAGACTGCAAGCAGCTTCCTCTTCACTCATACGAGCTAGATATCCTAAATAACTTCTTCCACGACGCGATAGCAATCATAGATGTCGTCATTGCAGAGTCTCTGGAATCGTTCCTACACATAGGTGTCTACAATTCTCCGGCCAAGAATTATGTATTCAGCAAAGTGGTGGTGGTGTCTACGTAAGCCCATATTTAGGTATACATGTGGCCGGTTGTACCTCTTGCTATTTTGCATCAGCTTCGCCAATGTCAAGGCAGGCCAAATAGTCCCCTCGCCGGTCTAGACAATATTCCGCAAATCTTTCCTTTGCATTAATACTTTCAGTTAATCTTTATAATTATTGTCAATTATCTAAGTTCTACTGTGACTATGTTTTCATAGGCGTCTTTGGAATCTATAAAAAGTTGTTTAATTGGGTTTTTGAAACTCTAGATATTTTTCCATCGCCTATGTTGAATTTCCTGAGATGAGGCAACAGTGAAACGATGATCATAAATGGGGTTATGTCCTATACAGACAGTGCTCTTAATGAGCATTCGCTAAATGAGAATTAACGCTTAAGAAATGAATGGTAGTTGGAGGATATATTTTAGTTACAGTTTCTTAGAATATATTGTGCTCGAATGCTCATTAAGAGCGCTGTCTGTCCAAGGTATAAGAGAACAATTCCAAATTGTGAATTGGGTCATTTTTTTCTTTTAGAGAGGCAACGGGTCCAAGGAGTGACGCGACCGCATCTTGGACCTATTGTATTCTTAGCAGACCCTATGCCTCAGATATGCATGCTTCTTCCTTTGTGCCTTCTTAAAGGCAGAGCTTACAGGTGGAATCGGCCTCGCAGGTGGAATAACGCCGGCGTCTTGCGAGACTTGCAGTATTCTGTGTATTTCATCGGAGTCTTAACGTATAGATAGAACGATTTGGGACCGATAAAACAGTGTCAGGGCCCCTTTTCCGTCCCAGGACCCATGTAAGGGTGAACCGATTGAGAGTATCCAGCACATAAAGAACCCATTACAAGACTTTCATTTCCTCCCATTCCCGCTTAGTTGTCAGATAGGATAAAATAGCGCTTGTTAGCGTAGGCCTTTCTTAGGTTTTCATAGGTGCATGTTAATATATAGCATACACCTCTGCTTGAAAGACAGTAGCTAGAGCGCCAAAGCCAAAAACTCTTTTAAACCTTGAGCGTTCACGCCAGATCTCTATACCCAAACCTGCCTCTGCCTCGGGGCCGTCGGTTTACCATATGAATTCACACCGTAGGATCTTAAGGAAAACACGGTATAGTCTATCTTGTATTTTATGTTCATGAAAAGAGGATTAAACTTTGATATCTTTGCAGGCATGCAATAAAATAGCATTCCCCTTCTGGAATCTCTTCGCTAATACTAATTATTTGTAGAATGTTCCTGCTGAAGACCATCGATCAGCTGACCTTTGTTCGGAAGCATTTAATTCGACACGATTCTTGCGGCCCCAATCGAGTGAGTTCAATGTCCTTGTTTATTGAGTTGCACATGAGTTCGTGATCGTCAAAACAACTTGTCTTGTATTATCGAAGCCGTATTAGTAACGCAGAGTATCGTCATTAGTGAAGCTGTGAAGTGGGCTGGAGGGAATTGAGAGTAGGTCATTTATAAAGATACGAAAAAAGCAAGTGATAAAATTGACCCCTGTGGGACTCTATCAAAAGCCTTGGAGATATCTAGAGCAACCCGACTAGATTCTCCAATCGATGTTGCGACGGCTGAAGTGTTCTGTAAGGCAAACTAAAAATCGCCAGTGGACCTTTTCTGTGTACTGTTTATCGTTTATAATTAGATTGGATTCTAGATATCCAATAAGCTTTTTACTGACTATCGCGTCTTCATGGTTTTGTAGCGAATGGACCTAATTGCTATTGGGCGGTAGTTGGAGGAATTGTTGGAGTCAGCTTTTCGGTATAAGTTGAACATGTGCCATTTTCCAAGAGTCTGTATAAACTCCGGAGAAGTATGATAGGGCAGAAAGTTTTTGCCAAAGGTGAGACGCATTTCCTTAAGATGATAGAGGGTGTATTGTCGGGTTCAGTGGATTTGTTGGCATCGACTTTGGTGCGCTCGGGTTAAGCTGGCGAGATGCATTATTAGAGCTACTAATATCTCCTTCACGGCCTAAGAATAATTCAGTTAATTTTGAAAATCAACATCTTGATTTCTTAAACAAATAAAACAAAAGTTAATAATATTGGTCGTTACTTATCTTATAAGAATCCTCTTTATTGTCTTGTTAAACTACTAGTTTGTAATTTCTACACTATTAATATATCGCTGGTTTGCGAGAATAGTGACGTTTTTATAAATTACTCGAGAATGTTTTGTCTCAAATGAATAATGACGATATAACTTTCTAACGATAGTTGACGCGAAATCGGCGTTGCGTGTCTGTTTACTATAAATGATTAAAGATTGTTGGTTGGTATATTTTAGTTGGTTGATTTGGTATATTTAGTTTAATTTTAAAGAATTTTGAATTGCGTCGTTGTTCTCGCAAACCAGCGATATATTTAACCGGAAAACTGTAATACCCGCATTTAGCTAGCACGTACACTTAAAAACCCAACGGCAAATTTACCACCAAAAAAATATTTACTTCAGTACTAAAAACCTATCAAATGCACTTGCAAAAATTCAAAAATTACAATAAAGCTTTATCTGGCACTACTGTACTGACCTACTTTTCATCGCAGCAAAAAGGCTGCGAAACATAACTTTTCTTTCGAAGATTTTCGCATATATTTCTCAGTACAGTAGTGAGTGTGCGTACATATTTCACGGCCCGCGGCTCGGGTTGTTGGCTAGAGTAACTTCCGATTTCCTGAAGAATTTCCTTTTGTTTTTTCGGCTAAAATAATTCAATTACAAAACAAAAAAAAACTTTAATGGTGTAATTAAAAAAAGTGTTATCTCGTTTGAAATATGATGTTACTAATTATTGAAGGTAAAGTGCTCTTGTGCTAAGGAAAATCAGTGTGTTACAAAAAAAAGTTCTCTAAATTGGTGGAGTCTGTGTGTGGAATGCGGGGAATTCGGCGACATTGAGCCAAAAATTCCCCCGACCCAATTCTGTTAAAAAGGGGGTGGAAGTGGGTGTGCGAAGGTTTCATGTTTGCGCTTGAGATAATAAAATAATTGTTTAATTCGTGATTTTATATTTTCGTGTCATGCATATAACTTTTTTTTAACTTTCTCCATTTTTTAATGATCATTTTCTTGGCTGTGTTCAAATAAATATAATGATAGCAAAGTACGATTGTGGAGATTGTTTTAAAAAATGTTACCGAAGAAAGTTTTTTTGCAGTGTACATGTACTTGCTCAGGTGTGACGGAAACGGATACTCTCTTTATATATTTTGCAAGTTAAGAGAAAGATGTAACTGAGATGGCGCGATTTCTAAGAATTTTTACTGTAGTACTGCCAGGTTCTAATTTATAATTTGTTGTTAAAAAAATTTATATTAAATAACTAATTTTCATTTTTAAAATTAATGAAAATATTTATTGAATAGGGAAATTACAAGGAGAAAATACTGTAGAAAAATTATTCTTATTTAATTTATGATATAAATTTTTCGCCAAATACCCATTTACTGAAATACATTTAGTACACTGACAATTCGCCGCGCAAATTCGCTTCATATAAATAGTACCAGAATCCAAAATTTGCCAAGGAAAACGTCAAATCTTAATGATGGTACTAAAATGGAGGCCTACGTTCTAAAATTGCAATTTTCGTGTTGTGTCTGTCGATTATTAGCTTTATAAAATATATTAAATTTGTTTATATTATTGAAAATAGTAAGTGATAATTATATTTGAATACAGGTTTTATTGTAGAAAATTTAAATTTAATCGGAGCAAATTGACTGTAAAAAATTTATATTTTTTTTTATTTGAAAAAGTGTCAGTGAAGAAAAGTGACGGAGAATTTTTTTTTAAATCGGGGTTTTGCTAGCAAAATTTTTTACGTGAGAATGTTGGGCTATAAGTAAACTTAAATGATATCTTAATAAAAATATAAGAAAAACTACTTTTTCTTTAGGTAATTAATGTATTCAAATTGAAATATTGTCGCGCAAAAGTTTGATCGATTTGTTTTTGTTCCCCAACTGAAAATGATGAGACCTTTTACTTTTAAAACACACTTTTTTCTTCTGATTTTTTTCCTTCTGCTTGCTCGCTGTAATATCGTTGCTGCCACGGGAACTAAAATTAGCCCCATAGGAAGACACCCGCCGCAAAATATTGTGAAGAGTCGCAATGACCGAAAAAATGAAATGAAAAAAAAGAAAAAAAATCTACTCATGTGTTTAAGTGAAGATGAGAGTTGATATTCCAAAAATAAAAATTTTCATTCCCTCATGGTGCTTTAAATTTATATATTTATATTTTTTTCCCACACATGCTGTGGAAGCTTTCACTTCCCCCATTAAAGATTGTGCATCTCTGCCGTAATTGAATGTAAAATTTCCTTTATAGTTTTATTTTCCAACGTGAAATGCATTTTTTAGTGACCTTGAATCGTGCTAATCTAATAAGCAACAACGGTGTGAAATAATGCGCCTTCAATAAACGCAAATAAATATATTTAAAAAAAAAAATAAAACAGCAGTGTCACACTGAATATTATGTGACCGATTAATTAACTGGTCTGGTCTCTATCAAGGCGAGATTATGTAACATCCACCAGCCATTATGATGATAACTCTGCTATCAGCAGAACGGTGACATCGACATGGGAGCACCATGTAAAAAAAAACAAATTTTTTTACCGGCTGCTGATTATGTAGTCATATGGAAATGATTCATGCCAGACTTGGTGGCTGCCCCACAATATTCTGCATCTGCTGGACTTTAAGTTTAGTTTTGATGTTGTTCGTTGCCCTCTTTGCATTGGTATAAATAATTTATAATCGTGCCTGATGGCGGCGAGTACAATTCAGTACGCGGCACTACAAAACACTATGTGTTGCTGGGGATGATAATGGGGAGGAGCCCCCTATCTGTTTTCACTGTTGTTTGTTGGGCATACATGTTTACATTTGCTTTGTTTATCGAGTTTGCGTACTTGACATGTTTTCTTATTCTTTCAACGTAAAGAATTCCCAATATCTGTGCTTCATTTTAAATGGAATATATATTTTTGTCAATTTCTAGTTGTAATTTTTTCTTAACTGGTAAGAGACGTGCATTTAAACTGTTTTCTTATTTATCTTTGATTATAGGCATTATAAAAATTCGTTATCTTGTTTTGAATCTATTCCTACTTTCGGTATAGTGTGTTTTATTAGATGAACTCGAATAGTCTTTGTTGGCTTTTAGTAAAAGTGCGTGTGCTATGCTGTTTCGGTTGCTATTAGGAGTATTAGTAATTTAAGTAAAGAATTGTACTACTTTAAATTCATGTTCCTTGATCTTAATTATGGAAGTAATGTTCCATTGTCCCGTAGACAAAATAAGGATATACATTGTTCTACTTTCATTGATCTGCAGCCCCAGTGATTGTGCCGCGTAGTGGGCGATTATATCTCTTGCGGTTAAACTTGAATCGCGGATCAGTTTCTCCAATGTCAAGTTGATGAAAAAGCAGGTCAGACAGCCCCCTTGCTGGATTTCATTGTAGAAGTTGATTGGTCTGGACTGTATTCCGGATATATTTACCTCATCTCGTATTGGTCAGGATCGACCTATACTCAATGACAGTCCAAATCGAGCCTTGGTCTTCTCTAGGGCATTTCGCCAAGTTTGATATCATGTCCACCGTTCCGAATGTTGAGCATTATTGCCTCTGGGTCAGCCGTCATCGATTCGATCTATCTCCTCTTGGGTCTGGTGGTGTATTTTCCGAAATTTCTGCTATCGTGAGCCGTTTTGGAGTACAGTTGTCCTCCATGCGGAGGGGGGCGTGGACAGCTAGTCTAAGTCTGTTTATTTTTATAAAGGTTGAGAGTTATCGTCAAAAAAGTCTTGCAACTGGCTGTTGTATCTGCTTCTTGTCACATTCCATCCTCTCTCGTTGGTACTAGTATGCACCTAAAAACATATTTAAGAAATAGTAACCGCAATTCTTGGTAAAGCTACTGGAAAAAATGAATTGTTGAAAGCCGACTCAAACCTCATAGCAGCTACGCTACATTCAATTCTGCAACTAGCATGGAACACCTGTACCTTTCCGGGGGATTGGACGGAAGGTATTATAGTCAAAATTCCAAGAAATGTAATTAATTTAAAGTAATTGGGCCTTATTGTGAGAGTCACGTGGCATTGCAAGTCACGTGACACTCAAGGAATGATATTCCCTGAGTCGACTTAGAGACATCTCTCATTCAAACTTGCCAACCGTCAGTTGCATGGGACATTCCCAGAGTGGAATGAAGTGAGTTTACTGCGTTTCCACTCTGGGAATTCCTCTACGAAATTGAGGTGACAGCCAATCGAGAAATGTCATGTGAGTGATTCGACTTTCAGAATAAGCCCCATTATCAACATGAAATTTACGATTTACTTGTCAAACAAAAATAAAACTACTGGAAAGTGCGCCGTGGCGGATTTTTCATTAACTTATGTTTTCCATTTGGGTTTACACAGAGCGACACGCTGTGTCGGACACAATTCTCTTTCTGTGTCTAAATGGAAGGCACCCATAGACTATGAGAAAGCGTTCAACTCGGTTAATAGGAGCTTTAACGTGGATTGTCGGACAAAATAATGACGCTCTAGATAGCTGAACAGGTCCTTATGGTCTCGACTACGACCTCAAAAATATGTTAAACAATTTAGCAGGAGAAGGTAGTTCAGCAAGCTTAAGGCTAAATCCGATTAAAACTAAAGAAATACGGATAAATGCAAACACCATTGAACGCACACCGCTGAACAACCGTGATAAATTCTGTTACCTCGGTAACATCATTACGGAAAATGGTGAGACAGAAGAAGACGTTAGTTCCTAACTAAATAAAGCAAGAAGCGCATATTCATGCCTGTCTCGCATATGGGGATCAACGGAAATCTCAACTAACATCAAATTGCGGCTGTTCAACTGCAACGTTAAGGCAGTTCTTTTGTATGGTTGCTAACAATGGAAATTCATTCAATTCATTACAAGGCGCCTTCAAGTTTTCATTAACAAATACTTCCTCATTAACATATACTTACGTCGTATCCTAAAAATCCGCTGGAAAGATAGAATTAGCTTAATTTACATATCCGATGTTTTTCTGCCGCGCCACTTTTTTTTTTAAGATTTCAATCAATCAGAAACAATATGACGTGACCGAAATATAGGGGGTGGGCGAAATGAAGAACTATGGCCGGCCAAGAAAAGATAAATGACGAAATCAGGCGAATGGAATTGGCCACACCTTGCGACTCTAAAGGCCCGTCCTCACTACGCGGACTTAGAATCCACGCGCTTTTGGTCGTACGGCCAGCCAAAAGCGCGCGTGATCTTTTAATTTTCTGAGTCATGAGTGAGAAAAAATCAATTCTCATTTGAAACGGCGTACGCGCTTTTGAAAAGCTCATAGTGTGTGGACGCACAATGTACCTTTTTAACCACAGCCTTTTGTCCGCGTTGTTTGGCCGCACGGCCTTTACCATGGACAAAGTCGTAAAAAAGTCGTAAAAAAGTCATAAAACTCTATATGAAAAAAAAGGCAAAAGCGCGTACGACCCAAGACCGCGTAGTGTGGCCACACCATAAAACGAGAATCCTGTCAAACAGGTCCTTGACTGGAACCCGCAAGGAACTCGTCGAGTTGAAAGATCTAGATCAACGCGGAGGGGAAGAACCTTATTTGCCTTATATAGGACACAACTGGGAGATCCTAGACGGAGCTGAGAGCTGGGCAACTGTTTCCACCCTATGACCTACGGCGAATTAAAGGAGCAAACGAAGAAGATTCGTCTAGTTATCTCTTTTCTTCGTTTCTTTTTGTAATTGTAGACCCAAGGCAGACTGTTTTATCGATTAGTTCGAATACTTCTCATTCTAAATCTACCAGCTCCTTTGCCGCTTTTTTTAACTCAACATAAGCTTCTTTTGGTTACAATAAGGACTTGCACATTCATGTCATCTGCAAATCCAACTAAAATTATACAGAGTATGTTGATACTGGCCCACTTCTCTTGACTGACGTTTTCCTAATGACCGATTCTAGGGCTATGTTAAAAAGCATTGGGTCCAATCCATCCTTTTCTTTACTTTTGCCAGTGAGCTTTTGGTCAGCCGTACCAGCTTTCAGGGTACTTATAATTCCGATAAGGATCACCCTCTCTTTTTATAGAGTTATATGCCTTTTGGACATCTACAACTACCTGCATATATCTTTCCCAGGTTTTCTCAAGAATTTGCTTTAAGATCAGCAGCTGGTCCGATGTTGACCCCTTTGTCCTAAAACCAGGTTGATATTTCCTATAAGGCTTTCTGCAGGTTCTAATTTTTGTGTCACAAAAATTATGAAGGTTTTGAAACTGATGTTGAGAAGTGAAATGTCTCTGTTTTACAGGTTAACGTTAACGTCGACGAGTGAATGTCCGGTGCGTGAACAAACATTCATACATCTCCAAAAAACACTGAGCGACGGGCAACGGTCCGTTATAAATAAACGGACTGTTGCCTGTTGCCGGTAGGCCGCTTAAGTTTAAAATTGGCATAGGACGAATTGCCTGTATAAGCAGATTCGGATTCTCTCTCAAATCTGTAAGGCAGAAGCAATAGTGGATATTCTAATAGTAATAAAAATCAAAACTAAAATTATTTTCATCGGTTTCTTCACCTTCATTTTGCGTTATTGGGGACAATCACTTTACATTGATTATTTTATGGGCTGTATTTTCTATCAAGTACTGCCATTAAATGTTTTTAACTCCCCTTATACTAACTAATTTAACTCCCCTTATACAACCAACTTATTTCACGTATTTCTAGTACTGCTATTTGTATTTTAGTATTTAATGTTTGAATTTCTTTAAATCACACAAACCAGCTTGTGAAAATAATAAAATAATGCTTTATATGTAATCGTGTTTTCCTGGCACTTACAAAGGCTATATTTACACCTTCACGCAGCAATCATAATGACTTCTAATATCTTTCATGTTTGCCTTAATGATTGATTTTCTGCGAAGTATGTCTCCTAGTCAGAACAGATATAACGTATAAGACCCAGTTGAAAGGAAAAGTTGTTTGCATTTTAATCTTGGCTGTTGATGGAGTCGTATTTATGACGAATATATTTCGGTTAAACAAATTGGAGCTTAACTCTCTGAATGCCGATGCAGACACGAGTATTTCTTTAACTGTTGTCGTACGGGTTTTACAACATACTCCTGGCACACGCGGATCCTCTTACACTGCGAGGATCTTTCTTATTCTTACAATGAGAAACAATTTAAAAATTGTGAAATATACCTTTTTTCTTCTGCATTTCAATGTATTCATGCATTTATACGGTGCAGGTTACCCAATCGGCTTCAGGAGACGCCAAAAACTGCGGTAACACTGCAAATGAGCGTGCATTGAATTTGGAAACAAAGTCCGAGTCGTGTTCTTAAGTTTTATGTGACGTTTTTGGACTCGTTATTACGGAAAACAGCAGTAATTTAAAAATCTGACTTAATATTTATTCTTTATTTCTCTTCAAGTATGTAACTCCCCATAACACGGTTTTTTCATCTTTTCGCTATTAAACTCAACTACCAAGTTTTAGTCGAGTATTTATTAATTATTTTATTTCTAAATCAAACCAGTCCTTCTTTTGGTTTCTTATATGTATGTAATGAAAAATATTCAAATTGTAATAAAACTTCATAATTTATTAAAATAAAACTTATTCTGAAAAGTCGACCTGACGTTCCATTTCGACAATCAACAAAAGCAGTGCCACTTTGTGAACTGCACTTCGCATGTTTCTCTAACCTTCTGAGTTGCAGAACTTTCTGCAACTCGTTGACTTTCCGACATCTGAGTTGCAGTATGATATTTTCGAACTCACTCTACCCCGAACTTGATCTTGCGTCAGTTATTTTACTTCTGTCCACGTCTTTCCGCATCTATTTTTCTGGTGGTTTCTTGACTTTATACCCCTTTTCTTCCTATGACTGTGTAGGACTTCCCAAGATAGAGCATCATAACATCTCCACAATGTGTGACCAATTCATTTCTACTTTCTTCTCTTTATTTTTGTGTCCACAGACTCTTGTTTGGTTAAATTCACGAGATATAACTCGGGTTATAATGTCCTAGGTCAGACATATAACTCTTAAATATTCATTGATAAAAACTTGTATTTTATTTATATATTGTATTTTATTATTTATATTGATTTGCTGATCACGTTTTACTAATTATAAGACTGACTTCACATCCACGTTTTGAATATGTGAGTTTCTGCATAATTGAGAAGGTTCTGAACTTTTTTTATTCAACTTTATATTTTTTATGTGAAAATCTTCAGGCGTCACCATTTATAATACCAGTCCGTCATTGCGTTCCCATCATGGTGTAATGTCTAGTAAAAAGCTAGCTTAGCTCGAAGGATAGAAAAAGGAAGGGGTAGGGCAAGTGAAGCCTGGGGCTGGAAGAGGAGGATGCAATGAACTTTGCGTTTGAACTCTTGTATGTTTTATGAGTTCGGCAATGGCCAGCTCAAGAGCAATCGCAATATTTGCCCTTTAGCGATTTCATAGCTGCATTTGTCGGAAAACTGCATCGCTAATGGAAGAACTGATGGAATATCCGCCTCAAACAAATCGCCACATCAGCGCTAGGTAGTGCTATCATTCAATATTTTGCTCGCGCATGTGTTGTCTGTGATTATTGACATTCAGCTCTGCTCCTTCCTTTGAGTGTGGTCAGCGTTGTGCTTACACATGTCCGTAACCTAACTGCTCTATCCCCCTTCGATTGCTATGCTCTTACTTCGAGGAATCGGTGGAAAGTACCCGAATATAATCGAAAGAAAATTACTCAATAAGTACTTTTTACTCGTTCAAACGTACTCGATTACAGCTCCGTGAAGTTAGCCGGGGAAAATCCCGGCTGGGGGGTAAAACGGCCTAATCGATTGTCCATCGTTAGACCACATTTTACCCCCAAACGGTTACGTTTTACCCCCCCCCCCAATTTTTTTTATTAACAAAAACTTTTTTCCCGGCTAACTTCACAAGCTTTCCCGGCTAGGGAAAAAAAATTTTTTTTTTTCAAAAAAAAATTATTAATAATTTTTTTTTTCAAAAAAAATAAAGGGGTTGAAGATAAGGGTTGGAAAAAGTTTTACCCTTTTCAGATTAACCCCCACGAGATTTTACCTACCCTCAGTTTGGTAATTCCACCCCTCTGAACTTAGCCGGGATCGAGCTTGTACTTAGAAAAATCCCGGCTAACTTCACATTGTCGAAAAAATGGGAGGGGTTGAAGATAAGGGTTGGAAAACGTTTTACCCATTTCAGATTAACCCCCACGAAATTTTACCTACCCTCAGTTTGGTTATTCCACCCCTCTGAAGTTAGCCGGGATCGAGCTTGTACTTAGAAAAATCCCGGCTAACTTCACATTGTCGAAAAAATCGTCGACTACAGTAAGGAAACTTTTTTTTAAACAATTGCTCATATTGCGATATTGTTTGAGCATTTTCGTGTTGGAAGTCGAAACGCTGTTTTTCGGTTTCTTCAGCATTCATTTTCCAAATTGGGGTAATTAAATTAGCACCTAAAACAAAGATAAGTCCTGTAGGATAGAAAAATTATATTTAAATCATTCAGGTTTTTCAATTTTTTTCTTATCACGTCCACTTGTCACTTTGATTTTTAGGTTGTGTTCCAAGTCGGAACGCGCCGCCGACACCGCAACATCATGTCAGTGAAAAGTCGCCACATACCACGAAGCCAATTTCCGCGCCTGTTTCTGTCAGTAGCTTTATAGTCGCCCGCAATGGGCGATGTTTATATAAAGTTCTTTCTGTTGAATCTGTCCCGCATAGCCGCGAGTAGACGCTCATGTAGCGAAAGCGCGAAGGCTCTCGAATACGCTTCCAGTGGACGACCAGCGTAAAAGTTATTTGCGACTTTAAACGCAAAGACGAAAGGTACACCTTAAACATAATTTATGATATTTCTTTTCTCTTTTCTACAAGTTGAATTATACGAAAAAAATCATGCTTTCATTGAGGATCTATGGTCACTAGAGAGTCCTTCCCGGGATTTCCCGGGAAATCGAAAGAAAATGTATTTCCAGTTTCCCGGGAAAAAAACTAAATTTCCCGGGAAAAAATTTATTGTTTCAAATCGCAAATTTTCTTGGAAAAATCTTGAAAACACTAACTGTTTCAAGGTTTTAAATTTAAAATAAGTAACTGTTATATCAAAATCCTTGTTTTCTATATAAAGCTAGCTGGAACCCGGTACGCCTTGCTGCACCCATCATAGCGAAATAAAATAAATTGTAAAAAAATATTTGGCAACGAAGATTTCCTATCCACGTAAGCGCCAAATAGAAGCATTCACTGATGCATGAAGAAGCTATCCTTGTGTATCTTAGAAGTGCTTCCCTTCCGTATCCCTACCCATATCATTTTTAACATTGCATGTCATTAGCAAGAAGCAGTTTGTTCGATTTTCTTCTAATTAGCTTCCTGCGAAGCTATTTTGAAGTTTTAAGTTTTGCAAGCAGAGATCCAGGGAATCTCTCAAAACAAAAAAATTACCAACAAAGTTGAGAATGACTTATTTGTAGCCATATGCACAGGAAAATCTTCCAAAATGCTTCTGAAGCGCGACCAGGAAGCACTTCTAATTTGATTCCAGAGGAAGCGGCTTCCACTTTTCCCGCTGGGGTGAATGAGAAGGGGAATTTCTCATAGTTTTCGCAGACCCCGGAGTGCGATGTTATAATTGTGTTAGTGTAATGGATCGGTGAGTCTGGCAAATTTTTTGGCTCAAAAGTGAGGAGATATATGATGTATGACATATACTTCCCTGCGACCCCTTTTCTAAAAAACCGGTTTGTGTACAGAGGTAATATACGAAATGATGGATAGTGTCACTTGCATCATTGCCATTGGAACTGCAGAACATCACAGTTGCTTTTTTTTGAAATTTTAAAGGAAGATAATATTGGCACAACTTATCCATCTGGATCGGACGGGACCAATCATATTTTGAATTAAATTTACTTGTATCTTTTCTTAAATGAGTTTTTCATTTTTTTTCAACAGTAATTGTTCCTCCTAATTTCCATTTCACTCCTTATTCCTAATAGGTTTCATTTTTCCCGGGTTCCCGGGAATCCCGGGAAAAATGAACTTATTTTCCCGTTTCCCGGGAACAAAAATCATCCGGGAAACATGACTCTCTAATGGTCACTCATAGATAATTGCAAAAGCAGCCCTTTCCTATTTAACTCTTCATGAGAATCAGTCATCAGCTTATTTTCAATTTTGAAATTTATGTTTTTGTAAAGAAACTATAAAATTTCGCCCGCAATGGGCGATGTTTATATAAAATTCTTTCTGTTGAATCTGTCCTGCATAGCCGCGAGTAGACGCTCATGTAGCGAAAGCGCGAAGGCTCTCGAATACGCTTCCAGTGGACGACCAGCGTAAAAGTTATTTGCGACTTTAAACGCAAAGACGAAAGGTACACTTTAAATATAATTTATAATATTTCTTTTCGCTTTTCTACAAGTTGAATTATACGAAAAAAATCATGCTTTCATTGAGGATCTATGGTCACTAGAGAGTCCTTCCCGGGATTTCCCGGGAAATCGAAAGAAAATGTATTTCCAGTTTCCCGGGAAAAAAACTAAATTTCCCGGGAAAAAATTTATTGTTTCAAATCGCAAATTTTCTTGGAAAAATCTTGAAAACACTAACTGTTTCAAGGTTTTAAATTTAAAATAAGTAACTGTTATATCAAAATCTTTGTTTTCTATATAAAGCTAGCTGGAACCCGGTACGCCTTGCTGCACCCATCATAGCGAAATAAAATAAATAAAATAAAATATTTGGCAACGAAGATTTCCTATCCACGTAAGCGCCAAATAGAAGCATTCACTGATGCATGAAGAAGCTATCCTTCCCCGTGTTCTTTTAATGAACTGGGTTTTGAGAGCTTTTGAGAAGCTTTTGAGTTCCCATACAAAATCGAAGAACCAGAAGACCCAGATAAAACCTGGGTTTTCGATTTTGCATGGGAACTCAAAAGCTCTCAAAACCCAGTTCATTAAAAGAACACGGGGCTTGTGTATCTTAGAAGTGCTTCCCTTCCGTATCCCTACCCATATCATTTTTAACATTGCATGTCATTAGCAAGAAGCAGTTTGTTCGATTTTCTTCTAATTAGCTTCCTGCGAAGCTATTTTGAAGTTTTAAGTTTTGCAAGCAGAGATCCAGGGAATCTCTCAAAACAAAAAAATTACCAACAAAGTTGAGAATGACTTATTTGTAGCCATATGCACAGGAAAATCTTCCAAAATGCTTCTGAAGCGCGACCAGGAAGCACTTCTAATTTGATTCCAGAGGAAGCGGCTTCCACTTTTCCCGCTGGGGTGAATGAGAAGGGGAATTTCTCATAGTTTTCGCAGACCCCGGAGTGCGATGTTATAATTGTGTTAGTGTAATGGATCGGTGAGTCTGGCAAATTTTTTGGCTCAAAAGTGAGGAGATATATGATGTATGACATATACTTCCCTGCGACCCCTTTTCTAAAAAACCGGTTTGTGTACAGAGGTAATATACGAAATGATGGATAGTGTCACTTGCATCATTGCCATTGGAACTGCAGAACATCACAGTTGCTTTTTTTTGAAATTTTAAAGGAAGATAATATTGGCACAACTTATCCATCTGGATCGGACGGGACCAATCATATTTTGAATTAAATTTACTTGTATCTTTTCTTAAATGAGTTTTTCATTTTTTTTCAACAGTAATTGTTCCTCCTAATTTCCATTTCACTCCTTATTCCTAATAGGTTTCATTTTTCCCGGGTTCCCGGGAATCCCGGGAAAAATGAACTTATTTTCCCGTTTCCCGGGAACAAAAATCATCCGGGAAACATGACTCTCTAATGGTCACTCATAGATAATTGCAAAAGCAGCCCTTTCCTATTTAACTCTTCATGAGAGTCAGTCATCAGCTTATTTTCAATTTTGAAATTTATGTTTTTGTAAAGAAACTATAAAATTTCATTTTTATTAGACGGAATAGTGACAATATTCGCTTATTGAAATCACTTTTAGATAAGACCTAGAGCAAGAAACAGAGAGGTTCAGTTTTGAAAATTTCTCTAAAAATAAATATATTTTTCTTAAATCTTCTACTCAAGAAAAATGACTCTTCATACCCTTGCCATACTTTTTTAAGTTTTGTAATTTATCAACTTTAGAACTTCCATCACTGCTGTTCTACTTAGAATCGATTTGATTTACTGCCTCTCGTGCTACTTTCGCCAACAAACTTGAATATACTTACTTAATTGGTTACAATTTGGCAGCAAACTCATTTTCCGATAGTCGATAGGACAAATTCTTTATCTAGATCTAATAGGTTGAGCAACACAGGAATGTTTATTGATAGAATACTTACTTGCAAATATAATAGTGTTTGAGCGAAACTGTTTTGTAGATGGTCATGTTATATCAGGGTAGTGCGAATTTCTCATCGGATTATAGGGAAACTGTATATAGGAATACCGTGCTTATCCGTATATAAAACTGGTTAATAACTATCAGGAATGTATTATTAAATGGCGTAGATAACTTATTCAGAACATTTAGAAATTGTACAGATATAAAATAATACATCCTAAGGAGAGAAGTCGGCAAAGCTGCTACTGATTTGCATATTTGATGAAATATTGCGATTTATTTGCAATCCTTACACATCCAAGGCTAAAATACATATTTAAACACAACTTCTTAAATTTTATAATTTTTTTAAAGGGCAGGTATTGGGGTAACTTTTAACCTAATTACTGTTCTGGTCTTCAACGTTTCCAATAAATACGCAGGCAATTCATTCATTACATTTTTCTCATATTGCTGCGTATATGCTTCTGACAAATCGCCAAAATTACCTCCGTGCCTCTGACATTAAATTTTGTCGCATTTTTCTGCATGTAAAAGATTGCCACCCATTAATCTGTTAATGTACATATCTCCAAAAGTTTGCATCTCATCATATAACCTTGAACCAATTTTCCAATTTTATATGTATAGTTAAATATATTACTCTTTGTCCATTTTACGCGCCTGAAACAAAACATCAACAAGTAAGTTACGTCCGCATAGTCTCTATGACATAATCCGCACCACTAAGAATCCTTTTCTAGAGAAAATTTAAACCCCTTTAATCGCATTAAAAATGAATCGGTATTATAAAAGTTCTGTTTTTTTATATAGGAGCAAAAAAAAAGAGTCCACCTTTGTGTTCTTCGCTTTGCTTTTTAGTAATCTTTTAACATTCAACTTAAAATGTGGCTTTTGTAATGCTATTAAATAGAAAATGGTGAAAGAAACTGTGGTTCGATATTGAAAATTCCAAAATAAGTTGAGGTAGGCGCGAGCTACAATTGCCTGGTAGTAGTGAAGTTAAATTTTTTTAAACGAAAAAAATTGTTTAATGCCAACTCACTCAAGGCTAATTTATAACCTTCTATTATTCGCTCTAAAATGCATATCATTTTCAATCCACACATATAATAATGGATAAGAAGCAAAATTCATGTTATTATTATGTTCTACGTAATCTCGGTGTGTGTTTTTTTTATATATTTTTCATGAACAGCGCCCACCCACTTTACCGACAAGATTTTAAAAACGTCTTAGAAAAATTTGCCGTTGGCGGTTTTTGGATAAAATACAATAATTCAACTTTTCTCGCATGAGTGGACACTCTAAAATATCTTCGTGTTTTAATTGATAACTCAAACAAAGTTGCATTATTCAATTTTCTAAAAATAGCATAAATGTTTCTAGTGACAAGAAAAATTAGTTGCAATAACAACGCCATGAATATATTCGGCAAAGTTTGAACGCACGTTTTTAAAATTTTTTTTGTTTATTGTTTGCTTTTGTTGAATGGCCTATGCTAATAAAGATAATTTTTTAAAAAAAAAATATTGAATACAAGTTTAAAAATATATTTTTAAAATTTATGAATGTATTAATTTTTATTTTAAAATATTTGGCGCAAATGGCACGCAGCAAAGTGTATTTTTGAACGTTATCATTTACTGTAGATCTCTTCCTGATGTGAAAAATCGCATTTTTAAGGTGGAATTTTTCTTTTAATATTATATTATACATTCTTTGTGGATTAGTTGTATTATCTTTGCCTTGTGAATTTTCTTTTACATGATAAATCAATCAGATTGAATTAAAACTGTTGGTATACTTCTGAAAAATCACCTTTTATATCCTCACACTCGATTAAACGAAATCTGTTGTAAAAATTCGAGAGAAAATGTAAAGAAACGTAATGAAAATTTTATGTGAGTACTTCATATAAAAAAAAATTTCTTTTAAATGTTTATTTTTAAACTTGGTCTGTTTTTTTCGTCGCTCTCTCTTGTTTATATTGTTGCATTATTCGCGAATTAGAATAGTCATAGTAATTTTTTGAATATTCCCGCCAAAAGGAGGGCTAATTATGCTTCTTTACGATTCCTAGTCTAGATAAAAAGCTCAAGAAATTTAGAATAATTTCCACGAGTTCATTTACCTAATAGAATATATTACAAAAAGGAAGCCGATTGACAACTATGAATATACTTACGAATATATTTAAGAAAAAAATTATTAGCAAAATTATTTGTGTCCTTAAAATCGGTCATTGACACTTTCTCAGGCCATTGTTAATTAGATGAAATTTTTCAAGAAGAAAAAAAATTAGTTTCTAAAGACAAACAATTTTCAATCGTTATTTTTAATGGAATTAAGTTTTGACGTAATGCTTCACTGAGTCGAAGATCGTGAGGCTAATAACCTACCTACATAGAGGAGGAAATTCACCTTGAACGAAAAAACAACAGGAAAATAATTTTGCTCTAAATATTATAGAGAAATAATAACTAAAGAATTTTATCCTTAAAATACCACCCGTTTTAGGAATTATTTACAAAATATTAATTAAATCCTTTAATTTGTTTGGTCTTACAATTTTTTACATCATCAATTGTGTTGTGGACGTTCTCTTCCAAAATTTTGTACCATAATTAATTATTTATAATGTCTTAAGTCATTTCTAATTAATTTTACGGATAGAAGTAATGCGTGCTGGAAATATGCTTAAATATCCACAAATAATTCCAATGGATTTTTTCATGCTTTTCCTCCTGCAAGTAACATTAATCATAAAATAATAAGAGAAATGTTAAGAAATTTTATGCGATTGTCGTTTTATCAAATTTGTGTATATTTAGAATTTAATCGCTCAAGTCTGATTCAAGCTTCTTGTTTTTTTTAATCTTAGATTCTTTTGGATATTTTGGCACTGATTTCTAAACCTTATTTGTGACTTAGATTTTATAAAGGAAGTCAAAGTTCTCATCTCCAGTAGCAAAAAGCACCTAAAAATCAAAAACACACTATTTGATTGCTTGGCCTTCTGCTTCGTAGACTAGGTAGTCCGAATAAGGCATCCCCCTGGCTTAACCGGTTAATAATAGGGTACCAAAGTTCCGCTTTTAGTACAAGAGCTGGCTGCAAAAAACGTGACATATCGAGAAACAGGATGAAATATTTTTGAAAAGTTATTACTCATAGCAACCATAAAAAAAATGTTGGTTGCCTGGGCGGAAGTGGTGCACAAGTTTGGAATGTGCGTTTTCCGGATAATTTTTAGGGGTACTCCTTGACCTATCGAGAAACAGCTTCAAACTATAACCAAATTAAAGTGTGAACATTTTTATATTAGAAAACACAGGTGTGCCAGGTCTGGGCCGGTGCCAAGTGCCTGGCACACCACTTCTTAAACGTTAATTACTTCTATACTGCTTATCGTAGAGCAACATAATTGGGCTTGTTTTTTAGGTAATTGTGTATTCTTTTATTTGCTATAAAAAACGGAAAGTTTAGTGACTCCATTTCGGAGCCTTTTCGATATTTTCCTTCTGAGCGGTCCAAAAAATTTCGTTTTTTAGCATTTTTCTCAGAAAAATGCATTATTAACGGTACTCTTAAGTTTCTGATGCGCTAAACCATTCTCTAAAATAGTTCCATACACAAGATTGGTCTAGGACAGGGGTGGGCAACCTTTTTATAAGATGGGCCAGAATAAATGTTACGTTTTTCCCGCGGGCCGTAGTAGTCAAGTGGCACCTTCTTGTGACCTGTAATTTTTTTAGAGTTGAGCCGGACTTACACGAGGCAGTATCCTTACACGATGGTAAATTTTACTAAGGCCTCAATTTTTTTAAATGTCTCGGTTCAAAAATAATGTCCTACTGGTATATGAGTGTGAATCGAGATAAAGGAGGCGAGGTGTGATTGTAATTATACGTAGTGGAGAGACAAGAGATTCTTCTTTCTTACTTCTTGTGAGGCAGTGAAATTTCCAACTTGAAATGAGGCGAGGCAAGATTGTAAATACGTACTGGAGAGAGTTTTCTTACGTTTTTTGCGGTAGCAAGAGTTCCAACTTGAAATTAGGTGAGGTGAGATTGTAAAATATACATTGTGGAGGCATAGGTTTCTTACTTACTCTGAGGCAGTTTAATGCATATAAGCTTTTTTCTTTAATTTGCTGGTTTTTGTCATTTTGACGGTGCAATGGTCCCTCGCCTAATTTGAAGTATGAAATTGTACTGGCTCAAAAGAAAAAAAGGCACCTCTTACCAACTCATTTTATAATCGTGTCCTACCCAACACTAAATGTTTAATCTGCATTTGAAGTGAGTCTGACAAATTTTCCAGTGGCAGTTCCTCTTTGGAAGCAAATGAAGCACTGCTTCCCTTGACCAAATAGGCAACTTCATAAAAATTAATTTAAATATATTAAGATTAATCAGAAGAAAAATCTTAATATTATTTCCTCTTCTGGAAACATTCAGGAAACAGTATACAAAGAGTAGCACAACGTAGGGAAGCCAGGGCCGGCCCAGCCATTTATTCGACCGAAGCGAACGTGGTCCTGGCGCCCTCCGACGATTTTTAGTTTTTAAAAACTTCTCTTCACTAGCTACTGTCACTGGCAGCTTCCTTAGCTACGAAGATATTTGGGAAAATATCAGTGAAGCGATTTCGAGTTATAAAATCAAAACTTAATTCAGGACAAGTAATAATATCCTGCCAAAATAATAATATCCTGCAGGAGTTCATCTCCATTGATGTCGCATTGGTTCTCATCGGTCAGAACTGACTCAAGTTCCTTGCATTGTTTTTCAAGAACGTTTTTTTTTAAATTTTGTTTGATGTCATACAAAAAATTTAAATATTTACTATGACTTTCCATCAACTGAAACCTCTCTTGTATGGAATTAATTGCTGTGTCTAGGACTACATAAAAATAATAATTTTGAACGACTCGATTCCTGATTGTACAGGGAATTTTAGATTTTGCGTTCCCGCTTACGGAATCACACAAGGAAAACGTCCTTCAACCTCATCCTGGCGTCCCAAGCGGCCGCGGGGTTCGCTTGTTAGTACAGTACAGCTGGACTGGAAAATCGGGGTATGCGCCCAAAAATTCTTGGAAGGATGATTTTTCATAAATCGTTAATGGAGCATAAAAGAAGCTTAATTCTAAATTTGAGGGAAATTTCGAGTGGACGTTTTTTGGAAAACTCAAAAAAATTTTGAAAAACGTTTTTCTCTGAATCTACGCATTTTAGAGAAAAGTTGTTCAAACAAAAAATGTAGAGGACATTGTTACCTACAATTTGTTTCATAGAGGTCAGGCTGTACAACTTGAAATACAGAAGCTAGGTGGCGCCAAAGTTTCCAAAAAAGTGTTTTTTCGGTTTTTGTCCCAGAAAAAATTGTTTTTTTACAAAAGTGTAAATCAGTAAATTGTTCCTCTTAAAAATGTCTACAATATTTATTTAAACTTTTTTCCCTCCGACTTACCGTTCCAAAGTTATAGGCAGTAAATGCTACGCTGCGTAGTTAACCGTGCTATTGTTGCTAAGAAGCGTCCATTTTTCAGTTGCTATGCGAGTTTTCGAGAGTGTAAGCGTCAAAACTTTGCTCTTGTAAAATGAGTGTGTGTTTTGTTTGTAAAAAGATTGTACTCAAATTAACCTGTGTGCCGTCTTCAGAGCACAATTCTCACACTTCAGCACGCTATAACTTTAGAACGGTAAGTCGGAGGGAAAAAAAGTTTAAATAAATGTTGTAGACATTTTTAAGAGGAACAATTTACTGATTTACACTTTTGTAAAAAAACCATTTTTTCTGGGACAAAAACCGAAAAAACACTTTTTTGGAAACTTTGGCGCCACCTAGCTTCTGTATTTGAAGTTGTACAGCCTGAATTCTATGAAACAAATTGTAGGTAACAATGTCCTCTACATTTTTTGTTTAAACAACTTTTCTCTAATATGCGTAGATTCAGAGAAAAACGCTTTTCAAAAACTTTTTGAGTTTTCCAAAAAACGTCCACTCGAAATTTCCCTCAAATTTAAAGTTAAGCTTCTTTTATGCTCCATTAACGATTTATGAAAAATCATCCTTCCAAGAATTTTTGGCGCATCAATATGACATCTGTACTGTACTATGTGCCTCGTGTCGTGCCGGTCCTGAAGGAAGCTGTAAATCCTGTAATATCTCCACCTTTTTTTTTGTCACAGAAAATCAACGTGAAAAGTCTTTGGTGGATGTCTTAATTAACCAAAAGATACTTCTTATGTTAAACCACAGAAGTCCAAGTGATAGTAAATTTAGCTCTATTTCAAAAATATTTACAAAAGTCTTATATCTAAATGTAAAACTAAATTACATGTGAATTATATGTATCAAAGGAAAATATTGTTGGAACAAATTACATGTGAATTATATGCATCAAAGGAAAATTATGTATCAAAGGAAAATGATTGTTAGAACAAATTACATGTGAATTATACGTATTAAAAGAAAATTATTATCCTAAGAAAGATGCTATGACGTTTTATTGTGTACGCCACAAGTCTAACTGCGTTGATACAGTTCCCTCAGAAGCTGAACTAAACGCAGCCCAGCGGGAAAGCGCTGTTCGAGCACTCCTTAAAAAGCTTACAGCGCTCCCATTCCATATACTTTTTAACATTGCATGTCACTGCAGGGGAGCATACGTTTTTATGCTGCTTCAAAAGCATTATAAAAAAGCTTTTTAATAAAGAATTTTCATGGACTCCTGTGGTATGTGATCCTGGTATCGAAAAGCTTTTATTTTGTTTATCTTTTGCAAATTGCCTTTTCCTTTCCAAGCGCGAGTGTGGTTTTATCAAAGCAGTCCCCCAACTAAATTCTAACCACTTAAAAAGCTGCTTGTCCTTCGTATCGAACGAGAGCCGGTCCATTGAGTATGCCAATACCACCCTTTATGGTCATCAAAATAATCGCGCATTTTCTTCGTTCTATAAAATTTATGAAAGCTCCGGTAATGCTCCCTCGGGAGCATATTTAACAGCGCTCAAAGTAAGCTCCTCTGAACAGCGCTCCCAATTTTTCCCACTGGGAGGTTCTTCGGAATCGAATACCGAGATAAGAGAAGTCGTACATTGACAAATTTTCTCTATCTATTTCAGAATTAGATCTGCATGATTTGAAAGTACGAGTACAAAATAGATTGGTAGTACGGTTTTCTGCTTTTTGCATGGCGTTAATTAACTACTTAATTAGTTTTCATATTTATTATTTTTCAGTTTTTTTTAATTAAAACTTTCAATACTTTTACTTCTATTCTTTGCAGCGTACATTAGTTTTAACGGCCTGCGCATTGCTTCCCTTATCCTTAGCGTTAAGGGGCCCATACACGGTCGAACAATTTGCGCAACGCAGCCCGTTGTGCAAACATTTTCCCCGTGTATAGGGCGGTTTGATGTGTTGCGCAACTGTTTGAAGAAAATCACACGCGTTTGAAAAGTTTTTTCCTCATGTATGGTGATGTTGGTGCATTCTAAAGTCACTTTCTGCAAAACTTGCAATTATAATTGCCAAACACGCAGCTTTAAACATGTTTTCTCCACGAAAACATAAACGCAACTGAAGTTGCGGAGTGTATGGACAATCACATATTTTTTGGCAAACATAAATTTGCGCAAATTGTTCGGTCGTGTATGGCCCCCTTTACGAACCGCCACTAATTTTCTGAGAAATGAGGAAAAAACGAACTTCCCTGCGACCTCTTGTTTATAAAACCGGGTTAGGGATGATAAAAGAAATGAAGCCTAGTGTAACTTACCCCAATGGATGTAATATTCAATTTAAACTAGACGAAATACATCGAAAAATGTTTTTTTTATAATATCTTTTAAACATATCGCGGGCCGGATAGAAACTTTTCGCGGGCCGTAGATGGCCCGCGGGCCGGAGGTTACCCACCTTTGGTCTAGGACATATACTTTTCCAGGTAATGAGTATTGACGGGAACAGGAAAAATGAAAAATAAACGCACATTCTGCAAACAATTCATCTAACCGAATGGTCGAAGTTCCATTCTTGTGTATAGAACTATTTTAGAGAATGGTTTGGTGCATCAGAAACTTAAGAAAAAAAGTATTTCTAAGAAAAATGCTAAACAACTACAATTATGTCCCAATTATGTTGCTCTTCGATAAGCGGTATAGGAGCAATTAACGTTTAAGTAATAAACTAGTTGGGATGTGGCTTTTGACCCTTTCGGTCCACAAGATTAACTTCCCAGTATTCGTTCAAACAAAAAAACGACTCGAACGATTTTTATGAAAATCTTTTCAGATCATACTTCCTTTAACACGCTTTGAACGGCGTATTAACGAAGTCGGTATCTTTTTTGGTTCGCGCGAAATCGTGCTGGTACAAAAATCACTTACGTCGTTCAAACAAAAAAAACGGTTCGACCGATTTTTATGAAAATCTTTTCAGATCATATGTCCTTTAACATGCTTCGAACGGCACCTTAACGAAGTCGAAATTTTTTTTTGGTTCTCGCGAAATCGTGCCGGTACAAAAATCACTTAAGTCGTTCAAACAAAAAAACGGCTCGACCGATTTTTATGAAAATCTTTTCAATTGATATGTCCTTTAATACGCTTCGAACGGCTCCTTAACGAAGTCGATATCTTTTTTGGTTCGCGCGAAATCGTGCTGGTACAAAAATCACTTAAGTCGTTCAAACAAAAAAACGGCTCGACACCAATTTTTTTGAAAATCTTTTCAGATCATATCTGAGATCTGAACGAAGTTGATATCTTTTTCGGTTCGCGCGAAATCGTGCAGGAAAAAATGACCACATACGTACGCACACACACACACACACATATATTTCTTCTCAAATTTTTGCTTAAAATGCTATTGGGACCTTGAAACGTGTAAATACATTGAAAATTTCGAATCCGATTTTCGGACCGATTACAATAACTTCCTACTGGGAAGTTAAAAAACACTAACATAAAAGGTGGTGTGCCAGGCACTTAGCACCGACCCAGACCTGCCACACCTGTGTTTTCTAGTATAAAAATGTTCACACTTTAATTTGGTTATAGTTTGAAACTGTTTCTCGATAGGTCACGTTTTTTTGCAACGAGCTCTCCCTCTATTAGGGCGAGTCTTCTTCTAGCGGACGGTGCATCTCCTTGTTTACCTAGTAGTCTGATATTGTCTCTGTTACAGCCTTTGTTGGCTGGTTAGCGGTATTCTCTTGTTTTAGGAGGCATAACACTCCGACGAGTCTGTCTCCCGCTGACCCCGACGGTTGTGACCTTGCCGGCGGCTTAAAAAATTAACTCATACAATATCCAAGAGCTCAAACGCGAGGCTCTCTGCCTCCTGCTTTGCACCCTCCAGACTACCCTTAACCTATTATATCCTTCATTATATGCCATGTCTAGAAAGACCTGGCCTTGTTACAACAAACAGAGATCGCGAGACCTCTTGGTGATGGCACGCAAGGATATCGCCAGAATCGTGTCGATAATAACAGAATACTGGCCAATTGGGCATCATGCAGCCAGCTTGAGAATTCGGTATATCATCTACTGGGGTAGCTGCGGGTAGGAACAGGCCAGTGATACAACCGAACACTTTCTCTGCGGATGTCCGACTCTGGCCAAATAAGACACCCTGTATTTGGTCATCTCTTCTTAAAAGATTTCGGGTGTGCTTTGAAACTCAAAATGGGAGATTTGATCCGGTATCTAAATATTCTTCCTTCTTTCACGCAAAAGTTTTTCACGAGTGCAGTTTCATAACGGCGCACCTTAGCGCCAATTGTGTCCCACCCTACGGTGTGGATGGGGCAGACGCTCCTACCTACCTACCCGATGTCTAAGAAATATCTTTTTCGAGTCTGATATATTTTTATCACATTGCTGCCGTATGCATGTATGTATCCTCTTTTCTTAACTCGTTATTAATCTATTCAGAAAAAGTCTCGGTGAAGTTCTGCTTCAATAGCGAATCATCAAAATTAATTAATTTTTTGTGATCAACTATCTAATCACCGGCCTTTTCGAAAATGTTTTTTAATATTTGGTGATAGATGATTACTTCACTAATTGATTCTCCTTTATTTTTCTAAGATTTCACTTACTTTTTCCGGTCGACAATTAGCCGACCATAACGAAGTGCATTTTTCACATTGAAATTTGGAGGTTGGAAGCGAGTGAACCAGGCACTGTGCTACACCTATCTCGCATTGCCGTAATTCAAGATTATACCGATTTTCGATTTGGCTTATCGTTTGTTTTTTTGTTAACATATTATGCATGACGTTCTAAAGCTTTTGGGACGAGCGAATTTTTTCTAATAGCTACATATGTTATAAATATGATGACAAATATCAGAATGAAATTGTCTTATAATTTATTACTCGTGTCAACCAAAAGTCAATCGTGATCTCTGCTAAGAGTAGCCCAAATAGATTTACAATTTTTTCAGAAAAAGTTAATTGAATTAGGCGTGTCCATCCATCCAATGGCGCTACAGCCCAAATCGAGCCTTGGCCTCCTTTAGGGCATTTCTCCATGTTTGACGGTCCCTTGCAGCATGTCTCCAGTTCCGGATGTTCAGCATTGTCTCTGCGTCAGCCGTCACAGAGTCTATCCATCTCCTCCTGGGTCTACCTACTGGCCTATTTCCCGAAATTTCTGATATCATAAGCCGTTTTGGGATGCGATTGTCTTCCATCCTGACTACGTGACCGGCTAGTCTTAATCTGTTAATTTTTATTAAAATTGAGAGTTCTGGGTCGTCAAAAATTTCGTACAACTCGCTGTTGTATCTCCTTCTCCATATTCCATCCTCTCTGGTTGGGCCTATTATGCACCTGAGGACTTTTCTCTCAAACCTGTTGACTCGTTCCTCTATGTCCTGGGTCATAGTCCAAGTCTCGCTGCCATAGCAAAGTACTGGTCGTATTACTGTTTTGTAGAGTGAGAGTTTGGTTTTTCTGTGCACAAATCTGGAGTGCAGTATTTTTTTTGGGCATAAAAGGCTCTATTAGCCAGTAGTATTCGTCTAGTTATTTCTTCTTTTTCTTCGTTTCTTTTTGTGATTGTAGACCCAAGGTAGACTGTTTTATCGACTACTTCTAGGTTATGTTCGTCGATAGTTATATTTCTCCCCATTCTAAATCTTCCAGCTCTGGATTGTTGCATCACCTTAGTTTTTTCTTCATTGATCTTCAGGCCTATGTCCTTTGCCGCCTCTTTTAATTCGACATAAGCTTCCTTTGCTGCCAAAAAGGACCTTCCCACGATGTTAACGTCATCCGCATAACCAAGTAATTGTACCGACTGTGTTGCTATTGATGCTCTTCTCTGGACTGACGTTTGCCTTATCACCCATTCTAGGGCGAGGTTGAAGAGCATTGGGGCCAGCCCATCCCCTTGTCTAAGTCCTTGTCGAACTTCGAACTCTTCTGTTATAACATTTTGGATCCTTACCTTCGCCAATGAGCTATTTGTTGCGCATTTGATCAGTTGTACCAGCTTTGAGGGGACTCCTAATTCCGATAAGATCTCGTACAGCCTCTGTCTGTTTATTGAGTCATATGCCTGTTGAAAATCGACAAATATCTGGTATATATCTACATTCCTTTCCCAGGTTTTCTCCAGAATTTGCTTTAAGGTCAGCAGCTGGTCCGATGTTGACCTGTTTGCCCTGAAACCAGCTTGATATTCTCCTATAAGGCTTTCCGCTATAGGTTCTAGTTTTTGTTTCACAAGGATTGTGAAGGTTTTGTAGCTGGTGCTGAGGAGTGAGATGCCTCTGTAATTTTTGCAGGTTAATTTATCTCCTTTCTTATATATTGGGCATATAATCGCTTTCTTCCAATCATCTGGTATGACTTCCTCCTCCCAGATGCTGCATATGAGTTGGTGTAAGGTACGCAAGAGTTGCGGCCCTCCTTCCTTTAGCAACTCAGCTGTTATTCCGTCGACGCCCGGCGACTTGTTGCCTTTTTGCCTTTTTACAGCTTCACGTATCTCATCGAGTGTTGGTGGTTCTATTGAGATGTTATCTTGAGGAATCACAAATGCCTCTGTCTGTGGATCCTCGTTTAGTGTGGGAGTAGGATTCAATAGGTTTTGAAAATATTCTTTCCACCTTTCTTTTATCCTATCAGGGTCTGCTAATAGGTTCCCATCTATGTCTTTGCAGATGTCCGTCCTTGGCTGAAATTTATTGGTGATCTGGCGAGTTCCTTTGTACGCTTGTCTAATTCTCCCCTCATCGAAGTCTTCCTGTATTTGTAAGATCCTCCTGTTTAGATACTCTCTCTTCTTCTTTCTGCAGAGCTTGTCTGCGATTCTTCTTTTTTGCTTGAAGACTTCCATCCTTGCTCTTGTTGTCCTTGCGATGTACTCCCGGTGGCTCTGGTTTCTCTCTTCAATTGCGGCTCTACACTCCTGGTCAAACCAGTCAGCTCTAGTCTGTCTGGGGGCCCAGCCTAGTGCCTCTTCTGCCGCCCCCTTTATGCTGCTTTTAATTTGCTCCCATTTGTCGTTGATGTTGGGCGGTTCTTCTGCCTCTCTCAGATTTTGTTCGACAGCTTGCTGGTAAGCATCTCTTCTTTCTTCCAGTTTTAGTTTATCTATATCGTATTTTGGATGAGTTTGCCCCCTATGCGTTTTGGTTGTTATCCGGGTTCTCAATTTCACCTTGACTAGATAGTGGTCTGAGCCACAGCACGCTCCTCTCATTGTTCTAACGTCCAATATACTCGTGGCCCCTCTTCTCTCAATTAGGACATGGTCAATTTGATTATTTGTTACCCCGTCTGGTGACTGCCATGTCATCTTATGAATATTTTTGTGCGGGAACATTGTTGAACTAACTACCATTGAGTTTGAGCTTGCTAGATCGATCAATCTACTACCATTGTCATTGGTAGCGTTGTGTAGACTATGCCTTCCTATGACTCCTAGGAACTCCTCTTCTTTTCCTACTTTGGCATTCATATCTCCAAGCACAATTTTAATATCATTTGAAGGTATTAACCTGATGGCGTTTGTTAGCTCTTGGTAGAATTCCTCTTTTTCTTCATCTGACTTCTCTTCTGTGGGAGCATGGGCGTTTATCAGACTAATGTTATGTAGCCTTGTTTTGATGCGAAGCGTGCATATTCTATTGCTTACTGGCTTGAAGTCCAGAATCAGTGATTTCAATTCCTTCTCTACGATAAATGCCACTCCAAACTCTCTTCTTCCATTCGGTGATCCACTGGAGAGTACCGTGTGGGTTTTAAGATCCATTATATCACTATGGGTCCATTTGGTTTCTTGAAGAGCTGTGATCTTTATGTCATATTTTTTTAGTACTAATAAAAGCGAATGCAGAGCGCCTGTTCTGTTGAGCGTCCTGACGTTCCATGTTCCAAGATCGAATTCCATATTCCGTTGCCTGAGTCGTTGCCGTTGAGTCCGTCCTGTCCGAGGCCTGCCTTGAGGATTCGTGACGGGTGGGTTTTTACGGTGGAAGGTTGTCAGCCTGCCGCCCAACCCCCAACCTGGAGGACCAGTCCAGTATTTGCTTCGTTTTGAGGCGCGAAACACTCGCCTTTCACCCTCCTCCGTCTGTTACTCTTGTATAGACAAGAGCATCCAGGGGCCACCCGATGTAAAGTCAACATCTTCGTGGAGGTGGAGGTAGGATTCGGTAGCATATCGGAAGATCTTAGATCACGTAGACTTCAGATCGCAGATGGCGTTTCTCAGGATTTATCTCTTTGATGTACCGGCACCAACAAAGGTCTCTGAGGCCGTTACTACCATTTGACCCCCTAGGCGTGTACTTAATGAAAAATTGGGTTTTACCGTCATTTTCTTTCATTAATAAGTAATTCGGTTGTCGCTTTATCAATTTGCGTCTAATTAGTTATCCTATTATTAATCAAGATCATTTGATCTATAGTGCTCGTTGGAGTAATCCACCATATGTTAAAGGCAAGTGTTATCTTCGCACATCTTGAAAAGTATCGAAAGCAGTTTTGTCAGTACTTCTAGCAGATTCATCTAAACACTTATACATTACTTATACAAATTTCGTTTTACACTTCACAGATTTAGAATGTGAATCTAAAGTGTTACTGATCTCTCAGGTACCCATTGTAGGCGTACAAGAATACAGATCATTTATAACTTATTTTGCATATGTACGGGTAGATACATCTAAATCGCACTGATTGTACATGCTGTTGAATAATTTCACATACTAAAACCTTTTATTAATAGTTAATGATTCAATTAAATTAAAACAACTGGCAATTACTCACAAGTTTTGGTTTCTGTACAAGCAACTTGTGCAATTGTTGATATTAATCTCTACGCGTTTAAATCTAATTTTTAAAATGTATTAGTCTACTCTAGTTTTGTATGCCACCCACAAGGTATTAAAAGAAGACCCACAAAACACGTATAACTAAATTCTGGAAGCTTTAATTTAAATATATGTGTACAATTAATCATATGCATGACATATACGCAAAATTTAAGTAATAAATTCCGCAATTTTTTCTCTCCATAAAAATCAACATATAATTTATATAAGTGTCATATTATGTAATGGATCGATGAATATTTTACGTCATAAGACGAATGGATGCCGTTCAATTTGTAATTTTTTTTTTAAATATGGTTTTATTTATGTTTGTAAGCATGACCAAACAATTTCAGGGTTAACGATATTTTTAATTGATTTAAAATTAAAGTTCAGAGCAATACTTAGTTGGGGTAAATGAAGGGAGATAATTCTTGAATAACAGACTACAATTATATCTTAGTTACAAGGCCCTCTTTTTGCGGCCTAAGGGCTTTCCAAAGTAGTAGATCACTCGTCGCTTTTATATTTTTGAAAATGCTATCTTCCTTATACCTTCTTTATTTCCTTTTGTCTTTTGTTAATAAAGCTCAAGCAGCAAATGATATTAAGAAAATTTTATCTCTACATCCATAACCGCCTAAACTTTTCAATATTTCTGCCTCTAGTTTATAAAAATTGAATTCGCCCAACAATCGACTGTGTAAGTTTTCTTCCGGTACTCCAATTAGCGCTGGAAGAAATCTTACGTATTCCACTGTGAATATGAAATGTGTATATTATTTGTACCAAATTTATTTATTTGTCTTTATAAAATAAATGACTTATTTAATAGATTATTTATTTCTTCATTTTAGGGAACATCAAGGAATCATCATCAACTCTTCTTCATATAACAAAGGCACACATTAAAGATATTATTTTAAAAAACGGAGGCAATTCAGGACAGAAACCATCAAAAATTTATACAACATTATTATTGAATAACACTGATTATAACAACAATAATATTGAAAGGAAACTATTAAAAAATACCACCGCCAATATCATTACTACTACATTGAAAACGAACAAGAAACTAATTAATAAAATTTTCACGATATTGATATCAAATTTAATAACTGCAATTTCAGTTAATAAAAAAATATTTAATATAAAAAATTATTCGACAAATATAATATGCCTGTAATTTCGACCAGAAGATATTCGACGGCAACTGGCAGTAATTCATTTTTACCGCCATCTGTTGGTGGAACAACAAGTAGCCTATCAACTGGATACGGTTCTAGCTATCGAAGTAGCAGCTTAAGTAATTCAACATATACTTCGTCATCAAGTGGTTATACAAGTAGTAGTGGTTTATATCTACCACGTACATCATATCGAACAGGTCTATACAATTCATCATCATCATTAGGTGGTACATCATCATATCGACACAGCACTTATTTATCTGGTGGAAATAATGATACAACAGCAACAAGTCGACTTGGAGTAAGTAATAATAGATATTCAAGATCAAGTTCAGATAGAGATACAAAAAGGATAACAGGCAAAACACAATATAACAATAACATAAATACAATTACATCGAATCGAACAACAAAAACACTACAAACAAAACCACCAATTGCTGGTTCATTAAGTAGTAGCAGAAGATTAAGTGAAAGTCGTTTAGCAAACGATCAGGTTTCTTCAAAAAGTGATCAAAATTATAATTACAATAATAATAGTAATTGTAACAATGCATTAAGCAATAATATTAATAATTGTAATTCGAATCAATATCAGTCAAAATTTACATCATCAACAGCAGGACAAGATCAATCGGATAATAATAATACAACAAAAATTTCATCATCATTATCATCATCATCATTAGCACGTCAAGTAGCTACATCTGGTTTGGAATTTTATGAAAAATATAGCCCAGCACATTATATACCAAAATGTGAATTATCACGTTCCAGATCACTTTCTGAAGCAACACCAAGTAAATTACATAATAATGATAATAATCTCAGTAATAGTAGTAATAATGTACACCAATTACTACCACAAAAAGAAGTTTTAACTAACGATCGAGATAATAAGTCTCCTTCTGCAACAACTACTTCGGCAACAAGTACTACTACTACTACTGCTACAGCTACTACAACAGCATCTCGTTCATCGCCATCATCTAATAAGGATATTAGTACAACGCAATTGGCTAGCAAGGTAAAAAATTTGTTTGCTGCCGCTACAAATACAGCTACTAATAATTATTTTGATAATAATTTAAATGCTAGTAGTATTGTTGTTTTAAATAATAATAATATTAATAATAATATTCACAATCAAAAATTATTTATAAATAATTATAATCAAAAAGCTGATGCTAATAATATTCCTATTAAATATCCTTTATTATTGAAAGCAAACAATAGCTCAGAAGCTGATAATTGTTTGAGTGATTTAACTAAAAATTATATTCCTCCTTCCTCTGGTATTGCTACTACAACAACTACTACTATTACAGCTACCACTTGTTCTCCTAATAAATCTTCAATATCATCTACTGTTGTTACATCCCAAAAAAATAGTAAATCCTTTAGTGTTGTTGATATAGTTAATTCTACTAATTCTAATAATAATAATAATAATACTATTAAGAATCACTGTAAGCACGATTGTACGATTAGTAGTCACTTAAAAGAGCAATCAATACAAACTTGTAGCAATTGTAATAAAACAACAGCAACAGTTATTGCATCATCACAAACATCATTACATCAACCACAACTAATCCAACAACAGACTCAACAACATCAGCAACAAATACAAAAAGTATCTAATATAAATACATCTATTGATAGAAAACCAACAAGTAGTATTACAGCATCGGACCGAATTGCTACTACTATTATAAATATAAATACTGAGTCTGACGAAGCTTTTGTTAATAAAAATCATAATAATAATAATAAAAAAAATTCTAGTCAAGGCGATAATATTGATAAATTAAGTACGAAAATCACACCACAATCAACAAAAATAAATCTTAAAACAACAAAAGAATTATTAAGTAATAAATTTGATGATAATAAAATTATGTCAAACAATTTATTTTTAATAAAAAACTTAAGAAACAATAATAATACGAACACAAATAATACAAATAATCCAGTAACTGTTACTTATCATACAACATCAACAACAGTGACAATACAGTCACCATCAATTGTTACAGCTGTTGCTGCTGCTAGTAACGTAACAACAACAACATCAGCAGCAATAACAACAACTACAACAAAATCTATTAAAAATTTTAATAAAAGTAACTTACTTGACTTTTACAAGAATAAACGTCTTAGCGGAGGTGGAACAGCGGCCACAGCAACCGCAGGAGGTCACCATTCGAACACAACACAAGGTATACAGCACCAAACGACAATATCGAACTCTTCACCAAACAAAACAACAACTAATAAAACTGGAAATAGTCAAAATTTTGGACAAAGTCTAATATCATCATATAAAGATCAAAATTTCTTAAAAAGTGAATGTGAAATAGCAAGATCACAAGTTGTTAAAAAAAAGAATTTGGAAGACAATATTAAATCAAAGAAGCATATATCAATAATTGAAGAAAAAATTAACAATATTAATAATAACAATTCAAACAGCAACAATAATAACAGCAGTAATCTAAACGGTAGCATAGAAAAATTAAATAAATTTAATAGTAAAAATATAATAAAACCTTTAGTACACAAAACTACAAATAATAAATTAGCATCCCGATTAGCTAAAATTATAACAAATAACAATATGAATTGCTTACAAAATAGTCCAGAATTGTTGGATGATATAAAATATATTGATAGTGATGAAAATGATAGGCAACAACAACAGCAGCATCATCAGAAGCAACAAACAAACAAAATTAATACGACATTGTCTTCATCATTATCATCATCATCAACACAGCCACCGGTAAATACATTAACAGCGGCAAGTTTTACAAGTCATTCAAAAATTGTTAATTGTACTAACAATTTAATATCATCAACATTACCATTAACATCTAAGCAACGTGATTTAACAAACAGTGATAGTAGCTCTAAGGCAACAGTTACAAATAAATTTAATACACTTAATGATTTTAAAAGAATACCATCCAGTGTAAGAAACATAAATAGTAGTTATACAGCAACAACAGCAACAAATATAGTTAATATTAACGATAATAAATTATTATCGTCATCATCATCATCATCGTCATCATCACCAATATCGAAAAATCATGCAACTATATCTAATTTACCAAAGACCTCAGTTGCTATTATAAATGATAGAAATTCAACTAGTCGGGGATCGACGCCGCCTAGCTCACCACAATTGCTTAGAAGAAATAATATACCTAATAGTAATAGTAATTTGTCGCATCAACAACATCAACAACAACAGCAGCAACAACAACATGCAACTGTAGAGAGCTCATCATCATTGTCTTCATCATCTTCTATACTTAACGATAAGAAATTGTCCAATAAATTATGTGATATTGATGAAAGTGTAAGTTTGATACATCATCATAATAGTTACGTCGGTATATGGATATTGTTAGGCTATATTATATATGTATAAATATACAAATGTTCGCACATTATTTTTGAGATAAAAAAAACTGCGGTGATCCTTTATTGTTTGTTTTTTTATTATTCTCAATAAAGGATTACTATTGTAGATGTTAAATGTTTATTAACACTTCCTTACCTGCAAAAAAATTCAAGCTTTGTTTTTTGGTTTTTAGTTTTAAATTTTGTCTTGAGTTGCTATTTGTGTGTGTGCGTAAATTGGTGGCTTTTGCATACTAATTATAAATAAGAAGGAATTTTTTTTTGATATTTTCTTTATAACATTGTACATTTTTATATTAGTATTTCCTCTACAATCTTTATACAAAACACTATGTTCCTCTCTTTCAAATAATATTGCTACAATAAATTTTTGATCTATAATCATATGTTAAATAAACATACATTTCATGTTCGTGTATGTTGCTAGAATTATTTGTTATTTCACATTTCTAGTTTAGAGCTAAAAATTTTCCAGGATTTAATTCCACTCGCAGAAGTCGAATTGTGAAATATACATATAGTACTTCCACAAATATTCGATGTAAACTTATTTAGGATACTTACAGCCCTATTTCGGATACTTCTACCTCTTCTTAAATGTCGCTACAGTCTTTGTAGGACTCGGGCCTCTAGAACTCTCTTCTCAGTCGTCTTGATGTCGAGTAGGAACTTGTCGAAGAACGAGACCCTGGTCCTCGTTACCTCGGGACACTCACAGAGAACGTGGAGGGCAGACTCATCCTCCTTCAGGCCTACAGGTGGGGTCCTCCGCCCTTCGCATCCTCCATAAGTGGTAAATAAGGGCGCGGTGTTCGGTAATCAAGCCATCATTTCTACTGCGCCCCAACAATTCCTTGGCCGCGTTAGGAGACGGCACAGGAAGGACTGATGAATGAATACTATACTAGTCCACTCGGCGATAGCATCCCCGCTTCCGGAATCTCTTCTATAATGTTGATTATTATAGAATGTCCTCGCAGAACATCAACGCCCAGGTAGCAATATGCTTTCAGCCACGTTTATGGCGGATTTCTCTACCTCAAAATGGAGTGGTACCAGCTCTGCCTCAGGGAAGTATTTGGCTTGTTGTGTAAAGCCTATAGTTCTGCCTGCGAGTGTAGGTTCTGAAAGTTTGGGATATTACAAGTTCAACGCCTTCGCTCTCTTTGAGAAAAATTGAGCGCGCTTTTGGAACCAGGTGTGTGACGCGTTTCATGCCCAAAATACATGTCATAAAAACTCATACGTCGATTTTCAGCACCAACTTCTTGATTTTGTTCAATGTCGAGCACGAGCCAAATCACCTACCACTATTCGGCTCACTTTGAATGCTTTTTATGAATCATATGTATGCCTGTGTTTTTGACATGAAGAATTCACCAAAGTTCTTCTGCAACATTTTCAGCGATTCGGCAAACGAAATTTTCTTTAAAACACAACATTTGAGGCAAACTCTGTTGAACTAACTTTTCCATTGTAAAAGTATGATTAACATAAACAACTGCGTGAATACACTTAAGTGACAAATTGCACTCGAAATTCTGCGTGATAATCTCAGTACACCGTTACCGAGAAATTTGTCTAGCAATCACCTTTAATGGTGGGTCCACACTACGCGAACTTGGGTCGTACGCGCTGTTGCCTTTTTTTCATATAGAGTTTTATGGCTTTTTTACGACTTTGTCCATTGTAAAGGCCGTGCGGCAAAACTGGGCGGACAAAAGGTACATTGTGCGTCCACTCCGTCCGTCCGTCCGTCCAATATAAGCTTTTCAAAAGCGCGTACGGCGTTTCAAATGAGAATTGATTGATTTCTCACTCATGATTCAGAAAATTAAAACATCACGCGCGCTTTTGACTGGCCGTACGGCCAAAAGCGCGTGGGATCTAAGTCCGCGTAGTGAGGACGGGCCTTTACGCTTCATCCATTTTCGGCGATTGCAACTTTTTTGGTTTGGTACATATGTATGTATGTAATTTAAACATAAAATTCAGACCTTTCCCATCTTATTTTATAAAACCTTCTTATTTAGCTAATGTTAAAATTTTCATGTTTCTTTTAGTCGACGGTTTAAAGATGCACTCTTCTTTTAGGAGATCTTTTGAGTTCATCTTTTTTCCTTTATAAAAAATTGCATCTGTTCTTCTCTTCCTCGGAAGCTACAATACAATATTCTAGCCGCTTTTTGGCACTTATCCAGTGTGTTCAATGTTTTATTACTGTCTATAAATTTTGGGTTTTTTTCTATTCAATATTTAAATTTCACTAACTCCGCCATAATAATCTTTGCAATATTCCAGTTTTCTTTTTTGACCCTTAATAGTAGTAATGTTGGAGAGTACATTGTGAACCATTGCGTTTACAAGATATCATTCTCACATGCAAATCCCTCTTCTGTTATTGTTCAGCAGGTGATCAATGTGATTGACATAATCAGAGTCTGGGCCAGTCAAACCCATTTATGGAAATTTTCATATTGGAAAATACTCCTTACAATTATTGTCTTAAAGATAAGTTTCCTAAGTTTCATAGCCAAATTCCATTTTCTGATGTTTAATTTTCCTGAAAGATATGTTGTTAAATGTTCCTAGCTAATTTTTGCATCAAAGTCTCAGATTATTGAGATATTTCTTCACGTTGTCACAGGTTCTTCTTAAACCAATTCTACAATAATATTCGGCAGCATATCCTGTTGAAGTCTATGCTGATTGAATTTACCTACATATCAATCTTGTTTATTTCAGCTGTGATCTTATTTGTTCCAAGCCAAGAACAAAAATGCCTTCCCATAAACTGAATCCGCGAATGTTACATTATTTTCAAATTAACCTCAAGGTGCTAAGTTGCCACGCTGTATCTGCTCCTTCGCATAAACACCAATATAAGGCTTACTTTTTAGAAACGAACTTAATTTTATCGAAAGTATATTTGTCTTCAGCTGTGAAAATCCTTGAGTAAACCCTGCAATATTCGATCTCTACCGAATTTAAAGTTACAACAAGGCCGTATTTGGTTTCTCGAGTCGATATCGACTTCTGTCGATAAATAAAAATTGGCATTTGGAAAAACGATATCGAAACGTTATTGTCTCTTTACGTGTCGATAAAGACGTTTGACGTTTATTAAAAGCTAAATTTATGCATAAAATAAACTTAACAATTTCTATTTTAATTAAATATACGTGGTTTGCTGCACACAGTAATATCACACAATTTGATGGTTTTATATGGCAGCGCTTATCTGTCGATTTGGTCGAAATGCCAAATATGAAACTTAGAGAAAATCGAGAAGCTTTTTTTGTCGAGTCGATCCATCCACTCGAGAAACCAAATACGGCCCCAATTTTCCCCAAATTTATAATGACAGTTGAAATATTAGATGCTAAACATTTAATGATATAAACTAAAAAAATTCCTTCTTGTAATGTTTCCTATTTTTATGTTTGTTTTACTTAGTTGACGATGTTTTGATAATAATTAAAATGTTTCTTTACAAAAAAATCTGTACAGCTTAAGTAGAAGATAAGTATTAAATAGTACAAAAATAAATTAAATTTAGAGCTTATTTCATGCATTCATCCTTTATACCGTACATGAATACATTATACACACTGCACTTGCAAAAAAAAAGATAATAATAACAAAGTTAATACGGAAAGAAATATTTTAAATTTAATCTTTAGTAACTGTATAATATTTATTAAAAAAAAAGAAAAACATAATTTTGCAAATGTGGTGGAAGTGCATTAATTTCTCTTAACAAGAATGGGTTACACAAATGTGAATTATGTTCAAGAGCTTTAAGATATGCCACATTTGCAAAGTTTTTTTTTCATTATTTAAAAGTAAACAAACAAAAATTTGTAAAAACTCGTAGGTTCGAAATGCCTCAATTCGAAGTGCCCTTCCACCATCACCAACGCCTTCTCGATACTGGGATCGCGAGGGACGATCATCGTCAACAGGAGTTGGATCTCGTAATACACATGATTCAGATGATTATACTTCAAGTAAATCTTCTGATTCTTATGATAAAGGCTCAACCGAAGGTGAGTATTTTAAGCATTTTAAATGTTAAAGTTTAAGTTGAGAAAATTGTTCCTTTATTCTTCTTCTTCGATGGCTTTGCAGGCCAATTCGAGCCCTGGCTTCGATCAGCTTCTTCCTCCAGACTTGTAGCTGCTCCGCAGCTTGCCTCCGGTTCATTGTGTTGGGGAATATTGCTGCATCACAGCACTGTCATAACACCTTCACCGTGATTTGCCAACTGGTCTTTTCGCATCTGATAGTAGATTCAGGGCTTTTTTCGGCATCCTTAAATCATCCATTTTGAACATAACCGGCTCACCGTAAACGCAGTAGTTTGGTATGTGTTGATAGTTTACACAGTTGGTTCTTTGTTGAGCTATTTCTTCTAAATATTCACTTCTAAATATTCTGCTGCTTCTGACTGTGGCAAAACTTATAGCAAAAGCGAGTTGCAGTCCTCCAGCTCAGCTGCTATTCCATTGACGCCTGGAGATTTGTTGCTTTTTTGCCTTTTTATAGCTTCACGTACCTCATCCAGTGTGAATGGGTCTCTATAGCTGCTTTACATTCCTTTTTGTACTATTCGCTGGATCTGACTGAGCCAATTGTTCCTTTTAAATACTAAACGTTTCCTCAATGAAATTTATAACTTCTGGTAGCTTTACAGAATAATATGCTGTCATTGTGCGTTTAACGCTCTATAAACAGATCTTCTTACTTTGTTACATTTATTGCCAGAACAATGGTAACATCCACAAAAAATTAATTTGCAGTACAACTTTTTTTTTTTTTGTTTTTTTTTTTTTTTTACATATTCATTATTTCTGAGATTTCTAATATTAACATCCCCACTCAGTCAGCGAAGCTGGTATGAGAGTTGGGGAGAAACTTTGCCAAGATATTCATATTCATTTTGGAAGCAGAACGAGGACCGCTTAGATCCGGTTATGGCCACAATTTCACTTGGTTTTATAAACTATTTCATCTGTTTTGCCGATCATACGATTTATAATTTTGATTGGTACAATATTTAAATCTAATTTAAACTTGACATAAAGATTCCAATTTATATTTACGTTTTTCCATATACAATTGTATATACAGACATAGCCAAATCAGAGCAGGCCCTTACTTATATTTCCTTAATTGTCTTATTTGAAATTGATTAGTTTTGCATCTCTATTTCAACTAAAAAATTAAATTAAGTCAAGTAAAGAAATGTTATTAAATGTACCACACTAGAGAAGCAGGTGTTCACAATGCAGTTGCATTTATATTTATGACATATATTTCTAATTATTTTAGGACTATGTGGCCTCAGAAATATTGGAAACACATGTTTCATGAATTCAGTCATTCAGTGCCTAAGTCACACCAGAGAATTGACCAAATTTCTAAAAACTCAAATGGGTTCAAAAGCTTCATCAAAAGACCAGCTTATTTTATACGGTATGTATGAAAAATTATATATAATATGTTTTTGTGTTATAAATTAATTCTTCCGTTATTTAGAATTTGCAAAACTAATACGTGAAATGTGGTCACCAAATGTACGGAGTGTTACTCCACTTGAATTAAAGAGTGCATTTTCTACTAAACATCGAATGTACAGTGGCTATAATCAACAAGATGCCCAAGAATTTCTACGATTCTTCTTGGATTCACTTCACAGTGCTCTTAATACAGGCTCGAAAGGAGATTCTCTGAAAATTGATGACAGTTTAAGGTAATACTAGTATTAATAAATTTCTAAAATTAATATGAAAATGTTATTCATTACAGTGACAATAAAATAGCTGACTTAACATGGGAATGGTATTCAAGAGTTGAAAATTCTGTAGTTAGAGACCTTTTTGTTGGGCAACTAAAAAGTACATTAAGATGTACAACATGTGGCAATGCAAGCGTCACATTTGATCCATTTTGGGACTTGAGCCTTCCATTGCCTTCAAATTCAAGATGCAAATTAGATTCTTGTTTAGAATTGTTTATACGCGAAGAAGTTTTGGACGGGGATGAGATGCCGACATGTTCCAAATGTCAAACAAGAAGAAAATGCACGAAAACCTTTACTATTCAAAGATTTCCAAGATATCTGGTTATTCGTATCCTTTTACAAACAACATATATAACAGTTTCATTTTAAAATGATTTAAACCATTTGTAATATTCCTTAATAACATTTTAATTAGATTTAAAACGATTCTCTGAAACAAGATGGAGCAAACTTTCAAATATTGTAGAATTTCCAACAGGAGAAAGGGAACTTAATATGAGTGCTTATGCAGCTAATTCTAGTACAAATGTCTTGTACTCATTATATGCTATTTCAAATCACATGGGTATGCATTAATAACTTCAATATAAGTAATATAAAGCTAATATTTATAATATTTTAAGGCTCAACTGCTGGAGGTCATTATGTTGCACTATGTAAACATCCTTCTACCAAAAAATGGCACGAATTCAATGATAATGTGTAAGTACAAAAATTGCTTAATTTTCATATTGTTTAGGTGAAAATATTCCTATAAAAGAGTTCGGATCAAATTCTCGCTTGCTGCCATCTCGAAGATTTGTTTTCCATTGGCATTACTATTTTCCCGCAAGCTGTGGGAGCCGACTCACTGCCTGTGTATCTTCTTCTTTAACGGCTCTACAACCGGGATCCGGTCCTGGCCTCTCGCAACTGTTCTCTCCACCGGTCCCGATTCTGAGCCAGTCATCAGCGGAATAGGGGGAATAACATGTAGCACGTGCACATGCACGTGCCGTAACTATTCCGGACTGATGGAAGTGCGATCATAACCTCCTAGCGGTGGCCACTGGTAACTATCCTATGAGAGAGGATAGGCTAACATGATCCGGCTAGTCCCTTCCAAGTAAGGTTGGCGTGAGGCTAATAACACCCGAAAAAAAAAATTATTACGGAACGAGCAACATGCCTCGGATACTGGAAAAAACGACGACGACCACGGCAACGAAAAAAAGGCCTGTGTATCTGCCGACCTAAATTGGCGTTTAAATTCCCAGTATGATTTTTGCATCAGCTATTCGTGCATCTATTTCGAGAATTCTCATTTTTAATGGTTCGGGGCCTCTTCTGTAGATGCGTGGAGCTTTTTGACGTTTGAAAGCGCTTTCACCAGTCCGAATAGTTACGGGCACGTACATGTATCAATATACTACATGTCAGTCATATAGTAGCCCCAGTAGCCCTAGAGTAGCAAAGTTCCGCTTAGGTTGGGTCTTTATCTAGCGGAAGATACACCTCCTTGTTCATCTGGAACGTCGGCTGGTTAGCGGGATGCATTTGTTACTAGAAATTGTACCATGACGTAAAGACTGGTAATATAAAGTTTACACCTGAGCCTTAAGGCGGCTACACACGTAACTGCATGCTTGACAAGCACGCATTTTCAATCTTTTTGTGCAAGCGTGCTTGAGCGTGTGTATGAGCGTGCTTGAGCGCAAGCATGATGATTGAACACCAGCTTGAAGATTGGTCGAATTTTCATCTGCATGCTTGAACAAATCTCGCTTGAAAACAAATGTGTGAGTGCAAGGGAGTGCGAGCGAGCGCGTCGTCACTTTCCGAACACGAAATTATTTAAGGATAAACTGCGGCTATTCAAGCATGATTGCGTCGTGTGGAGGCTACAGAGAAGTTGTGCGAGCATGCGCAAAAATATTGAACATGCGTGCTTGTCAAGCATGCATTTACGTGTGTAGCCGCCTTTAGACTTTCACATAAAAAGAATACCTCTATTTTAGGTAAAGCGAACCGCTGTAATAAAACATATTTATTTTAAATATACTTATATATTTTATCACTAAAAAATGTTAATTTCTTTTACAGAGTAAGTGATGGTTTGTCCGAAAGTGCTTTGGTTTCATCCAGTGCCTATTTGCTGTTCTACGAACGAGCGTAAGAACTAAATTAAAACAAAAAAATAATAAACAATACTTTTTACACAGCTAAAAATAAAATAACCAACTACTAAAAACACTAGCAAACCTACAATATTTTAAATATCAAGAAATTAACGAAAAGAAACATGAAAAAGTCCTTTCAATATGGGGATCCTGTTTAAAAAAAATATAGTAAAAAATCGACACAAAAAAAATTCAGTGCTATTATAGCTATGAAGGAAACATTTAAAAAAAATGTATTAAAACTATAAATATTTTACATTCTACCTATAGAGCGTGAAATAAACAAAAAATGAAGAACAAATCGAAATTTGGAAGTTAATCGGCTTAATATTAATTAAAACAAAAAAACAATAATATTAAAATCGAAATATGAAGGTAAACGAAATTACAAAAAGTATATATAATATATATGTTTACATTATACATTAAAGAAATTTATTTTTAAATGTTTTTTCCCCTCTCACACTTTAAAATAATTCTTGAAAGGAATGTAAAAATGTCTTGTATATAATAATATTAAAGAAGTAAAACCTTAAAAGAAACTCGTAACATTTGTTAACAATTTTATGAAACAACTAAGAAAAATTGTTGTTAAATAATTATTTTTTCATAGAAAGGAAAAAAAATATATTTTAAATTTTTTTCTTTAATTTAAAAGTAATTAGTATAAAAATTAACAAGAAGAGAATTATTTATTATAAAAAAAAATCAAAATTATTTTAAGAATTTATTGGGCCTCTTATTAATGATTAGGATAGAAATTTTAGGTAAGTTTTAATGCACTTAAAAAATTAATTGATGAAATACAAAACAAAAACAAAACAGAGGAAAAAGCAATTGAAGAAGTCTGGATAGAATTTATATGGTGAAAAATTAATAGAGAAACATTATGCTAATGAAGAAACAAAAAATTAATATGCACATAATGTTCATATTTATTCGTTATTTTTTTTTAGCATGCCGTATGAGAAATCACTAAGAAAAAAGAAAAGAAAACACAAATATTGTAATAAAACTTATCTCGATTTGTTCTCACTATGTTTCTAAATTGAATTTTTACTAATTAATTTAACTTACTAATTTGTCCAGTCTTACTTGCCCATCAGTTTTGCGTTTTTCTCTTACTAATCTATCTTATTAATTAAAATCATATTAGATATAAAGCCTTAAATAAGCACAATAATTTTGATTAGATAATCAAATAACATTAATGAAAAATCCATGGGGGTTTATTTTATTTAAGTATTTTTATCATGATTTATTAAAAAATTTTATGTATTTTGTGCAATTTCATGATCAAATATCAAAAATCTTTGGATAAAAAAAATTATTATGTATTGATCTTGTTGGAAAAGGATTAGTGGTTCTTTGTATTAATAATTTAAAATTTGATACTCATAAATAAGGATCGAGTTCATGTATATTCAGAAAAAGTTATGAATTTATAGGATTAATAATGGTCAGTCATTTTTTCACTAAATCTATTTTGCATATTATTATGTAATGTAATGGATAAGTTTCAAACTACGTTCAATCTTGTATTGTAAATGTGATCGTGTAAATATTTTATAAGAGTTTCAGGATGTTTACGTACGTTAATGTGAATTATTTATTACTTCAGGATCTACTTAACTTCTGTGATCAGCGACTAGATTGTCCAACCAGGGTCGGTACTCCCGAAGACGAAACGAAAACGAAACCGTTTTATCAAAATGCTACCTGGCAACACGATATCGTCTCGTTTTCGTCTAAACAAACGATGATATATTTGTAATCGTCTTCGTTCAGACGTTAGTGCTTGTGTGTCAGCGGTTTTGAGGTTAAAATGCAAGTTGGGATTGTTAATTATAGTTTTAATTTATTTTGCATAATAGGTCAAAAATTACAAACGCAAGACAATACAATACAATCGTCTCCAGGAGTAGGAAATATATTCTCCTCTCGTCTCGTTATTTCGTTTCGTTTCGTTTATCGTCTCGTCTTCGGGAGTACAGGCCCTGCTTTTTTTGCCAATTTTTGAGGCAACCGGGTGTTTTTGAGCGATCGGTCGTAATATCTTCGTTAGATAGGTAAATTACGAGTTCTTAAACAGACCCTAACTTTTGTCTGTCGTCGGCTATCTTCAATATAATGTAGTGCTTCTTGTGAAGCGTGTTTGGCGTCGATAGCAGCTGCAAGAAATCATCATGCTGAACCAGATAGATGCTGCTGTTAATGCGATGCGTTTTTAAGAATTGGTTCATTTATACTTCATTCTGGTGCCGTCTTAAGACCCATTTATGCATGTGTAAAACGCATATGTAAAAACGTCAAAAAATATCGAAAGTCAGCATTATGTCAATCAAAACATATTACCGCCTATGCATAACATAAGCGACATAAAGTTGATGTAAAATCTGCGCTGTGAAAGTGAAAATTAATTTTGATTTATATATATATATGTATATATGTAGATATTTTTATTTCTCCATACATGAACAAAAATCACTTGCTCTAACAATAAACAGCGATAAACATAACTTGCTTTTCCTAATGTTGTCATGTCACGTTCGACCCAAGTCGCATTCATTATGTTTAACGAAAGCTTTTATGCCGTGTTATGTCAACCGTAGCCACCTTGGGCCAACGCACACGAGATCATAGTTATGGCACATAAAACCGGTTTTACTACACTCCTCGGAACGCAGACGGGGTAATAGCATCTTGTGTAGTAACTTGAATCTTTACAGCAAGTTTTAAATGTATTTGTGCATATGAAAATTACTTGTTATATCGTTGACAAATAGAAATAATGAAAAAAAGTCCTTAATATCACTCTTTTCAATATGCTCACAAAAAAAACAAAATTTTCAGACCAATTGAACATGTTGATGAAGAAAAAGCGAACGATTAAAGAATTTCAGTGGAAAAATGCTGAGCTCAGAAAGAAGAAGATTTGACATAAGAAAAAATATAATATACATGTGTTAGTTTTCACGCTTTTGGTTTTGCGTGAAAATTGTTTCGTTAAGTTATTTCCTTCCCTTCCCTCTCTCTTCTATAAAACCGGTTTTATGTGCCATAACTATGCGCCGTGTGCGTTGGCCCATTATAACAAGTTCTGGTTCCGAACTTGACATATGCACTTGGTAGGCGCATCAGTCGCAAATGTGTTGAATAAATAATAGTTATTGTGCAAAGCTTGGCAGTATCAAAATAAATTAAGTCAAATGGACTGAACATTATAGTCCATCAATAATTGTGAAACAAGTTATTTTAAGTTGAATTTTTGTAATGGTATATGAAGTCGAATAAATAAAAAGAAAGAAAAGACATATGCACTTGGCATATGCGCTTATGCCATGCATAGTTGGGCCTTTACCTATAATAAAAACTGGCATTGACCGAAATGCATATCTTCATTCGCTTGTTGCTTTTTATGAGTAATCAGGATCGGGAACTTTTATTTATTTATACTATTCTAGCTTTTATTTTTTATCCCAGGGTTGGAAGCACGTAAGTTGTTTCAATCGACCTCTTCATACAAAAATTTTTTTTACACTTGAATTTTTTTATGAAGAGGTCGATTGAAACAACTTACGTGCTACCACCCCAGCAGTATTTGGTATTTGCTCCTCTGTTGCTATAATAATATTAACTACAGGAATTTTAAGTATCGTCCATCCTTTTGAATACGGAAAGTCGCAGAATTGTTGTTGCTGAGGTCATCCACAAAGCGCTTAAATCTGTAATTTTTTATTGCAAATTGCACAATGACGTCATACTCTGATTAATGTTTTCTTCAAATACTGCACCATAATTTTAAAATGCAGGTCAGATCGAATGTTCTTGCGAATTGTCCTTTTAATCCAACTTCTTTGGATTTGTTTTGCAGTAGCTTAAATATATCTTTTTATCTCCTTCGCGTTTTTCGATATGATCACAAATATCACCAGCGCATGTAGGCAGATTTATATCGATTTGTTTAGAATTTATGCCTATGATCTACTTGATTTAAGACTAGGTGGAATAGAAAGTTGAACAATATTGTAAAATAAAGTCATTGTTTTACTTCTGAAGCTATTTCAAAGCAGTTCATTAATATTGTCCCTGCACCATAAACTTTTCTTTGATTTCTTTGCCTTAATGTGATGTAGATCAAACTGATTAACTTTGTGGGCATACATGTAAAGATATTAGTACGTGCGATTTCTCATTGTCTTCTTAAGAGCCTTCGAATATATATTTATTGATATTGATTGCCCTAGGCCCTGGGTCAGAGGGACTCCGAAAATTGATTGAAACGCAAAAAAGTTAAACGTTAAGTTAACGCCTACGTACGGGTGCTTTGTTTCAGAAGGAGAAGCTCGTTTTATGGTAAACAATGAAATTCGACACAAACAAATCATACTCCACTTTAAACTTTATTTGGCTTGCCCCTGAAGTAGTCGCTTTACTACCTCGTAAAGTATAAGCTCGAATTGAGTATAAAAGAAAAAGAGAAAACTCATAAGCTCGTTGCTATATCCACACTACAGTTGTTAGATAGCTTTTGGATTCAAAGATAAGTACTGAGCACCAGAGCTAAGTACAGAGCCCTGTCTACATAAGAGCTGCTCCGGTCTAGGCTGCACTATGTAATTTTAGGTTCATTCGGGTATCAACAACCAACCACTTGACATCTAAATGAATTTATTCTTACCACAGATTTTGAAAGTATTAAATATTGTTTTGGTAAAGGGGTTTTTTGGAATTTCAGTCTCCTTAAAGGGGCTCCAAACATATTTTAGCTCCATATTCCAGGCTCCGTAAGGTTATATATCGGGTCTGGTCACGTCAAGAGTTGGTAAAGATCTTGTTTGCAACGTTGTTAACAATTCTTAATCGATGTTCTTTTTATAAATGCCTCAGACAAGTGCCTCGGACGGAGATTTTCACTAGTCGTACTTGTTTTTTATATTACATATATGGGCCATTCTCTGTCTAAATTTCAATTTGGTAAGGAAGTGGTCGAAGTCGCAGAATCCCCATCTGCATGTCTTCACAATTTACAATCACTAATAAAAAATGATGCTAATATAAGACCTAACCCAATCTGCATGCACATAACTAGTGCGACTAATCAAAATATAACCATTAACCGTTAAAGAGTGAAACTTATAGAATATATAAGATAAATGACTGATACTTACTATTTCTCTAGCGATTAAAATAATAGCAGTAAATCAGAATCAAATAGGATAATTGTAAGAGAACCGATAACATCATGGCCAACTACGACAGCTCAACAGCAATGTTCGAGGCTATCAACAATCTTAAATACTTCATCTTTATCACAGAACCACTACTACTACTCATCATCATGCCGTGATCCATTATCCTCTAGCTTCTGTAGAAAGCAAATTAGAACAGAGGACACGACTTTATTTTTTTTCATATTAAATACTTTATTAGGGATTATATTTTATTTAATGCTATATTTACTTTATCGCACTGTATATTACTGAAAGATTAAGATCAAATGATTGTTAAAAAATTTTGTTTTTTGTTTTGTTTTTATTTTTTGTTTATGTTTTATGAGAATATGTTTAATTTATTTTTGTTTTGTTAATAATTTTATTATTATTGTAAACTGTTTATAATTTTTTTTGTTAATTTTTTTTTAAGTTTGTGCTGAATTAAAATATTTTTTTAAAAAAATGCATCAGTTTTAAGATTATTGTTTAAGATTGAGTTCTTTTTTAATATATTTAATAAATAAACTGTTTTGCTATTGCATTAAGATGTTTGAAATATTATTATTTTTTTAAAAACGAAAATATAAAGCTCCCGATGTCGAAAAAAGAATGTGTTTTTTTTCTAATTGTATTTTCATATTTAAAATGAATTTTTTGTTATTTTTGAAACAGATTAATTTACAAAACGGTTTGATTTTTACATTTATTAATTTATTATATTTGACCTAGGTACATTTTTAAATTCAGATAAATAAAAATGTTGTTAAGTGCAATTAGTAAAATTTAAGAACAAAAAAACTTTAGGAATTTAAAAATTACACAAGAGGATAAAAATTACAAAAAAACTACTTTCAATTTAGATAATAATGTAAAAAAAGCTGTCATAATATTCACTTTATTTATTTAAAAAATTAAACGAAAAGAAAATTATATTTAAATAAAGAAAAACAAAAACAGAATCATAAAAAGTTATTGGTGTGAGAGTATTAAGTGTGATGTAAAAAAAACATACGAATATAAACAATTGTACATAAACGAGTTACCAAAAAAAATTAATTTTTTCCTTATAGACTTTAGTCTTTCAAAAGTCCTACTAAAAAAGGCGGTAATATTTATTAAAAACAAGAAAAGAAAAGTCATTTATTATTTAACAAAAAAAAAACTTTAAAATGAAATTTAAAAAAACAGGACGAGGAAAAAAAGAAAAAAAATGTATATGTACATAAGTATATATATGTATGTTAATCGAATTATGTATTTGTTTAAGAAGGAAAAAAGGATTATAAATTAAAAAAAAATCGATGTTTTTTTATTTTAAAAAAATATTCGATCCTTAAAGAAAGAGATCCCAATGATGATGGTGTTATGTGTGTTTAATGTATTATTTATAAAAAAAATTATGCCTGTCGTGATTTTTGTATTGTTATTTGTTTTTTTTTAAATTGTTATTTTTTTATATAATTTTGTTCCTTTATTATTATTTTTTTTTCAATTCTATTTACTAACTCTAATATATTTTGTAAAAATATTATCGAAATATTTCTTAATTTTGTGCAATATGAGACACATAATGAAAATTGTATGAAAGAAAGCGAGAATAAAATTATTTTGTCGTACAAAATTTTTTGTTATTTTTTTTAAAATTTCTTTATTAATTTATAGGTGAACAGATCACAATGACGGGCGATGTCGTAGACCTAATAAGCCATCTTGTCGCCCTAACCGCTTAGGTTGAATCTTCCACCCTCATTACGCACATCGACAGTGTCGATAAAACCGACATGCAGAGACAAAAACATGCAGATTTCATATAATAAACAATATTATTATGTCAAATTTTAAAATTTCCCTAAACGGAAATTCATCGACATTGGCATCGATATCGACAGATGACGGAAATACCAAAAAAATGTAGTTTCGATTTCCAGTGTCGACAGCTGTCGCTGTCGATGTCGGTGTGTGTAATGAGGGTGTTCACCTAGCGGACGGTTCTCGTCCTTGTTCATCTGGTAGTCTGGTACTGCCAGGGCGTCTCAATCTTTGTCGGTTGGGGTAGTAGGATTCACTTTTTTATAAAAGTTTTTGTTTTGATATTTGTTATAGTGGGCTTCGTGCAAAATTTGTTCTTTTTGGTGTGAACTCCTACAACGCAAAAAGTGCTACTTAGACTTCGTCTACTTAGAGCCCTAGCTATAGTCCGCCTTTTTCACGTTGTCGAGTGACGTAACAGATGTCACTTCGACCTTAAATTGGTATTCTCATTTTCAATCTAAGAGACTCCTGGCGATCTACAAACGTCGTATTCTAATTGTCGCAAGGTGGTGTGTGAAGTGATATTTCCCTCGATAAGTTTGTAGGTATCGACAGTTTCATTCCACCATGTCGCACGTAGTCACGCCACTCGCCAACGAGAATAACCACTAGTATCGGATGGATGTATTGTCGAAGGCTCCTTCGATATCGAGGAAGGCCGCCAGCGCAACTCCTTTGTTTAGTGCTGCGCCTTCCAGCCTGAGCACCAGATTGTGCAGTGCTCTCTCAGTGGACTTGCCCGCCTGGTATGCATGCTGATAGGAGCTTAGTGGTTGGCGTTGAAGATAAGTTTCCCTTATCACCCTGTCGACAATTTTCTCAATTGTCTTCAAGGCAAAGGACGAGACTTATCGGCCTGAAAGCCTGAGCCGAGGTGTATTCCGAACGCCCTGGCTTGGGTATAAATGTTATGCTGACGTTCCTCCAGACAGATGGGATATAACCATCTGTTACGCGTAGCCCTGAATATTTTGCATAATATGGGATAGATCCTGTCTAGGACTTGTATGGTTTGAACGATTTAATCGCCTCCCTAATAGCTTCGTGAATAAACACGGTGTTTGCTTCTGTCCAGGCAGCTTTGGTCGCTTGAGAGAGTGGGCCTGTTAGCTGCCCAGCAAAAGTTGCATTCCCATTTGAATAAATGGTTGTGCCTGGAGCAATATTATCAAGGTTTCTTCCCTAGACTGTGTGAAAATCCGGTTCTAATAGATCCGAGATCTCCCGATGAGTCCTTTAATAAAGCTTTGTGGATTTTTGCTGAGTCTCGAATGTCTTTGATACTCTTGCAGATATTCCTCCAGCTATTTCTTTTTGCTCGTCTGATCGCCGTGTTATAGGTGGTTAGCGAGCTTTTATAACTCCGCCAGTTGCCGCTCCTCTTGGCTGCGTTGAATAGCTTCCTCCTAGCGGATCTGAACCTGGAGAGCTCGTTATTCCACCATGGAATTTTCCTGTTACGCGTCCTCATCAGGGACCCTATTCTCTATTACAATATTGTTAAATCCGATTCGAAAACGAAACAGCTTTCGAGTAAAAATTTGACAATATTGTTACATTTTCATGTAAAATTACTGCCAATATTGTAATAGAGAATACGATTTCGTCAGTTTAGTTAAAAAATATAACAATATTGTAATAGAGAATAAGGCGCCAGAACGGGGCAGTTATTGTTGTAAGCAGCAGTAACCGCCTCCGTAAGGAAGTCCGCGGATAGGTCTACCCATTGTAGATTTGGTTGAGTGCTTGGAACCCTTCAATACGCTACTGAGTTCGTCCCGAAAGTCTGTCACTTTGATTTCTCATAAAAAAAGTCGAATCAAAATTTTATATCATAATTGGTTTTTTTCCACATCGTTTAGTCCATATCAAATCAACATAGCGATTTATTATTACCATCTCGGATTTTGATGAAAGGCACAAATATAAGCCTTATATAGACTAAGAAAATCAATTTTTTTTTGAAAATATATCAATTGGTTTTAAAGTTACGGCTTTCATTAGACATGCATTATAATATAGGTTCAGAGAAAAAAAATTTCAATTTCAATGTCAAAATAATTTTTAAAGGGTAGTTCAGAGTAGGTCAGAGAATTTTGTTCCAAAAACATCACACATTTCTCTGAAACATGGACAAAAAATGCGTTGTATTAAACGATTTTTTGTTGTGCAAACTTAAACCTATCCACCTTTCTATGTCATTTGAGGTATTTTTTATGTCTGAAAGTCCAAGCTTAGGAGTCCCCCCTTGTCTCTACAGTTCGTTTTTACAATCTCACCACGGCTCAGTTTAAATTGGATATTTTACTGCCGCAAAAGAAGTAAGAAATGTCTACAGTTCGTGTTTACAGGGCCCTGTGCTGAAAGTCGAGTCGTGTTTCGTGACAAGCCGTTTGAGTTGAAGCAAGTGACGTTTCAGTCGAATTACGACTTTCAGCACATGGGCCTAGAGTAGAAATGCTAAGTTGCCCCTGTACTGAATGTCTTGATTCGACTGAAACGTCACTTTCTTCAATTTAAACGCCTTGTCATGTCGTCACGGCTCGACTTTCAGCACAGGGCCCACAATCTCACCTCGTCGCAGTGCAAATTGGATATTTTACTGCCGCAAAAGAAGTAAGAAATGTCCCTCCACTACATAATTTACAATCACACCTAGCTTCATTTATCTCGATACACGCCATATATACCAGTAGGACATTATTTTTGAACCGGGACATTTAAAAAAAATGAGGCCTCAGTACAATTTACCATCGTGTAAGGGACAAACATACTGCCTCGTGTAAGTCCGGCTTCAACTCTACTTCCCAGGGAAAACTTTAAATTCCATTCAACATTTCCCTATTCTTTCTTTTTAAAAATTATCTGCTTCATTTTCTTCATAAACATTTTTATTTAGAGCCTTAACCGCAATTCATGCAATGGCCAATGGTAAAGCTGCCGCAACAAAATGTGATCCCGCCAGAATTGTTGAAAGCCGACTCAAGCCTCATAGCAGATACGCTAGATTCAATCCTGCAACTAGCATGGAACACCTGTACCCTTCCGGAGGATTGGACGGCAGGTATCATAGTCAAAATACCAAAAAAGGGGGACCTAACACAACTGGAGAGGCATCTGTCTATTATCTGCTGTGGGCAAAATCTTGTCCCACTTATTAATCAAGGATAAAAGAGGCAGTAGATCGAACGCTTAGAAGACAGCGCTGGATTCAGAAAGGGCCGCTCCTGCATAGTAGTGGCGTGTGTGGGTCGGACGAACATGTAACTACTTTGAGCCGGAACAAGACTACCCCCCCCCGTTTTCGAGGATGCTGAACATCATAGCGTTAGAATTTCTATTTTCGGTTGCGCAACCCTCCAAGAGGCATTAAACGCGCTTTACACGGTTTCCCTGTAAAAAAAACACTTTCCCCCGTTTTCGAGGGTGCTGGGTGCTGGTTCCGACCCCCATCAACCTCTCCACCGGACAATACTCTCCCCCAAAATGGGTAAATTTACTTTTTTAATATCAGCGCCAAAATATATTTACCCTGTTTTCGAGGGTGCTGAACACAATTAGAATTTCTATTTGGGGTTGCGCAACCGCCCAAGAGGGGTTAAACGCGCTTTACACGGTTTCCCTGTAAAAAAACACTCCCCCGTTTTCGAGGGTGCTGAGCACGGTGGTGGTGTAGGGTATCGGTTCCGACTCCCTAACCTCTCCACCGCCTGATATAACAAAAAAAATTTACCCATTTTGGGGGAGAGTATTGTCCGGTGAAAGGGTGGTGGTGGTCGGAACCGATATCCAACACCACCATCGTGCTCAGCACCCTCGAAAGCGGGGGGAAAGTGTTTTTTTTTACAAGGAAACCGTGTAAAGCGCGTTTAAACCGACTCACACGCCACTATAGACCATATTAATACCTTGAGGATCATAGTGAAGCTGTCTACTGAATTCCGATCCCCCGTAGACTATGAGAAAGCGTTCGACTCGGTTAATAGGAGCTTTATATGGCGAGCTCTCCGGCAACGTGGGCTGCCGGAGAAAATAATCGAGTTGATAAAAGCTCTATACAACAATTCCAGATGCAGAGTTCTCCACAATTCCATTAACTATTTCTTATAGTAAATTAACTATTCTTATAGTAAATAAACGACATCCTTGTCAGCGCTCTAGATAGAAGAACAGGTGGCATACAATGGGGATTGCTAGACCGCCTTAAAGATCTCGACTACGCGGATGATATGTTTGCTGGCCCACAGACACCAGGACCTCATAAACATGTTAAACAATTTGGCAACAGAAAGTAGTTCGGCATTCTTAAGCCTAAATCCGACTAAAACTTAAAGAAATGCGGATAAATGCAAACACCCTTGAACGGGCAGCGCTAAATAACCGTAACGTGGAACTGGTAGATAAATTCTGTTACCTCCGTAGTATTTATTACCGAAAACGGCGGTACAGAAGAAGACGGCAGTTCCAGAATAAATAAAGCAAGAAGCGCATATGCATGCCTGTTTCACATATGGAAATCGACGGAGATCTCAGTTAACACCAAATTGTGGCTGTTCAACTCCAACGTTAAGGAAGTTCTTTTGTACGGTTGGGAAACATGGAAAGTCACCCAATTCATCACGGGCGCCTACAAGTTTTCATCAACAGATGCTTACGTCGTATCCTAAAAATCCGCTGGCAAGATAGAATTACAAATGAGGAACTATGGCGCCGTGTCGGCCAAGAAAGGATAGATGACCAAATCAGGTGAAGGAAATGGAATTGGGTTGGCCACACCTTGCGACGCGAAAACGAGAATCTAGCAGGCCCTTGACTGTAATCCGCAAGGATCCCGTCGAGTCGGAAGACCCTTTTAGCAGAGGCCGCAACAACTGGGAGATCCTGGTCAGAGCTGAGGGCTGTCGCAGAGTCCGTTAGAGGGCAACTGTTTCCGCCCTATGTCCCATGAGGGATTCAAGGAGAAATTAGTTAGTTAGTTAATTTAAAATAAAACACAAAAATTCTCTTTTTTAATCATTTTTTTTAATATCAAATAAAAATAAATAAAAATTATGTTGAGATATGACGCTTCAAATATAGAGATGCTCAAATTACTTTTGAGAAAAAAGAAGAAAAAACAAAGTATTTTTTAAAGCTAAAAAAATTTAACAAAAAAGCTCCTCTGATAAATTGAAATAAAAATTTAAATTATTTAATTGAAAAAAAGAAAAAACCAACAGAAAAAATATGATAAATTACATTATTTTCAACTTTTTTTAAAAAAGAGTAAAAATTTGAATTAAAAAAATATTTTATATGTATGTATATTAAATAAAAAAATGGGGGTTGTAGGATTTTCTGTTTCTTTGTTAAATAGTGAATGAGTTTGAGAATAGAGTACATACAGTTTTTTTCCTAGCTAACTGCGCTACTACAAAACAGATTTATTTAAAGATTATATATTTTTTTTTAAAATCAATTACGGCTGTTCTCATTTGTTTTTACTCGAAAAAATTTAAATATCTAATATAGAAATAATGTTTTTTTTATTAAATATAGCATTTAGAGCAGTAGACGTTTTTATCTTTTTTTTAATTAATTAATTAATAACATAGTAGCAACAGTTTTTTTTAATTATTTTAACAAGAAATTTAGCAGCTGGCAAAAATGTCTTTTTTGTTTTGTATTTTTTTTTTGATTTTGTTATTGTTATTTTTACTTAATTTTTAAATCTTCTTTTACCGCTCTCGTTTTTTATTTTTTGTAATTAAATATAAATTTCATTCATTTTCATAAATACTTTCCCTTTGTTAAATATATTGAAAAATAAAATCTCATTTTGTAATAACGTATTAAATGTTATATTATTGTTATTATTTGTTTTTTCTTTTGCTTTTTTAAATTCAACGTCAAGTTCTGAGAATAGATTCGATCTGAGTTAAACGTTTTCATTTTCTGCTAGTTATTTTGATTTTTTTTTATTATTTTTTGTGATTTTTTTATTTTGATTATAAATTATGACATATTTTTTCGTAATATACTTTTTTCATCTGCGTTCATCAAGAAAAACAATTTTTTAAGCTTTTTTTTAAATATATAAATGTAAAATGTGTTGTGTTTGGTTTGGTTAGGATTCACACAAAAAAAACTTAATTCATACATTAAAAATTAGAATTGGAATTACATAAATGTAGGAGAGATTATGTTGTTTTTTTTCATTTTTTATATTTATATTATTTTTTTAAATACTAGATTTTAGCGTTTTGATGGTACTAATGTGTGCGATAACATTTCTTCTTTTGCCAATTTTCCTCGAAAATCAGACATTAAATCACGACATGATGTTGCGAATTCAGCAAGTTGATTAAATAATTCCTCACCGCGCTTGCAATATTCTGAAATTAATAAGAAAAAAATTATTACAATTAGTATCGTTTTGTGTGAGATTATTGTGGGTATAAACAAGCGAAAATGACCAAGTTACAATTTGTTGTTTTTTTTAAAGTTGTTGCGTTTTAAGTTGGGATACTTCTTTCCTTATCGCATTGACAAGAAAGAAAACCCACTCCGTGCTGAAGGACACGACAAGATATTAACATACTCGAGCATTTCGGGTAGATAGCGATTATTTTAAATATGTAAGTGAGTTGAGCACCATCACCTTGAAAAAGGAAAATCTCCTTAAATGGCACCGTAGTCCTTGTGAGACTCGGGCCTTTTGAAGCCTTTTCTTCCAGTCGCCTAGTTTAGGCTATTAATCGCCAAATAGGCTATCTGTTTTACTGATGGGCGATTAAACTTTGTCCATTGGCTACAGACCGCAAATTAGGCTACTCTCATGTTTTACGATAATTAAAAAAAATGTTTTCTCCTTTTATAAGGAAATAAAAAAATATTACTAAATCAATTATATGAAAATGTTCACTTCAATCCTTAGTATATAAACATATGAGTGATAGCGCCACATGTATATGTGATTACGGTCTTATGATTGGTTAAAATTCTTAACCCGCCACAGCGCACGTTTCTCGTTTTTATTTTCGTTTTACAAGTAAATCGTAAATTTTATGTTGGTTATTTCTTTAAATTAATTAACCAACATCGTAAAAAAGAAGCAATATTGTTGTAGATTATAAATTTATGATCACATTTCAATTGGCGAGGGTTGGTA